>CM059974.1:29760415-30960415 GCA_030490835.1 Annona cherimola
AACGCATGCCAATTGCCAACTACAACCACAAAAACATCCTTTTTGAGAAGAAACTGAACCATGATGAAACTCAAACAGCATAATTGGAATCCTGAACAGGAAATGTTGAAGGGCATGACAACAAAAACCGATAGTGTCAATTCGGGAAGACAATATATCATCTAACAAACGTAAAAGAGGGACAAAAAAATCAGTCAGTGAAATACCTCTATCATTGGATAAAACTTTGACAATTGCCAAGTTTTCTTCCTCATCAGTTTCGCTCTTTTCTAGCTGCATTCTTCTTCTGTAAACCATACAACAAGAGACCAATTGACAGAAACGAGTTAAGTCTGCATTTATAGCAAGCAACAAATTGATCTGAAAGCTTCCTACCTTTTTTGGCATCAAAACTTGAGAGAGAAACCCCCTGAGGCCCTTCTTATTGTCCTGATCCAACCAAGTACTTCATGTTATTCACTATGGTCCATGTCCTCCTGTGATAGTTTTGCTAACTGGAAAAAAAAAAAAGGAAAAAAGAAAAAGAAAGGTACCGTTTATTCAAGTTAGGTCATTGAAACTAGTTTTTAACCTTTCTTAGGACAAATGAAAATGGACCACTGGAAATAAATTAGATTGAATCAGAGAGATAAGGCATGCACCACTTTCGTTTGTGCAGGCACACTGCACAGTTAAATTTTGCACATTTGATTCAGGTCATCACCATCCTAGGTTTGATTCATACTATACACTTGGGAGTCTTCGATGTAAAATGAAAGTTTTTCTGCAACTGCTAGCTCATGTTCAAAACAATTTAAAAGCAAGAAGGCTTGTTTAAAGAAAATTCAAAGTAAACCAGAAATGTGGTTATCAGAGCTGGCTTAATTGAATTGCAAGCCAGGTGGTAATGAAGTGTTTGAAAACAACAAAGATGGCAACAATATGAAATCTCAGAAAAAAATGTATTCATTTTAGTATGTTCCACTACACATATCTGGTTGTGCAATACATACAAATTTTATTTTGTAACATCATATAAGCCCCATACCAATAACATGAAACTGCGAAACTATTTATACTAATTCTTAAAAATTTCTTTCTCAAAAAAAAAAAAAAAAATTCTTAGAAATTTCCCAATATTTTCAAAATGGCCATTTCTATCTGCATAGATATATTTTTGTTGGAGAAACTAAAAAGTTTCAACAAAAAGGGGGATATTTGCGCCATAGACCCTCTAACTATGCGTATTGGCATTTTGGACCCTGAAGTTTTCGTATTAGCATTTTAGACCCCCGAAAGTTTCGACCTTTGCATTTTACCCCCCGCGCCCTCACGCCGTCAAAAAAGCAGTGCCTAACCGTCTGAAATGACACGAAAAAGACGAAAGTAACCTCGTGAGACTGCTGGACGTCCGTAAAGCGGAATCGGGCGACGCTGTTGCTGTGATGGCAAATGGAAGGAGACGGCGAAAGCGTCCAAATCCAAGAAGGAGAGAGGCTAGGGATGCCCTTGGTAGGCCCGCCTCGCTTTTTCGGACGGCTGGGCTGAAAGAGCAGCCGTGGGAGCCTCAAATCATTGAAGAACCACCGGCAGAAACCAAGGCAGCTGCAGAAGGCCTTAATCGCCCAACCCTAACAAGATCCCGGTCTTCGAGGAGGTCCAGAGACCTCGATCTCGGCGTGGATCTGAACCCGGAATCCCTCAATCCCCCCACCTACGCCTCATTGCTCCTGGAGGATATCCAGAACTACCACCAACAGAACTCGGCGGGCGGCGGCTGCTGCCACGGCTGTCTTTTCTCTTCCTGCCTGCGTCTCCAAGGCCCGTTCCATTCTCGAAGCCGTTCAATTCCTGCACGACTTCCAATCTTTCATCCGGCTTCTCCGAGTACAAAAGCGAAGCCGATCTCTCCGAGCATCACAATTGCAGCAACAATTCTTTCAGCGGCCGGCTGGACAATAGGTGGCCGACAGCATTCGTGGAATCGGAGATGGTGGGTGCGAACGAGAACGATCTGATGGAGCCGAGCCTCCACAAGTACGTGACAGTGAGAAATGCAGCTGCTGCGAGCGAGATGGAGCCACAAGAGTCTACTGGGAGCAACAGCTTCTTGGGCCACCATTGGATTTCTTCCTGGGAGCCTAATTCGGCGGATTCCACCGAAAGGTGGGCTTCGGCCTCAAATGCTAGTGAAGAGGTGGAGCAGAAGACGCTGATGAATGAGGTGGGCCATGATCATCATGAATTTCGGGGGCCACGGAGATGGAAGCGGGGTGGGAGTGGGAGTAGCAGCGGATTGGGTTTTGGAACCGCTTCAGCTGGCGGGAAGAAGAGAGATTTCAGCCTCTCTCAGCAGGGAGGAAGTGTTGGAAGTGGGAAGATGGGAGTTAGATCTTCGTCGCCGTTACCTGTTGTTGCAGCTGCCCTCAGCCCCCTCCAGACGCTACATCGCCATTAGGCCCATTACCAGGAAGAAACTCTTCAAGAAACTAGAAGCTCGCGGGGGAAGAATCAATGCCTGGGTGGATTCCATGAGAGCTTCTTCTCCGACGCGTATCAGATCGACTACGGCGGGAGTAGAAGACGCCAACTCTTGGATCGTAAGTTATTCTATGATCGTATGATTCCATAGTCGATATCTGCTTGAGGGAGAGTGGTTTGAAGTTGTTAGTTTGTTGTTGCCACTGCAGATTCATCATCCATCGGCTCTGAGCATGTTTGGGCAGATCATGAACGCTTCGACAGTGAAGCAGATCGTCATGTTTCTCGATTACGATGGGGACACAGGGGACCACAAGCACTGACAATTCTGCTTCCCGACATCTTAAAGCATAAAAAATGGGGCCACTACAATTCTGTTTTCCGACAAACCAGACTAGTAAAAAAGCAGACCACACAAGCACATGTTGCCTCTGCCTTTCTGTTCTGTCAGGGGTATTCTGGTCATTTCAGACGGTTAGGCACTGCTTTTTTGACGGCGTGAGGGCGCGGGGGGTAAAATGCAAAGGTCGAAACTTTCGGGGGTCTAAAATGCTAATACGAAAACTTCGGGGTCCAAAATGCCAATACGCATAGTTAGAGGGTCTATGGCGCAAATATCCCACAAAAAGGATAAAATAGTTCAACGTTTTTCCATCTTGACTCACGACACCCTAAAGAAAATTACAGTTGTGAATCTTTTGTTTATCTATTTATTCTGCAAGGTGGATAGAGATGTCAATAATTTTTTTGAATAGATATAGAAATGAATACCTGCATTAACTTTGTGCCTTGCTCTCCTTCAAACTTCTCAGGGAAGATGGATGCATAAATCATCAACAAACGTAATTTATTTTCACGAGATGTATCCTACATGGAAAATAAGTTGTTTTAAGTTTTCAAACAGATGAACTGATTGCACAAATACTTATGCGTCTACATGGAAAACAGGTTGTTTTAAGTTTTCAAACAGATGAACTAACTGCACAAATGCTTATGTCTGGGCATCAAGCTGAAAATGGAGCTGTTTATGCGTTACTTTAGATTCAATAACCTGCTTTGTTCTCAGAAAATTGATCACTTCCTTAGTTGTTGCTTCCCCAAAGACAAGATCCTGCTCAAGCTGCCCAAGGTCTCTCAGACCCTGTTCTCTGATTAAGCTGTTAACTTTCCCCGCAATCTGTATCAAAACATGATTTTTCATGACAGCATCACAGTCCAATTTTCATTGTATTTCTTATTATGATTTCAAGCAATGACTCAGAATATTGAAACGGTTTTATCCTAATAAATTTAAATTAACCTGACATCAGTGATGTATCAATTCTCCCCTCAGGATAATCATATGGACCAATTAATTTTGTCAGAGAAACAAGATGTTTGAGATCATCCCAGTCTTTCAGGATGTGCCAACAACTGCAACAGAAGTCAGATTGCTCTGGGAATACACTTGCCAATGTAACTAAAAATTATCTATGATCATGGTTTTACCGACATCGCTGGACTCTACCAGCGCTAACCAATTAGATAACAACAGAGATCTAGCAGAGAACATCCCGAAATAATGAATGATAATATTCTATATCGCTCTTATTGAAGAAGAACTAATAATATAGGTATATTTTTGAAAATAAAACTCAACGTGCCTTGGGATTTAACCAATCAGATTAATTAATATGAATCTAGAAAACTGACATCTACGTGGAGAGAAAGCTTCTCCATTTGGTCAGCATACTGAGGTAATGCTTGGACCATCTTTTGAATATCTCTTGTTGATAATTTACCGCCATCGTTAGAATTTGTTAGTCCACAAGGAAAGGCAAATAACAAAAACGTAACGAAACTGAATGTTCCTTGGGATTTAACCAACCACATCAATTAATATGAATAAAGAAAACTGACATCTACGTGGAGAGAGAGCTTCTCCATTTGGTCAGCATACTGAGGTCATGCTTGGACCATCTTTTGAATCTCTCTTGTCAACAATTCACCCCCATCTTTAGAAACTTGTTAGTCCTCAAGGAAAGGGTAATTGGGCAAATAACGAAAAACACAACAAAACCGAATATTCCTTGGGATTTAGCCAATCACAACAATTAATATGAATAAAGAAAACTGACATCGACGTGGAGAGAAAGCTTCTCCATTTGGTCAGCATACTGAGGTAATGATTGGACCATCTTTTGAATATCTCTTGTTGACAATTCACTGCCATCTCTGAAAAAGAGTAAATACGATATCAGGTTTGAAGAGAGTAAAGTTCGTACAATCACTTCTGGCCACTTTATATGTTAAAACAATTCAGTGTACAAATCCATATCTTAAGATGGAATAAAAACACTCCAGCCCAGGTAAATTTTCCACAGTGAAATCACCATGATATTGCCAAGAACTTGTCACAAGTTGAAAGAAAAAGGACCAGTAGGATTAAGCATATAAGATAAATATAAAAAAAAAGGAATAAAAGGAAAATGGAAATTAACACAATCAAAATGGCAAAATGATCATTTCAGACTAGTCCAAAAACATTTTTTTGGTTTAAAATTTTTTTTTTTTTTTTACAAAAATGTTAATCTAATTTTATTTAATCTATAAACCAATTTTCACCAAATTTGGAGATGTATACATATTATTTTGGATTTTAAACAAAGGGTATTTTAGTTATGTTTGAACAATTTAAAATGACTAAAATACCCCTATATTTAAAAATCCAAAATGAATATATACACATCTCCAAAATTGGTAAATTTTGGTTTATGGATTAAACATAACTAGAATAACAGTTTTGTAAAAAAAAAATTGAAAAAAATATGTGTTTTGGACTGGTCTGAAATGATCAAGCCTCATCAAAATAGATGAACCAAAAGAAATTGATATTGCCAAGGAATGCTTCCTAAATCCATGGGGAAGATAAGCACCTTGAATACATATGGGAAAACCAAAAAGAGAAAAAGATAGGAATTTTTTCCCATTAAGCATATGAGCTCCAAGATAGCTTTTTATAATGAAAATAAGACGATTTAGACTTTCTGAGAACCCTAGCTAAAAGAAATCCTCATAAATAATGGACCAAAAGTGCCACGAATTTTACTCAATCTGACTGTCATACTCATTCAACAAGCTTATGTTAAGTGTTCAACGTTTTTCTTCTAAGGCATTGAAAAGGTGAAGAATATTGATCTAATTTAGTATATGTTGGAAACAAGTGCAAATAATCTATGCATGACTCATCAGTTGATAAGACCATCAAGTGCAGGCTTGAAACGGGAAGCAGATGGATTATTAGGCAATTTATATAGGATCATCGTGTGAATTCAATAAAATAGTCTGACTCTTTTTCGTGTAGAACCCTGTTCCTGTGTTTGTTACTCTCCCTTCAGCTCTGTTCAACTATACAGCTTTTGAAAAGCAGTTCTTTCTCGGTGATATCAACAATACTTTATTAAATCAACCATTAAGTCTGGTCATGTCCATAAGAACCTTGAAAGGAAGGCTTGCTAACTGGAAAGCAAAGGGATTATTGAGGCAATTTATATAGGATCATTACGTGTAGATTCGATAAAATGGTTCGATGTTCTTTCTTGTAGAAAACTCCTGATGTTAGATTCCAGCTCTAGGGTCTTTTTGGGAACTTCCCTGGTCCTCGTTTTTACTCTCCTATTACCACTCCAGATACTTGGCTGGGAATACTTCAAATAAAGTCCGCTGTCTCTCCTTCCATTTTCAACCTCTCCAATTACCCCTTAAGTGAAAGTCTGGTCGTGTTCAGTATTTGGCACTAGGATTGGCTCCTGCTGCTTTCATTAGATTTTCATCATCTTACAATGAAGTCTTCAGTAGCAAAACCACTTCAATTCAGTACAATCTTCCCTTCTGATGGAAGTGAGATTTCTGTATTCTAAGGCTAGAAGAAAGATATGTCTTCAGGTACTACAAAGGAAAACTAACGACAATCCAAGAGCTAATTCCTCACGCATCTAAATGTGGCAAAAATATCCTAAAGACGGGGATATTGAAAAAAATTTACATGATTAGAAATTTAGAATGAAAAATGATCCAATAAAAAAGAGAGACGCACTTGGATGTATGGAGCTGTGCAGCTTTGTTCTTTGAGACAAAATTGGTCATTTTGTCATGTAATCGTTCACTAGCCTGACATAGAAAGTCTAGTCAAAGAGAATCTCTATACTCAGGTATTAAAATGAAATCTTTAAAAGCTTGGTCATACATCCGCAATATGTGCATGGCGAAGCTCCAGCCAAACAGGATCATGATCCTCTAGAATGACCTCCTTTTTCTCAGTTGCTCCTGATTTGCTTGACTAACAAAGAATATCATTTATGAATGTTCTTGGCAAATTTTCGAACAGAATTCACAAAAAGGAGCCTGAAAATGCATTAGAAATTGTTTATACATACCTCATACACATATTTATTTCCATCCATTTCCAGCAGATCATGGCACATGGCATCATATGTCCATTCATGTATTATGGGAGCAATCTGCGTGTTCAGTTTCAAATAATCAATAATACATCGACAGATATATTCCTATAGTAGTTTTTTACCATAGGCATTAGATCAACATAGCAGGAATGATTATTCAACCTGATCGACAGATCTGTCCACAATAAGCAAGTCACAGGTTTCTGTCTGGGGAAAGTTGGGAATTGCGGATTTATACTTTGAAAGACAATTCCAAACAGCAGCAGCAAGCTTTGTTGGAGCTAAATCACGACATGTTGTCTCTGCACTCTCATCTATAGATGATTTAGCAGCACGGTAGCGCACAGATGGAAGTTCCTGTGAGATAAATGATAGAAGTTTCACAGAAGAACAGAATCCCAAAAATAATTCTAAAAATTCTTTGTCTACAACTGCCTTGATCCTTTAATGCTGGACAGCTAGAATGATACAAGAATGTGTAAGATACATTGTGACTATACCGAACTGAAGTTTATAAACATAAAAACACAATACAATTACGCAAGTGTGAAGACAGTGAAACAAAAATGCAAACACAAACTCTACTGGCAAAGCAGTGTGACCATGCATTAACCGAAGGTAACATCATGTGAGTCTCATGAGCCAATTATTGAACAGAAAAAAAAATACAATAATTTTCACCCAAAGATAGACAATAGACCATCAAGTGAAGCATTTTGTTTCGTCCTTCATCAAGTATTTGCGTTAATAGGTTAATGGTAACCATGTAATTTAATTCCCTTGGGCATACTAGGCAATAAACGATTCATATGAGACATCTTGATCATTGAGGACACAAAAACTGTTTCATCTCCAGCTCTCAACTCAGACATGCTTTGCTCAGAGGGATAGGAAACATAACCAACTTCATTGGTCATAAATGGATAAGGTAGAGAAGCTCCCTCAGAAGTTTAACATGCTGTCCTTTTTCATCCAACTTTCCTTCTCAAACAGTAAGATCTCTATGTTTAACTTGTTTAGTTATTTTGCTTGGAAAACTATGAAGTGACTGACTGCAACATTGCACACGTAATATTTTGCCATCACAGCATGCACCGACATACAATCAAACTAACAAACAGTCAGTAGATCCATCTTCTAAGGCTGATATTAAAATTGTTTAAGTACCTTTAAAGAAGCAAAAACTGTAGCAATGCGGTTGGCCATTGTGCTTATACATGCATCATAAACGTGAGAGTTTGCCACATCTTCCCCAAAGAGTTCTGATAGTGCCTTCTCATTATCAGTGACAAAACCCTGCATGGGAGAGTGTAGTCAAAATCCACATATAATTTCGAGCCTACCATCGGTAGAAGAAGAAATTTTTATGAAAAAGAAGAGAAGTACTCTACAGAACCATTAAACTGATTATTACAACGGAATCTTCCCGTTTTTCATTTTTACACGCCATCATGTTTTAATTAAATCCAGGTGAACCATCATAGTTAGAACGTGCATTCATTTAGTCAATACAAACAACTATCTCAGGGTATGTTTGTTTCACACAAACTTTTCAAATAAAAATTTTTCAATCTAAAACTTTTCACTCTATCTAATTATCCTATTTTTAATTATTTTTTCACATCATCCCATACAATTACCCTACCTTTCAATCATTTCTATACAACTATATATATATATATATTAACTTATCTATTTTAACTTTTTTCTTTTTACTCTTCACTATTACCTCTATCACATCACATCATTTTCTCCTAATTCAAAAACTTTTACACAAAAAAAATTTCATTAAAAAATTTTATCGCTTCCCAAACACACCCTCAATCAAAAACCTTTATGTGCCTCAACACTAAACTATTTTCGAGCAGTCTTAGAAATTACTATTTGTTTCAACCACCCTGTGTTTTCAGTCAAGTTGTTTTTTTATGAATCATAAACATATATGTGGAGACTAATATAATGGTTGGCTTGTATCTGATCAAAATATCGTTATCTGTGAAAATGACGATTTCAATTATAGTTCAAAACAGAGAACCTATTGACGTCAAACAATTGGTAATGTTCCAATGCCCCTTAGAAAAAAGGTAAGAACAAAAAGTTGTTGTAAGAGAGGATCGTAAGAACAAAAAGTTGTTGTAAGAGAGGATTGATTCAAGGTATTCAAATATATATCTTCGCACTCAAAAGGCTAATGGTTAAGACATTAGTCTCTACCTGGCTGTCGATGGAGAAGTACTCCAAATTCATCTGCATGTACCAGATGAAAAGAAATGCAATAAGGCAAATATGCCTTCTTTTTAAATTTAGCAGTAAACAATTACAAATAGAAGCATTAAGGTATTTATAACCTCTCTCAATGCACCTATACGTGGCAAGATGCTTGTGTCACTCTTGATCATTGAAACTAACTCCTTTGCAACTGGAGAACTGAAGAACACAAATGCCCTATCACAAAAGGATTAAATCTATAAGAAATCAGAGAAGATTTAACGGGCATGGATCGAACGAACGAGAAACCTTCACAAACCTTTTGTACAGAGGAATTCTTCCTGACATGTCAGATATGAAAAAGACAACACTGTAAGCACCATAAAGAAAACAAGTAAATGGTCATCACTTTAAAGAAAAGAAATTGAAGGAGAAGGATGACTAAATTGCAGAACAACAGAATTCTACTTTTCTTTTGATGGTTGTATGAAATATATAGCATCCATAGAGGGCAGTGGCTGTCGTCGCTTGTAAAGGTCCTCTACCACTGCAAGATTTTAAAATTTTGAGAGAGAAAAAAAAGGGACCATTAATTGTCAAAAATATCCAAAAATCTCGTAAAAGAAAATTGATTTTGAATTACACTAAGAATCCATTGGTGTTTCTGAGTTTCAGGAAAAATTATGTTTAAGAACAGTTAGAATGAATTATGGTAGTAGCAATGATGAACAACATCAATATATTCGAAAAGTATCTGGTTTTAGTAGTGAGTATGGACAAGATTGCCAAATCAAACCGATCAACTGCGCAGCCATTCGAGAGGAACACCAGTTGGCACATCACTGCCCATACCAGAGTATCAGTATGCTTAGAAAATTGAGAGATAAGCGAGTGGCAGTCACAGGTGGAGCTCATTTTAGGTGTGATGTTTAAATGCCAAGGTCATGATTGCTCAGGCATTCCTCTTTCCGCTTGCATGTAGTTGCGAAATGATGAGACAGGAATTGCAAGCATGAAAGAAAAAAAAAACAGATTATTGCCAAATTTGAGAACAAGAAGAAAGGGATATCTTGAGATAAGAACTTTTAATGCTTATCTTCTTTTTCTTTTGCTTACATGAAATTCCTTCGTCAGTGATATCTGCCATCTTGCAAGAAGAAGACATGACTTTGACAGTAATTTTGTCCATGATGAGTACCTGTGGTTAATCATCCGAAGAAGTAGAATACACTTAGACATTATTAAATGCTACAGGACATCAAGAATGGCCAAATAGTCTAGAACTAATTCTAGTCCTGAATGGATCAATTTCATATGATGTGATATCCCACATCGGTTAGGATGAGGGGGGGAGCCTGGGTTATAAGTGGAGGCTGCCAGGTACGTCAGTGAAGCGCCTTTTGGGGAAGGACGGGATGCACGTGAATCCAAAGGGGCAAAACCGTGCGGGCCGAGGCCCAAAGCGGACAATACCTTACTGTTAGGCCTGGGGCGTTACAAATGGTATTAGAGCCGACTCCCGACCTCCAGCCGATGGTGTCCAGCGGGGACGCTGGAGCCCCAAGGGGGGGTGAATGTAATATCCCACATCGGTTAGGATGAGGGGGGGAGCCTGGGTTATAAGTGGAGGCTGCCAGGTACCTCAGTGAGGCGCCTTTTGGGGAATGACAGGATGCACGTGAACCCAAAGGGGCAAAACCGTGCGGGCCGAGGCCCAAAGAGGACAATACCTTACTGTTAGGCCTGGGGCGTTACATATAAACCACTAGGAATCATTAGAAAATTGCCCATGAAATGGGACGGAATATTAGAGCTAATGTAGTCACCCTCTGCAAGCAACGTTGGCCTACCTATCAATTTGGAAGCAGATGCTCAGTCACAAATTGACAGCATGATGAGTACTATAGGCAATTTCATTCACATTAGAATCTAAGTGATATGATATTCAGTAAAATTTCTAGTATACATCATAGATTGACAATATTCTTGATTAGGAAGATCAAGAAGACGTGGGTGTGAAGAGATGAGAAGACGAAAAAGACCATCAGGATGAAATTTTCAGAATCACATAAAATCAAGAAAGTAATTTTATTTGGGTCTTCTGTGCTGAGACATTTGCAGCTAAACCTCTTCCATTTTAATTTATTCCAATCAGAAATAAGCATCAGATCATCAATATCCTCAAAGGACGTTCACATGGACTCCAGTTAATATGAAATGATAAAAATATAATAGAACGAATCAAAAAGCCATCCTTCCTAATTATGTTATCCTTTTTCCTCATATTTCTTAACCTGAAATATTGATTTTTCTTCTTTTGTTGAGAATTTTTATCAATCTGTATATACCATCTTGTTATTTTATTCAATAAGAAAACTCCTCAATGCTTTCTATTTTCTCATTTTGTTCACTGAAGGTACAGTCGTTGTGCTCATGTTGTCAACGTGAAGATGTGCACTCCTTGCACTGGTTTTTCTAGATCCAAACACATTTTTCAATTTCTTTTTTCCTTCTTCAATAATAATTTCAAAAAATCTTTATTATCTTGGACATGAAAATGCCATCAACGCCATCCACTTTCTTCAACAAAAAACAGAACATAAGCTCAGTGCATCATCACGGAGCCCAACTGAGATGCCTATGGACCTAGAGAGGTAGTAACATCAGTTGCTTTGGTAAAAGAGGATAATAAATATATGTTCAAAAACCTTCCACGACGATCGACAGTCTGCCGTTTTGGTTGATTGAAGCATCTCATGCAATAATCCTGCCCAATGTTCATCACAGCAGAAATCAGGTGGCAAGTGGTGTGAAAGAAGAAAAAAATGACAGGAAATAATTGAGTATAAAAATTTAACTAGAAGAATGCAAAATTTCAACAAATGCTTATTAAGAAACAAAAGATTGGTGCAATGCAAACGAAGAGATGCTTTTTTTCAAGAAACTCACGGTCTCGGCTGGTCTGCCGAAAGGTCTTGTACTCCCCATGGGATAAATCGGAATCCGACATGATCGTCGCAGTGTTAAGTGTTTTTTTTTTTTTTTTTTCTCTCTCTCTCTGTTTTCTTCTTCTTCTTCTCTTCTGTGTCGTTGATGAGAGAGAGAGATTTGGATTTTGCTCTTTTTGGGTATTCCTTAGTTTGGAAAGGAAGGAAAGGAGAGGCGGAAGAGAAGGGTTAATTGGGAGGAATGGAGGAGGGTCGTTGAGCGACGTGCAGGCCGCGAATGTCGCCTCTAACTCGAAGACGATACGGGAGAGGAGGGAATGGAATGGAATAATCGTCATCTGATCTGTCATGGCCGCCCTCGATCGCTTCTTCTTCAACTCCATTCAAATCTCCACACAAATTACGCCTCTGCCCCTGCCTCTACGCAACTCCCGCTTCGCTCTTCGTCCACGTTTACGTCGCTTGCGTAAAGGGCAGCCACTCTCGTGCTCGTGCTCGTGCATGCACATGCAGCAGCGCTGCTTTGCTTTCGGCCAACGGCTCGGTCGTAACGCGGGCATGAACATGACGTGGGAAGTGCACTCTTACGTACTGATGATGCAAAAAATAATTACATTTTTCGACTCTATCCATTTAATTCATCTAATAACAATATGCACTGAGCTATATAAAACATTATCAGATTGAGATATAAATTAAACAATTTTATTACCTTGGTTGAATTTATGCTTCCAAGCTCCAAACGTTGATCCTCTTGTTTGTTTGTAAATCATGCCAAGTTTGATGAATCCAAGCCATTCATTACACATAGGCGGCAAGTGGTGTATCTAGGACCTCCAGCCAGTGGGGTAAAGTTTGTTCATTGTTTTAAAAATTTTATATGTTAAAAATAATTTTTGATACAAGGATAAGTTAATTTTAGTTTGATATTTATTTAAGTAATTTTGTTTAAGCTCATGTGCAGCATCTTGTTGACTATTTTCTTAAGAGAGAGATTGGTGATGTGACGTGGACTTTCTTTTCAAAAATTTATCTATAACTTGTAAAAGAAAAATATTAAAATTAATATTCTTTAGGTAATTATGTTTATATAGCTTTATACAATTAATTTGCTACTAAGTTTTTAATTTGAAAAAATAATTATATTTGAAACTAGAATATTGAAAGTTTCTACTGTTCCTACTTCACCTTTGCCCATTTTGGTGATTAAATAAAAATTCAATCACCTATTTCATTTAAATTATTTGTTTAATAACGACATTAAATTTCTTTCACCTCAAATATTTGTATGGGCTCATTTTCTAAAGTAGTTATTTTAAATTGCTAATTCAATATCTAGAAATATTTTCAATATAAATAAATGGTTTGACAAATTATTATGATATTTTAATAAATTTATAAATGAACCTAAGTCTCAGTGTATTTAAATTATTTGTTTAACAAAGGCACCAAGTTTCATTCACCTTCAAATATTTGTATAGGCACATCTAATAAAAGTAATAAAAATGTAAAAATAGTACTAGTGATAATTATTTAATTTATATTTCTATTTCAAAGATTTTAATTAATATCAAAAATATATTCCAATATTAATAAATTATTTCATAAATTATTATATCATTTTGATAAATAATTTGAAGTTAATCTAGCTAAACGACTCCTCTAATAGTCATATTTCACGCTTAAGGAAAGGATTAACAATAAGCTAATAAAGATAGATTAATTTTTTTTAATAGATTAATCAAATAAGGGTGCATTTGAGAGGTGTAAAAAATTCGAGAAAAAAATAATAATTAAAAGTTAGAAAAGGTAAGGAAATAATGTAATATAATAAGAACAATGATTATAAACACAAAGAATAGAGATAAAATAGATATAGTAGTTGCATGAAAAATATGCAAAATGATTACGGTGTAAATGCAATAATAAAAAAGTAGATTTATTAGTTAAAATATCAAAGCATATCAAAAGTATATAGTAATAAGTGATGATATTTTTCACATTTTATTAAATGCACTCTAAATTCGTTTAGCCAAATATAAGATTTTTTCCATTTATTTTTCATACAATTTAATATAATATAATTTATCAATTATTATTTTTCTATTATTATTTATACATTTTAATTATTTTCACATTTTTATAAAAATATCTTATTTATTTTATCTTATCTCTTCTTAACCATTACCATATTTTAAAAAATCACAAAACTTTTTAGTTTTTTAATCTTTTATCTAAAGAAGTAAAATTTTTAAAATATATTGCTTTAATATAAGAAATAATCAAATAGCATTTGAAAAATTCAATACTATTATTAATTAATGAAGCTTCCATAGGTCGTGTTGTGTGGAAAAATAAAAGATCTATTAATTTCAACTGGAAGGCAAGTCTCTAAGTTATACTTATTACATATATATATTTTTTCAAATGGAAATTGCAATCAGACAATAACGACATGATTGTTTTTGAAATTGAAAAATAGATGTATTATAAATTATAATAATCTATCTCTCTTTTTTGTAGGTAACGTACGATATAACATTTAATATTACAAATCAAGACACACTAAGCTTTCACAATTTTAGAAGATAAGGATAATATTATATGTTTTTAATCTATATCTATCACCTAAAACTTTAAAATTTAAAAGAGAGAAAAATAACATACTTTTTTTAATTCGAATATGCCATAAGGAGAAGTCGGACGTGAAGTTGTGAAAGAGAGAAATAAGTGGAGAGAGAAGTCTAGCTTGACAAGGGGAAGTAAAGATAGTAATAATATGTCTCAAATTGCTATTAAATAGAAATGGTAAGTTACAACAATTAATTACAAGAATTAAAACGTGCATCTTGTAAAGAGAATATTATTGGAATCAATGAAAAATTAAATAAAAAAAAAGAACCTTGATAGAAACAATGTTAAAATGGTAAAAAGAAAGTGTTTCCAAGAAATGCATACAACATATATAGTAATATTTTGCAAACTTCAGTGGGGGCAATTCTGTAAGTAGATCCGCCACTGATTGTCTCCCTAAATTTTGAAAAATCACCTTAAAATTTTAAATATCTCATGTTTAAAAATGTATTCTATTTTTATATGATTGCCCCCTTCATTTGAATTCCCATAATATTAGGTAGCTGCGCCTCTGTCATTACATTAATATTTATTCGGCCGAACATATCAAAAATCATCACGTTTAAATGCTTTGATGGGCCATAATAACTAAACACAAACTCACGATGCATGATATTGCTTTAAATTTAAAACGACACGCCAAACTATCCAAACAAGGTTAATCTGATGAAGGCTATTCTATGCAGTTAATCGCGTGGGGACGTCTATGTGATCGATCGTTGGTATCAGCACCCATGTTTATTTTGTTTTTTTTTTTTTACAACATTTCTACTAGAGATTAGAGAACACTCCTGAAAATGACAAACCATGCTCCCTATGCCCCGGATCGAAACCGGGACGTCCCGACGAACTTCCAGTGCTGAGCACCAACTGCCCTACGGCATTGGGCTCCACCCATGTTTAATAATAATAAAATTTTTGATAAGTTTGTGGGTCCTATCTAGTTAAGACTTAAGATTATATAAATTTTATGAAATAGGTTTTTATTATTTAAAATGAATGTCCTTTTATTTTAAAAAATCAAAAATCTTAATCCATGTCCAACTTTTTTCTAAAAATTTACGTGTACTTATCTAAACGAGACTTGCAAAAAATTTATACCTCATAACTACCCTCATGCATTTAACTGCGTAGAAGCTGCTCTCAATTTCGATATCTTAATTCTAAATTAGATCTCATTAAATGGCTTAGTCTTGGTTTAGTCGGCATCATTTCAAAGAAATAAATTTTTAATGAAGTTAAAACTTATCGTGATATTGATACAACTAACTCCGGATGAGGCAATAGCAATAAGTTTAGAGTATAACTTTTGGTAATATTTTGTGAAACTAAAAGTTATTTTCGCAACATACTAATTATTGTTGCTATGCTAATTTTTAGCCATACTAATTATTTATGTAACTAGCTTTTTTTTTTTTTTTTTTGCGTACGAAGTCGCGCCTCATTAGCTTGGTGACTTCGATTCAAGACATAGCAGTGGCATTTGCAGGTGAATAGTGGTTGCCTTGTGTCTGTTTAAGTTGTTGTAGGAGCGTTTACCAATTGTGATATTTAGTAAATATTATTAGGAAATGGATTATTAGTTAAATATTTGTAAAATATAAAAAATGTAATAATTATCTTATGTCCTAATTGCAATACCAGTTGAGTTAAGATGATGTAATATAATTATAAAAAAAATAATGTTTTTTATTGCTAAAAAAAGATTAAGCCTAGCCAGAAGTACATTGCAAAATATTAACTATTTTCCATCGCATGAAGTCAACTGACACTTTTATGGGAAGGTAATTTGCTTTCCATAACAGTACTTTTTAAAGTTATTTTGTTCATATGATAGTACCTTTTTATTAGAATTATATACACTCTAACATCTTAATACTTTTAAATAACGGAACCCGGTTTAATGCAACATGGTGCATTGAGCTTCAGTGCACTCGGGAGTACTTCACTCAATTTTTTTATTTTTTTGAAACTTTTTTATGATATTGTTAATCTAAGTGTATTTAACATATATCAATTTTTACTATTTTTAGAGATTTTTAGTTTTTTTTTCAGATTTTTAAAAATTATTGATTTTTAAAAATATGAAAAAAATCTCTAAAAATGGTAAAAATTAATACACATATTAAGTATGTTTAGATTAATAATTGTGTAAAAAATTCAAAAAATAAAAAAAGGTGAAGTACACCCGAGTACATTGAACCAAAATCCTTAAATAACTACTTTATTTTATGTAATTCTGTATTGAATACTTGCTAATTCAAACAGAGATTTTTTGAAGCACTTCTAAATCAGTATTTATTGACACTGAAGTCTTAGATTCAACAAAGTTGACATAATTTGCAACAAAAAAATTATAAAAGCTGATACATTGCACTCGGGTGCACTTAGTCTCAATTTACCTGGGTACTTTAATCCTTTTTTTTGAAAATTTTTTATACAACTGTTAATCTAAGTGTATTTAACATGCATATCAATTTTTACCATTTTTATAGTATTTTAGATATTTATTTTTTATTTTTGAAAATCAATGTCATTTTAGTAAATATCTAAAATTACTAACCTAAAATGCTACTAATTTTTTAAAATAAAAATAAATATTTAAAATACTTTAAAAATAGTAAAAATTGATTAAGGGTGTGTTTGGCAATTTGCAAAACTTGTCAAGTTAAAATTTTTCAATTTAAAACTTTTCATTTTCCATAACTGCTCCTTTTTTTAATTATTTTTTACACATCTTTCTGGACAACAATCATACTTTTCAATCATTTCTACACAACTATCAATACAACTAACCTATTTATTTTAAATTTATTCTCTGTACTCCTCATTATTACCCCTATAATATCATATCATTTTCTACTGATTTAACAACTTTTATATTAAGGGTGCGTTTGGCAATCCATAAAAAATGTCAACTTAAAACTTTTCAATCTAAAACTTTTCACTCTCCATCACTATCATATTTTTTAATTATTTTTTCACATTTTCCTATACAACTACCCTACTTTTCAATCATTTCTACACAACTATCCACACAATTAACCTATCTATTTTAACTTTATACTCTTTACTACTTATCATTACCCCTATCATATCACATCATTTGACAACTTTTACTCCTCAAAACTTTTCATCAAAAGTTTTATTCATTACCAAACACACCCTAAAAAACTTTTCATCAAAAGTTTTACAACTTCACAAACACAAGCGAGTGAGTAGCAGCGAAATCGTACGAGCATGAATTTCACGCGTGCGAGTACCCACTGTAAACCCAACTCGCCCGCGCCTTGCCTACAGTGAGTGAGCACCGAGCCACGGGGCAACGCGACTGACGTGGATGGATTATACCCACACATTCAACTGCCTCTGTTGTCCGTGTTCGCCCTGCAATTCTTCAACCACCCCGAAGCTTTCCCGCCATCGTTCGCCCGCAACACAGCCCTAGCGCACGCTAGCGAACTCTGTTCCAGAGAAGAAACAGCCGCCAATCACCATACGCACTTCCCATGCGCTCTGCCTCCGTTCGTCCATCGATGTCGCATGTCGTGCATTCCGCTGCCGAAAAGGTCAAAGCCCTTCCGAGTCCGTCCCCCGGCACCGGAACGGCGATCCACCCCGGCAGGGTCCGAGTCCTCCGGGAGCGGATATCGCCCGCGAAGGGCCCCGTGGTGTACTGGATGTTCCGAGACCAGCGGTCGAGAGACAACTGGGCGTTGATCCACGCCGTCGATCAGGCGGCGAAGATGGACACGTCCGTCGCCGTCGCATTCAACCTCTTCGATCGCTTCCTGGGGGCCAAAGCCCGGCATTTCGGCTTTATGCTGCGGGGGCTGCGCCAACTCCAGCAGAATTTCGAGGCCTTGGGAATCCCCTTCTTCCTCTTTCAGGCAAGATCTTTTCTTTCGAACTCCACTCTTCTATTCTAATTCTGCCGACCTCGATGTCTCTGCTGATATATATATAGTTTTTTGGTCGTGGTTGTGGAATGGCAGGGGGAGGCGGCGGATACGATTCCTAGATTCTTGGACTCATGCAACGCATCCCTGCTAGTTGTGGATTTTTCGCCATTGCGGGACGTCCGGAGGTGGAAAGATGAGATCTTGGAGAAGGTGGGCGACGCGGTTGCTGTGCACGAAGTCGATGCCCACAACATAGTGCCGATTTGGGCCGCGTCGGAGAAATTGGAGTACAGTGCAAAGACAATCAGGGCCAAGATTCATAAGCTGCTTCCAGAATACCTTGTCGAGTTTGCAATCTTGCAGCCTGGTAGGAAATGGATGGCTGAGCATCCGGCAGAGATCGACTGGGAAATGCTTACTGCCAATGTCTTGAGGTTAGCTTCGAAGCAAAGAAAATTAGGATTTCGTTTTTTGTTTGTTTTTCCTTATCTTTTCATGTTGCTGTTTTTGCTTTGAACAGGAAAGGGGCAGATGTTCCTGAACTGGAATGGTGTGAACCAGGAGAGCATGCAGCAATGGAAGTTCTCATGGGAAGCTCAGATGGGTTCTTGACAACAAGATTGAAGAATTATGCTAGTGACAGAAACAACCCATTGAAGCCTAAAGCACTCTCCGGCCTCTCACCGTACTTGCATTTCGGGCAGATATCGGCCCAGCGGTGCGCCCTTGAGGCCAATAAGTTTCGGAAAATGCATCCACAGGTGCTGTTACGTGCCTTTGTTTATTTATATTGCCTCAAGTCTCTGAGCCGTGGCATGATGGTCAGAGGTGGTGAAATATAAAAGAAATTTAAAAGTTTAAATGGTAATAATTAAAATATGGGTATTATTATTATTATTATTATTATTATCATTATTAATGAGGAATGATCCTGTTCATTTGGACTAAACAAATGTCTCAATTAGCTTATCTCAAAAAGATTATTTAAAATATATTTTTATATTTTTTCTTCGGATACTTGTTTATCTAAGTGTATTTAACATATAAATCAAGTTTTATAATTTTTAGATATGTGTATATATTTTTTTTGAGATTTTTAAACATGTTTGAGATTTTTAAACATGGGGATAAATGTTTAAAAATCTCAAAAAAAATATATACACATGTCCAAAAGTGGTAAAACTTGATTTATACAATGCTTAGATAAACAAACGTACAGAGAAAAAATAAATAAAAAATATTTTAAATTAATTTTTTTAAGGTGAGCGAGACATTTGCTTAGCCGGGCTAACAAGATCACTTCTTATTATTAAAATAGTAATAATTAAATTATTATTATTATTATTATTATTGACAGGTAAAACATCAAAGGTGTGACTATTACAACCCACCTTTCTGTTACTGGTTCCTCCTAGTACAAGTCCATGAGTGTCAAAATAGTGTTCTGATAATTTTATGTGCTCTTATGAAGTCAGTTGATGTGTTCTTGGAAGAGATGATTGTAAGAAGGGAACTGGCAGATAACTTCTGCTTTTATCAGCCGAATTATGACTCATTACAAGGTGCTTGGGAATGGGCTCGGAAAACCTTGATGGACCATGCTGCTGATGAGAGAGACCACGTTTACACGTGAGTGTACTCGCTTAACCTCTTCTTGGTAATTGCTTTCTTGTGTTTTTGTTTGCATAATGTCCAAAGAGAGTGCAGTATTCCATGAGAGAGAGAGGGTTGTTATATATTAAGAAATGAAATATTGCATTGAAAATGCAAAAAATAATTGAAAATTTCATCAAATTCCCATCCCCATTGGACGATCCTAAATATATGTGATCACGAATTCTGCACCAACTCTGAAATTAAATATCCTGCTGAGGATGTCCTCTATATCTAATGCCTTCACCATTACCCTTTTGAGTGATGATGCTTGTGCAGGACAGAGCAGTTGGAAAAAGCTACAACTGCTGATCCTGTGAGTTGAGATTTCTATGCACTTGGTTTTGAGATATTAATGTTCAAACTTTTGTCTATCCTTTTGAGTTCAGATCGTCCACGCCTTGAATCCATTAGCACAGGCCCGTTCATTTTTGCTCTTTTAATTATTTGCATGGGCTTTATTGTATCTTCCTGCTATCCTATTTTGACCGTGTAATCATGCTTTTCAGCTTTGGAATGCATGTCAGTTGGAAATGGTCCATCATGGAAAGATGCATGGATTCATGAGGTGAGTAACATGTAGAAATCTTTTAAATGAATCACAATCTTTTTTTTTTTTTTTATTTGATAGGAAATGAATCACATTCTTAAAGGTCATAACAGAAAATAATTATCTGGTTTTTTTTTTTTTTTAGTATCACTTTAGTTACTTTTAATCCCGCCGTGAGAGGCATGATCAATAGCTATTTTAGTTTATGGAGTGAAACAGCATCTCAAAAAATACTAAACTTATCCTCTTCCTGGTTTGCAAGTTGGTATGAATCTGTGAGTTCTCTACCTGTGAAAAATGACAACCGGTTTGAAATAATACTCCAATTAGTATGAGTGCACAAGGAGCAATCCCTTGACGATTTCGCAATGATCCCTTGTGTTATTGGATACATTACAGTACAGGTTATTACCCTGGGGAAATGCTAATAGGGTGAGTGCTAAGTGCTTTGCAGGATGTATTGGGCAAAAAAAATCCTTGAATGGACAAGTAGACCTGAAGAAGCCCTTTCAATAGCCATTTACTTAAATGACAAGGTATTAATAAATCGTTTTTTATTTATTTCATAGAATTAATGAATTCCTCACCATGGCTGCTTTTCACATTGTAATCTGACAAATGGGTTTCCCTGTAGTATGAAATTGATGGCAGGGATCCAAGTGGATATGTTGGATGTATGTGGTCAATTTGCGGAGTGCATGATCAGGTATCTATTCTCCTTTCTAGGTAATAGTATACTGCCTGTCTCTCATGTATTTCACAGATTGGCATGTAAATGAGGCAGCATGAAAGTGACGAGGATGTAGTTCCTTGCAAGTAGCGACTGACTTGTAGCTGTTGCAGGGTTGGAGAGAGCGTCCAGTATTTGGAAAGATAAGATACATGAACTATGCTGGCTGTAAAAGGAAATTTGATGTGGATGGCTACATATCATATGTGAAGAGGCTGATTCGTAAATTGGAATCCAAGAAGAGGAAAGTGGACAACATGCTCATTCTTCCATCCAAGGAACCCAGAGCTGCTGAGTCTTGATTGCTAGCAAATACCGAACTGTTAATGATTTCGTTGCTAAATGGGCTCATCAATAACCTTAAATTCTAACATCCAATTACATGCTGATTATGATACCCATACACAAAATGTTGTATTTCTAGGCTTTCTTCATCCTAACAGCTCCACCCCCCATCCCCCCCAGCATATTTCCATTATTGACTATTGAGATAATGTTATGATCTGCCATGGCAATCAATTGCAGTCTAGTTTTTCCTTGTTTGTTTGGCAAATTAATGGTTTTCATGGACGTGCTTATTTGACTGCCAAAGTTTCAGGGGATGCTGCTGTTGCATAACAAACTGTGATCTCAAATGGTCTGGTTGCGCAACAGATCAGAACCAATCACCCATCTTCAATGCCTGAGCCTGCAGTGTTCTGTATATTCAAGCAGACTTCGAAACTAGAATGTAATGCACGCCTAGTGGGCTTTCCCCCGCAACTCTCCCTTGTTACCATCGTTGCAATTTTTTTAGGGATGAAACAGAAATTTCAGACAGGAATACCCAAATAATATTTAGCTGAAATGCACACACAGAAATTTGGATCACTCAAGTTGGTGGAAGCCAATGCACATATAGAAAAATCACATCGGGGATGTGAAAAAAGACTCCAATCTACAGTTGAAAGACTTCTTCCTCGTTTCCTTTTTCTTCTTTCTACGGTGAAACTCTACCATGTCGCCCATGCTACTACCAGAGCATCCAGGCATCTAATGGGTCTCAGCCTCCCAAAAAGGTTAACTATCTAAAGTGGCATCAGTTATATAGCCCGCGAGGCAGATACGCAGCGGTGTTAGGATACCCGCCATAGCTAGCCTGCAGCAAAAGCATATGGAAAAAGCATGTGGAAAAAAATGTATCATTTTTACATCATGTTCTGAAGCATATTTAAAGGCTTGTTCAATTTAGCTAGAGTTTATTCGCTGATAGCAAAGCAGCTTAAGGCAACTAAGTAAACTTTGAATTATTAAACTAACATTTGATGGAGCTGAAGCTGAAATATTAAATAGATAAAATACTAAATTACCTTCATAAGCTCCATGCTAAGCACCTAAAATGTTTTTGAAGACTAGCATTAAAATTCTTGCAGAGATTGATACAAACACATTTTAAAAAATTTTAACTCAACAACTATAAATAAAAAACAAAAAATAGACACATTTTGAACTTGGTAAAAACGCGTTTACAATATTTACAATCCTATTTTATTATTTCATTTGATAATCCATTTTATCTTTATCTAGGGATGATTAGTAAAACATGGCAAATGTACGAATTTATTTTTGAACGTCATATGCTGAAGTGTTTTCCTTTAATTAAAGGGAAATACGTTTGCGATACTGATACCATCAAAGATTTCAGTGTGATATCCTCAATTTAGGGCTACTTTTGATGGCTACTTTGATGATTAAATGAAAATCCAATCCACTCATTGCATTTAAAATTATTTATTTGATGAAGAAACTAAAGTTCATGTAAATCTTTCATAAAAAAAATTCTACGCAAATCAAATATGTGCATGGTCTCTATTTAGACATGTAAAATCAATGTGATAATTTTTTTTTATTTATATATCAATTTTGAAGTTGTTAATTCAACATCTAAAATATTATCCATGCATTCCATCATCTCATATTGTGTTGTACCGTATCATAAAAAATGAATGTTCTATAAAATATTATAACATTCTAATGTTGCCACTTACTATCCATGCATTCCATCATCTTGTATTGTATTGTACTGTAGCATAAATGAATAATTCTATAAAATGTTTTGACATGCCAGCCCACCCATATTGTATCATAAATAAATAATTCTATAAAATACTATGACATTCTAATGTCACACCTCCTCCCAAAATATTATGACATGCCTACCCACCCTCATCAGATCATAAATTGAATAATTCTATACAATATTATGACGTGCCAACCCACCCACATCATATAATAAATGAATAATTCTATAAAATATTAGGGCATTCTAATGTCCCCCTCTCCGTGGAAACATTATCCATACATTCCATTGTCTCATATTGTGTTGTATTGCATAGTAAATGAATGATTCTTTAAAATATTATAACATTCTAATGTCGCCACTTGCTATCCATGCATTCCATCATCTGGTTTTGTATTGTATCGTAACATAAATGAACAATTCTATAAAATATTACAACATGCCTGTCCACTCGCATGGTATTATAAATGAATAATTCTATAAAATATTCTGACATGCCCAAAATATTATGACATGCCAACTCACCCACATCGTACCATAAATGAATAATTCTATAAAATATTATGACATTCTAATGAGGCACACAAAGAAAGAACGAAAGAAATGGGTGACACATTGAAATCTTGTTAAGTATTTCCCTTAGTTAAAAGGTGGAAATTTTAATAAGAAAAAGACAAAATTTTGATGGTAGGATGATTTGGCATATTTGGTATTTCCGGATAACTAAATTACTACGAGAATAATTTAGGGAAAAACTTTAATAAGACAAAACTCATTTCATCCTTCAGCTTATTTTGCCATTGTGGCTTATCATGAACCAAAATTCTCATAACATGATAATAATTGTGCTATGTGCAACACTGTAATAAGTTCATTATATGTAGTGTAGGGCAACAATTCAATACAACCGGTGCATGAAGATTTCCATGCAACTCCTTTTTATTTTAAAATGTTTTTCCAAATCTAAACCATTTCTTTTGTTTAACACCTTTAGTTTTATCATTTTACCAAAAGTCACTTTCATTGGCAACTTATATTTTGTAAAAAGTTAACATCTTTTGAGTGTGGATATAACTATTAATCTTTTGTCAAAAATGTATAATATATATAGCATATAAAAGTTTTAGTTTTCGATACAAGTGATTGTTGGAATTATAAATAAATGCATATGGATAAACATGATAAATGGTTTAGATTTGGAAAAAAATATTTTAAAATTAAAAAAGGGTATGTATTGAATTTGCCCATGATTCATGTCGTGGTAATAGTCAGTACAATGAGACAAAGATTGAAGAATTATTTAGGAAGGCGTGAACCAGAGGACTAAGTACAAAATTCCACATGGATTACCTGATTTGTCATTTTACCGGATCTTTTTAAATAAATAGGTAAAATAGAGGTACAGTTGGATGTAAAGAAGTGTAGTACTTTTTGAAAAGAAAATCATTGCAGTTGAAATGATAAGACATTAATACAAAAAAATGAATTTATAAGATATTTAAATAATGCAATTATTTGAATTTGCAATTGCAGTTGAAATTTGCAGAGAAAAAGTAGGAAAAACTACAGCGACATTGGCAAAAATAAAAAATTTTCGAACAAAATTTTTTCACTATTCACAATTACCTTATTTTTTAATAATTTTTTTTACATATTTCTATACAACTGTCCTACTTATCAATTATTTCTACACAATTACTCATATAACTAACATATCTATTTTAATTTTATTATCTTTACTTCTCGTCATTTTATCTCAATTCAGAAACTTTTACACCAAAAACTTTTTGTACAAAATTTTATTATTTCTCAAACACACCCCAAGTAAAGTAATTCTTCTAATCTTTATTTCAAAAACAAATAAAGAACTAAAAAATTTATAGCAAGGTGACGTCACACTGATAACATGTTTTCTTTGAGATTAATGGGTTATATAACCTAGATGATCTAGATCTAGTCAAACAAACATGACATTTCCATAATTTAAAGTACAATCGAATGCAACCTAAACTTCTATTTAAGCATTGATGAAAACGCGGTAAATGAGGTAGATTGCGGCATCCAAACTAAGGCCTTGTTTAGCCATGCCATCATATGGTGAAAGTAGGTCTACCAATTTCTAAATGTGTTTGGCAACTTGAAAATTCATGTTATCTCCAAAAAAAAGTAAAAATTAGAAAGCAGAAGTTGAATTTTCACACTTGTGGGAAGCAAAAATTAACCTGCTAATGAGAAACAAAAGAAATGTTCGGCAAATTAACTGGTAGACCAAACAAAGCCTAAATAGGAAACCAAGTGCAACTCAACATTCTGAAAAGATAGCTTCTCATGTTTCTAAGCTTGGTGTAAGCATAACTCATAACCAAGATAGTCTTAGCTTTGATATACATGTGAAGATGAAGGAAATGATCCTACAACAAACCACACACAAGAAGTTAGCATGCCAACTTATAAAGGGTGTGTTTGTTTGGGATATAAACATGTCAACCAAAACTTTTCAATCTAAAACTTTTCACTCTCCATAACTACTCTATTTTTTAATTATTTTTTCATATTTTTCTATACAAACTACCCTATTTTTCAATCATTTCTACACAACTATCTATACAACTAACCTATCTATTTTAACTTTATTCTCTTTACTTCTCATAATTACTCCTATTATATCACATCATTTTCTATCAATGTGACAACTTCTATCTCAAAAATTTTTCATTAAAAGTTTTACCCCCAACCAAACACACCCAAAGAAAGAAATAGACGGTTGAGGCAGACAATATCTAATATGCTAATCCACTCATATTAAAGAAATATTCATCCTAATTTTTGGGGATCCAAAGAGAAATCTTGATTCATGAGTTCATATTCTTTGCATTGCAATGATTGCAGAATCACCTCCAACTTTAATCAAATTATGAAATTATGAAAATATCACTGTATTTAAAAAATAAAATATTTAAACACTTTCAAAATTAATAAAACTTGATTTATAAATTAAGCACGACTAATTTTATATGTTTATAAAAAATCAAAAAATAATTATGGGGAGTCCCATGGCCGGACGCATGGGAGTACCCCTCATAATGATTTATAGAATTGCCAACCGACCTTACCCGGTTGGTAACACTATTTTTCCCAAAGTATTAGATATTGTTGGAGGCGTTTTGCTCTCCAGTTCTTTAGTTAAGCTGTGTTTTTAAGTTTTTATGTGGAGTTGTATTTTCAGATTTTTAGATAGGAGTAGATTGTTTCCTTAAATTTGTAAGAATGTCTCAAAGGCTTTATTGTAATAGATATTTGACATTATTGGAAATCTATAAAAAAATATTTTATAAAATCATTTATTCACATAGACATGATATTTAAAATGGTTTAGATATTGGAAATACTACTTTAAAATTGATATTTTCACATTAAACTATTTTTATTACATTAATTTTATACATTTATAGATGAGATCCATATATAGATAAATGAAAGAGTTTTCATGATAATATAAATGATCTTAAATATAATGAATAAAATAAATTTTTCATCAACCATCAAAATTTTAAATACGAAGAGGGTTATATAGAAAAAAGACTTTATATAAGTGGGTCCGTATTTACAAATATATAAAGCATGTGTATATATTTACAACTATATGATATACCTAGTGCTGCGCCATAATGATACATGTATATTTATAATTATGGTCAAACTATATAATAATTTAACAAACCGATCATGTATTGGACTACATTATTTATAATTTTTGAAATTATATGAGAATATTTTCATTTATAATTAAATTACGTGAATCTATTTACAATTTACACGATAGAAAAAATTCCTGACGGCGCCTCATGGTTCTCTCGTGTGCCTTCCTTTCATGCGTGCGGCGTGCTTTACCTGAAAGCGTCTGTGCATCGTTGCTTTCTGTCCGCAGAGAAGGAAATCCTCCTCGCGCTCTTCTTACAACGAGTCCATTTTTCGTCACTGTTTTCGGAAATCATCAGCTGCTGCTCATCCCTCCTGAGACATGCCGCCTCTCTCATCTTCTTCCACATTCCTAGGGTTCTCCATCCTGCCTATCTCCGTCTTTTCCATTCTCATTGGAGGGCTGCTTGTTCTTTTCTTCTTCGTCGATTACTTCCGCAAGAGAAGGATTGAAGTCGCTTCAATCGCGAAACCTGAACCCACTCCCGCTACCGATCGAAAGCCTCAGAAGCCTCCGCCATCTCTCTCGAAGAAATCGCATGCGAAATCACACTCGCAGGCTGCAGAAAAGGTGTCGTGGACATATGATATCATCGGAGTCTCTCTCTCTCTCTCTCTCTCTCTCTTCGAATTTCGGTATTTTAATCTCGTCTAGTGATGACTTACAGGATCAGAGCAAGCGGCACCATCATCTCGATGTGAACACCTTGAAAGGCCATGGCGATGCAGTGAATGGGCTGTGCTTCTCATCGGACGGTCGGAATTTGGCCACCGGTAGGTTCTATTGCTTTCCTCATGCTAGATTTTGATTCGCATTTTTTTTCAATTTCAAACAGGTAGATTCAGTTCATTGTCATACTGGATTTTCGGTTATTAATAATAATAATAATAATAATAATAATAATAATTGGCGCCAAAGTTTTTGATTTTACTCCACTCTTGAACTCTGAATCTCTGATTGCCAATGTGAAACCAGTGTCACTTCTGATAGCGTTTTTGTCTGTTTGCCCATTAGGTCAGATCGACTTTGCCCTATCTGGTGTTGATAATGCATTTATTGTCTAGGGAAAAAAAATTGCTGCATCTTGACTTCCGGTTGTTTTTCTGATTTCGTTGTATTATTTCATGAACCCAATAAGAGTGTTGAACCATTTGAGGTCAGTCTAAATTTTGAAATGCCAGTGGTTTTGGATAAATTAACATATTTTTCCCAAGTTTCGCACGTCAAATATGAGAATATGTTCTGAGAAACAAGAAAAGTTATGGCTGGCGCATCCCTGAAATGGGCTCAGATTCTCTCTAGAAGATTCATGCATTCTTATCATTATGTTAATCTAAGCATGATTAGGAAGGCTGCTTTTTGATCACTTCCTTGGTAGTTGCAATTTCATATGTTGCTAACTGCAGTTTATATTGAAATGTTGTTGGATTTTATTTACCAGCAAAAGCAACAGCAAGTATGTCATTTTTTTGTGTGCAGCTTGTGCTGATGGAGTGGTGAGGGTTTTCAAGTTAGATGATGCTTCCAATAAAAGCTTCAAGTGCGGTTCTTTTTCTCTTTCTCATTTATTTATTTTTTCGTGGGTGACCCTATCACATTATCTGCTGGTCGCTGCTCTTTGATGTCTAAATTGGTGCTTCTTGCTGCAATTCCATTGCAGGTTCCTAAGGATTAATTTGCCTGCTGGGTGTCACCCATCAGCAGTTGTCTTCTCTGAGGGTGCATCGTCTCTTGTTGTCGCTGCACAAAGCCTGTATGGTTCGTCATTATACATGTATGGAGAGGCAACCACCAAAGCTTCAAATGAAGCCAAGCAAGCTAAACCTCCTCCAGAAATAAAATGGGAGCATCACAAGGTTCATGACAAAAGAAATATCATTACTCTAGTTGGGACTAGTGCTACCTATGGTACAGCAGATGGTAGCCCAATTATATGTTCATGTTCGGAAGGTATGTATCAGCATTAAAAAATTATAATAAAAAGCTGTTTGCTGATGTAAATGGGTTTAGCTGTGAGCATACATAAAGTTGAAGGTTATTCATATGTCTGATTTGGCTAGCGGAATTCACGTTCCTGTTTTGCTCATATGGTAAACAATCCCGCCTTTGATCATCTAAGTTTCTACTTCCAGTTGTGCATTGTTACTGCTGATAACGTAGTTCTACAGGAATTTGAGCTGATCTGCAATGTTGAGAATAGGGAAATAAAAGTAGCAGTAGAAGGGATTTGTTAGCAGCTCTGACACAGTTTTATGAAAAACCGTCTGATATATTCTATAAAATCTAAGATTTTTTTTTTTTTTTTTTTTGATTTGTTTTTTGTGTGCCTTAGTCTGGATTTGAACCACAGACCTCAAATGCACATGCACTCATGCACACTCTTTTCAACCACCTAGCAGTCCAAGTGTTGACAGAATTTTGGTATTCTTATCCATCATTTCCTCTCTAGTTTTTGTTATTTCAATGGTGTTTAGATAATGCTAGTGTATCCACATCATCAAAGACAATGACTGTCCTCAGAACTAGCTTGTTCCGTTTATAATTGCTGTACTGATTTATGCAAAATAGAAGCCTGTGCATTTCCTCCAACAGGGAGATATATTTGTAGTTACAAGGTTCATGTTACCTTGCCCTTTCTGAGAACACTATGTTGCATGATTTTTTCGTTTGTTGGATGGGATCTTTTATGTTCAAGTATATCCACCTCTAGAAGCAGCAAGTATTTCTGGTGAACTTCTTTTATAGTTTGTGGTTTGTACTGATAGATCCTTCCTGTATATGAGCGTGGCATCTGAATGATTCTTAATTGACTTGGGAAAAAAAGCTTTCCTGTAAGTGATTTGTAGTTGATGTGTTGCATAGTTGGTCCTCTATATTAAAGATGATGCATGATATTTTACTAATTGAAGAGGCATTTGTTTTGTTCAATGCTTTTGAATGCCTGTCATCTTCAGGTACTGATATTATACTTTGCCATGGAAAAACTGGAAAGATCCTGGGGACTGTTGACACTAACCAGCTCAAGAACACTATGGCAACTGTATCTCCTAATGGCCGTTTTCTGGCTGCAGCAGCTTTCACAGCAGATGTAAAGGTCAGTCATTTCTGCACTGTTCTTCATCCTCCTCCTCCTGCTCCCCCAGCCTTTTATGCCTTTAAATAAGAGATACAATGTTGTTATTTTCTTTCTGAAATTTTAATGATGTTTTATTCCTAATGTGTGAATCGATAAATACAAATGAATTCCACTGCACGAAAGCAGAAGGATATGCTGAATTGGTGTTAACTATTGTCTAACTGAGTCCAGGATCTGGCCTGGTCATTTCTTGGACGGGCTCATTCCTCCACTTCACACAGTTAATGAAATCTCAAGTGTAAATATGATGTGAGTGAAGAAACCGATGATATTACTAGAACGATGAATTAAAATGGGATAAAAAGAATGGTAAAAGCCGAGGAAAATTGAGAAAATGATGTTATAATATACTTTTTCGTATGAAAAATGAGGGATAATGGCATACCATAATATCGATGAAAAAGTCTGGTCAATTTGCTATTAAAATGTCACTTTGCATTAAATTGGGTGGAAAAGGAGGGATTTTCTATACTTATTTTGACCCATTCTACAAAAAACCAACACCCCCAAACACAATCCCATCACATTTGCTTTAGATCTCTTTATGTTGTTTTAAAAGTTGGAAACTTGAGAATTTTTGAAACTAGTGCTAATTTTTGCTACCACCAATATCTCAATCCAAACTATCATAGGATATCATTTTTTTCCCTACTAATAGTACATCTTTTGCACCTCATTTCACTGTCTATTATGTAATAACATTATTTAAACATATTAAAATTTCAAAACTATCATCCTACCTTTTTTCTTCCAACAACAACATATCGTCGTCTTTTGTACCTCACTTCCTTCTCTATTAGTGTAACAACATCAATAAAACAGGCAAAACTTCAATTTTGAGTTCTCCTTTTAGATTGGTAATAGAAGGGATTACATTTTATCCAAACTGGCTGTTTCATCTTACAAGTGATCTACTCAAGAATCCCATCTTCGAGCAAGTCATGTTTTTTGTTAAATGAAAAAACTTTTGAGCGTGATGTTCCCCTTTCAGATATTTGTTGCTATCTCCAAGTTTTTCTTATCTGGCTAAGTGGGCGCACTGATTTCTCAGACAATTTCATAGTCTAACTGCAGCTTTCAGCGCTGCATCTGGCAGTCCGAGTTTAGTTTTATGAAGTGTGCCTTTCACCACTTCTCCATTCAATTAGTTTCTGTCTTTATCTCCTCAGTTCTATATGAGGGTGTTGATGGGGCACAATGGGTTTGTCAGATTTCTCAGTTGGTTGGAGTTGCCATCAACTTTTTTATTTAAAAAAATAAAAAATTTAAAGTTCACCTTTTGAGTTGCTCCTGACTTTGGAAAATATGATTAACTGGAATGAGATTTAAACTCACATAGGAGTCCTTGTCTTGAACTATGCAAAATACCAAGAGACTTCAATGCTTCATTGGTTTCAATTTCAACCTTGCTAATTTCTTCAATATCAAGTATCGACAAGGGAAATATGAACTTTTCAACTGATGTTTTTCTTATCATTTCCAATTTTTTCGGGGCAGGTTTGGGAGATTGTGTATTCCAAGGATGGCTCGGTGAAGGAAATCTTGAAAGTTATGCAACTTAAAGGACACAAGGTGTTTGTCAATTTTCTCATTACTTTAATACTTGATGCTTATTGCACATGAATTCCTGAAATATTCCTTTTGACGTCATTAACTAGTATTTGTTCCATATATAATGCATTTTGTTGCCATTGTCGGTTTGATTAAAATACTCGAATTTGTACTTTCTGACAGTTAGCCCTCCATGCGTTGGCAAACTATCTATCACATGGCATGTGTGTGCAGACTAGGATGCGAAAGGATGGGTTCTATTAGGAATCTAAAGTTCATCCAAATTAAGGACATTTATATGGATCACAAAAATTAAGACCATTTAAATGTGAAATTTAACCTATTAAAATTGTTTGATTGCTATGGGCGAATTTAGTCATGGGGAAATTTCCATTTTACAGTCTGGCTTGACATATGCCTAGCATAATAACCATATTGATTGCTATGGGCGAATTTAGTCGTGGGGAAATTTCCATTTTACAGTCTGGCTTGACATATGCCTAGCATAATAACCATATTATTTTCATCATGACTTGTATTGCTTATCATTATCTCCTAGTTATTATAACTTCATTCATTTTAAGATTGACATCATTTCTATATTTTACTTCTATTTCTGTTTCTCCAACCAACGGGCCCTACATGAATTTCAAACTTCTAATTTGACATCTTGATGAATGATTATATCAATTGTCATGACACCCTAATTCTTGAATGAATGGATTTAAGTTTCTTTCACTTTCTACACAATGTTGTTTAAAAGGTGCAGCATACACAAGACTCTGATTGAAATGATTCTTGATAATTAAACTACTGATAATACAGATTATACGTCATTTGGAATGCAGCCATTAAAATTCTCTGGCATTTTGGTCCACCTTAGTCTCCAAATGATGTTAATTTTTTTCTTAGCTAAACAAATATCATCATCATCATAAGCCATTTCCCACTTAAGTGGGGTTGGCTAAGCAAATATAATAAATAAATTAGATTTACAACTCTATCATGAATGAACTGTAGTTACAATCTATCATACGAAATCTCAAATGACACATTTTGCCATGGTTGTGTTGAAAATGCTAAAAAATGCTTCTATGTGAAAATTTCTTACTTTGAAGTGGATATTTAAAAGCAAAGGTTGAGATAACCATCCTTTATGCTTGATATTTTTGTAGATTAAATTTTATTAAGGTAGATTTAAGAATAAAATCAATGCCTGTCATTGCAACCTGGCCTATACATCTAGAAGTAATAATCAATTCTGCTCTTTTACAATGTAGTGTATGATCCTCGTACAAGCGAAACTTGCCTCATTCAGAGCAGCTTTATGCTTCAAAGTTCAAACATTCATTTGCATGACATATGTGGATTCTGGAAATCTCCTAGATGAACTCAACCACAATTCCAAAATTTCCTTGATGTCTCTCGCAGTGATATTGTTAAGTGATGTTTGTGATGCATCCTATTGATGTTTCTGAAATATCCATACATCAAGGCATTTATATAATTAGGATGAATTACTATAATACATTTATGGTTTTTCATTTGTAGTTGTGTTCTAACATTTTACCTATATTTTTTAAAATTCGTACAGAGTGCAGTAACATGGTTATGCTTTACATCAGATTCTGAAAAGATTATTACAGCATCAAAAGATGGTTCCATTCGCCTATGGAACATCAATGGTATGCTTTTCTTCATCCCATCTCCTCCACTCCACTCCACCCACCCCCACACACACCCCTTTGCAAATTGGCACTAGCGTGTTTGCAGATTTATATTAGCACAATAATATGCTTTGGTTGTATTTTTGTATATCCAAATGGCACAAAAACTTTGTGGATGTAGTCTAGCGAATTTTGTAGAGTGGGTAGGAGTGCACGTGGGTCGGGTTCGACCCACAACCCATTTAAACTGGGTTAGGGTTCGCATCAACCCACCTAACCCAATTTTGTGTGACGATTGGTGACAGTGCCCAATAAGCTATTTGTTCACTTCAAATTAATATTTGGTATTTTCAATAATCGTGAATATCTGAAAGTTCCAAAAAATTAACAAAAATAAGTTAATTCTAAATGTTGATAAAAATTAAATAAAATATTAATAAAAACTAGGCATATGAAATGATATATATGGGTTCTATTATGTTAGAACTTGGTTTTTCAATCCACAATATTTATTTATTGTGCTCCATTTTTCACAAAGAGCGTGAAGTATTGGAAACTGAATCCTAAATCATTTAGGCTCCTCCTATGCAAATTGATTTATTAATTTATTTAATAAATCAATTAATTAATAAATTAATAGACTAATAAATAAATTATAGATAGATAAACTAATGAATAAACTAGTAAATTAATTAATTAACAAATTGATAAATAAATAAACTAATTAATAAACTGCTAAAAAATTAATAAATATATTAATAATGAGATTAATAAATTAATTTAATTTCATAAATTCACTAATAAATTAATTAATAAATCATTTTCAATTCATGTGAGGAAAGGCATAGATGGTTTATACATAGTTTTCGATTTCTTCAAAAAATTGAAGAATTTTATCTTAAGCACAATAATATTCTTTACGCTCATAATAACATTCATCTACTTTGGAATGATTGGTTTTGGTTTCATTGCAAATTAGAATGCAGATGAATTTGAAATGAAAGATGAAATTATTATTGTTTCCCTAATAGTTGTTATTGCCTTTTGGGAGAGTTGTGTCTAAGAAAAAATAATATAGTTGAAACAAATTAAATTGGACATAGGAAATTCGTTCATGGGAAATGATTTATTTTGATTTTTTGTTGTCTTTAATTTTTCCTTTTTTATTTTTATACAAAAAACTTGTGTGTAAACTATCTTATTCTTTGAGTAGCATTGGCATGTTGTAATATAATGTCTTATTTTAAGTATGCAGAAAATTCAGATGCCATGCAAAGATTCTAGTTGGGTCGAAAAGTGTTCATAGCCGGGTTGGGTTGGGTTGGAAGTAGGGGTGTAAATAGGGTCGGGTTCAACCCGAGCCCGCATCAATCCGGACCGATTTATACCATGGTTGGGTTGAGGTTTTGGAAATTCGGGTTCAACCCGACCCGATTTTCAAAATCGGTTTGAGCCGGGTTAGGGGGTCGGTCGACCCGACCCGATTTCATAAGATATGTATTTAGATATGTTTATGAGAGTGTATTTCATTCATGTTGTTTGGATATTTAAATAAAATTGTGTAGAGTTTGGAAATATGTTTGACTATTTGGTTGTGAAATGTTGTTTGAATTTATTTGGTTTGGAAATATATTTGGTTAATTAGTTGTGAAATTATGTTTGGATTATTTAGTTATGAGTGTATTTGGTAATGAATAAAACTTTTGATGAAAAGTTTTGGAGAGTAAAAGTTGTCAACTGATGTGATATGATAAGGGTAATGATGAGTAGTAAAGAGGATAAAGTTAAAATAGATAGATTAGTTGTGTGGATAGTTGTATATAAATGATTGAAAAGTAGGGTAGTTGTATAGGAAAATGTGAAAAAATAATTAAAAAATATGATAGTTAAAAATATGATAATTGTGGAGAGTGAAAAGTTTTAAATTGAAAAATTTTAATTGACTTTTTCTTTCAATTGCCAAACATATCCTATATTGCATTGTAAATAGGTTGTTTAGATGTTTGCTTGCATTGGTGATTTGGAATAACCGAACAGGTCAATTGGAAATTTGAGATGTTTGTAGCTTTGATTGGAAGCCAATTAAGAAGGTAAGTAAGACTATGATATTCGTTTTTTCATTTTGCATAATTTACCGCAATACTTTTACTTGGCTTTCACTTTTTGACTTGCGGAGGACATCAATTGCTCAAAGAATACAAAAGCAAAAAAATGAATCAATTACTAAACTTATCCTCCACTTTTGAGTTACGTAGAACTTTTTAGTACTTATTGTTTTTATAATTATTATTGCTTTTGTTATTTTAGAAATTTCGATGAACAAAAGCTTAACTAACATTGATAATATGTGTAATCTATTAGCCCGATTTTTAACCGAACCGAACCGATTTGAGGTGGGTTGAAATAGGGTTGGGTTAAGGTATGAAAAGTAGGGTTGAAAGCAAGGTTGGGTTGGGATTTTACAAGGTGGGTTAGGGTTGTATTTGTCCCAACCCGAGTCAACCCGACCCGATTTTCACCCCTAGTTGGAAGCCAACCCAACCCATGTGCGCCCCTGGGAGACAGCTTGAAATTTTCACTTGCTAGAAGCCTTTAAACTAGTTTTTTATGCGTAGACAGATCACACGCAACATCATTCACCATCAATCATGAGGCATAACTTGTGCTGTTTGGTTGCATTTTAGTCGAGTTGGATTGGATTGGCTAGTTGATGGGTTGGATCTGGAACCAGCCCTTAGTCTTGTCTGGTTGATTGGGGTTCATGTTTTCAACCATAAAACTGTTCAATCTGTCCAATATGTGAAAAAAATTTGAAAAAGTCAAGAGTGGAGTGATATAATAGGGGAAATGATAAAGTGTAAAGAAAATTAAAATCCATAGGATATTTGTATGGAAAAATGTGAAAATGATTGAGATGTAGAGATAATAATAGAAAAAGTAGAGTTGATAAATAGTTAAGACATTAAATCATATCAAAAGGTGTGTAGAAAGGGGTGAGGTTTTTTTTTTTTTTTTAATCGAATGCCAAGCAGACCCCTAAGAGTTTGCTTTTGGAAACAATTATTTATCTGCCAACTTTTTGTGCTACACATGCTCGCAGATGCAGAGGTCTTAATCTCATTTACAACGTGCTAAATTAAAGTTCTTTTTATCAGTTACTAATAAGTTTCTAGCTAAACCAGTCATTTGGATGGATAATTTTCTAATCTGGTTACTACTATTTTTCATAAACAGTTCGGTATCATCTTGATGAGGATCCAAAGACGTTGAAGGTGTTTCCTATTCCACTGCATGATACAAGTGGATCAGCGTTGCATTATGACAGGCTTAGTATGTCACCTGATGGAAAGATAATGGCTGTAACCCATGGCTCCACTTTGCAGTGGTTATGCACTGAAACTGGAAAGGTTTTGGATACTGCTGAGAAATCACATGAAGGTATCCAAGTATTTCTACTCTTTCTGTTTTCATCATTTATTCAGAGGTTATTTGTACCTGTGATTTACTGCAGTAAGTGTTTTTGGTAGAATTAGAACTCTGCCCAATCAAAATATTTCAAATTAGGCTTCTGAGATTTCATTGGAATATATTTTGATAGTTTCTTAAAGAACCAGTGAAGTTGATCAATTTGGATCTTCTTCTCCCCCTAAATTGCCAATGTTTTTATCGAGTTGACTACATGAAACTTGGCATCAAGTGTGGGAGGGTGTGTTCCTTTCCATGCTCAATGTCCTAAGCCGAAAGTGCTAATCACTTTAGTCACATAAGTCAGAATTGCTCCCTGTCTGTCACTTCAATAAATGGTGTTCTCAAGCTGCCTTATTAATTACTAAAGGTTTTGCTTTAATTTTGGGGATGCAAAAACCAGTGGATTCCTAGTAGAGCTTTGATGATGTCAAAAGCCTTCTGATAGGGTGCATCCCGCACAGATATCACATCCTTCTTGAGCAAATGATGAATGGGCTGACATTGCCTGGCAGCCAGATTGGCAGCGAACCTTTGGATGTAAAAAAGATTGCCTTGCAGGCTCCTCCATTCATTGATATTTTTGAGGTGGCGGCATGCCATCTTCAATGGGTGAAGATCCAAATACTTATTTGTGCTTGGTGGAACAGAGTTTTCTGGAACCTGCTTTTGCTTCTAAAATTTTCTCTGTGCAACTGTAAGTCTGGCATTTTCGAGCTTTCTTGGACCCTACCAATTATGACCTGATTCGGCTAGCTGTTCAACATGATTGGTGTGTGACCTTGTGTTAGTTTTTTTTATTGAAGCTATCTTAAATTCTTAGTGAGTTAACGCGCTTTTTTGTGACGTTGTTTAGTAATTCTATCCATGTGCAGGTGACATCACTGATATTGCTTGGGCACCAAAAAACATTCCAATGGGTAAATGACCTGTCTTGCCTTATATCGCCTCTCTTTATGTTACTTGCAGCATTCATCCACTTTTATGTGCTGATGTTTATTTGCATGCAAAAATGAAATGAACCTATTGGAAGAAGTTTGAACTTTGAAGCAGTGACATGATTTGCTGGCCGCTAGATCTGTCCTGACTAAAAATGATTGGGGGAATGCTTTGAAACTGGTGCTATGGGTGCTTTTCTCCTCTAAGATGGTGGATATCTTTATTGTGTTGGTGGAATGAACCCACACTGGAGAGCACAAGCACCTGAGCTGTTATGTGTCAAAAACCATGTACAATGATATTGGCAGTCTTCTTGTTGATACTCCAAAATGGCCTCATCCTTACCATCTGTTTTACAGGAGAGAGCCTTGCCATGATTTTGGCCACAGCAGGTTCTGATAAGAAGGTCAAGCTTTGGCTGGCACCGAATCTTCAGCAATCATGAAGGGACATAAGGCGCTTTTCAATTGGTGTTATTTGAAGAAAAACAAACCAGTTTTGAAGAGGAACAGCAGGTTTAGATGCTTGATGGAATTTTGGGCCTGCATCTGTGGGGTTTATTAGTTTTAGTAGGCATCTTTGCAGCAAAAGAAAGAGAAGTATGGTGCAGCAGGAACAGAATGGAGTTGTATTGTTAGAGATAACTAACTGTGGTTCATTTAGTCTTTCTTCCCAGTTGTTTTATGTAGTCCTCTCTCTCGAGGAAATAGTGCCTGTACGGCAAACATATCGGGGCAAAAATAGGTTACTTTATCTCATCTCACCTGTAATTTCTGCATAAGAAGATTGTTTATGGAGAGAAGCTTGTTTGTCATTGGTATCCATGCTGATTGTTAACATGAAAAATATGCTTTTACCCAACCGGATCATTTTAAATCTCAAATCTGTGGGTTTTGGATTTCTTTGGTTTGTTGTTATGGGCTTGGATGGTTTCCAACGTGGATTATGTTTCTGGTAACTCATCTACTACGAAGTGCATGGGATTCATTCTGTCTGTGAAGGAGAAAGGGTGGTGCCAAAGCCTGTCGAGTGCTTGGAAATCTTTTAAGGGTGGCAATGACCGGTTTTCCTCAAGTCCAGCTCCCTTTCCTCCTTTTGGCTCTGGTGTTACAGATATAATTGCCTCTCTCCCGTTTTTAGTGTGTACAAGTTCATATTTCAGTCTCTTTGCAGCCCAGGTTGGAAGGTGCAGCGAGGCCGGCAGAGTCGAGGCTCCATGCCGTTTTGAAGGTTTAAGCAGCTCAGATGGTCTGGCCCCGACTACATGCGCAAGAGAACGATTTGCCTGAGACAAGCTTGGAGCTGTTGGAACTTGGAAGTAATAACATCCTACAACCTTTTTTGCGGGCAATTCCACTCCCATTTTTTTAAGAAGAAATTTCCGAGTTGTTAATCATTTCACTTCGTGGACCACCTTCAAAAGGAGACCAGAACAATCATTCCGATGAGACGCAAGATTCTACCCATCTTTAGAAAAACCATCTTTTTACCCGTAAAAAATGGAGGTATTTCGCCAAAGCAAACAACCCATCATAAGCATCATTGATCGCCCCAAAAATGGAAGTCAGTCGGCAATCACATCCTTTAATCAGTGTTTAGTCCCTACAAACTTAACCTAGATATGTCATATTTGTCTTACTAACATAAAAAAGAATCCAGCAAACGCGCACCCCACGAGAAAAAAAAAAAAGTATTTTATGCTGGCGTGTTTTTTGTACGTGGGCCCACACGCAAAAGGAAACCAACTCATACGTTTCTATAATCGTAGCCCACCAAGCCACAAACGGTAGTGACTCAAGCAGCGAACTCCCCGACGATAGACATTCCTCAGACGGTTGCTCTCACGGACAACAGCTATTGGCTATTTGATGGTCCGGATTGGACTTTTTTTCGGTTGTTGGATTTCGATGGTGTGGATCGCTGCTACGTACTTGAGAATTTTATGGCAAACGCTCAACCGAGCCTCATCCTGATCAGGAATTAGAGGAAATAAGTAAGGATGAGGGGCAATGATTCGGTTTGTTACATGTGAAAGAGAAGTTTCAACGAAAAGGCTCAGAAAGAAGCAAGTAGAGCGTATCACACGCAACTGGTTGCACGTGGAAAATTTCTGAAATGGCCTCCTCATTGTAGTCCTTGATCCACACCGTCCATTGATCCTGTGGTATAAGTGGTGGACCACTCCCATCAAGCATTCGATCAAAGGTAGGTCCGTGGCTGTTTCATCTGGGCCTCAAGACAATGTTAGGCCCAGGAGCGGAACAAGGGTGGGGGGAATGATTATTTGTATGTTCTTGTGGTTGTTAGCTTGTAGTTCCTTTTCATTAATCTCTTGTATCTTGGTCTAACGAGTAATAATTGCAAAGTCGATGTACGACTCCATCTTCCTACATGCGTTTACGGTTCTCATCATACGCTGTAGATGGCATAAGGTCCAAATCCATACGGCAACCCAAAAATCTGGCGATTTACAAGCTTCCCAAAATGTTTTTTTTTTTTTTTTTTTTTGGAAAAAAAATTATTTTTGCTTTTTATAGATATACGTATCACACGGCGCATGTTGATTTTCAAAAATAGAAAAAATACCAAATAAGTTTAAAACTTGCTAGTGTAAGATCTAGCGGAACTAAATATCTATTAAAAGATTTTTGGCGATTTACCCGGGGCCGCATAACATAATCTAGAGTCCGGACCGATCCACTACACATGGTCGTATGGACCGTTTTTTCTTTTTCTTTTTCTTTTTTTTGATTTTTTGTCACACATGTATGGATGCTGATCCTATGCGCCCAGGAGCATTGAGCTCTTTTTTGAATTTTTAAATTTTTTTTTTATAAAACTATAAATATAAGCGTATTTAACATATGTATTAATTTTTACCATTTTTAGAAAATTTTAGATATTTATTTTTGATTTTTGAAAATAAGTGGCATTTTAGTAATTTTAAATTACCTAAAATGTCACTGATTTTCAAAAATAAAAATATCTAAAATACTCCAAAAATTGTAAAAATTTATACACATATTAAATACACCTAGATTAACAATCTTGTAAAAAAAAATTTCAAAAAAAAAAAAAAAAAAAAAGTGTATGCGCCCGGGAGCATAGGATCGCATATGTATGTGGCCAAGCATGAAGTCTGCATATACGTAGTTTTTACACTTTTTGATTTTATGTAATTTTAAAAATTCTAACAAAATTACACAAAATAAAAAAGTTTAAAGTTTCATAGGTAAAATCTTTATTCTTGGGCCCAGAATTTTGTGCCAAAAAAAAAAAAAAAATGGTCCTTGCAACCGTGTGCGCACATATGGATTGAAGAAGAAAGCGTAACTATGATAAGGGCAGGAAAGGAATTAAGCAGAATATGTAGGGGTAAACGAGTTAAAAACAAAAAATAGCAAAGCTGAAGTCGTCGCCATCGTGGCATGGGGGCTGTCGCACTGGATCCCAACTGCTCCCGGTTTCGGCGCCGCACGTGCAGACCACCGCATACGCACACGTGTGGAATTCCACGCGTCGTCCCCCGATTGCACTTGCTTTACGTCCTTTGAAAATGATTCCAGCTTTAACGGTCCAAATATTAAAAAAAAGGAAATGGTGTCTCTTTTTTCTTTCCCTAATCCAAGGATTGGATCATCGCTTGTCAGCAACAGCTGCTTGCTGTGCATTTTCACCATCATTAGTTACTGAAAAGAGTCAAACGTTCTATCAGATATGGATGCCACGTGTGGACATCCACTTCTCCGTTGGTGGGCCCCACATGGCCCACGCTTGATTTTGGAGATGATGGTGGTGATTTTGAGTGCTGGGTTAGTTCGGACAAACAGCTCGAGTGTAAAACCGGGCTGGGCGGACCTTGTTCAAAATTTAAAATTAGTGAGGTAACATTCTCCTTCCTCGCTGCCCTGTTTCTCTTGCTTGGGTATTGTTTAGTAATTTGGGGTGTGTTTGGGAAATTGTAAAACTTTTGATGAAAAGTTGTTAAATTAATAGAAAATGACGTAAAAGAAAGATGAAACGAGTAGAATATAAAATAAAATTAATACCATTTATAAGTCAAATATCTTATCTGTAGGAACGATTATCAACAAGATAAAAAGCAATGATCATGTTAGTCCGGGCTAAGCAAATACTCCGCTTAGCCCAAATAAAAAAACTTATTTATCACAACTTTTTTTATTTTTTTCTTTATACACTTGTTTATCTATGTGTTTTTAACATATAAACTAAGTTTTATCGTTTTTGGATATTTATATATAATTTTTTTTAGATTTTTAAACATCTATGTACATATATATTTAAAATACATCTATCTTTAAAAATCTAAAAAAAATATATCTGCATATCTAAAAATTGTAAAACTTGGTTTATATGTTAAATATACATAGATAAACAAGTTTATAAATAAAAAAAGTTGTCATAAATAAGTTTTTTGAGGTGAGCTAAGCGGAATATTTGCCCTTGCGGTTTCTGCATCATCTCTATCTTTTTGTCACGTCACGCGGTCTGGAAATGCTGTTGCCCATTGTTTAGTAGATTTTTTTTTTTGTAATTCAGGGCAAACTCTTGAATGGTGGGGTAACCCACCATCCTTTCTTTTAGAAAAACTCTATATAGGTAATTTTTAAAAAATGAAAAACAAGGACTACTCCATCCTTCCTCCCCCTGTTCAATCAAATTATCTTGAATAGAGAGATATGGGATAGTGATGGTCATTCTTTTTATCAAAAAAAGATACATAATAATATAAAAGTGTAAGGTCTACAAATTTTTATTATGCAATTTACCTCTTTAATGAAAATTCTTTTGTTTAGAGCTTGGATGAAATGAGGATAAAATAAGAATTTGGAATGAAGCTATATTAGGAATGGAAAAAGTCATATTAGAAATGAAAAAATAAGTTATTATTTTTTGGAAATGAAAAAGTGTTTTTGAGACATGGAATATTTTACAATCAAGATTAAATGACTAAATTAGATACTATTCTTTTTGCAAAATAACATTAAACATGGTTGCATTTGGTTGTTTTTGACCAAAGATAACAACTCAACTAACTATGAGTTTGCCTTCTATGAGAATTTATTATTACATAATACTAGCAAATTTCCACCTTGATAATTAATGTAAAATCTATTTATATTTAGTATTGTTTATATTATTATAAAAATCTTTTCATTTGTCTATTATCATTGTGTATAAGCTTCATTTAAAAATTATAAAATTAACATAATAAAATGATTTGATGTTATTTATCATTTTTAAAGTTGTATTTTCAATATCTAAACGGTCTAAAATATTAATGTTACGTGTAATAAATGTTTTATAAAATATTATTATATTCTATGTATACGTGAATGGATCTAAGCAATAATATTACATGTATTTAATGATTTTATAAAATATCATTATAATTTAATGCATATGTGAATGAATCTAAATATTTTTTATAATTTATATATGAATATATATTTTAATCGAATGTGGGCTAAGACATCGTTGATTTTGGTAAAACTTGATTTCTAAACTAAACAAATAATATCAAATAGATAAAGTAAATTTGCCAGCGGTGTGTAAAATAAATAAGATTATATGAAATTGCTTCTATCTTTTAACCTAGTTATATGGAAACAAGCCACTCTTGGCTATCAAATCCAAATATATATATGTATGTATGTATGTATATGTATATGTATATGTATATATATAGGGCTTAGCTTCTATGTAACCGGGTTACGTGGAAGCGGACCCTACAATCTTTTCAAAATCTAAAATTTTGATCTTTGATGTAAAATCTAATCTATTAATTGTATTTAACATCATTTGTTTATCTAGGAGATCAAGTTTCATTATAATCACGTATGTTTATGGGCCACATTTGTTAGAAAATATATATATTCGTGTGTAAATTATGAAAAATGCTAAAATATCAATTTTAAAGTAGTATTTTCAACATCTAAACCATCCAAAATATCATTTCTATGTGAATAAATGATTCTATAAAATATTATTACATTCTAATACATGTGTAAATAAATCTAAGTGTTTTTTATAATTTACACATGAATATATATATTTTTGAACAAATGCGACTCATAAATATATTTGATTGTGATGAAACTTGGTCTCCTAAATAAACAAATGAAGTTAAATATAATAAATGGATTGAATTTTTCATTAAAGATTAAAATCTTAGATTTTGAAGAGGTTACATGAGTCCACCTTTATGTAACCCGATTACATATAAGTGAGACCGATATAAATACGAACAAATCGATTTCAAAAAAAATAAATACGACTAATCAATATTGTAAACAGCCAAAACAACAGTCGCGTTTCTTTATATTTGCTGTACCATGAGTCAAAATTTGATTCACTCTCTCGTAAAAAAAATCGATTCACTCATTGCATTTCAAATTATTTATTAAATTTGAAAATAAGTTTTATATAATTTAATAAAGCTGTAAAATCAATATAATAAAACTATTTAGTTTATATATCGATTTTAAAGTTCTTAGCTTAGCATCCAAATCATTTAAAACATCATTCCTATATATAAAAAAAATTGTAAGGCATTGCAACATTCTAAATGAATATTTTTCACAATCTATATATGATTACATATGTTAAGAGGTATGACCATCCAAGACTTTGATTAAAATGGTTTTTGGTACCGTAGTAAACCAAATATTGTTGAATAAAATGGGTGGACTGGATTTCAGTTTCATCATCAATGTGGCCCCAAAAGCAGATGGCACATTAAAATCTTGCCTATTACCATTGAAGCATTCCCAAAATAAAATCGACAAAATATTTTTGTTTTGTGAACTGTATTTGAAAAATGCCAAAACTACCGGCTTCCACCACAAAATTTATAATTTAATTATATTGGATGGGTTCCCACTTCCCATAAAAAAAAATTATATTGGATGGGTTTACAGGAAATTGTTTCGTGTATTTTGGTAACTGTAGTTTTTTCCTAAAAAATCATGCAGATTATTTATCGGTGTAGAGGCGGATGATTTGCCATTAAAAAACATTTAAACATGAATATTTTTTTTAGTATTGAAAAAAATTGATCAAAGTGCATAATTTTGCATAAAATTATGGGTAGATATATGACCTGCAAACGCCTTCTTTGTTATTGGGTGTGTTTGATAATGAATAAAATTTTTGATGAAAAGTTTTGGAGAGTAAAAATTGTCAAATGATGTGATATGATAGAGGTAATGATGAGTAGTAAAAAGGATAAAGTTAAACTAGATATGTTAATTGTGTGAATAATTATGCAGAAATGATTGAAAAGTAGGGTAGTCGTATAGAAAAATGTGAAAAAATGATTAAAAATATAATAGTTGTGGAGAGTAAAAAGTTTTAGATTGAAAAGTTTTAACTTGATATTTTATTTATACATTGATTATTACTCTTTAACTTTGAAATCCAAAAAGACCATTAATTATATTTTCTTCTTTATCTTTCCAACTCCTTTTCTTGTAGCAAATTCCCAACCAAGCCCTCTAATCAACCGTAGGCTCTAAGTTTCCCATTGAAGCGGTTAATTAATCTTCTTAAAACATAGATCAAAGAGATAATCATAGCCAAAAAATGGAGGACTTGTAGAAATGATGAGAGCTCCAAAATTCGATGGGAAGAATGAAAAAGCACAAAATCGGGAATGTTCCAATCACCCACCAATTACTGTAGAAAAGTGATGCATGTGGACGTCATTTGGATGGAGATCGAGTGAAGAGTGAGTGAGAAGGAGGTGGTGGTGTGTATGTTTTTATCAACATTGGATGCTTTTTTCTACTTTTACTGGATAGATCATAGATACTGTAATTTTATGGCCCACACCAAAGATTGATACCCTGGACATCACAATAGAGTACGGAAAGTTGGTGCATGCATGCCGTAGTGTAGGTGTGTGGGGGTACCCCTGCAGCAAAACCTTCTTATGTTACTTTTGTTGTAAGCTTGTGGGCTGTTTGGCCGCGCCCATTTCGCATTTTTCACAATAGCATCAGATGGAGATTGGTCTTACGATTTGGAGCTGCTTGGATATATAACAGAGTTACTGCAATATTAACTTATTTGATCTGACATCCGCTCTAAGAAATTTAATATATATTTTCTCCCAATTTTTTGTTGCAAAAAGTTCTCTGCATAAATGTCATCCTGTTCGGTATGCTCATGATTTTTTTTTTTTTTAATTTCTGGTATGCTCACGACTTATAAGGAAATTATTTACTTGGTTGCAAATACCTGTGGTTCATATGCTTTAGCAACAAAATTCCCTCATAAAGTATTATTAATTGGGGGTGAATAATAAAGTTTATTGCATATGATTATCATATGCAACAACAAATTCATTGCATATAATGAATAAACATCTTTTTAGCTGCAAGTGCTGACTACTGAGACTGAATATTTTTTGCAACCACAAACTTTGTTGCAAAAGGTTAAAAATGAAAGTGGCCGAAAAATGGCTTGTGCTGTCTCGGGAAAACATTGCATTGCAGATACTCATTGCAAGAGTGTTTTTATTATAGGTAATCAAATATTGTATTTCCAATCGTTATGAAGAACAAATACCATGTGGTCTGTTCGCCTGCAACAAAATTTGTCTAATTTGGTGTAAGCATTTGACATGTATATATCTTTTAATATTTTTAAAATTAACGTTATTCTTTTAACTATTATTAATAGGCTTTGCTCGAATATATAAAATTGAGTGTTGAGTTCAACTTGTATCTCCTTTGGTTTCCTATTTTTAATAGTTTTTTTAAGCCATGCATCGTATTCTTTTTTATGAATATTTACATGATATAAAAATTATTTGAATCAGATTGTATATAATCTATGTAGGTGCAAATGCATGAGGTTCTTTAAAATCATAATTTAATATTTTAGATTAACGCTTTCAATGAAGTTAGTTTTGTATTTGGCTTAAATAAATAGTTTGAAACGCAATGCACGACTAAAATATAAAAGGATAAAAGCTGCATCTGATTTCATAGGATAAAAATTCATTTATTAATAATCTTAATTTTCTTACTTTTCCGCATTGTTAATTATTTTCATCATTGATTTGACACTTACATTATCGTAATCTTAGTTTTTACCATTATTTATATTTTCAATTAGTATTTTCTATTAAATTTAACTTTATTTACTTTATAATCAATAGATAGATGCAATGTTGCTTTCACTTAATTCCATTCCAAGTAATTAGATCTAGTCTATGCACCATACTTAATTATATATGCCTTTTATGCTAAAAAAAGAGATGTGATCTTGTTATTTTGGCCTAAGTAATAGCTTATTTAGCTCACTCTACAAAATTTATTTTTTCTTTTCCCATAAATTTGTTAATCTAGGTATGTTTAATATATAAATTAAGTTTTATTATTTGAATATAAGTATATATATTTTAGATTTTTTAAACATAGGATTATTTTAATAATTTTTAACCATTAAAAATGGCCAAAATACCCGTATATTTAAGAATCTAAAAAACTATGTATATCCAAAAATGATAACGCTTGATTTATATGTTAAATATATCTAGATTAATGAGTTTATAAAAATAAAAAAATTAACAAGTTAATTTATTAACATGGGCTAAGTCATTACTTAGCCTAAGTGAATAAGACCATGCCTAAAAGGAAATTATATATACCTTTATGTTTTGATGAAAACATAAAAATAGCTAGTGTTTGGCTTCAATGAAATCCTACTTCTATTTAACCGTCATATATTTTTTCTTTGATGTACATTTTCAGTATATACTAACATAAATGAGCTTTCATTTATAAACTCCTCTTTTACTTAAAATTCTCCGTTTTTAATATCTTCATACTTGATGTAAAATTCACTTCGTTTATTGTATTTAGCATAATTTATATTATTACGATTTTTTTATTTTTCTAGTATCACTATGCATAATTTCCATCCACAAATGTGTAAAATCAAGTTAATAAAAGGATTTAATGTTAAATATCAAATTTAAATCTTAATTTTAAATATCTAAACAATATAAAATACCATTACTATATGAATAAATGATTTGATAAAATATTATTACATTCTAATAAATATATAAATGAATCTAAATATATTCATAATTTACGTTTAAATAAATAAAATTTTCAGCAAATATAGACCATACACGATTTGATTTCTTCACTAAATAAATGATATTAAATATAATAAATAGAGTGAATTTTTCATCAAGTGTCAAGTTATTAAAAATGAAAGATGGAACCACTTCTTTATAACTTACAATAAAATTAGGTTTACCATGACTTACAATATTATAATCCAAAAAATACTTTTAAAATATAGACAATCCCTTTTATCCAACGTTTGTTTTTAATCATTTCCCATGGCAAATTATATATATTCGTATTTTTTAGAATGGGTTTTGATTCAAAGTAAGCGATTGTTTTGTATCAACACATAACAACCTTTGATTGTTGTGATAATTAAAATGTTTTGTATAATTTAAACCACTCAATTATTCTTATATTAAGATATTATATTATAATAGAAAATACTAAAATTAGAGGCTTTTGTTGTCTGTGATATATATCATAATTAAAATTATTTAATAGCTACAAAGATTTTTCATTAATATGTTATCATATATTTTTGCTAAATAAATCATGTCACTATAAAAATTTTGATTTTTGAGGACAATAATTTCCTTCGAAAAGATTAAAATTTAGCTGATATTTGATTGCTAGTAATTTGTGCCATATTCCATATAGCAATCATTAAAAAGAAATTCGGTTGCCAATAATTTATGGATTTTGTGTCTAGGTTGTTAAGTTATGATTTAGTTGCGGATAGCAAGAAAAAATTTCCTTGCCTATGGAAGCATCGCCAAAAGCAAGAAAAATTTCCGTTGCCTATAAAAGCATTATCATAAGTATGTACTTTTTTCTTGCATATGTATTTTCCTTACTAATAAAGATTTTTTCTCACTAATAAGGGCAGCAAGAAAAAATTTCCTGGCCTATAGAATCATAGCCAAAAGCAAGAAAAATTTCCATTGCCTATAAAAGCATTATCATAAGTGTGAAATTTTTTCTTGCATATGTATTTTCCTTACTAATAAAGATTTTTTCTTACTAATAAGGCAGCAAAAACTGTGTTTTGGTGTAATGCGTTAAGTACGGTATGAATTAGATTTCACAGTCTTAAATTAATAGGAAATGCGTTAAGTACGGTATGAATTAGATTTCGCAGTCTTAAATTAATAGGAAAATTAAAAGGTAGATGGATTTTGAAATATGTAGATAAAAATATAATTTTCGCAAACATATACAGTCAAAACGAAAAGTACAAATCATCCTTGAAGAACATGCTAATATACTTTTTCCAATATAAAATATAGGGAGTAAAACCTCTTTCAAAATTCAAAGAGACGCTATCCTAACATAGGCATTGAAAATTCATCAGTCCGGTCATATCCCATCTTGTTGATACTGACATTGCATAGATGTGGTCGGTTGCACTTAAGCTTGTGAGTTGCCACAATATTTTTTTCCCGTTGTTTAGCATGGTTTAGTTGACGCATGCAATGCGTCAGACAGCTGATAAATTATATACGTTTGAATCCTTGGAACCTGACTACACGTAAATCCTACATATGCATGCACCTAATTATAGATAAGGTCCGAGGCATCACCGGCGAATTTTTTAAGATGCACACATTATAATTTTCACATGCACTGTGAATTAACTCATCGGAAATGCTGCTATGAAGCCCCTCTTCTATATAACACATTCAATTTTTAATATGTTAATAATTGACAGAAAATTTATTTCATTTGTTGTATTTAAAATTATTTTTAGTATCTTAAAAACCTTTTAATTTATTTAGTATTACATGCATAGCCACATTTAGAAATGTATAAAATCAATATAATAAAATTAGCTAATATTAAATATCATTCAACATCTAAACTATCTAAAGTATGATTTATATATGGATAAATGATTTTATAAAGTATATTTTAATACATACATGGACAGATCTATGTATTTTTTTTTAATTTACACATGGATATATCTAATTTTGAGAAAATCGGCCCATGCACATATTTGACTTAGATGCAACTTAATCTCTTAAATAAATAAATGATGTTAATATAATGAATGGATCGGATTTTCCTTCTAATATCAAAAATTTAAAATTTGAAGGGATTATAAGAAACTGCTTTTATATAACTTGGTTACATAGAAGTGAGCCCGTAAAAATATAATAGTAAAATGTAAATACCATGATATGATATCAATTAAAAAGAAAAAGATAGCTTTTGCGTTTACTCACCTTGATTACCAGAAGTTATCCGAAGGGAATCTGAGATAAAGTTATTTTCTTAATTTCTATTGGAACATGCATGCTACGTGAAAATATCAAATTAGTACAGAAATAAGAATTACAGGGTAACATAATTTTTATATTTCAAATGAATTTTTCTTAATTATTCAATCTAATGTTCCTCATTTAAATTATTTTCTCCATTTTGAATGTAAAAAATTACATCTGCTCTCCATCTGCATGTCCCAACATCATCATTTTGAACTTCAAATCAATGGAATTTTGTCTAGTGCTTATGAATTCATGTCTTTATTATTATTTTGACTTTTCAACCATTGGCCCTATATAGCATGTGACTTCAGGTGGACGAAATCTAATTTTCAATTTGGGTTTGGTACAAAAACATGGACGATATTTAATAAACAAGTGGACCACCCCACATGCTCCAGCCACTATATTTTTTTTTACGAAAATAGAATTGGGCTTGGATTGAATTTATTTATTTAGATCAATGGAGTTGAAACACAGTCAACAATTTCGATTACACATAAGTTTCATTTATATATTTTAAGATACATTTTAGATGGATATTTTATATTAATTACAAATGAAAGTCTTAAAAAATTTATTTTCAATTTAGCATGTAAACGCTAGAGGGAGGATATTTGAAATCGGATTAGGTTACGAGTTGCAGATCTCAAGAGCGGGTAATTAGACTCAATTGCGAAGCTAATTTTCCGATCTCTCTCAAAGCGCAAGTGCCTGTTTGGAAATATGTAAGTCACAAGAAAGAGTTAAAAAAATTATACAACATGAAATGAGGGAGGAGAAGAATATAAAACGATTATCTAATAGAATAGGGAAACAATTATCGAAAAAGTGTAAATAAAATAATATAATTTAAAAAGAAGAGATGGTGCTAAAAATACCTGTAAAAATGAGAAAAAAAATTGATTGTCCAAATAAATAGATATTACAAGTGATTACTACAGTTCAATTCACATCTATATAATAAAGGATTTTTGAGTCATTATCTACAAGGTTTGGTCAAGATTACATTCATGTCAAGACTTTGGCAAAATTTGCATTTATACCTATAAGGTTTGCCAACAATTATAAGCATATATACCTACAAACGATTAAACCCCTTGTTTAAATGATTCCAAAATTATAGAATGCAAGAAAATACTTTTAAAATTATTAAATGAAAGGTATATTTTTAAAAATAAATTTTTAATGCAAGAAAATTTTTTAAAATAAATTATTCTTACATTTTTAATTTTATTTAAATACAGGGATATTTTTTGTATTTTAGAAAAGAGTTTAGTGTTTGTAGAAACCCTTGTAGTTCTTGGCAAACCTTCAGGTATTGACGCAAATTTTGCTTGACTTATGACGTAGTTACAATTTCAAAACTATACAAGAAACCCATATTACTACCCGTACTATAGGCTTATCAGATTTTGTTGACTTCGATAGGATGAGATACCTCATGAAAATCCTTATCTAATTATCAGAAAATCCATAATTAGGTAAGGACTTTGAAAGTGTTTGGTGATCATTAATTATGTTCTGGGGACTCCATGATTATAGCTTAACTAATTAAATAGGCTAACTGGGTACAATCTACGCTTAGCTCTGGCAAACAATATACAGATGTACGTATAGGTTGGGGCACCTAAATTATTTAATACTTTTAAATTATGAATCTATGTTCGATGCTACTAGGGCCCAAATAGTGAAATTGCAATTAAAAGATTAAATAGTCCTCGTAGATTTTAGTAAAAGTTTTATCACTTTCCAAACATACTCTAAATTAAAAAAGCTACTAATTAAAAAATAAGTAAAATATTTAGATAAACTAAATGAAATAAATTTATCAAATACCTACATAAATATGAAGTTTTTTTTGTAACAATATATATAAAGTTGAGATGTTTAAATAATTTTAGATTTAGAAGTATATACGGGAAAGGATGAATATTTTATTAATTATCTAGTAATTATATAATCATTTTGGAAAAATAAAATTTTAATTGTAAAAAACCTCGAGAGGTGCTTACAATTGGTTGTGAATATAGGCTTAGGATGTGCTCGATTAGCTTATTTTTGAAACCCATGTAATTTTTTTAAAATATCAGAAGAGAGAATTAAATTGCATCCGAGAAGAGCTTACAAAAAATGTCATACTTCGGCAAATAAGCACCTTCTATAGATTTTGTTTATCAGAAATTTATTTTCTTGAAATAATTCTATAAATATTATATATTTTAAAAATATTCTTCTATTATAGCAAAACATTTTTAATTTATTATTTAATTGTATTAATAGTCTAATTAAGAAACTCCTCATGAGCATTATGTTATAAAATTCATCAAAAACACATTATTCCCTCGTAAAATTTATTTGGATCTCGCATGGACGGCCTACCCTTTAATGATAAAATCAAAATCCTCGTCATACCTTGCATTTGGAATTTTTTTTTTGACAAGGCTGATGAGTTTTGTCCAAATTAGATCATCGTGTGAGCCATTTCGTAAAAAGGGTAAAATTCACATGATATTTGATTTAGTGCTTTTTTCGATAGAAGCAAAAAAATTTCTCTCTTCTTTTATGTGTACCTTTTAATACAATTTCACATCAACTTTTTAACTGTCCTACTAAACTTTTTATTATTACTTATACATTTCAACCATTTTCACATTTTATATATATAAAACTTACCTATTATCTTTATTTTCTTTATTCATAATCAGTATCTGCATTATATCACATCACTATTTTATTTTATCAAAATTTTTTCCATGAATTAGTTTCACTACCTCTATACAAATCGACTCTTATATGATAATTTTAAAGTTATTAATTTAACATTTAAGCCGTCAAAAAAAATTCTTCCTTCATGGTGATTACTTTCATATTTTATTATGCTTTATAATTTACATATGAATATACGTGTTTTTAAGCAGTTTAGGCTCATCCAAAACTAAGATTTTGATGATTTTTGATAAAAAAAAACTAAATGATGTTACATGAGTGCTTCTATGTAACTCTTTCCGTTTTTAACATCTAAATGATTAATAGAAAATCAACTTCATCTATTATGGGTGTATTTGGGAATGGATAAAACTTTTGATGAAAAGTTTTGAAGAGTAAAAATTGTCAAATGATGTGATATGATAGAGGTAATGATGAGTGGTAAATATGATAAAGTTAAAATAGATAGGTTAGTTATGTGGGTAGTTGTGTAGAAATGATCGAAAAGTAGGGTAACTGTATAGGAAAATGTGAAAAAATAATTAAAAAATATGATAGTTGTGAAGAGTGAAAAGTTTTAACTTGACACTTTTTAACCATTGACAAACATACCCTATATTTAGAATCATTTATATTATCATGAAAATGTTTAGTATCACTGAATACGAGTCCCATCTACAAATTGTAAAATCAATGTAAGAAAATAATTTAATATTAAATATCAATTTTTTTTTTGATGAGTTGGAGCCACTGCTCACAACTAATGCTGGTTTTGCACTTTGTAGAGAGGGGGAATCGAAACATCGACGCTCGGCAGTCATGCCCGCATGAGCTACCAACTGCCCTATGGCAGTTACTCTAAATAAATATCAATTTTAAGTAGTATTTTCAATATGTAAATAATCTAAAATATCATAAATATATGGATAAATGATTCTATAAAGTATCGTCATATTTTAATACATATATGAATGAATTTAAGCATTTTCTCTAATGAAGAAAAAGAAAAAGAAAAAGAAAATGTGTTTTAAATGAGTTTTTTAAGATAGGCTAAGCGAACAATTTGCTTAGCCCAGGTTAACATGTTCATTCCACTTTTCCTAATTCGCACGTAGATGCACCTATTTTTTAGCAAATGTAACCTGTGCACATATTGAATTTGGATGGAACTTGATCTCTCAACTAAACAAATGATGTTAAATACAATAAATGAATAAGATTTTTCATCAAACATCAAAATATCAAAAATTAAGGAGTTACTTGGAACCGTTTTATGTAACCCCGCTATATAAAAGTGGGCCCAATAATGATATACCGTGTGACTGCTTACATAAATGTGGAACTCAATTTACTTTAATCCAATAAATAAGCCAAGATATATAAAAGCAAATCTAGTATTTTGAAGGCATGATCATGTTCAGTTAGCTATGGCCAAATTAGGGGTAACTTTGGCTTGTGGCAAGACCTCATTAATCATATTTCAAGTTTGATCATTTTGGATATGTGTAAATTGTTTAAAATTTTAAACAAAAGGGCATTATGGTAGCTGACTGACCCTTAGTCCGGTTGGTAGCATTATTGTTTTCAAAAGTATAAGGTTGAGGTTCAAATGGTGCTGGGGCTTGAGATTTTTAAATGGGAGCACAATGTCATCTTTAATTTGTAAAAATGTCTCAAGAGTTTCATTCTAATAACTATTTAAGATAGATGTAAATATATATCAATCAAATGAAATAAAATTAGATTAACAAGTTTATTTAAAAAATCCAAAAAAATTTCTTCTAAATAGGGTTTTGTGGTGAATCAAAGTCCCCTGCTTTGGCCGGAGGCATCATGCCTCACACTTAGAATGGTATTTCCCGAGATATTTGATTTCATACACCGTAAGTCTTGAAGTTAATCATGCATACTAATCAAATATGTCTCCGTTGCTGCAACACAAGCCGCGTGTAAATGAGAAAAGCAAGAGAGACTCATCATATTCATGATAATATGGTCGATGGCCTCTTCACCAGCCACAGACTGCAGACTATGTATGGCCTTAGGCCAAAGTTCTAGTTGCCAGTTAGCGCACCAGTGCAGAAAACATTTGATTCAGGACGGAAATCTATGCAAGACTAAGCTAAGCTACGATCCATTTTCGGTTCAAAGTTCAAACAAATCTCACGAAACAAGTTAAAAGGGTTCGGCTTATATGAAACCCACCTTTATATAGATTTTTCCTTTCCACCTCATGATTAACTACTTCATTTTTTTTTATGAGTATATTTACATACATCTCAACACATATTACATTGAAGCTCTGAGATATTCATACAAATCGGGAGACACACAGCTCTCCCAGGAAATCTGGAGACAACTCCACCAAAGAATGAGGAAGACAGCTTCCACCAACCAAACGGGAGACCAACTGCTCCCACAACAATTTTTTTTCGAAATCCCAAGGTGGGATTCGAACTCTAGACCTCTGCTCCGAACGCTCCACCTTTATTATATTTATCATCATTTATATTATTATAAAAAACCCATCATTTGTTTAGTATTATTCTCCGTGAGCTCCATATATAAATATGTAAAATCAATGTAATAATATCATTTGATGCTAAAGTTGCATTTTCAAAATTTATACCGTCTAAAATATTATTATTATATGGATAAATAGTTGTATAAAGTATTATTATATCTAACGTAGATGTAAATGAATTCAAGCATTTTCTATAATTTATACATAAGCATGTACTTTCAAGCAAATGTGGCTCATACACATTTTAATTTGTATGAAACCTGAATTTTCTAGCTAAATAAATAATGTCAGATATAATAGATGAAGTGAATTTTTTTATCAATTATCTAGGTAGAAAAATTAAACCTGTCATATGGGAGCAACTCCAACTTAAGAAGGGTGTTCTTCTTATCAGTTAAAAATCATGAAAACATGGTTTATTTTGCAAAATTTTAAAACTTGAGGACTTCACACTAAAACATAATTACGGACATTTATGGGGTCTATTTTTACAAAATCCCTCCCTCAATGATTTACGGATGGGTAGGTTTGCATAGGCCTATATGATCGATGAGTAGGTTAGGTTTTTGGGTTTAAGTATTAGAACCGACCTAACCTTTTTAAAATTATTAAAAACATGATAAACTCCCATTTAATGTAATTAACTTTAATTGATGTAATCGATCCAATGTCGTGTACGAGGTGTCTGTGTCTTTATATGTCTTTATGAGACTTCAAATAAGTCATGGCATGTGATATGTTTTACTTGTACAGAAATGTTGAGTGGTCATCTTTTATTGTTACCTCGTATACTTGCAATGGTGTTATGTGTACTATTTATGTTTAAATGAGACATTATGCTTGATGTATTCGATAAAGGGTCCTACCTCATTGGTACATATCACTTCCCACCGATCTTTCGGTGGTAATCCCACTATTCTGGCTCACTTTGATGATGTTGAATCTAATCTCACATCGTATTTAATGAGGGCTGATCCGGCCACATGGGACTCCATACATCTCGCCGTGAGATCCGTTTTTTAATTTTTTTATTTTTTGATTTATAAATACGGTAGAGTTATGTATATTTAAATTATAACCAACTTTTATTATTTTTAAATACTTTTAAGTATTTTTTTATTTTTAAACACAGTAGCATTTTTCGTAATTTTTGAGTCATAAAATTACGAAAATGTCATGGTATTTAATATAAAAAATATTTAAAAATATTCAAAAATAGTAAAACTTAGTTTATTGGCTAAACGCACTTAATGTTACATATTTATAAAAAAAAATTTAAAAACCCATGGCTAGACGCATGAATGTCCTATGCATCCGAATGCGTAGGATCACCCTTCGTATTTAAAGTATTTATTTGACTAGGAAACGAACTCTTGTCCAACACGAAGGTTTGTAACTTGCATGGCACATTCAAGATATGCGTAAAATCACCATATTAAAATTGTTATGATCAATTTCGGAATGGTTAATTCAAATCTAAATTGCCTAGAGTATTCTTTTTATGTTAATGAATGATAATTATAACAACATTTTGATGCATCTATGATTTAGAATTAAGCGTTTTCGTAATTTATATGTAATATATATTTTTAAGTGGACATAGCCCACCCATGATCGTGATTAAAATAATTTTTGACACATTAGAAGTAATGATAAACAATACGAACGGTTGAATTTTGATTTAAAAATTGAAAGCCGTTGCGTCCAAACTCATCTTATACATATTGTTCAGTAAAATACAATCTTTTTTAGTATATTTATTTTTCATACATAATAATAAAATGAATATAAATTTTATAATTTAGGAAATGATTCCTTACAAATGTTTGTATACAGTGGTGATTAGAAATGATTGCTTTTTCTCTTTTTAAAGATTCTTATATATAAACATGTAAAGTTTAAATTAATATGCATTATATGTATTTGGATTATGATATCAATAATCACTTCTAATCAAATCACTGTTCATCATGTCCTTAGGCAAGGGAATGCTGTTGCTCATGCCTTAGCTGACGCTCTTACTGTCTTCTCTGTTGATCAACAGGTTTGGTGGGGTACCCCCCCACAGGCTATACAGGAAAAAATTTGTATAGACAATTTTTTGGCAATAAAAGCTCTTTGTTCATCCTATCCCCCTTCCCTCTCAGATGATTAGGGTCGTGGGATAGGGTGCTTCCTTTTCTCAAAAAAAAAAAAATCACTTTAATGGAAATTTATATGCTGTAGATATTTAGCATAGTATTTAACGTCATTTAAGGGTGAATATGAACATGTTAAAATTTGAAAATTAATATAGAGTATGTAAAAGTTTCAAAATATTTAATTTTTGAGATCATAACTAAATAAATTTCGATGAATATTTGAAAATATACCTAGCAAGTAAAAAAAGTAACTTTTTGTATACATTATTTTTTACAAAAATTTTGTAGGGAATTCCTCCCATGTGAAACTTGCTGATGTTTTATTAACAATTACTTTTAGAAGTTGTGATTCTGAATAGCCAACCTAAGTTAGGCCTTACTTAGGCCGACATGAAAAATATATTTTTTATTTTTTTAGTTTTTTTCATAAACATGTAAAGTTAGGTCTACTTAATTTATAAATCAAAATTTACTATTTTTGAATGTTTTTAAGTATTTTTTATTTTTAAGCATAATGGTAACCATTTGCATACACTATTCCATGCAAACAGCATAAGGAATCACTTCCTCATAAAACTTATTGATATTTTAATAATCAGTTCCACTTCTATGAAGCCCATTTTCTATGTTACTCATTCCATATTTAGATAGAAGTAGAGTGCTTTAACGATAATGTCTACATTTGAGTTCCATTTATAATTGATTTATCTTTCGTGTTAGAATGACTTGGTTAACCTAAAATCACCTTCGGTGCATGCCAACTGCTACAGCTAAAAGGAACTCAGTTTAATGCGCCCACTCGGGTGTATTGCACCCATGTTTTTTAATTTTTTGAAAAATTTTTCATGATATTGTTAATCTAAGTGTATTTAACATGTGTATCAATTTTTACCATTTTCTGAGATTTTTAATTTTTTTTTTTGGATTTTTAAAAACCAATGACATTTTTAGTAATTTAAAATTACTAAATTTATACATTTTGGATTATATCTAACGTAGATGTAAATGAATTCAAGCATTTTCTATAATTTATACATAAGTATGTACTTTCAAGCAAATGTGGCTCATACACATTTTAATTTGTATGAAACCTGAATTTTCTAGCTAAATAAATAATGTCAGATATAATAGATGAAGTGAATTTTTTTATCAATTATCTAGGTAGAAAAATTAAACCTGTCATATGGGAGCAACTCCAACTTAAGAAGGGTGTTCTTCTTATCAGTTAAAAATCATGAAAACATGGTTTATTTTGCAAAATTTTAAAACTTGAGGACTTCACACTAAAACATAATTACGGACATTTACGGGGTCTATTTTTACAAAATCCCTCCCTCATTGATTTACGGATGGGTAGGTTTGCATAGGCCTATATTATCGATGAGTAGGTTAGGTTTTTGGGTTTAAGTATTAGAACCGACCTAACCTTTTTTAAATTATTAAAACATGATAAACTCCCATTTAATGTAATTAACTTTAATTGATGTAATCGATCCAATGTCGTGTACGAGGTGTCTGTGTCTTTATATGTCTTTATGAGACTTCAAATAAGTCATGGCATGTGATATGTTTTACTTGTACAGAAATGTTGAGTGGTCATCTTTTATTGTTACCTCGTATACTTGCAATGGTGTTATGTGTACTATTTATGTTTAAATGAGACATTATGCTTGATGTATTCGATAAAGGGTCCTACCTCATTGGTACATATCACTTCCCACCGATCTTTCGGTGGGAATCCCACTATTCTGGCTCACTTTGATGATGTTGAATCTAATCTCACATCGTTTTTAATGAGGGCTGATCCGGCCACATGGGACTCCATGCATCTCGCCGTGAGATCCGTTTTTTAATTTTTTTTTAATTTTTTTTTATAAATACGGTAGAGTTATGTATATTTAAATTATAACCAACTTTTATTATTTTTAAATGCTTTTAAGTATTTTTTTATTTTTAAACACAGTAGCATTTTTCGTAATTTTTGAGTCATAAAATTACGAAAATGTCATGGTATTTAATATAAAAAATATTTAAAAATATTCAAAAATAGTAAAACTTAGTTTATTGGCTAAACGCACTTAATGTTACATATTTATAAAAAAAAATTTTAAAACCCATGGCTAGACGCATGAATGTCCTATGCATCCGAATGCGTAGGATCACCCTTCGTATTTAAAGTATTTATTTGACTAGGAAACGAACTCTTGTCCAACACGAAGGTTTGTAACTTGCATGGCACATTCAAGATATGCGTAAAATCACCATATTAAAATTGTTATGATCAATTTCGGAATGGTTAATTCAAATCTAAATTGCCTAGAGTATTCTTTTTATGTTAATGAATGATAATTATAACAACATTTTGATGCATCTATGATTTAGAATTAAGCGTTTTCGTAATTTATATGTAATATATATTTTTAAGTGGACATAGCCCACCCATGATCGTGATTAAAATAATTTTTTACACATTATAAGTAATGATAAACAATATGAACGGTTGAATTTTGATTTAAAAATTAAAAGCCGTTGCGTCCAAACTCATCTTATACATATTGTTCAGTAAAATACAATCTTTTTTAGTATATTTATTTTTCATACATAATAATAAAATGAATGTAAATTTTATAATTTAGGAAATGATTCCTTACAAATGTTTGTATACAGTGGTGATTAGAAATGATTGCTTTTTCTCTTTTTAAAGATTCTTATATATAAACATGTAAAGTTTAAATTAATATGCATTATATGTATTTGGATTATGATATCAATAATCACTTTAATGGAAATTTATATGCTGTAGATATTTAGCATAGTATTTAACGTCATTTAAGGGTGAATATGAACATGTTAAAATTTGAAAATTAATATAGAGTATGTAAAAGTTTCAAAATATTTAATTTTTGAGACCATAACTAAATAAATTTCGATGAATATTTGAAAATATACATAGCAAGTAAAAAAAGTAACTTTTTGTATACATTATTTTTTACAAAAAATTTGTAGGGAATTCCTCCCATGTGAAACTTGCTGATGTTTTATTAACAATTACTTTAAGAAGTTGTGATTCTGAATAGCCAACCTAAGTTAGGCCTTACTTAGGCCGACACAAAAAATATATTTTTTATTTTTTTAGTTTTTTTCATAAACATGTAAAGTTAGGTCTACTTAATTTATAAATCAAAATTTACTATTTTTGAATGTTTTTAAGTATTTTTTATTTTTAAGCATAATGGTAACCATTTGCATACACTATTCCATGCAAACAGCATAAGGAATCACTTCCTCATAAAACTTATTGATATTTTAATAATCAGTTCCACTTCTATGAAGCCCATTTTCTATGTTACTCATTCCATATTTAGATAGAAGTAGAGCGCTTTAACGATAATGTCTACATTTGAGTTCCATTTATAATTGATTTATCTTTCGTGTTAGAATGACTTGATTAACCTAAAATCACCTTCGGTGCATGCCAACTGCTACAGCTAAAAGGAACTCAGTTCAATGAGCACACTCGGGTGTATTGCACCCATTTTTTTATTTTTTTGAAAATTTTTTCATGATATTGTTAATCTAAGTGTATTTAACATGTGTATCAATTTTTACCATTTTCTAAGATTTTTAATTTTTTTTTGGATTTTTAAAAACCAATGACATTTTTAGTAATTTAAAATTACTAAAAATGCCACTAATTTTTAAAAATATGAAAAAATATATAAAAGTCTCTAAAAATGGTAAAATTGATATACATGTTAAATATACTTAGATTAATAATTGTGCAAAAAAATTTTCAAAAAAAAAAGGTGAAGTACACCCGGATGCATTAAACCAAGATCCTAACTAAAAATAGGATGATCGATGCAATAATACTTTTAGAAATAAGTTAAGAAAAAGCAAAATCAGCTTATAGTGGCCTCTACATGCCCTGAAGAGAAAAAGAGTACTAAAGGCAAGCAAATAAAGAATACTTTGGTTGTCAACTCTTGTATGATTAAATTGCTGACATAAGTGTATATAGAGTGCTGGATAGAAGGATTCAAGATTCAAAGTTCAACAGAATTAGTAGCCTGATTATCATTCTTCTAGAGTACTCTTCCGTCATGTATCTGATTTCATGGTGGGTGGCTGAATAAAAAAAATACTATTATTTTCTGTAAGTTTTTTAATTAAAATTGTGTTAGCATTATTTCTGCAGGTAACTAACTAAATTTTTCTTTGCAAAATAGGATTACCAGTAGTTATTCATTATAAGCAATCAAATACGGTTACTAATAATATGAAATACAAAAAATCATTAAAATTAATCGATTTACAAAATAATAGAATTCCATAATATTTCTATAATTATTCATCAGTATATATGAATTAAAGTAACATTTTAAAAGATGTTTCTGGTTCCGGTGGGTGGGCCACTGGAAAGAAAAGGTGGGAATGGGAGGATGGAGATTCTCGTAGAAAGAGGTGTCCTCCTACACTAATCATTATAATTCTGTTTACTACTTTTGCAAAGTCATGATATTGATGAGCGGACGACCATCATATTCATACATTACTCATTACCGGTGTGTCTGCGAAGTGAAAAAAACTTTGTATCAAAAGTTTTTGGTGTAAAAAATTTTATTTCGTTAGAAAATGATATTATAGGATAAGGATAATGATAAAGAGTAAAGAATAAAGTTAAAATAGATGGATTAGGAACCCGGGAATGCCCTACTGGTTTCACATCGTGGCATGCATGCCAATGGTGCAGGTTTTGATCCGGTATTGGAGTGTCTCCTCCTTCTTTTGTTTGAATATAATAAAAAAATATATACATAAATTGTATAGGTAGTTACGTAGAAATAATAAAAAAGTCCCCCCTTCTTTTGTTTGAATGTAATAAAAAATATATATACATTAATCGTATGAGTAATTATGTAGAAATAATTAAAAAGTAGGATAATCGTATGAAAATACGAAAATTAAAAATAAGTTAGTTATGAAAATTAAAAAGTTTTTATATGTTGCCAAATATGCCTATGTTTTTATTCTCTACAGGCATTGTGCCAACCAAAGTAAAATAAAATAATCACTAAATTAGAAAATTCAACTAATTATTTTTAGTGAACCAGGACATATAGTCTCGTGGTTTTTTTTTTTTTTTTTTTTTGAAAATTTAACCCATACACCTCCCATCGATTCCGAGTTTGGGAAAATTACGTTTTAAAACTTCTAACTTTACATATTTGCTTTTTAGACTTCAAGGTTTGTGCATTAGCATTTTAAACCTAGTAAATTTTAACTATTTGCATTTTAAACCCTCAGCCTTAATGACGTTAAAATCTTATAAAATATCTAAAATGGCCTTCGCATTTTAAACCAAACTTTACAAAGATTAAAATGCTAATATGCAAACCAAGATTCTAACAGTATTTTTAAATGTCATAAGTTCCTTGAGGGCTCTGGATTTAAACTAGACTTTATATGATTTAAAATGCAAAGAGCAATTTGGGTATTTTACTAGATTTTAATGACATCTTTTAACGTTATTAGCATCAAGGGTCTAAAATGCTAATACACGATTTTGAAATTCAAAATGCAAATATGCAAAGTTAAAGAGCTTAAAACGCAAACTACCCTTCCAAGTTTGGAAGGGAATAGACTGTTTCTTTTTTTCTTTTTCTTTTTTTAAGTTTTAACCCATACGCACTCCCATCCATTCTAAGTTCGGAAGCGGATAGAGTGGGGAGAGGGGAGAGCTGGAAAATCATTCCAAATAGAAAAAGTTCATAAAAACAGATCTGACAATACAATTAGGAGCGACCTCCATCTAGAAACTGCACTCGGTTTACATTATGGGTGTGTACTTATCTGGGCTAAAAGTTCAAATGAGAGCAAATGGCTACATGGGTGTGTTTGGCGGTACTTAGAATCAAATTTTTTAATTTAAAAATTTTTATTTTCTATAATTATCTTATTTTTTAATTATTTGTTAATATCTTATTGTACAATTATGTTATTTTTCAATCATTTCTATATAACTATCCATATAGCTAACTTATCTTTTTTAATTTTATTCTCTTTATCTTCGTTATTACCCTTATCATATTATATCATTTTCTCTAATTTGGAAAATTTTTATACTAAAATTTTTTATCACTTTCCAAAACATATCCATAGTATAATATGATAAAAAAATAATTATTTATAAACCAAAACTATAGTGACCTAGTTTAGGCAAATAATTATGTATATATGTTAGAAATACTTGCCTGTGAACCCTGGGAGCAACCCACAATCAATTGCTCATCCAACCTTATTCAGCAAACGTGTTATTCAGCAAACGTGTTAACACGCAAACCAATTCCGGGGTATTTGCATGAGAAATGACATATATACACAGATGTTTAAAAATCTTAATATATATATATATACACATATTCAAAAATGATGAAACTTGATTTATATATTAAATATATTTAGATAAACAAGTGTACGAAGAAACAAGTAAAAAATAGATATTTTAAATAAGTTTTTTAATGTGAGCTAAGTAAGTCATTTATTTAGTCAGGATTAACAAGATTTCCATTGCATGAGTGCTCATGCGGTTGGGTTTATATATAATTTGACCCTTGCCTCTCCTGGGCAATGATTTAGTAGTCACGGCAAGCATGGAGCCTCCAATTCTTTTTTTTTATTTTATAAAAGGCACTCTATCCCTGCTCCTTTTTAATGTGAAAGGGGTTAGGGATGGAGTAATCCAAGCAATTCATTGCCAAAAAATTATTTGTACAGATTTTCTCAAGTATGGCTTGGGGGGGTTACCCCACCAAGACTGGTGGTCCAAAGAAGAAACCGAGACCAAATCGGCTAAGGAGTGAGCGACAGCATTTCCTTGCCGTAATACATGATGTACCGAAAAGAAAACGTTCACATTGAGAATCGACTTGATTTCATCAATAATAAAACCCACCGGAGAGGTAATGGGATCCACACTAGACAAATAGTTGCAAAGAATGAGAGAGTCGGTCTCGAACAATGCATGTCTGACATGAAGCTGAAGTGCCCATCTAAGTCCCAGTCAGAAAGCGATAGCTTCCATTAGTAGCAGTTCCATCACACCAATCCGTCTCCACCCATTTGCTACAATAAAGGAACCCTGGGAGTCTCTGATCACAGCGGTGCAACCAAACACTCTCAGATCCCCTTGACTACGAGCATCGACGTTTATTTTGACAAATCCCAGTTCATGGATCTGCCCAAAGCCCCCGACTGAACGAGCATTTTAGCACTCCTATGTTGGTTAAGAAACTCAGCACACCAGGCCAAAGTATCTGTAAATTTCGGTTGAGTTCCCTCCTCTCTGAGCTTGTTCCGCAGAAACCAAACCCTCCAACAGCACAAGATGAAAAAAGCAAGGTCCTCGGACCTATTCTCCTGCATTAAAGTTTCCAAAATCTCCTGTACCGTTACCCCCTGAGAGACCATCCTTGCAGCTTTCCTATAAACCCCATGTGTCGTTGCACACCTCAGGAAAAGGTGATTCACATCTTCAGTTTCATTCTTGCATAACGCACAACACGGGTCCACCTCAATGCCCCTATGAGTTAGATTTTGCAAAGTAGGAAGGGCATTTTTGAGAAGTTTCCATCCAAAAATTATGCCTTTTGATGGGAGTTTCGACCGCCATATTGCTTTGAAAGTCCCCGGGAGGGCCGGGAGATCATCACCAGAGCACAATAGTCTATATGCCGATTTGACAGTGTAACAACGGTTTGGTTTATGCTTCCAAAATATACAATCCTCCACGAGTCCATCAGGAAGTGGAATCATGTTTACCTCATGCCAACGAGCCTCCCCCATTGCGGCCACCACGCGGTCCATGTTCCAAGATTTAGTTTCACCATCAATAAAGTGGTTAACTGTCACACCCTCTGGGATTGAAGACGGAATGGGTCCCGCCTTATCCACCGTCACACCCTCCAATTCTTTTGGATTTTAATTTTAAAATATTTTTTAAAATTCAAACTATTTATCATATTTATTCATGTGTATGTTTATTATTTCAAAAAGTACATATATAGAAAAATTTTATAAAATATATTCAAATTATATATTTTACCCAGTGTTGTAAGAACCGGACCGGACCGGCCGGTCGGACCGGTTCGACCGGGAACCGGACCAGTTTCCGGTCCGATTACATGCGGTTCGGTTCGAATGCATAAAACCGATCAAACCGTCGAACCGACGGTTGAACCGGAATGGACGGTCGAACCGGAATGGACCGGTCGGACGGACCTGGTATATACTCTGGAAAAAAAACCAAAAACGAAAAACCCGCTGCTGCCAATTTTTGTTTTCGCGTCTTCACCCTTTTTTGCGTCTTCCCCCTTTTTTCGCGTCTTCCTCAAAAACGGTCCTGCTTGCTCGCCTTTTTTGTTTTCTCGTCTTCCCCCTTTCGACGAAACTGAAAACCCTACCCATCTTCTCAGTGACCGGCCATAATCGATACATCGTTGGCGAAATCGTCGCGGCGGCAACGGCGCAACAGCAACCGCACATAGCCAGTCGCCCGCCCCTACTGCTCCCGTTCCAGCTCTGCATCGCTACCATTTTCTTCTTCTCCTCCGGCCGCTCGCTGAAATGAGAAAAATATATATACCCACGCACCCACACACACATCACTGGAAAAACCAAGCAGAATCAGGGCAAGATCTGGAAGCGACAAATGGCGTAAAAAGAAATTCATTCCATTTCTCACCATGCGACTGCAAAACTCACCAGACTCTTCGAGATCCAAAAATTATGCAATCCGTTTCTATCCTTCTCTTCATTCTGTCTCATAGCAGCATGAAACGAAATTACAATCTCCAGGTTATCTATTCTCTTTGTCTCTGTAGTGCGGGATTTGATTATTGGGAGCAGGGCAGGAAATGAGAAAAAGCAAAATAAAAAATAAAATTAATCAAAAATACAATAAAACATAAAGAGATAACAAATTAATAATAACACATTAATTGTAGTATTATGGTTGATTGGGGTTTCTGAAAAATGCTAGAATAGAAACTCCGGAGACTGCAAAGGGTGGGGTGAGAAGGGGCAAGATAACGTCAGCCGCAGTGCCAGCTGGAATCAGGCCATCATCTGGTCTCGGCTCTTGCATCCCTGGAGGCCTGGCCCGACACACGTTGGAAAATTTTCTCACGTGTCCGTTTCCCATCGTGTCTGCTTACCCACACGTGTAGACTGGCTGGTGCCGCTGCAATTGTTACCGTGAGTTGTCGTGAAGAACTCGTGCACTTGCCACTAAAAATATTTTATCAATATATTTATTTAAAATTTAAAAATAATTTAACATTTATGACATCATAAATATGTCATGCTGACGTCACCGGTTCGAACCAGACCAGTTCCTTTACCGGTTCAATCACCGGTTCGGCTGACAACATTGATTTTACCCATCGAAGTATATATTTTAAAAATTACTAGTTTTTATTCACTTTCAAAAAATAGTATCGTTTACCAAATATAAGTTGTTAACGATTGTTATTTTTGGTATTATGATAAAACAAAATGTGTTAATCATTACCCACCCTAAGCAAGGATATGATCTTATGTAGCGGGCGCACGCCACTTGCATGGGGTCAAATAGAAAATTGATTAATTAATTTTTAAAATTTTTATACATATGCAAGCCTCACATATATCCTTTTTTTGTGAAAGTTGAAAATATAAAAATTTATTTAATATTTTATTTTAATTTTTGAAATTGTTAATTTGAAAAGTTAATATATGTAACCCTTGTTCACAAGAATTTAAGATATATATCTGGAATTTGTGCCACAAACCCTGTAACTTTGCGTATTAGCATTTTGGACCAGAAATTTGCATATTAACACATTAGACATTGCAAAATTTTAGTTTCTGTATTTTTAACCCCCATTGCTCACAGCATTAAAAAACATTGTTAAATGCATGCGTAATGTCAAAGATACCCTTACACCAAGGCAACCATAGCAAAAAGTCAATGTCATATTCTTGAATGTCATCACCTCCTCGTAATCATGTAGCTCCATCAAGCAAATGATGTTGGTTTTTGGCTATGGCTACCGAGGTGCAATCGTATGTGTACTACTCCTATTTTTTAATATTTTTTAAATTTTTTTCACGAAGTTATTAATCTAAGTGTATTTAATATGTGCATCAATTTCTACTATTTTTGGAGACTTTTAGTTTTTTTTTAGATTTTTAAAAATCAATGACATTTTAGTAATTTTAAAATTACTAAAATGCCACCGATTTTTAAAAATCCAAAAAAAAAAATTTAAAAGTATCCAAAAATGGTAAAAATTGATACACATGTTAAATACAATTAAATTAACAGTTATGGAAATAATTTTAAAAAATAGTTGTATGCACCCGGGTGCTTACAACTGCACCCATGACTATCTCGCTTTCATACAGATGTAAGGGTATTTTTGACATTACGCATAAGTTTGACGGTGCTTTTTAACGTTGTAAGGGGTGAGAGTCTAAAATGTGAAAATCGAAATTTCACATGGTTTAATATGCTAATACGCAAAGTTAGAGGGTTTACAACTCAAATTTTCTGATTTATTGTTAAGGCTTGAATATGTATAGAAAATAAAAAATAAATTTTCGAATGTCCGTATGCTGCTAGCTGCATGATACAACCAACCCCTAGTATACTTACTTTACTCTCCAAGGGCATGTTGACATAGTAAAATACCACCATAAACACAGTTGCCGAAAGCATTCACCTGTAATTTCTAGCAAAATGTAAACTTTTGCTAAAAATGGGATTTTTTTGGGGGAGATAGCATGATTTTAGATGTGGATAAATACATTAAAATTTTTCAGAAGTGATTTCCTGCTCATGATGCATGATCAAATAGGTGCTAAGGATACGCCGATTTGGCTTACTATCCTAATTAGAAAAATAATCCTGCAAGTACGATTTGCAGAAGTATCCACGAACAGTTTCGCATGAAAATAGAAACTTTTACTAATAATAAAGATTTTTGGCAACCGGCTTGATAATATTATTGTCTCTAAAGAAATAGACAAGGATTTAAATGGTCTGATTTATTTGGGAGTAATGTCTCTCTTATTCTTTAGCGGAAGTGTGTCTTCTAATTTCTTAGGTGGAGTTGTTTCTTCATATTATTTTCTTAAATTTGTTAAAATATCTTAAGAACTTTACTGTAATAGATATTTGAGATATATGTAAATATATTAGTAAAAAAAATAATAATAAGGATTTTATACAAGACAGCCTTCAAATGCATATAAAATTTTTCAAAAGCTTTAGTCCTTAGGATAACCTACAGCCAATTACAGGCTGTGCCTTTGAAGTTTGCTAGAATTGCGTCACGCGACGCTCATGGCCCTGACATCTTCAGATGTAAATAATAGTCGGTAACTGCTTCTGGGGAGGGAAGAGGGAAAAAAAAAAAAAAAACAGCGGAGTGGGCAAACTTGCAGTTTCAAGACACGAATAAAGCAACAATGTCATGGGAGAACCTGCCTAGAAATTACTTCATGAAAATAGAAATTTAAATTTTTTTAAAAATAATAATAATAAAAAAGAGGAAAAAGGTTGGCTGAAGTTGGTGAGCAGTCAGTATTACGAGAAAAGGGGTGCCGACAGAAGAGCCTGTCATTCCACCATTACACCAACGGTAATTGGCTATTGCAATCACATTTCTTAAGAGAATATTGTCACTACTTTTTTTTTTTTTTTTGTCTTCTAACTCTTGTTCATTTTACTGATTTGAGATTTTTCGAATTTGAAGCTTCTTAAATAGCTAGTAGCATTTCGTGGCTGGCCGTGAGAGTTGTTGGCCGAGTAGAGCAGCGGCAGTAGCATTCCTATTGAAAATGAAAACGCAGGCTTTCTGCTGCTGCTGGTGGAAATACCCAACTTTGGTTTCCTCCACGTAAAGGTGAGCCTGCAACCTACATTAGTAGCATTTGCATAAAGGTGCCTCAAGCTTTTTCTTTTTTCTTTTGATAAAAGGAATCACTCTATCTTTATTCCCCATCGCAGTTATGGGGATTAAGGTTAGAGTAATCCAATCTTTTCATAGCAAAAAAAAATATCTGTACAAATTTTCTCATAAATAGCCTGGGGGGGATTGCCCCACCAACATATTTGACTCGCAGTGGAAGCTAACACCACTTCGGCTAAGGAATGGGCAACTGCATTTCCTTGCCGAAGAACATGATGGACCGAAAAAGAAGTAACTGCATTGAGGATAGTCCTAATTTCAACAATAACAAAACCCACATGAGAGGAGATGAGATCTTCATTGGTCAAGTAGTTGCATAATATGAGCGAATCTGTTTCCACCTGAGCACACGTAGCGTTAATCTGAATGGCCCATCTCAGCCCCAGTAAAAAAGCCATAGCCTCCATAAATAATGGATCCCTAACACCCGCCTGTCTCCACCCTTTTGCAGCCACAAATGCGCCTTGGGAGTTCCTAATAACCGCTGAGCAACCAAAAAAACCCAAATCCCCATGAGAGCGAGCATCGACATTTATCTTCACGAATCCCTCCGGCGGCCTCGACCAATGGGACACCAACGGGCGGTCCAACATGCCCGATTGCGAAAGCACAGAAGCTCCCCGGTTCTGGCTAAGAAACTCCGCGCACCATGCTAATGTATCCGAGAATTTTGGCTGGATACCCTCCTCTCTAACCTTGTTCCTAAGGTACCATATACTCCAACAACACAAGATGAAGAAAGTAAGGTCATCGGACCTGTTCTCCCTAACAAGAGTTTCCAATATCAATCCAATTGTTGCCCCCGTATCAACCACCCTTGCAGCCTTTCTACAAAGCAATATCTTTTTTTCTTTTAAGTGTCATATATAACCTTTCCCGTAGAATAAAGTCGCACCATAATTAACAGTATATTTAGCCCAAAATGAGTCACATGTGTACTTAAATACATTGATATTTTATACAATCATTTATCCACATATAAATTTTATAGTAAATGATTTACATATTGAAAAACCAACTTTAAAGTTGTTATTTACATAAAACTATTTTATTACGTTGAATTTATACCACTTCCATACACATATCTAATTGGGATGAAAATTGGTATGGTAATAGAATACATAATTCTAACTACAATTGGTGGAGTATATTATAATTTTATTATCATACGAGACCCATTTTGAGGTAACTGCACCATAATTGTGGTACAGTAAAGCTACACTTGAATATTTCCCATACATATATATACACATAAAAAAGAGTAAAATTCAAGTGCAGTGGCATCAAAATGGACCCTACGTAATCATAAAATTATAATTTACGCCACCCATTGTATTTAAAATGTTTTATTCTATTATCCTACCAATTTTCATCCTAATTAGATATGTGTATGGACCTAATCTTAGAATGGTACAAATTCAACGTAATAAAATAGTTTGATATAAATAATAATTTTAAAATAGTTTTTCAAGATGTAAATCATTCTCTATAAAATTTATATATATATAATCGTATAAAGTTTCGTTACATTCTAATATGTGTGGGGCCTTTTCTTGACAAATGTACTGCTGTTCCGGTGCAGTAGTGCTGCACCAGAAAAAATTTCCAAAAAGAAGTTATATATTTATAGTTGATAACTTGAAGTTTTGAAAGGAATGATTTGCAAATATTACCCATATAGTTTAACTATCATTACAAATATACTTACTTAGTTTCAAAAATTGCAAATAATCATATATGGTTTCACTATAATACTCACGCCATCATTTGCAAATATATGAAAACTATGTAGGTATATTTACAATAAAAATAATTTGCAAATAAGCCCACATAGTATGCATATGGTTACAAATATACTCATGTCATGACAATACTTTGACAACATTGTAACAATGTGGATACGTTTGCAATTACAGTAAAACTATATGAGGAAATATTTGTAATTTTAAAAACTAAATAGGTATATTTGCCACTATGGTCAAACTATATGTGTATGTTTGCAAATTACTTTTTAAAAATATATAGTTTTGGTCTTTCCATTAAAGTGAAACTCCAACATTGTTAATTTTTTGCTTAAAATGACAAATGTCCTTTATTTAATTTTTTTTTCAAAACTTAATGAACTACCTATTTGGTAGAAATTTGTATGGGTTACTTTTATTTTACAGATTTTGTTGCTAGAAAATATTTTAAATCTTTAATAAGAATATTTATTAAAAATCCAAAAGGGCATTTTGGTCATTTTAAATTAAAATAATAATGTGAGGGCTTTATGTTAGTGGAGGGATCAAAAGTAAATATTTTAAAAACTTCAAACCACCTACTATAAATCTGAAACTTAATGATCACAAGTACAAATTTTAGAAACTTTAGGTATATGCAAACCCCACTAGCGCTTTATCCGGGGTTGCAAATTTTGAGTAGGACCATTGATGGTAGCAAGTGGCCCTCCTGAATTTAATGCTGTTAGATCGATGCCGCTGACTTTTCAGTGATCGTAGGTAAGGAAGTTCAATCTGGCTGACCTAATTAACCTGAAATTTTTATCGAAGCATGTTGGAGCAGATATAGGACTTGGGTTTTAGGGATGAGAATCGAGAACGGTTAGAAAACAAAAAGTTTCTTTTTAACCAATAAATATTTTCCCATGAGTTGAAAAATATTATCGATAGACTCGTATTTTAAGATCTTGACTATCACTTTTGAAAAAATTTAAATTCATTGCTTCACTTTTTTCCTTGAATGGAGTTCGATTGCTTGACAGGTTAGGAATTGATGGGTTCAATAGTTGAATACTTTGATAAATTTTTTTTCCAGAGTTTAACAGAATTTAATGAGAATTAGAGAATTAATAAAAAAATAAACATTATTAACTAGTGTGGACTTACACATTTCTGAAAATGCTTTTGTGCATTTTTTTTATCGGGCCACTCACCTTATATGATTAGGTACTTGAGGAAAGTATACTTGAAAGGAAAAATCACTCTTGTTAATCATTTGGTCATCCAAGTGATGACCTTGTACATTTTAATTGTTCACCTTACTTCAATGGTTGATCCTACTTTTCCTCTCTAATACGGATATATTTTTTATCCATTCCTTTTAATTAGCATTGGTATAGCAAAGACACGACTACCATTTTCCGGAGCTTATCCAGCTTAATGTTTGATTTGTAGCCAGACAGCAATTCAGTCGCTTTTGGATTCAATTGGGAGTTGCAACAGCCTCCTGCCTCTGATTTAGCACACCCAATTTTTAAAATTTTTTAAAATTATTTTTTGTAATTAGCTGTCCCAATTCGACAGTTGGTGACCTTTTCTTGAACTTGACGAAAAAAAGGACCGATTTATACATATGCTTGTTACATGCTGTGTCCTGGTTTTTTATGTATAGCACCTAACCCACATGCCAGTCCTCCATAAACATCACCACCAATTCCACATGAATGCATGCACGGTGGATGTGGACCCTTTGTGTGTTTGGTGCATGACACACCATTTCTACTCATTAATGTAGAAAAAAATAGGCCAACCATAGGTCTTACTAGCTTGTTGAAATTACAACGAACTAACTTGAACAGAAATTAAGGATGGAAATAGGTGATAAAAAAAGAGAGGTCTGTATTGGATCGGCTTATCTAACTATATAGCATTTGCTATCTATTTCATGCATGAAGAATATCAATCAAAATAAGATGCTCTTGGCAACATATCTCAAAATTAAGAGGGCTTATACATGTGGATTAATGTTCATATACAATTAGGTTGTTAATTAAGTTAGGACTCTGTTTTTATGAAATCCTTCTTCTATGTAACTTTTTCATTTTTAATATCTTGATATTGGTTGAGAATTCACTCTATCTATCATATTTAGTATCATTTACATTATTATGAAAACTCTCTTATTTGTTTAATAGCACTATATATAAGCTTTATCTGCAAATAAATAAGATCAACGTAATAAAATAATTTAATAACAAAAAAGATTTTTAAGTACTATTTTCAGCATCTATACTATCTAAAATATCATTACTATGTGAATAAATAATTTTATAAAATATTATTACATTCTAAAACATATGTTAATTATCTAAGTATTTTTCAGCAAATGTGGCCCATGTTCATGTTTGATTTGGATGAAACTTAGGAGACGTTTGGTAATCAATAGAGGTGGGAATTGGTGGGAACACATTTCCTAAGGTAGCTATTAACTTCACTAATGATCACATTTTTTCACTTATACCCTTATATTCTAATCATTTTTCCTACCAACTACATCTATAAAACATATTTATTTGAACTCTACCCTTATTAGTTCCTATCAATCACACATTTATCAAAATATTTCCTGTTTTATTTCTCACCCTATCCCACAATCCTACAAAAAATTCACATTATTAAATGTTCCCCTAGTCTGCTAGTTAAACAAATGATGTTAAATAAAATGAATATATTCAATTTTTACATCAATTATAAACATAATAAAAATAGAATAGTCATACGAAATCACTTTTATATATAACTCAGTTACATATAAGCAAAGCTCATTAAGTAATAACCCTTTGCTTTTTGTATTTTAAAAAATATTGTTGAAGTATGAACTGTTTATAGTATTCTTCTATATACATGTATTCATGATGTGAAAAATTAATTTGGCCGGAAACTTTTATACAAATGTAAATTTATTCTCGAATTTTCACAAAATTTAATAGCTTGACATCCACTTTCAAATGATATTAAATATTTATTTATATAAAGTTTCTAATCGAAGTGAATTTTGTTATTATAAATGTGCATATAAAATAATAATATAAATTGTTAAAATTTAAAGAGGCGGTTGTATATGAACATTACCCATATAAATTACGGGTCCTCTTTTCTATAACCAGGTTGGATAGAAGCGATTTCATGTAACCCCCTCCATTTTTGACATTTTGATGTTTGATTAAAATTCAAGCTATTCATCATATTTAATATCAAATTTTTTGCTAGGAGACCAAGTTTCATCCAGATCTAATATATGCATAGGCCATATTTGCTCAAAAATAAATACATTCATGTGTAAATTCGAAAAAAATGCTTAGATCCATTCACATATGTGTCAGATCTAGTAATACTTTACAGAATCATTTATTCATATACTTATAATATTTTTGATGGTTTAGATGTTAAAAATATTACTTAAAATTGATATTTAATATTAAATAATTTTATTACGTTGATTTTACACATTTATAGATGAGGCCAATATATAATGAAACTAGACAAATGAAAGAGTTTTAATGATAATATAAGATGCTAAATACAATGAATGGAGTATATTGTACATCGACTATTTGAATGTTAAAAACAAAGGAGATTACATAAAAGAGGGGTTTTGTAGAAATATTTTCAAAATATATTTATATATATGTACATACATATATATAGAGAGAAATATTCAGGTGCAGCGCAACTGCACCACTGTTCGCAACTGCACCGTAACAGCGGTGCAGTTGCGCTAAAACGGGCCCAGCATTATCATAAAATTATAATGGGTTGTAAATAGATTAGGGTTAGGTTTTTTAAATGGATTAATAAATGGATTAGGTTGAGATATCTTAAATGAATTAAGATTAAACTCTAACTCGTTCAACTCGATCCATTAACACCCCTACCAAGGAGTAAGAACCTTAAGAAATTTGACATTTAGCGAACTACATCATTATCAGTTCCTTACAAAAGGCTTTGTGGCGCTTTTTGAATACGACACTAAAAGATTATTTTTTACACCATCTATTACATTATTGTCGCTAAAAACTAGTTTTTAGCGACAACAATTATTTATATTACTTTATTATTAAGGGTCACTAAAAGCGTATCACAAAGTGACAATTCTCTTGTAAGTGAACATAGGGGAAGTGGAATATAAAAATCATAAAAATTAAAATTTAGAAATCTTGCAGATATATACACAAAAACTACAAAAAGTAATTTTATGTGGATTAAATACACATGAGCCCACCCAAAAATGAAAAAAATTATAAAATGTAAAAATTATAAAATGAACTAATTAACAACGAGATATACAAGATCATTGTCCATATATAGGTAAATGATTTAATTTCCACATTTCAAAAAAATTGCAAATACTTAATGTAGGCCCTAAGTTGATGTTGTCCAGCATGTTGGACAAGTCATGTTTCGTTAGAAATTTTAAAAAAATTTGCCGTAAAATAATCACAGCATACCATATAATCATAATCATTCAAGAACACATGTTATGAATTGATATAATTACCTCTTTTTTATTGGTATTAATGATGACGAAAGGATGTGGTTTTGTGCTCTTGATTTTGAGTTTGTGAAATTATGTTTGGTGCTCTTGAATAGGATTTTGAAGAGTATTTTGTATTTGTGGAATTATCATTTTGAGTTTATAGCACAAATTGTGATTAGATAAGTTTGAAATATCTTAGAAACTTGAAAATGGAATATGCTTGTTAGAATGCTTGAAATAATCTTAGAATATGCTTCACTTGGATTATGATATGGAATATATTTTTTGAGATGTATTTAATCTTGAATAAAGATTGGTATATTCATTTATGATTATCTCGAGTAAATTAACATGTTTTGCATAACAGGAGAAATGTCAATCTTTTGTCTGTAAAAGGTCATCCTTTCCATGCTGCAAAATCTCTAATTCGACTAGAGCACAAAAAGGTCGACATTTTGTCTAGAAAAAGTCAACCTTTTTTAGGTAGCAGATTTTCACATTCCAAAGAATTGTATAAACATGGAGATTATTTAGTCTATCTTCTAGGCCACGTTTCAAGCAGTGTTGTTAAAACCGGACCGAACCGGCCGGTCCGACTGGTTCGACCGGTTCGATTACATACGGTTCGGTCTAATATAACTAAACCGTGCAAACCGTAGAACCGGCGGTCGAACCAGACATTGCGGTTGGACCGTATTAGACCGGTTCGGTGGTTCGGCGATGTGTCAGTTCCTGTTCGTCCCGTCCTGTTGTCGACCACGAGCCGTCGAGGTCGAGATCGAGCCCCAAAATTGACGAGCCCTCTGCTGCGGTGCTGCCCAAAATCGACGACGACTAGCAGAGCTCCTTTCCTTTCCGACGACGAGCAGATCAACGACGTCCGATCAGCGTTCGGCGACGAGCAGAGCAACGACGTCTCCATTTTTGGCGATGAGCAGAGCTCCTTTCCATTTCTGGCAACGAGCAGAGCAACGACGTCTCCATTTTTGGCAATGAGCAGAGCTCCTTTCCATTTCCGGCAACGAGCAGAGCAACGACATCCGATCAGCGTTCGGTAACCAGCAGAGCAACGACGCCTCCATTTTCGGTGACCAGCAGAGCAGGCACGTCTGATCGACATTCAGCGACCAGCAGAGCAGCGATATCTCCATTTTCGGCGACGAGCAGCGACCTCCTTTTCATTTCCGACGAGTCGACAACCAGTAAAGCAGCGATGTTCGATCAGCGTTCGGCGACCAGCAGAGCAGTGAACTCTCCATTTTCGGCGACGAGCAGCGACCTCCTTCCCATTTCCTGCGACACTGACGGAGCAGTGACATATAAACAGGTCTATGTTAGTTGCTAGGATTTCTGACTTTTCTTTCAACAGTGGCCTTGAAATGAATGCTCCGGATTCGATTCACCAGCTAGTAAAATCCTGTGTGTTGTCAAGTGATAGATAGATAAAAAATTCTTTAAAGTGCAAGTTGAGTTTTAAAGATCAAATGAGCCTGCTATAGGTTGAATATTTAAGAGTGCTCAAAGATACATTAGTCGGAAGTCTTGGTATAAAAACTAGCCCCACACTAGATTGATCACTAATCTTGCTTCTAAATTCTACCTGATCAAAAGACATAGCCTGTTCTCTGCAATACCTGAACATTTTTAACTTAATTATTGGCAATATTTGTAAGCTTTGGATTTATTTAGGATTTATGAAAATACAATTTTATCAATATATTTATTTAAAATTTGAAAATAATTTAATATTTATGACATCATAAATATGTCATGCTGACGTCACCGGTTCAAACTGGTTCGTACTAGACCTCTCCTTTACCGGTTCGATCACCGGTTCGGTTCTGACAACATTGGTTTCAAGTGATCTAGGGACTATAAAAAGAGAATTTGGGTGAAATAGAAGGTATCAAAAAATTGAAGAAAAATACCCAAATACAAATTTGAAAGACTCCAAATAATTCATTGTCAGATAGCTTTCTATGGAGGTTCAAAGGTGAAGCTGAAGTTGTAAATTCTCGAAGGTGTTGTTGCGGGAGATTCAGTACAAAGTATTAATCAATTGAAAAGTTGTTGCTCTTGTAGATGTACTAAACCGGTTTACTTTTTATCTAAAACTTTATTCTTTGTACTACCTTAATGTTGATGGTGATTAAACCAAGGAAAAGATTGTAATACTTGGTATTGATAGTGATTAAACTAAGAAAAAAGTTGTAATACATGGTGTTGATAGTAATCAAAATAAGAAAAAGTGAATCAAAGTGCTGATTGCTTCACGAGCCCATCTGAAACTTATTACCAATCCAGAAGACAGTTGAAAAAACATTGTAACTTGTATGTTAAAGTTAACTAGTGAAACCCAAGTCATTGTACTTGAAAAGTGGAGTAGAATAGGAAGATCTAAACCACTATATGTGTTCTGGTCTTTATGATTTGATTTCATATTTATAGTTTTTATTTTTTCTTAATTCATATCATTTTACCGAAGTTCTTTGAGTAGCCATTACACGGGATCAATACATGTAATTTGTTAAAAATTTTAAATCAAGTTAAATAATTTTGATTTTAATATATATGACACTATTTCAACAAGAAATAGTTTAGATTTTATAAAATCATCCCCATGGTGTCCAAACTAACTATTTCCACCTCGAGGGGAACTAGAAAATGTTTTCTATGGATCACTGCCCACATGTATACATAGAGTAATGATCATGTACATTCAGTTAGTAACAACCTTATGTATTTTACATATTTAATATTTTTAAATTTTTTCTGTTTTTATAAGTGCACATATTCTCTATTTACTTTATAGGGCAATACTTTTATAAAATTGAGTTTCATAGAAACGATTTCGTGAAACCCCCTCCATTTTTAATATGTTGATGATTGATGCAAATTTCAATCCATTTCTTATATTTAATGTTATTTGCTTAGCTATAATACCAAGTTTTATTTAAATCCAATATGCATAGGCCACATTTGCTCAAAAATAGATATATTCATGTGTTATTAAGAAAAATACTTAAATTCAATTCCACACATATTAGAATGTAGTAATATTTTATAAAATTATTTATCTACATAGTAGTAATATTTTAAATTATTTAGGTGTTGAAAATACTACTTAAAATTTATATTTAGTAGTAAGTTATTTTATTATGTTAATTTTACACATTTGTAGATGAGGCCTAGTATAGTAATACTAGACAAGTGAAAGGGTTTCTAACATACTACAAATGATGTCGAGTAAAATAGATGAGTAGATTTTTCGTTATTCATCAAAATATTCAAAATGAAAAGGATTATATAGAAGAAGAGTTTCATAGAAGCATTTTCCTAGTTTATATACTAAATTTTACGTTTGGATTGTTGTGTATATTTTTTTTACAGAATTTGAAAAATAAAAAAATCACCCATATCAAGCCTGATTGAGGTTTAAAACCAACGTAATAAAATAGTTTAATTTATACCTATAGCATACTAGTCCATCGGCCAGGTATTTAATATAAACTGAAGATCAATCATACATTTATGTATGATTGCTCTAATATGTCTACTCTGGCCTGGCAACTCAGCTGTATGGTTTTAAAATACGTTATACCATATTTAAGTTAAGAACCACTTATAAACTGTAGGAACTCTCTCCCCTTTTAGAGATACGATTCGGCTATAGACTATTATAATATAAATTTTAAAATTATATTTTCAATATTTAAAGCTTTTAAGAAATTATTTCTATATAAATTTATAATTTTATAAAGTATTATTATATTCTAATGTAATATATCTAAATGAATTAGAGTATTTATCATAATTTACATATGATTATCTACAATTTGAAGCAAGTACGACTCACTTAGAACCCTGATGAAATGATTTTTAGTAATATGATAAAAAATGATATTAAGCAACATGGCCAGTTGGATTTTCATTTCAACATGCAGTTGTTCCCATTTACAACATAATTCACTGTAGTTGCAAATGTCCTACCCGTTTCTATTTATGTATGGACAATGATCCTATACGTACACAACCTTGTGTTTTTTTATTTTTTATTTTTTATTTTTTTTGTGGGCCGCATGTATTTACTTCATATATTAAATTTTATCATTTCAAGATTCTTGTATACTTTTCATAAAATTTTAAAAATAAAAAATTTCACCCATTTTTTACTCCCTTCGCATGAAAAAGGTCAAAATCTTGATTATTAAAAATTTATAAAAAAAAATGTATAAAGAATCTAAATTTTGGTATATGAAGTAAATACATGTAAGCCACATAAAATAGAAAAATATAAATTATAAAATACGTGAAGTTGTTACGTAGGTAAATAATAATAAGGATCATTATTCTCTTTATATATATATATAATATGATCCGGTGCATGCGACTACACCGTGCAATCCATGTACTATGAACCCCATATGATCATGAATGGGAACTCCACCTCCCCCATTGTATTTAAAATTGTCCACTTTATTAGCACTCCAATTTTCATCTAAATCCAACATGTGTGTTGTCCTCATCTTAACATGGTGAAAATGAACGTAATAAATAGTTTAATATAAATATCAAGTTTAAAGTAGTATTTTCAACATCTAAACCGTCTAAAGTATGATTTTTATATGGATAAATGATTGTATAAAGTTTCATTGCAATCTAATATGTGTGAGACCTATTTACAGTGGACTGCACCATAATCCGTCTACTCAGGAAAGGGTCCCTATATATATGGGTATGCGAAATAGTAGGGTGCAATCCATTGCAAATGGCTCAAGTTGATGATGAAATTAAAATCTAACCGAAGCATTTTATTCATGATAATTTATTTAATAGAATACCAAAGTTCATTTAAATTAAATATGTGTATGGGGCTTAACTAAAAAGTGCAAATCAACTAAATAAAATAATTTGATTTAAATATTAATTCTCAAGCTATATTTTTAACATCTAAACCATTTAAAAACATTATTTCTATATGGATAAGTGACAACATAAACTAGTGTTATATTTTAATTCCTCAGTTAATAGGTCAAAATATTTTTCACAATCTACGCCGAATATATGTTTTAAAGCAAATATAATCCATTCACACAAGGGCTCGCGCGCCCAGTGACTAAGGTTCGAACCCCATTACCTGCAATGGAGTGTTGAGTCCATGAGATTAAAAAAAGGATATTGATTAGGATGAAGTTTGGTAACATGGTAAAATAAATGATATGATTTTTTATATCACGGTAAAACAGATGATGTGAAGTCATATGAATTGTCGGATTTTAATTTTATGATTAATATGAACACTGTTCGATGTTGGTAGTACCCTAACGAGGGTATAATTTTGTCACTTAGACTTGGATGATCAATTAGTTAATGTAAATGTGTATAAATATATGTGAAATGAGAGGTCCAAAGTTTTAAGCTAGGTAAAAGTAAGTCTTGTTTATCCCCCCGCTGGAGCTGCGCTTTGTAAGTTATCTGATCGTCTGGTAACAAAATAAGAAAAAAGGAAAATTCTTGTGTGTAACCGGGTGCGCTGTGTAGATTCGGCGTACCCATTTTTTTATTTTATATTTTTTTCTTATTTTATGCGGGCCAATATACTAAGATCGTAATTTTTTGGATATTTTACATATTTTTAATTTCAAAAATGCAAAATTTTAACGTTTTTATGTGCACGTGAAAGACGTTAAAATTTTTTATTTTTGAAATTAAAAATATAAAAATTCAAAAAGGAAAAATTTGATATATAAACTAAACACATGTGGACCACATAACATGAGGAAAAAAATTTACGAATTAAAAATTGGGTACAATGCTAAGTTACCCAACTAAAAACCAGCTGTTTTGGTTTTTTTTTTATTTTTTTCATTTTTATGTGGCCTATATATATTTAGTTCATTCCCCAAAACTTATCATTTTTGGATATATATTTTTAAATTTCAAAAAGGAGAAAACTTTTACCATTTTTCATGAGGGGGGGATGAGAAGTGAATTTTTTAATTAAAACATATACAAAAATCCAAAAAAATACATTTTTATGTATGAACTGAATAAATAGGTGGCCACACAAAAAATGAGAAAAAAATTTTACAATAATAAAAACAGCCTGTTCCTTGGTATCGTATCCCTTATGTATGCGCTAGAAAAGTTTTGTAGTTCTAGATGGCGCTAAACGCAGAACTTTGCACCTTGAGCTATCAATATGCAAGGATGGGAGGAGCAGTCCAAAGATGAAATGCTTTATTGGGTTCCTATGATAAGGGGAAATGATGGCTTTCTTACTGGAAAAAAGCACAGAGTCAGGTTACCCATATGTATGCAAAGAAGAGAAAATGAGTACCCAAAACAGGTACCAGTGCCTTTAGTACAGTGAATGATGATGAACCACACCCCAAGTGGCCCATACGGTATCATCTGCCCATCAGCTTTTCTATCTTTGCACATTTTCTTCTTTTCTCCATGCACTTCATAAATGATATACAGATGAAAAGGAGAACCACACATGCATGCACAAGTATTAGCTACCATGGACAAGGGACCCACACCACACATGGTTTTGGCGACATGGGAACTGCAACAACTGCCATATGTGATGATCCAATGTTTTTTTTTTTTTTTTACCTTTTAATTGATTTGGGAATATTGCTTTTACGTTTTCATGCTCAGGAGATTGTGATGGGTGGATATTCATGGGGTCGATTGCATGCATGCCGCGGATTGTGTGATTCCAATTAAGCTGGAAAAGCCATGGGACATTGAGACTGCTAATATACTGGTTGAGAATTGAGAGGATGATGTGTTTGCTCGAGGCAAATCTGTCTGCTGCTTTCCCTTCAGAACCACTCTTCGGATTTTCAGGCCAGCTGAAGTAGTAGCAGCAGCAGTGGTAGTTTGTTGCCAATGTTTATTTATGGTCTACACCGTGGATTGTTGCCTTTTGCTCTTATGTCCACTTTCTGCATGCATGTGGCGCATGGAGCAATTGAGCAAGAAAGAGATGCATGTTTTTTTTAATTATATATCCAAGCTATTCTTCACATGTGCACAATCAAGAAGATGGGGGTGGGGAAAATTCAAAAAACCAAGTGGTTAACAGCAGTTGAGCATGATACATGCTTTTGGAATGGAACGGGTGTGGTGGTGGTATACTAACACCCAGATGAGAATACGTAGATTTTTCAAGCTGCAGTTGTAGCTCTTGGGTGGAGGTGTTTGTTGTAGGATCGCTGTCAAGCATCTTGGGAGCTTCCCTGTGCCGACAGCCTGGCTGGATTTGGGGTCTCCTTCAAGCCGCCTTTTATCAATCATGGCAATTGTCGCGAAACGACCTCATCCGTGTCCTGCTCTAACCACATGATCAAAAGTTAAAAACAGCCCATTTCAAAGATTTTGATGCTTACTGCCGTTGGCAATGTTTACAACACAAGCTACCCCCAAAAGGATCATTCAAAGAAGAGCATGCAAGAAAAAGCTCCCTTCCCTCCCCCCTGAGATGGAGCCCACCATACATAAGCTTTTCCATGGACGCAGAGCGACAAAGCACTGAAGTAGACGTCCACTGCTTTCATGGTGGGAGCCCACAACACCAACAGACCAGAAAGCATCCAGCAGCCGACGTGGCCCGGGCTGAGAAGATACGCCGTTTCTCTCTCTTCCGAGGTTGACCATGGCGGTTCGCCATCCACCCAACCAGCTCAACTGCACTCTGCTGCAGGGGCATTTGCTCACGCACTTCTCGCGCCCTTCTTTACAACTAGCCCTTCTAGGCTAACCCCAATTCCAATCAAGAAATCTCAAACATATAGGGCTGAATCTGCTGTGGGCTAGTTCACTTATCGCTAATTTTAATCTCTAAGTTGTGTCTTCTCTGAGAAGCACCTAAAATTTCTATGTCAATGGTCAAGCTCTAATATCATTAATAGGAAAAGCTTTTCTAGAACTCTCTTTTATTTTGGGCTGTGTCATTACAACAGCAGTTTATCTTCAATTGCAGAAGTATTTGTTTGAATAACAAATCCATAGTCTGTAGAGAGAATTAATGGAGATAATCTCGATTGTGAAATGAATAGATGGGGCGCTGTTATTACTCATCCCATGCAGAGAGAGAGAAGCCAGCACGTCTGGGGGGTCACAAATTAAACCTGAAGCCCTTTTGTCAGTGTAGGGAGTTTGAAAATTATGGGGACGTGTGGTCCATGCATGTGTAGATCTTGACGATGCATGGTCCTGAATTCGACGTTGAAAGCTAGCCCATGCTCTCCATCAACTCACAGATCCGCAAGTACATGCAAATGGGAAGAATAATGAATACGCGGCATACAAAGTCTGCTTCGAACGCTTCCTTGTGTGGAAAAAAGACTTTCCTTTCCTCTCATTCACACCCGCTCTTACGACCCTTACCTGAACTGTGTAGGCTAGGCATGTGAAGCAATGGAGAGGAGATGGCAGTGCTGTAATACAAATAGCCTGTTGTTGATTTGAATGCCGTGCTTGGCAACGACTAGGCTTTCTTCTTTTTCTCTCTCTTTATTACATTACATAAGTCATTTGCTCTCCTCCAAAGCCAAGACCACGTGCACTCACAATGTAAAACCACTTAGCTATGCCCTGGTTCGCACAAGGACTGGGCCTTTGTTAAGGCTTGGGGTTGGTCTCAACGGACGTAAACATTTGGAAGAAATACTGATTACAAACACATGCTTCGGCAGTGAAAATTTTCTATAAAAAAGGAGGGCCCTACTGCAGAAACAGATCTACAAGACGAAATGAAAGTTCTAAAAGAGAATGAGAAGGATTGGAAGGAATAAAAGTTGCAGAGGCCAGTGAAAAAATATTGCAAGCGCAGCGCAGGTGAAACCTGAGACAGATTGGATAAATGCTTTAACCAACCTGGTAAAAACACAGACGACTTGGACATCCACCCATATATTAATTACTAGTGAAAATCTTCGGATCTTCTGCTGGAAATTTAAAATCTATTAATAATTGACTGTGAGCTACACCTGCTGCACACATATCAGACAGAAAAAAGATGGGAAGAAAATCCTGTAGGAATCATGAAAAGCATTGGTGATGGGCGTGGAACAAAATATGGGGGATGATTCGTTTAGAAGCAGTTAGTGTTGTTGAATTCTTAGACCGCCATGGTGAGAATTGGAACACTAGGAATCTTGAAGAACATCTGATGACGGGCTTGGAACAGAATATGGGGGATGATTCTTTTGAAACAGTGAGTGTTGTAGAATTCCCAGAACGCGACGCTGAGAATATTGCTGAAAAAGATCCCGTATCCAAAACAACGAGTGAATTTTTACATGTTCAGAAAAGAGAAGCCATATTAAACACCATGAATTGACATTATAAGATCATTTTGATTTCAATCAACAGCCCTGCATAAACATTCATAGATACATACTGAAGAAAACAAAATCCAATTAGTGTACAGAATATCAAGGTTAGTTGGTCTGTCAAGGCTAAATGATCCAAACCAACACAAAACAAAATGAGAGTGAGGAGGATAAAGAACAAGGTAGAAAAGAAACAAAAAGAACAGAGAAACACTCAACTTGAACCTCCGATCTCTAAAGGATGAGAAACTTCATCTTCATTAATGTTATTAATCCCAATAATTCTAGGAACCAAAATGCCGCATTGTTGCTTCTGTTATGCTCCTCCAACACCTGATCTTATGAAGAGGAGATTCTTTCTTAAAATCCAATAAATCCCAAAACCATTTTCTGGATGTCAGGCGCTGAGCAAAGCCAATAAAATTAACGAAGCAAACTCTGATCATGTATCTGACAAGAGTGGTGCTGAGCAGACCCTAGAAGCAAATCCTGTCCACACTAGGGACGCTGATGGTTTCCTTCCAATGGTATCTGGGTGCGTATCCGATGGTATTGTCTTCCCATCATCTTCCCCTCTCCAAAATCTTTGGGGGTAATGAACAACACGGACAGAGTCCAAAGAATTCAAAGATTCCTATAATTCAAATCTACAGGTAGAACTTAGAAGTGTCACACTGACGATGCATCCACAAACACCTCATTGAGGACATCGTCCTCACCGTTCATGAATAGCTCTGCATCCTTCTCTTCTTCACTGGTGAAGTCCCTTCTCTCGAGCTTGGTGTGAGCCGCGATGAATATCATCTTCTGGGCACGGTCCATACCCACCCTTGAGTGGCTGTGAGCAGAAACCCACCTGACAAATGCCCAGTTACACCTGAAGCTGCAAGAAGTAGCATGAAGGAAGATTAATCTCACTGCCACCTTCCCCAGTGACTTGAATTCACTCAGGCATGTCTCCCACACAAGGCGACTACTCTGTGGGTTTGCAATCTTCATCTTCCCAGTCGTTGGGTCCTGCTGCTTCAACTGCACTGCTTGCGCGTAAAGGGGATCAAGCCCCTCCGACCGCCACTTCATTAGCTCCATCAGAGCAATGTGGGTCTCCTCCCTTGACACCAGTCTCATTATCAATCTGTCTACATCCTTCTCTTGCTCAGGCGTCAAGCACTTGAATGGCGGGAGATACTTGCCGCTGTTATCCCGAATCAGGTAGAGTGGGTCTAGTATGTAAGCTGCAGACCACGCTGGATGGTAATTCTTCTTGAATCGCCTGTCAATCACCTTTTGAACCGGGGCTTCTGCCACATTGTACTTCGCACACCATTCCTTCAACTTGCTCCTCAGCTCGTCCCAGAGCGGCAGGCATTGCCCAATCAATGGCCTCTCCACTTCCATTTCATGAGTCATCATCTTGATGATCTTAACTAGGGAATGTACCGCCTCCAATTCATTCCAGAACACCACATCCAGGACCATCTCCGCCACGTCACGGGCTGCGGGATCCTCAATGCAGGCTGCCTTGAACGCCTCATCATGGACTGCCAGCTGAATTGGGCGAGCTGAGTTCACTACATCTTCCACCATTGCATAGACATAAGCAAAGCTAGAATTGGGTGGATTCCCCCCACCATCACTGCTGCTGGGGGGGACTCTGAGCAGCCCAGAATACTCAAGTTCCTGCAGCTGGTACTTGTGGAAGCTGTTTCTTACCTGGGGCTTGGTGTTGAGGAGGTTGGCGAGCTTGAAACAGTTGTCGGCGACGGTCTGGAACAGGGGTAGCTCCTTGCTAAAATCCTTGATCAAGCTGGTGAAGGCCTGCAGCTGGCAGGAGAGGTTCACCATCCAGTGGTTCTGATCCTCCAAATTCCGAAGCGCCTTGGCCTTGAACTTGTCGGCAACGATCCCCACGCAGCGATGGACGGCGGTGTGGCAGACGTCGGTGACCGCTTCCCACAGGATCTCCTCCGCATACTTGGACGGAACAGGGGCATTCGTGAAAACGGCCTTCCGGTAGACGCTGGTGCCGTTGGGGAGATTGACGGTGAGGTTGACGAGGTTCTCAGCATGGGAGGCGGCGGGCTTCCATCCGTCGGAGGCAACTTGGAAGAACATGGCGTCGCGGATCTTGGCCTCCGACTCCGCCCGCGCCTCCTCGTACCGGGCGTCTAATCTGGGGCCCACGAGCTCCCGGCGGGGGACGAGTGGGAGGCCCACCTGCTGGAGGAAGGCCTTGAATTTGGGGTGCTCGACGGAGGAGAGAGAGACGGCGCCGCAGGACTCGTAGAGCCAGTCGGCCAAGAGGCTGACGGCGGAGTCTATCTGCGCTTTGCTGAGGGTGGGGCCCGTCGTGGCCTTCGGAGACTTGAGCTTCTTCACGCTGTCTTCCAGCATCATCAGAGCCCCTAGATCCTCCTTTCCGCCAGACAGCATTAAATGCTGCTGCTGGGAGGACTGCGCGAGGAGAGCCGGAGGCGGTGGCGAGGGAGAAGGCGGGGGCGGAGCTGCCGTGTAGACGACCTCGGCGCAGAAGCGGGAAGGGTCGATGACGGCGAGAGGGGGGATTTGGTAGGAGGAGGAGGAGGAAGAGGCGCGCTTACGGGAGGCGGTGGGTGGAGGAGGCGGCGGGGGTGAGATGGAAGAGATGGGCTTGGGGAGTGAAGTGAAATTGGGGCAGGTGCCGCGCTTGAGATGTTCAGAGGCCGTCCGGGAGGGGTTGGATGCAGAGAAGATGGCGTCGCAGAGGGAGCAGCGGAGCTTGACGGCCTTGGGGAGGCCGGTATCGGAGTGGTGGACAAGAATCGGCTCGAGGTGGGTCCAGTACCAGGCGCCCTTGCCCTTGATGGCCTTGGAGCGGACGGTGATCAGCCCCTCGTAGCGCTTCTGGAGGGCCTTCACCGTAATGTCTTCGGCCGCGGCCGCCGCCCCCGGAGGGGTCGACACGCCTGGCGATTCCAGCGGCGGAGCGGAGGCGGCGGTGTTGGCGCCTGTCGACGCCATTCCCTTCTTCGTCGCCTCTTCTTCTTCTTCCTTGCTAGTCTTCTTCCTCTTCCATGGCATGAATTGGGAGTTCCGGTGGGTGCGTCGCCTTCCGGTGAGCTGCTTCGTCGCATTTAGCTTGAGCGTACCGCCGGCGGGCGCTGGCACGTATCATTTCTCCGGTTCCCCATGGTGGGAACCGGCGATCCGCGGCAGAAAGCTTGTGTCTTTTTTTTTTTTTTTTTGCCTTTTCTTTTCTTTCCGTTGGGACTTGGGAGGCTGGGGGTATTCTTTTCAGTTAGTTTCTGGGATTTTTTTCTCTTTTTTTTTTTTAATATATAATTTTTTCGGTTGAAGTTTGGAGTTCGGACAGAGGAGGAAGGAGAGATGGCGACAGAACACTTGAGAGAGAGAGAGAGAGCGAGGAGCGAGGAGCGAGGAGCGCTTAATTATCTTCTAAGTTCTGAAGGACAGAAAAAGATTTCCTGCTCTGCAGGACCACCCAGAATTCTTCCTAACTACAGGCTTCACTTTAGGTGGTCCCTAAAATCAGGATTCGAAATTTAAAGATCACACCATGCTCCTTCCCTTGGATGATCCATTTTTAAAAATTGGTTTTTTGAAATTTTTTATGAAAACATCCAAACCCTTTGTTAGTCTTTATTTTCACATTAGATTCCATGTATGAAAAATGGAATGCATCAGGTATGTTTATAAGCAGCTACAATAAGCATCTAGGAATGAAATCTGAACCGTTAAATACATATACATTTGATTTTTATAATATTGATTATTTATTTTACAAATCAAATCCTCGTGCTTAAAGAGAATAATATAATACTCTTAAATAGATATTTTAATAAATTTAATTTTTGGAAGCTAATATAAGTAATTGGTATTTAATTTTACGATATCAACTTTTAACTAACTTGTAATTAATGATTTAGATATTAAAAATATAGTGAATATGATGCACTTTTTTAAGTGCTCCAATTGTTGTTTGGAGCACGTATCTGATCCACTTTCTCAAAATCACATCACAGCCGTTCAATTTCAGAGGGCTTCGTACGATTTTATGGCTCGGATGAGTTTCCAATTGCTAACAAACAACCCCGGCCTTTCTTTATTTGTCCGGCTAAGTTATAAAATTTTTGGATAAAAAATTTTTATGTAAAAATTTTTGAATGGTTAAAAAATGATATAATATAATATGGATAATAATGATGAATAAAGAGAATAAAGTTAAAATAGATTAATTAGTTTTATAGTTAGTTGTGTAGAAATGATTTAAAAGTATAATGACTATATTATAAGATATAAATAAATAATTTAAAATAAAATAGTTATGAAAAATAAATGTAAACAAATGCTATTATAGTTATGAAATGATTTAGGAGCGTTGTAGAAATGTTATTTAATTTACGTTTGAGCAAAATAATGAGAAAAAATACATGTGAGATGAAAGAGGTGTAATATATAAGACGTCAAAAAATTTGAAAAAAATTTCTTGTAAACAAACGTGCCCTTAATAAATGTCATTGCTAGCTCGGAAATTTCCGTACGGCCTATTTAACGGTCCAAATCAAGTGGATGTTTGATCATGTGGGTGGGATGGGAAATCTGTACGTTTTAGACGGCGCGCAGGAAGGGAAGGAGCAGACTGCCGTTGGGACTGGGACAGATGTTTTTCCAATTCCAAATGCGTGGACGGTTTGGGCTGGGGCGTAAAATTCGGGGGGCCTGATTTTGCACGGCTGTCGGGGAAGAAATGTGAAGTTTTTTGCGGAAAAACGAGAGACAGTAGAAGTGGTTTCACATGGTCAGAGTAATTGTTACGAGTAAAAAGAATAAAAAAAGAAGAAGATAGATGTCAGTTTTATGAGTATTTATACAGGAAAAGTGGTATTATTATCCTGAGTTAAAGTAAATGTTTTATTCCACGTAAAAAAAATTTATTTACAATATTTTCTTTTTAAAAATCTCAAAAAAATATACATATATCCAAAAATGGTAAAACTTAATTTATATGTTAATTATATTTAGATAAACAAGTATATAAAGAAAAATAAATAAATAATGTTGTAAATAGATATTTCAATGTAGGCTAAGCGGAATATTTACTTAGCGTGAGTTAACAAAATCATTTCTCATTTATATACGGAAATATAGATAAATAATTAAAAAATAAAATAATTATAGAAAATGAAAAGTTTTAGTTGAAAATATTTTATATTAATAAATGTATGAAAATTTCAAAGATACCTTAATCTCGCATGATTAACGTTTGACTACTGCGATCTTGTCTCGATAAACATGACCTAGTGCTGCAAGCATTAAAATGCCAGATGATTGGAATGAATGGGACATGAGATGGAAAAAAAAAGTACTGTTGTTCCTTAAAAATGTGAAAAGTAATATATAGGGGGAAATTATATTGAAATGTGAAAATTTGCTTGTTATTTTTTGCAAATGAAAACAATAAATTTTTTTGAAAATGGATTCCTCGAATTTTTTTTATTTTTTTTTTATGAACATTCCTCGAATATTTTTGAAAAACTAAAGAGTGGTATCATGATATGTTGGTGATAATAATGAGCATAAAGAAAATAAATTAAAATAGATATGATAGTTACTCGAAAATATCAAAAATAATTATAATATAAAGGTAACAATAGAAAAATAAAATAATTAAGTAATTAATATTTCAAATTATATTCAAAATTATATCCGAAGGTTATAGTATTTTTTCTTTTATTTGTTACTATGTTGTACTGATACCTTCAAAACATAAGTGGCTTTTCTATTTTTTAGCATTTTTCTTATGAAGCATATATTAAATTTTTTTTAATTTATATATACATATATCAAGTCATCTGGTGTTAAAAATCAGTACATGCATAATCTTCATAATACGAAAAAATCAAATAATATCTCCCACCACTGGGTAATGAAATAAATACCTTCTATTGTTGGATAACTCGAAACGAAATTGTATTCTTTGGTGGCGAAGGCTGTTAACATAGAGGCAAAGCCTAAGTGGTAATAGATATTGACGACTGATCATTTACGACACCGGTCAAAAAATATATTTTTTTTTTATTTTTTTTGAAAAATAATTTTATAAACATGTTAATCTAGTTATATTTAATCTATAAACCAAATTTTACCATTTTTGGATATGTATATATTTATTTTGGATTTTTAAATACAGGGGTATTTAAGTCATTTTAAGAATTTAAAATGACTTAAATACCCCTGTATTTAAAAATCCAAAATAAATATATATACATATCCAAAAATGGTAAAATTTGGTTTATAGATTAAATATAACTAGATTAACATGTTTATAAAATTATTTTTCAAAAAAAATAAAAAAATATATATTTTTTGACCGGTCGGAAATCAGCGAAGATCAGGTCTCATAGATATTATGCTTTGTTCCCAGCAAAAGCTAAACTAAGCGGTCTAAAAGAAGCCTAGCTAATTAAGTAGAGTACCCCCTCCTATATTTAACTCTAATTATTCCAATTTTCTATCATTATTTTTTTATTTTCAATCATGTTCTTTAAATTCCCATTAACTTTTCACTCGGTATGTTTTATAGCTTGAGGAATCACATCATGTTGGCATCATGAGCAGTTCAACATAAATTTGAGATGGGCAACTCCCCCTTCCGCAATTTGAAACTAAAGATTTTGTTTTTAGCATAAAAGGTTTTATTCCCTTTCAGCCTGGACTTTCCAAGTGGGTTGTCCAAAAAGCCAAAGGGGTCAAGCCATCTTATTCGTTCAAATATTTGAGATAATTAGAGAGCAACTCATCAATACATCCATGGTTCCCCCACCATTTGCTAGAATTACTTCTGGATCTAGTTACATAGTCAGCCAAGCAGTGGATGGCCATGTTTCCATCCCTTACAACATGTTTAAAATGAAAACCTCCCATGTTTGATGGTTTCCGATTTATACTTTTCAACTATGTTTCCGACACTTGATGTTGAACTCCCATTTGAATTCAAGAGATTTATGAGCATGAGGAAATCAAACCCACTTCAACCTCCACATTTTGAAATTTTTGCAATTTTGTGATCCATTCAATCGCCTTAAGGATAACCATAGCCCCGATGAACACCACCTCAAACATTCCTCTCATAGTCCAAGTCCTTGCAACAATGAAAGCCCCATGATCATCCCTAAGCATTACGCCTATCCTGTTATACCAGATGGGATAATAAATCTGCTTCCTTCGCCTGTTTCTACTATTGGCAACACCAACTATAAGCGTTTATTAATTTTTACTATCAAACTGTTGTATTACATTGTTTTATGAATTTCATCCATAATAACATTGGTTTTACGCATTTAATCCATAATAACACAAGAAAAATGATGAGGTTTATTGCAATATGGATGATGTTGAACACAATAGATGAAATAGATTTCTCATGGATCATCAAGATGAAAAACATAAATAAGATTACAAAAAAGTGCTATTTCATTCAAGCGGGCCTCCATTAACTTTAAATGGAAGTCAAAAGAACTATTAATATATAGATATTTTTATCCTACTAATATTCATGAAATTGATTTCTTAATTAAATCTTAATTACAAACCAAATATCTATGGGAAATGATTCCATGAATTCGCTTTTTTTTTATTCTTGTTAAAACTTGACCAATAAAAATGTTCAACAATATATTGTTGTTCTAAAAATTATTCTAATTGTAAATTTCTAAATATTTAAAACAATTTGAAAGTGAATGTATAGCTATGAAACTTTCATAATAAATTATAAGCTATAAAACTTTTTAATGCATGTGTTTTTTTGAAATCATAAATTAATATAGATCGGTGAATTTAGTATTAGTAAAGAAAAATATTTTTAAATAGAAGCAAGGTGCATGGAATCATTTCCCACTAATATAGGCATTTGAAAATTTATATACAAGCATGCATACTTATGTCGCCATATTATAAATATACAAAATTTAGGAAAAATTTATTGTGTTGGTGAATATGAATGACTAATTCTTCTTATCTTTTATTAAAGTAACTGAAACATCAAAGGTAATCTATATTTTGCTAATAACACTTGGTGAATATGCACTACACGAAGATGCAAATTATCATGTTGGATCAGCTTGAATTTGTATTCATGTTTAAAAAGTTGTTTACTTGTGTTATTCAAAATTATTCTATACATAAACGGTCCTACTTCTATAAAACCCATTTTCTATGTGATCTTTATTCATTTTTAAAATCTTGATGGCTGATATAAAATTCACTCCGTCTATTGTATTTAATATTATTTATAATATATTTAAAATCCTTTTATTTTTGTAATTTCGCTGTATATGAGTCTCATCTATAAATGTATAAGATTAATATAATAAAATAAATCGATGCTAATATATTAATTTTAAAGTAGCTTTTTCAATATTTAAAATATCACTACTATGTGGATAAATAATTCTACAAAGTATTGCTGCATTCTAATACATGTGTGAATAGATCTAAGCATTTTTTATAACTTATACATGAATATATATATATATATGAGCAAATATGGTCGAGGTACATACTTGATTTGGATGAAATATGCACATAGTTAATTTAAATAAAATTTAGTCTCTTAGATAAACAAGTAATGTTAAATACAATTAATAAATTGGAGCCCATTTTTAAATATACCCTTAATTTTTTTTATCTTAGTTCCTAATATACTCATATATTTTCAATAATTTCTCTTCTACCAACAAATTTATATTTTATATTTTCAAAAATTTCTTTCCTGTCCACAAATTTATATTTACCTCGGGTACCAAAACCGTTACGCTATGATCAGCCGTTCGTAATGAAAGAACTGATTTACCTCTTTCTTTGTTTTTTTTCGAGTGTATGATTTACCTCTTTCAATTTAGGGATTTAAATCGGCTCCGTTCTATTTTTCTCGTTGTCGCGCTTGCTGTCAATGGAGGCCAGCCGTAAACCTCCTCCTTAGCCTCTCACTAAAAAATTTTGATATTTAGCAATTAAAATTTTCTTACAAAAGATTAAAGTTTAGTTGTTAAAGAAAAATGTGGTTTTTAATAGCAGTGGCATATTCCATTAAAAAGAAATTTGGTTACGGATAATTCGTATTTTTGTGCTGAGGCAACCAAGTTTATCCTAGGCCACGTCTCTGACCGTTAGATCCCCAAATCCCTCAGCTGTCGGTTCATAGATTCTGCTAGATCTGCAATTGCATGTTGACCAGTGGATTTTTATTTTTTATTTTTTTTATGATGTAGATGGTTGTGCTTGGACCTTGAAGCTTCAACAACAGTCATGGCTGCCTCTCAAAAGGGGGAAGAAATGAAGCACCAAACCTGCCGGCAGCTTGACAGGTCCTCCCTTTTTTGAGCTGCATATTCCAAATTTGGCAGTAAACGATCCAAATCACCATTATATACCAATCTCCTCTATTTGCTTCAATGAGAAGCAGATGTGCGCCTTTTCAGATCGGTCGGACAAACCCATTAATTTACTATGAAGATCTCCCAAAACTCTACCGGCAGATCAACGCCTCACAGAATCATGGCTGCAACCTCCGCACTCCACCAGCAATAGTCTCCCATCTGCAAGCAGCCCTCCATCAAAAGTCGTCAGCAGCAATCCAAAGAAATAGCTATCGACCAACCTATCAGTTCCAAATCTAGCCCTGCATCCTCTGAAGAACCAGTGACGATTGTCTTCTTGCATTTCGGCGTTGATTTGCCAATCCCAATGGCCGGCGGCAGAGTTCATTAGGTACTTTTGGCATAAAAAAAATTACACATGCAAAATCAGAATTCTTTTTTGAGGAAAAAAAAAAAAAAGAAAATCAGAATTTTAAGATCCAACTAAAGGACCCTAATTGGCTGTGTATGCCGGATCCCGATTGCATGCGCCCGGAGCATGCAGCGCTGCATGCTCCTGGGCGCATACATCTATTTTTTTTATTTTTTTCAAATCTTTTTATAATATTGTTAATTTATATCTATTTAATATGTGTATAAATTTTTACCATTTCTGGAGTATTTTAGATATTTATTTTTTGATTTTTGAAAATCAGTGGTTAAATTACCTAAAATGCCACTGATTTTCAAAAATAAAAAATAAATATCTAAAATACTCTAAAAATAGTAAAAATTTATACACATGTTAAATACACTTCGATTAACAGTTTTATACAAAAAAATTTGAAAAAAAATAAAAAAATAGGTGTATGCTCCAGGGCGCATGCAATCGGGATCCGTGTATGCTAGCAACTTTGGATAAAATTTCCGGGTATAAAAGGAATTAACAAAATTGTTTGGGTATATGAGAAATTGTGGTCAAGATTCATGTGTATCAGTGTATATTTAGAATTTTCCGCGTAAAACAAAAGAAAATGTGCAAACAACAATTCTTGATGATAACTTATAGGAGCATGATTATATGCATTATGATGTATTTTAAGCTAAAATACAACATTCATATATTTTATTTTATTTTTATTTTTATTTAGTTTTTGTTTGTAAGTATGTTTTTCTAATCATATTTAATCAATATATCAAGTTTTGTCATTTTATAATGCTCTCACATTTTTATTTTTATTTTTTAAAAAACATCAATTTTAATGGCATTTAAGTCATTTTTCACCCCCTTAAAAGACTTGAATTTAAAAAATTAAAAATAAAAATATAAAAGTAGCGTAAAATGATAATTTTGTATATAGATTGAATACATTTAGGAAAACATGTTTATGAAGAAAAAATCAAAAAATATAACTAATTATAAAAATAAATGAACATTCGTTTATTTTTATAATTAGTTATACAAAATTTATTAAGTTATATTTTTATAATTAGTTATATGAGATAAGGATGAGATAAGAATGTTTGATTAAAATAGGTTGTTGTGTGTTATGGATGAATAAAGTTGCGTGAGTACCGAGAAAATTTTGATGAAAAACTAAAATAATTATTTTGTTACATTTTAGAAAAGTGTTGGTGAAAAATAAATGGTCTCGTCTTATCGTCATACCATCGAACTTACGAATATTCAACAATATTCCATTTGGAAATACAAACTTACCGCATTATCCCATTATAGGTGTATATCCTATACTTATTGAAAATACACTCAGTAAATATTACCAAACAGAAGTCTACATTATTTCAAATCAGATCAACAGCTTACGTCATCGGGATGATGAACGGTCCCGATCCTGTGTATGAAAGCAAAAGGTCAAAAATTCTAGCCGTCTCCCGGATACGTTGACGTCATTAACTCATGTTGTCTCCCTGTCCATCGCATCAGCTTTTTTTTCCAAGATTTTGGGTGTTTTTCGCACTCTTTGCCATTATAAAAGTTGGATCTAAAATTTTTCACTCTTAATAATTATTTTATTTTCTAATTATTTTTTCATATCTTCCTATATAACTATTTTACTTTTTAATCATTTTTATATAACTATTCATACAACTTCTCTATCTATTTTAATTTTATTCTCTTTATTCTTTATTATTCTCTCAATCATATAACATCACTTCTCCTCTTTCAAAAAATATTTTCATCAAAAATCTTAATTTAAAAGTTTTAAAAAATTATCAAATACCAAAAAAAATTCTCACTATTTTATTATCCTTTAATTATAATGCATTGAACTTCTGCATGTAGTACTATTCAAATGGGGAATATGTAGAGAAGAGAAGGGTAATTTAAGAACTCAAGTTACAAATAGGAGTGTCAATAAACTAGGTCCATTTATGAATCCGCTCGTTCAACCTATTTACAAATGAGATTATATTGAATTTTTTGAATAAATCGTTTATGAACCATTAACATATTCAACTCTTTAAATAAATAAATGAATTATGATTATGATTATGTATTTAAAACCTGTCCTAACCCATTTAATTAGCTGATTTCTTTACAACTCATTAGAGGTGATATATACTATATATATCTAACTTTAATATAATAATATTAGAAATGCGATTGCTATAGTTTATTTGATAATGGAATGTCTTGCTTAGTGCATCTTTATATTAAGTGCATATTTCTAATTTTTGCAAATGAATATTTATGTTAATTGAGTTGTTAGATGGAAATAAAATATTATTTACATTTTAGAAAATAAACAAATGATCACTGTAATAGATTAGCTGAAATTTTTAAAAAATATATTTGTATTACAAACTACTCACCTATGTTCCTGATTTGTAAATATAATTTTTCTATTATAATCAAGACTTAAAATTAACTTGATTTTAACATGTTTGCAATACATATAGACAATTCGTCAACACATTTATCAAACAGGTTATAAATAGATTAGGGTTAAAGATTTTTAAATAAGTTAATAAACAGATTATGGTTGTAATTTTTAAATATATTAGGATTAGGGTAGGGCTCTAAGTCATACAACTCCAACCATTAGTACCCCTAGTTATAATGGAATCTAAGTTTCATCCAAAAAAAAAATTTCATGGCTCCGTCTAATCAAGTTTATAAAATGAATTTGATAAAATGATTTAGCTTAAATATCAAATATTTTAAAATTTATTTTCAAAGTTTAAGTAGTCTAAAACATCATCTCATTGTGGATAAGTGATTATATAAAGTATTACTACATTGTAATATTGTGTAAATAGATTTTAGTATTTTCATCATTTACATATGAATAATATTTTATTATTATAATGGTACTTAGCATCTTAGCTGAACAAATTATGTAAAATGGAGCTAGTTAATTTCACGTAATTCTCAATGGATGGATCCAATTATATAAAGCTAAGCTCATGAGAAAATTTTAATCGGTTTTATTATACAACCACTTGATTTTTTCATTCATGTATTATCTTTGAAATTATTTATTTAGCTTGCATATAAAAATCAGCTGAATTGAATACTTTTGCCTTCAATAATCTTTAAAATATAAGAATCTTGTGCATTTACACTTGTTATGGATTATACACAACTCTAATAAACATGAATTTTCGTATAATTCAAATATCAAGGGTGAAGAATATGACGTATGGCTTAAATCCAGAACAAGGGTTTAAAATATAAAAAATAAAAATTCAACCGATGACATGGGATAGTCAGTTGCATAAAAGAATTTCTTTATGTATGTATATGGTAAATAATTATATTTAGTACGCCTATTTTTAAGTTAAAATAAGGTTGAGTTTAATTCACTATAAATATTTTTTTTAGTAATTTATTCCTTACATTAGTTAAATAATCTCATTTTATATTTAAGCATATATAAAACCATCTCAATCCGTAACTTATATAGTCTGCAATGAAAAATATGACTGCATCACAGTTATAATGTATTCTGCTACAAATGGGGCCCAATTGATTATGAATTAATATTTAGTGCATTAATCATATTTAGAATTATTTATTTGAGTACACATTTTCATCAGTATAGGTCCCATACAAAAATCATATGAAATTAACATAATAAAATAATTTAATGTAAATATCAAACTTAAAATTATATTTTTAATATCTAAATTTTTTGAAATATAATTTATATTGAATAAATGATCATATAAAGTATTATTTTATTTTAATACATGTGAAACATATTTTGCAGATGACTGCATTATAATTACAATGTACTCAGATTGCACTATAAGGATATTTAATTCACATATGATTGCATTATAAGGATACTTAATTCACATATGAAATTTTACAATCGTTGTATGTATGTATATATTTTTTGAATTCCCAAAATAACAATTTTAAGGAGTGTTTAAGTAATTTCTCTTTAAAATTGTTATTTTGAATTTCAAAAAATATGCTGATATCCAAACGTTACAAATTTGGTACGTGAATTGAATATATTTAGTTCCGCATTTCATAAAAAAAATAAAAAAGCATATGCTCCAGGCTAATTAACGAGATAGGGATACATATAAGACAATGATCATGTAGACCAGGTTGTTACTACACAATCTCATATATTTTATATATTTTATTTGTTTCATTTTTATGAGGGCCACTGTGTGTTGAGTTCATACCAAAATTTACCAATTTTAGACTTTTTATACATTTCTAAGAATTTTAAAAATAAAAAAGCTCACAATGAGATGGGCGAAATTTTTTTATTTTTGAAGTTATATGTATAATGGTAAATTATCGAGGTTTTTAAAAACTTTATATATAGAAAGTGAGGGGCTGACCACGACGTAGGATCTAGTTCACTACTGTTTTGAAAGTTCTTCATGTGTGCGTGACAACGTGACGTGCATGGCATCCCGAGTATTCTTCACATGCCTTTTTCTTTCGTTTTACGGGCAGCTGAGTTAGCTGCAAAGCTCCCATCAATTCCTTCACCATGCCATGCCTCTCCTAACAAACATCATTCCGAGCCATTTTTAAAGAAAGCTACGAAGCCAGGCAAGCTAACTAGCTAAAGGAGAAATGCCACTTGAAAATTGAAAACTATATATTAAAAGAACCCCGACAAGCATACCCCAAATATATATTGTCCTAATGATATTATAAACGGATGGGATATTAAATTGGTCAAGTGTCACTGTCCACCTGGTTCAACCGTCGTGTCTAGTATGAATATTTATGACTGGTATCACATATTATTCAAAAAAAAAAAATTAATTTACACCTCAATGTATTTCATTCTAAAATGCACAAAGCCAATAATATACAATTTAAGAAAAACAAAATTCGTACCAAACTGGACAGGACCATATATATTTAATTTTTGGCTCATTTCTTAAGATCTTTTGTGCATTTTTTTTAAAAATTGAAAATAATTTAAACCTCAAATTTCATTCTAAGTTCTTAAAAATAATTAATAATGCATAATTTAAGAAATCTTTTAAACATCAAACTGGACTAGACTACGTATTATGTTTTGTTTTGGGTCATTTCTTAATAACTTCCGTTTATCGGTATGCTTTGATCGTTCCTTAGTCCTAAAATAATAATTTCATACATCTGGCTTTAGTATCACAATACATGATTCAATACATACACATCATACATGTATTGAAATCTTAATACATATACGTGGTTTGGCCTTCTTCTTCTTCTTTTTTTTAAGCTTTTGGTTTTTTACTTTTATGTGGGCTTGCAAGCAATCTATAGTTCTACACACACACACAGAGACACGTATATATTAAAATTTATCATCTTAAAATTTTTTGTATATATTTTTACAATTTCAAAAATAATAATTTTTGACATAAAAACAATAATAATAATATTTTTTATATATTAACTAAATATAGAAAGAAAAAAGTTTAAAAATATATGTAAAGTTTCAATGCATAGGTATCTATTGAATCATTACTCAAATCATTACCCATTAGAATTACTGTCCAAATTAAGAAGTATAATACCATACATATAAAAATTAAAACTCTCGCAGCATCTAACTAATGTTGTATTTGTTGCCCAACTGAAATCATCATTTAGACTAATTAATATATATAACTTTCGAAAACTGTTTCTGATTTTTTTTTTTTTTTAGTAGAGACGTGGATGAAAGTTTGAATGCATGCGAGCGCAGAAAATATTGGTCGGCAGAGATCCTTGGACTGGACGAATTGACCATACAATTGTATGGAAAGGTCTCATATATCATTGAAAGAGCATGATTATATAAACCACCATGTATTTTAATTAAAATACAATATTCGTTTATTTAATTTTTCTTCATAAATATATTTTTTAAATTATATTTAATCTATATATCAAGTTTTGCCATTTTATAATACTTTTACGTATTTTTATTTTTTTAAAATCATCAAGTTCAGGGGCATTTAAGTCATTTTTAACCCCTTAAAAAACTTGATTTTTTAAAATAAAAATAAATATGTAAAAGAACGGTAAAATGACAAAATTTTATATAAAAATTGGATATACTTAGAAAAACATTTTTACGATGAAAAAATTAAAAAATTTTAATTAATTGTAAAAATAAATGAATATTGTATTTTAGCTTAAAAAACATCATGATGTGTATAATTAGGATCCATTATTAAAAAGATTAAATCCTTTTCAACCAACATTTCATTGTAAAAGATCAAGCTTTTGATGAATCCAAGTATGCATTCCTCATGAGCTTTGTTGGTCGCATGCCTAATGGGGGTTGTGGTCGAGTTAATTTTACAAAATGCGACTTCGTCCCGTCTATATAGATGGAAGTAGTTAAGTCTCCCATATGTATAATATGTGTGGTAGGAGTTGATCTTCAATGTATGTGTTGGGAGCTTTGGTCTATCGAATCAAGAATTTTTTTTTAAGTTTCATTGTAATATGAGTTAAAAATGAAATGTAATATAATACAATAAAAAAGTAACAGTAGATTTAATAATATTTACATAAATAAGGAGAAATGGTCATGTTAGTTAAGGTTAAGTAAATTTCTCACTTAACCCACTTCAAAAAATCCATTTATAACACTTTTTTTTATTTTTCTTCATACGCTTGTTTATCTAAGTGTATTTAATATGTAAACCAAGTTTTACTATTTTTTAATATTTTTATATATTTTTTGATATTTTTAAATATTTATGTATATATACGTATTTAAAATACTCATATTTTTAAAAAACTCAAAAATATATACATATAGCCAAAATGGTAAAACTTGATTTATATGTTGAATATACTTAGATAAGCAAGTGTATGAAGAAAAAATAAAAAAACTATTGTAAATAGATTTTTTGAGATTGACTAAGTGAGACATTTGCTTAGCCACTTATTTTCAAAAATAAAAAGCATCTAAAAATTTTCAAAAATAGTAAAACTTGATATACATGTTAAATACACTTAAATTAATAATTGTATAAAAAAAATTTCAAAAAAAATAAAAAGAGTTAAATGCACTTAGGTGCACCGAAGCTCAGTGCGTCCGGTGCATTTAGCCTCTACCATATTAGTATTAGGTTGCGATCATAGACAAACTACAAACTCTAGTTGGCATGCCACTTTTTATATTTTAAAAAATGCCTTTTTAAATTTAAACCATCTAAGATATGAATTAGGTATGCATTTAGTTATTATATTAACAATTAGACATTTTGAGAACTTTTATGTAATATTTTAATTTTCAACATTTTAATAATCACATATTAACACTCAAGTGTATTAAATATTAACTTAAAAAATGTAGTTTCCAATTGAAATTATATTTGTAAGTGGTTTAAATTTTAATAAAGTAATTATAAAACATAGAAAGTAACTGGTTGTAGAAAACTACAGTAGATTAGGTGTGTGTGTGTAGATAAGTTTCTATGAAGATAGTTATTTATCCATAAAAATCATACTCTAAACAGTTTAGATGTTTATGAAACCACTTTAAATTTAATATTTATGTTTAATTATTTTATTATATTGATTTTGCACCATTTTAAGATGAAATTCATATACATATTTGATTTGGATGAAAATTGATTTGTTCATAAAGTGAATAATTTTAAATACAATAGGCAGAGGAGATGTCCTATTCATGATCAATAGGCCTCGTTTTGTATCGACTTCATGGTGCAATCATATGCACGGGATCAATTTCCATATTATATACATGATCAAATCCATGAGTGTTTGCATCATGCATCATATCATAACCAAATTATAGTGGGTGCACTTAAGAAAATTTGTAATAGAGGTGGGCTTATTAAGATTAAGCATGTAGTTCTGTTTGATATATTTAAAAAGCCATCAAGAGCTTACATATATGAGAGTTGATCTCATGCGGCCGACCTCATGACACCCCCCATGTGTTCAGCTGTAGGATCCTTTTTTATTTTTTTGTTTTTCTATAAACATATAGACCCAGATGTATTTAATTTATAAACCAAGTTTTACCATTTTTAAATATTTTTGAGTATTTTTATTTTTAAATACAGTAACATTTTTTCATAATTTTTAACTTAGAAAATTAAAAATATACCACTATGTTTAAAAATAAAAAATACTTAAAAACGTTAAAAAATGGTGAAACTTGGATTATATACTAAATACATCTAGCTCTACATGTTTAAAAAAAAATTAAAAAATATTTTTGGGGGGTTCCATAGCCAAACGCATTGGATCACCCCTCTATATATATTCATATATAAACTACTTCTTTATGAAGAACTGCCTATGCAGAAAATAAGCGATGGCAACAGCCTGCAATTAAAATTTTATTTAAACCAAGAAATTTCGACCAGCACAAGTTATCTTTTAGGCGGAAATTAGATTTCTAATTTTAAATTGGGTTTTGGTATTTTTGTCCTTCAATATTGTTCCATGATTATGACGATTGTACTTTGTAATTTTAAAATTTGCATAATTTCTGATCTAGTGTTTGGAATAAATTGTATTTGAATGTCTCAATCATTGCAACCAATAAAGAATCGACTTATCATCTTCAAACGATGGGTGAACTGATAGAATTGGCCTCTTAGTTGCACAAGATGTAACTTCATTGGCACATGCAGTTCGAGGATTGCTACAATTCTCATATATTTTAGGGAGAATAATATTAATTTTTCCAAAAAATTGCATTATTTTCTAGAAACGAACAACTAAGAAGCTACTTTAATCAATGGAATGAGATTTTGCTAAGGAAGAGTCGCTGTCGATGAAGAAATAAAAATTTATATGGAAAGTGAAAAAGTAAAAGTAATATTGAAATGTTAAAAATTTTAAAAATGAAAAAATTTCAATCCCATTTCATCCAATGGATAATCTTGATCATAGAATATTGCATTAGAACTGGAAAAATGGATTGCTTGGTTTATAAATTGTAAAAAAGTGAGTGAGTAAATTTACCTTGTCCAATTTTATACATAGATAAAAGCTCACCAACCCAATTTGACCTAAATCAATTTTAGGGGCTATATTGTATGCGTGTAAAATTTCTTGACATTTTTCCTCTAAAAAGCTCTACTCATTAATTGAACTTTGACCTAAATTGTCATATTGTAAAGAGATGTTTGGTAAGGTGAAAAAGTGTGGGATTGTGGGAAATAGTGAGAAATGGAAAATAAAATATTTTGAAAATTGTGTAATTCATAGGAAATGAGAAGGTAGAGTTGGAATAAATAAGATTATTAGAAGGAAAAATGATTGAAAAGTAGGGGTGAAAGTAAAAAAGAAAAATATGATAATTGATGAAGTAATTATTCAAATCGGGAAATGTGCTCCACCAATTACTATGGTTTCCCACTAGTTTACCATACCAAGCCCTAACCTTTGGTACAGATTAGGGGCATGCTTATTAAATGCCCCCGCCTGCCTTGGTGATCGTCGGAGGCTAATGGCTCCATGGTAAAGCAATTGAAAATGGCAGGAAGTGGGGATTCTAAGTCGTAAAGCAATTTAAAATGACAAGTTTGTGATTTGGGCCCTGAAATTTGAAAAGTTTGACATATAATTTTTAGTTTTTGCTGTCACCAAACACCCCTTTTTTCATGGAGCAAACACCCCTTTAAATACTAACAAATTACTTAAAATAAACTACAGCCGTATAACCTTTGCATGCACTTACTGATTCTTCTCGTCGTTGCAATAAAAGTCAGCTTTTTGCTGCATAAAATATAAAATTAATTATATAAGCAACGAATATTTTGCCAGTCGGTTGCATATGTGTTGTGTTATATGCTTAAATACAACGAAACCTATGATAAGTTCTTGCATACATTAAGATTATCTGCAGCTAAAATGTGCTGGCTAACATAAAATTATACCACGTGCAATAAATTTTTAATATGTTGTTGCATAAATTTTATTGTATATGAGGATTTTTTGCACTTGCACTTTCTTATTTTAGAGCATGATTATATACATCATGACATATTTTAAGTTAAAATACAACATTAATTTATTTTCATAATTAGTTATATTTTTGGATTTTTTCTTCATAAACGTATTTTCCTATGCGTATTCAATCTATATATAAAGTTTAGTCATTTTATAATACTTTTACATATTTATTTATTTTTTTAAAAAATCATCGACTTGAAGGGCATTTAAGTCATTTTCATCCTTTAAAAAGCTATTTTTAAAAAATCAAAAATAAATATGTAAAAGTATCATGAAATGGCAAAACTTAATTTGTATATAAATTGAATGCACTTAGGTAAATATGCTTACAAAGAAAAAATCAAAAAATATAACTAATTATAAAAATAAATGAATGATGTATTTTCACCTAAAATACATCATGATGTACATAATCGGACTCCTCTTATTTTAATCCATTTTAGTGTTGGCGACAATATTTTAAGATTTTTTCATGTGCACTTGCCATAACCGAAATTCACTACAAGTGAACTAGTTAAGAAATTTTTATCATACTTGCATTTTAAATTTTGATTTTTTGGATTCCAAATATTGTCAAATGCGACACTTGACAAGTTTCTTCAGATTAGCTGAAATTTAATTTGAATATAATGTTTAAAATGAAGGTAGGGTTCAAGATTATACCCCACCCGCGTCGACCTATCTGGAATATTTAATTAAAATATTCTATAAAAAATCCAATTCATTTTATAAAACCTACAAAATAGTAGGAAACGCTATGCCAAAATGCCTGCATTCATTAGCTATTCAACCTTTAAAACATCACTTAAAATTTAGATTTAATTGAATTGAGATTATCCATTGTAATTTGCTCCACGTAAAGGTTACAGCAAAGTATCATTTGATTTGTATAATTGGTTCCAAAAGATCTATAATAATAATGATCAGAAAATCAATACATTCCTACAATTGCATGGACAACCGTGCGTGTATGATATGTTAGAAGATTGGAATATACATTCGCATTATATTTATAGCAGTAGAAAATCCCAAATGGATGATTGTGAATTTTTTAAGTGCTACTTGGGTCCCACAACCATCCCCATGTCTCCAAAGTGCCCCGTGCTGTCTAAAACAATCATCGCATGAGCAGCTCTAGAACTAACTCGAGGCTCATGATCGATCACCCCACACCCTCAGATCATGAAATTTCAATGTCCCAAAATTGTCATGTTGGAAAGATCAAGACATGAGCTTTCAAAACCAAAGCCAACATCAACGTGGCATCATTTGCTCGAGGACAATTTCAATGGGGTGGTTATCTCCAAATGATTCCCGTGGAGGAGTCTTGGCTCGGAAACAAAAGGGAAAGTGAGTATTTCGACTTGGGAAATGCTGGGGGTGTAGCCATCTAACTGCCGGCTGCAAATGGCCCTCATACTCATAAGAAAATTAAAATTTCACCCATTATATTAGTCAGCATTATTTGTTTTATCATGATGCTAAAAACCAATCCAACCAAACCTCAATGAGCTACACTTGCTAGGAAATGTAAAATATTAAAATGTAACTGTACTTTTATAATCATTTATCCTTTTAGGAATTGTATTTTAAACCGTTTCGATGTTAAAAATATGCTTTAAAATTGATATTTCAATTAAATTATTTTATTATGTTGATTTTAACCATTTCATTTTCATATGTATAAATATTACAAATATCTAATTTTGATGAAACTTATACTATTAAAATAAATAATTTTAAATATAACGAATAAATTAAATTTTTATTGGACCGCCTGTGCGTAAAAGGGTGCGGCATATTCCTTTGGACTTTGGTATTTGCTTCAACGTACTCGGGCTAGCACTTGATACGTGCTTCATGTTCATATGATGTTTAGAAATTTCACAGGTGTGCGCACGCTGGTCTCCAATTTCATTCAATGTTACGATGTGGTTTTTATAGTATAATGCCCGAACATCTCAGTCCAATGCCCAATGTGATGTAATCTGATTTATGGCTTCTTTTTCCCTTGTTATGCCGCCGAAGTCTTTGATACTCCTTCCTCGTTTTAAATCAAAATACAATTCACTTATTTTGTTTTAAATCATTTGTTTTAACATAATTTCGAAAATTATTCCCATCAAAGTTTTGAATGAGTCGTACCTACTGAGAAATATTTATAATCGTGTCAAAATATAAAAACACTTAAATCCAACTGCAGATCTATTAGAACGTTATAATAATTTATAAAATAATTTAATTACTATATAATAAGAACATTTTACATATTATAAATATTGAATTAACAACTTTGAAAAAAATAAATAAGTCAAATAATTTTATTATCTTGATTTCGCCACTTGTATCATATGGTCCCGCGCAATTTTATCAGATAATAAAGATATGCTTGAAGACAGAGTAAAAACTCTATTTATCATATGTATGTAACGTACGTCCGTACAGCTATGTTTTTAGCCGTTTTTCCATTTTTACGTAAGCCCATATGTATTTGGGTCATATACTACAATTTATTATTTTAAAACTTTGTGAACATATTTCTATAATCTCAAAAATTATTAGTTTTCACCCCATTTAATATTTTAAAAATTCTAAACGGCTCTTCAAAAATTATGTGGCTGTTAACTGATCATAATTTTTGGCGACCTTAAAGACGTAGTGTTTGACATTTTATAAAATTTTGGCGTAAATTTTTTTTTTAAATGGGAGAAGTGATGTAATATGATAAGAATAACCATGACAACTGAAGTGAATAAAGTTAAAACTAATAGACCGGTTGTATAAGTAGTTGTGAAGAAATTATTAAAAAAAGATAATAATTATATAAAAAATGTGAAGAAATAATTTAAAATGATGATAATTGTATAAAAATGTGAAGAAATAGTTAAAAATAAGATGATATGAAGAAATTATTGAAAAAGATGATAATTGTATAAAAAATATGAAGAAATAATTAAAAATAAGATAATTATATAGAACTAAAAGTTTTAAATTAACATGTTTTCATAAACCGTCAAACACACTAAAAATTCTGCTTTACATTTCAAACTGAAATTGTAGTCAGAAACCTTTAGGAAGATTCAACGAAAAAGAATTAAGAATTAATTAGGGGATTTTTCACCCTTAATTTTTTTGTTTTTGTTTTTGTTTTTTTTTTTTTAGTGGTGGGAGGGCATTTCACATCTTAACAAGTGATTGCCTGATAGGACCGCTAAATATGGGCCCCACATGAAGATTTTTAATAACACGAGCATGGCGGCCCCCAGTGTCCGGGGATTGCGTTATTCAGACGTCCACCTGACGCATGGGACCGTTTTACAATACACTTTAACGACCATTTTTCGAAAAATGTCTAAATGGAGGAGAGAAATATAGCCTGCAGTTAAAAGGGTTGATTGGGAGCTTGTGAGCTTCAGTAAAAGAGTTAACAGGCAGCTTGTCCGTAAGAAATGGTATAAGAAAAGAATACAATGATGTATAACCGTAACCCAGTCTATTTTGTTACTTTGATGATGACGTGAAATTCACTTGCCTAATTTTTTAGCATTATTTTTTTTTATTATGAGACAAGTTTAATCTAAATCAAAGATGAGGAATGATCTTATTAGTTTGGGCTAAACAAATGACTCACTTAGCCCACTTCAAAAAATTCATTTAAGATGTTTTTTTTATTTTTTCTTCGTATATTTATTTATCTAAGTGTATTTAATATCTAAACCAAGTTTTATCATTTTTGGATATGTGTATATTTTTTTAAAGGAATGATTTTGTTAGTCCGAGCTAAACAAATGACTCGCTTGTCCTATTTCAAAAAATTTATTTAAAACACTTTTTAAATTTTTTCTTCATACACTTGTTTATCTAAGTATATTTAATATTTAAATCAAATTTTATTATTTCTTATGTGTGTATATATTTTTTTGAGATTTTTAAACTTGCGATGTTTAAAAATTTCAAAAAATATATACACATATCCAAAAATAATAAAACATGATTTATATGTTAAATGCATTTAGTAAATAAGTGTACGAAGAAAAAAGTAAAAAAATATATTTTAAATGGATTTTTTGAGATAGGCTAAGCGAGCTATTTGTTTAAAATAAGAAGTGATCCTATTAGCTCACGCCCAAAAAACTCATTATAACATTTTTATTTTTTTTATTTTATATACTTATTTATCTAAGTGTATTTAATATATAAATCAAATTTTACTAATTTTGAATTAATGTATATATTTTTCTTAAAGTTAGGGATATTTTAAATACATATAGATGAATGATCTTGTTAGCCTAGATTAAGTAAATGTCTCGCTTAGCTCACCTTAAAAAACTCATTTACAACATTTTTTTTGTTTTTATCATACGGTTGTTTTATCTAAATGTATTTAACATATAAACCAAACTTAACCATTTTTGGATATATGTATATTTTTTTTGAAATTTCTTAAAAATATAAATATTTAAAATATATATAAAGGAATTATCTTGTTAGTCTGGCTAAGTAAATGTTTCGCTTAGCCCACCTTAAAAAATACATTTACAACACTTTTTTATTTTTTCTTCATATTCTTGTTTATCTAAGTGTATTTAACATATAAACCAATTTTTACAATTTTTGAATGTGTATATATATTTTTTTAAAAAATTTAAACACATCTTAAAATGGAAAATTTTGGTTTATATGTTAAATATACTTAGATAAACGAGTGCATAAAGAAAAAAGTAAAAAAAAAGTTTTATAAATAAGTTTTCTGAAGTGGGCTAATCAAATAGATCACTTTGAATATTAAATACATATACACATAGATGGCTAAATAAATATCTCGCTTAACCCACCTCAAAAAACTCATTTACGACACTTTTTTTACTTCTTTCACACACTTGTTTATCTAAGTGTATTTAATATATAAATCAAATTTTATCATTTTTATATATGTATATATATTTTTTGAGATTTTTTAAAATAGGAGTATTTTAAATACATATAGAAGAGTGATCCTGATAGTCCGGACTAAGCAAATGTCTCGCTTAGCCACCTCAAAAAACTCATTGCTAATAATTTTTTTGCAGTTTTTCATAAACTTGTTTATCTAAGTATATTTAACATATAAACCAAGTTTTACTATTTTTGGATATGTGTATATATTTTTTTAGATTTTTAAAGATAGGGATATTTTAAATATATATATACATATAGATGTTTACAAATCTCAAAAGAATATATACATATATCTAAAAATGTTAAAACTTGATTTATATGTTAAATACGGTTATATAAACAAATATATGAAAAAAGCAAAAAAATGTTGTAAATAAGTTTTTTAAGGTGCGCTAAGTAAGGCATTTGTTTAGTCCAGACTAACGGGATTATTCCTCGTACATATATACGCATAGATGTTTAAAAATCTCAAAAGTATTATACACATATCCAAATTTGATCAATCCTTATTTATATGTTAAATACATTTAGATAAACAAGTGTACGAAGAAATAAAAAATATTATAAATGATTTTTTGAGGTGGGCTAAACGAAGCCTAGACTAACAGGATCATTCCTCTTTAAAATAACCTTATATTTAAAATCTAAAAAAAAATATTTACGATTATCCAAAAATGGTAAATTTTGTTTTATATTTTAAATACACTTAGATAAATAAGTATATGAAGAAAAAAACAAGAAAAGTATTTAAAATGAATTATTGGAGGTGGGTTAAGCAAGTCATTTATTTGGTTCAAGCTAACAGGATCACTTCTCATCAAATATATTCATGAGTATATTTGGTTAAATATATTTTTTTATAGATCATAAAATAATTTTAGATCCATTTATATATACATTGAAACTGAAAATACTTTACAAAAATCATTAAATTAAAATTAATTTATTGAATCATTCATTCATATTCTAAAGATATTTTACATAGTTTAGATATTAAAATTAAACTTTAAAATGAATATTTAAATCAAACTATTTTATTACCTTCATTTGCACATTTTGTTAGATGTGCCCATTGGAATTTTTAATTTGGATGAAACTTAAATTCAGAACTAAATAAATTATTATAAATGTAATGAGTAGAGTGAATTTCATATCATCATTAATGTGGGACAAAATGGTAGGATTAAAAAAACTTTAATGTAACTCCCAAATGCATTTGGTATTCACTAGAATATGTTTTGCATTAAAAAAAAAATTTCTCCGCAATTGTCCGGCAGTGTATTTCGTTCATTTGTTTAGATCTTTATATATATATATATATATATATATTCTACTTTTTAATTATTTATTCATAATTTTTTATACAAACATACATCTATTTTAACTTTAATCTCTGTACTATAGTTACCCCTATCCTATCGATTTATCCAATTTCAAAAAGTTTTCCCAAAAACCTTAAAATTTCAAAATTTTCATCAAATACGAATACAGTAAAACACCCTCCGTTTTACGAAGCTGAACACCCGTATTTGACACGTGTAAGAACTGAAAACTGGTAGGCGCCGAAATCGCATGAGAGAAAGGACCGCCGGCGGCAGCACATGAATTCAGTCATTCAGCGCGTTCCCTCAAAATTCAAGCATGGTGAATTGGGACCGTCCATTAGCTTCACCTTGGGACCCAATCAAAGCGGGATAGATTCACACTCCAGATGAAATCCAGATCGTTGATCTGGATATTATTTTTACAGGTTAATGAAGGGAACGGATGCGATGGTACAATAACCACCAGGGCTCTCCTTGCCAGTCATGTTTCCACGTGGTTTGCAAAATGCAACGAAGTTTTTGGTTGGAATTGTTCCAGAAGCGGAGAAGACAAAATTCCCCAATTCTTTGTACGATTTTTGGTGCGTGGAAGTCGGGATGTTTAAATCATGCCTGGGGAAATGATGCAGTGGTCTGCGGGACACGCGAATCTTCTCGTGAGCCTTCGCATTTACATTTATGACGTGGACTGCTTAATTACTCGTGCGCAGCTCCTATTATGCTGCTCTGGTACTAGCCTAGTGATTCTGACATTCCTTGTCTTTAGCAAATTAATGGGAAATGTTTATTGCGCTTTTACCGAGTCTTAGGGTAAAATCTTCAGAATTTGGACCGCTAAAAATATGAATAAAAAGTCCAAATTTTGGAAAACGGATTTTTTTTTTGCAGCATGGCCCCCATCTTTTGCAAATTTTCACTTCCCCTTAAAATTTATAACTTATAAAAATAGGGGGTTTTTTTTTTTCGCAAACACATGTGTAATAAACGAGAATGTCCCTGCAAAATTAAGAATTTCGATTAATTGCAGAATAGCAGAGAACGAGACAAATGCAAGAAACCCGACGTGAATTTATTATGGGTAGAAAAAACGGAATCAATCGTATGCACCCGGGTGCATTCAGCCTCAGTGCACTCGGGTGCACTGCACCTATTTTATTTTATTTTTTTTTGAAAATTTTTTCATGAAGCTGTTAATATAAGTTTATTTAACATATGTATGAATTTTTACTATTTTTGGAGACTTTTAGATATTTTTTTTAGATTTTTAAAAATCAGTGGCATTTTCCGTAATTTAAAATTACCGAAAATGCCACTGATTTTTTAAAATCTAAAAAAAATATATAAAAGTCTCCAAAAATAGTAAAAATTGATACATATATTAAATAAACCTAGATTAACCATTGTATGAAAAAATTTTCAAAAAAAAATAAAATAAAATAGGTGCAGTGCACCCGGGTGCACTGAGGCTGAATGCACCCGGGTGCATACGATCGGGCTCCAGAAAAAACATACATCACTTTCATCACGAAAGAATTGCGGTACACTTACCCAATGCCCAATTGAAGATTTCTCTCTCTCACAAATGCCATGCACGTGGGCAAAATGATGAGCCGCGGCTTGAAAAGCAATGGTTAGGAGTTAATGTGTGAGAGTGAATGCGATATGAATAGAAAAGGGCCAAAAAAATGTGCTAAAATAAAATAATAACGTCATGCTGAAACAGCTACCAAATGGATCTACAATTTAGACGCATTTAGGTAGGGATCCGCATTCGAGATGTGTATCTTGGCTGATGTCATCTCGTGCGTACGCTTGTCGGTGTCTCCGTCAAAACTCAAACGAAAGGCGAAAGTACGCGGGTGCAAATCGGGTTGGGCCAGCCCGACCCATATTTGCCAGGTCGGGCCAAGATAAACCGGAACTTAATCTTGTTGAAACTAAAAAGCAGGGTAAATTTTTTTATATATAGAAAAAACCTTAAAAGTAAGGTCAATTCAGGTTGGCTTTTTTTTTTTTTTTTTTTTTTTGATGAATTTCATCAATTGACGTTAGTCTCGAGACTCTTGAGTCTTGAGTTAGCATATGGCAATGCATTAGAGACCGAATCGGTCCCGCCGGACCGTGAACCATTCATACTACGGTTCGGTGGTTTAACAGGAAAAAGTCGGTGACAACAGCCGAAACGGTAAGCCGATTGTCAGGTTCTAAAATACGGGAATGGGATTGAAAATTCAAGAATTTGATATGGCACGTTCAATGTTGAGGATGATTTGAGAGGGAAAATAAAAATCTAATACAAGTTCTTAATTTTCAATCCACAGCCTGTTACATTTTTACGGGTGGGTTTAGAAATGGAGAAAATCATCACCTCCTTCCTCTGTCTTTTTTACATCTTTTGGTATAAACTTAAATTATCTTTACTTCTAATTATTACTTTTATTAAGGTTATGATCATTTCACACTGTTTTGAAATGGAAGCATTTTAGATTGATCTAAAAACATATTTTTTAAAATTTTTGAAGTTTATTATAAAATTATTATTATTATTATTACAAGGGTATTTAATTTATAAATTTAATTTTTACTATTTTTGAAAATGTATATATATTTTTAGATTTTGAAACATATAAGCATTTTAGTCATTTCAAATGGTTGAAAATGATCCTAATATTTTCTGGGTTTAAAATTAAATATATATATATATACACATCTTCAAAATTTATAAAACTTAGTTTATAGATTATATAATCTAAATTAATAATATCATAAAAATTAAGAAAAATAAAAAAGATATTAAATCCGATAAAAAAATGGGAGCATTTTCAGCTGGTTGTAAATGATGGGTGCCCCACATCATACTTTTCCTATATCCAATATTATTTTTGATGAAGTCCTATATCCAATACTTGAGTACATGACTCCTTTTCATCTTATGTTCATCTCATCCTTCCTTGCATTATCGCTAACCTTCCTTTCTGTGATCATGTTAAAGAAGAGATAATGAGGCAAACGACTTTTCGTAACTTCGAACATTAGACCTCCCACCCTTAGCCGCACTTACACATCATTAACTTACTCATATCAACCATTTTAATAGCTATTTGGTCATCAAAATAGCAACCCTAACATCTCCTAATTCTCGTGGCAGTTATTAAAAAGTTGCATATAAAGGTTGAGTATCACCATATTAATAATATGTTAAATTAACCAGAGTGCTATTAATATAAATGATTTTACAATAAAACTTTAGTAGGTTATCATTGGTTCCTATTAGCAAACATCCTAATTTATATTATTTAAGGGAATTGAAAATTTTCTATTGGCGTCTAAGAATTAAGTACTTTTCCTAAAAAAATTAAGTATATGTAGTTGATTCTTCTTTATTAATGAATTACAGTATACTTGTGGTTAAATTCTTATATTGAATAAAACTTTTTAAGGTTATTTTAAATATACGCACTACGTTTGTCCTTAATTACGAATATACTTACTAAGTTCGAAAACTTTCATATATACCTACTAAGTATTTCATTGATTTCAAATATATCTAATATGATAATTATAAATGTCTAATAATTTTAAAATTTTCAAAATACTCCTGATTGATCTAACATTCATTATGCTCAGTTTTTCTCTTACGTTAGATGTATTTCTATCACATTGTTCAACTTCTGACGTAGTTGAACGACTATTATTATTAAACAATAAGGGACATTTTGGACATTTCATATGACGATAGTGACAATTTTTAATTATGCTTGACAAAATGGGTGTAGATGAAATTTCACTTATACTTATTGGTTATATGTGAAAGTTTTCAAACTTAATAGATATATTTATAAATAAGAGCTAATGTAGTAAGTATGTTTGAAATTAATCCTATTTTTTAAGAAATTCTAAAACTAAAAAAACATGTTTCATAGAATACAATAATAATACATGCTACATTAAAGTAAGAATAATATCAATTTTAAAACAATAGTTAAAAGGAGAAAGTTGATGCTTCTGTGAAACTCCATTTCTATGTAACCCCCACCATTTTCAACATCTAGATAATTGATAAAAAATTCACTATATCTATTGTATTTAGCATAACTTATATTATTATGAAAACTCTTTCATTTATCTAATATCGCTGTATATAGGCTTCATCTAGAAACATGTAAAATCAAAGTGATAAAATAATTTAATGTTGAATATTAATTTTTAAGTAGTATTTTCAAAATATAAACTATTTAAAATATCATCACTATATGGATAAGGGATGTTTGGTAATACAAAAAACTTATCAAACTAAAATTTTTCAATATAAAACTATTTACTCTCCACAACTGTCCTATTTTTTAATTGTTTCTTCAATTCTTCTGACACGACTATTTTATTGTTTAATCATTTTTACATAATTATCTATACATCTAACCTATCTATTTTAACTTTATTCTATTTATTTCTCATCATTACCCCTATCATATTATATCATTTTCTCTTATTTGAAATTTTTTTTTTATTTTTTAGACGTAACCGAAATCATTCTATAAAATATTACTACATACCGATACATGTGTGAATGAATCTGAGCATTCTCTCATTTACATATGAGTGTATATATTTTTGAGCAAATGTGACTTATGCACGTATTAGATTTGAAAAAATTTTGGTCTCATAATTAGATAAATGATGTTAAATACAAAAAATGTATTAGATTTTATATCAAACATCAAAATCTTAAATTTTAAGGGGGTTACATGGAATTATTTCTATGTAAATCAATTACATAGAAGCGGGCTTGAAGATATTTTATATTTATGCATTGCCTTCATTCTAGAATTCATTTGTTAATAAAAATAGTTTATTTAAAATATTTTCTTGATTAAATTAATTTAAAATATAAATTTTATATTAAAAATAAAATTTGATCCCTTTACCATAAATACCTTCTAGTTTATGAGTTATATAACAACAAAATTGCTAATTAAAAATAATGATATCTAATTAATGTCATTGTATTATATGATTTAATATATTGAACTTAAAATCTTATTTAATGTAGTCAATCTTATATGACAATTTTAATAATATATTATATTTTATAGTGCGTAGGGCTATTTGCAATTTTTAAACTCTACGAATAATTATGGTCAGACTATGTGGTTATATTAGCAAACGACTCAAGTATATATAAAACATAGTGAGCATACTTGGGATATAAATACTATATGTTTATTAAATGACTACTTATATTTCAACTTGTATTTAAGAAATTAGGATTAAAAATCTAAATGTTAAGCAATCGTATGAAAGAATATTTTTTCATTGAACCTATAACGACATCAAGTTATTCTCTTAAAATAAAATAAGCTTCAACAAACTTGCGTCACACTTGACCTATAAATATATGAAATTGAGACTTAAGAGCCAAGAAATATAAACTTTCAAACGTTAACACCAATAAATATATCTAAAGAAAAACATTTTGTGTACCCCACTAATGTATGGATTTTTGTCAGCGCGATCGATGGCCCTAATATAAAACTGACCACTTCTAGGCTCTATCTGCCGCGTGCATGCGATGGGGGAGAATTGGTACGCAGGCATGGGCCCTGGAATACGGAGAGGCCATGATTTTTCCTTCCCTTGCACGTAAGATATGGTGTATATCCCTATAATTGCTGGCCTATTTTCCACAACAAACATGTGCTTTGCCGGCCATACCCCCATCCGTCCGTCCATCACAAATCTTGATTCGATTCGTGGGGCCCACCCGGATTACAATCCGAGTATCACGTCGGCCTTTGCAGCGGAGCAGTTGAACGAACCCATGCATATTTGCATATTTCCTCTCTTGCATCGGATAGCTAATTTCTACAAATGGGGATTTTCCATCTTCATAAAATAGAGACAACATCCGGACCTTTTTCCTGGTTATCATATGACGTAGCCCATTTCTTTCTACTTTTAGGGTAAAATTCATTTCTTTTTATGCTAAAAAAGTAAATAACGGAGTGCGTCGATCAACAAAGTGGGCCTGCGTCGAACCAGCCCCTCTCGTGGATGTGGCATGAATTTTCTAGTCCATAATCCATATATGTATGCATACGCATCCATCCGCACCCATCCGCACGTACTAAACTTGTGATTTGTCCTTTAAAAAAAAATACCTTTACCTCCGACCGTAAATTGCAAATATGCCTAACCTGGCTATTTTCTACTTGATTCGTGTCTATTTGTGGTTTCATAATCCCACAAAGCAAACAAAAGATTTTTTGAAAATTTATATTTTAGAATTTGACACCAAGTCATGATTATTTTCCATAATTTTCTATTACTCAATCTAGATTCAATCAAAACATCATAGGTTCCACCGAATTGTTTTATTCTCAGAACATATTTTTCTTATTCTCAAAAAATGATAATCTATTTTTCTAGACGACAATAATTTCTTCAATTTATTTTTCCCACGTCCCATCAAATTCCTCTAAGGAGGAGAGCTTTAAGATATTTTCAAAGAAGGTGAGACCAGGCGCTGTTCGTTTGGACCTAATACGTTTTGACCATGCGGGAGAGAAAGCCCACCTCACCTAATCAAATCATCACCATTTTATTATTATATAATTTTTTTCTAAAAAGAAAAAACGTATTTGGATCTGCCGACGTATTGAGATTTGCATGGTATGTCTTCATTTCCGTTTTCAGAGAATCATTGCTAATTAAATAATCCCATAAAAGTGCCAACTTGTGATCTCTCTGCTAGGCCATCTCACACATGTGCAATCGCACCACGCGTGTGGCCTTGAAATGGGTGGACAGGGCCTTCTCGTATGGGCTGAAACCAACCCACTCCTTGCAATACTATTCTTTTTTATTTATCTCCAGCTAATTATTGCGGTTGTTGTTATTATTATTATCATTTATTATCATATCGACGACATCTGAAAACATATTCAAAATTTAAAATGTTTTTATTTATATAAATCTAAAATTATATGAAAGAATGTTGTATTATAATTACATAGGGCTGAGGTCACCCTTTGAATCGGTTCCTTGAACTGGTTGCTGGTTCAAAGCCAAGCCAATGATATGCTATACTAGCTTTTTAGGTATAGGACCACTATAATATCCTTTTATTATGAAAGCTATTATATCCTTTTTAAATATATATATCTGTGTGCACATTGATATGTTGAACTGGCCTAATCATAGAAGGTAGGTATATGATCATTATAATATTTCTATGTTTTCAGCCATCGAATTTCAACAATTTAATGCTGCAAGCGTGCCATACAATCAAGCGAAGGCAGCCCATTTTCCGTTATATACATACCTGTTAGGCCAGAGTGTTAGTTTCCTGTCATATTTAAAAACACATGTTAATTAAGATTGTTATTTGGGATTTTTGTAATTGTTTCTCCTTTTTGAGTTTTGCCAATTTTTACTCATAATAGTTAATTTTATAATAATAACCTCTTTTTTGATAGATTTTTATGATCAACGTCAAGATTAGACAACACATGATCCAAAGATTTTGTCCGTATAGAGTTACGAAATTCGTACAAAGTTAATGGCGTAGTTTTTTTTTTTTTTCTTTTTTTGCAAAGAAAGTTTATAAATGAATGAATTTTTGCAAAATCAACCGTTATTGATAAAATTTATCAGATTGTAAAAAGATAGGGAGATAAATGCAAAATAAAACCATCTTATTTTTCTATGCAGTGCAGTTTCCGCATCCATATACATTTTGACAAGGAGAGATATATATATTATAGAATAGAATAAGACAAGTAGCTGTTGTCCTTGTTCATTAAAAAATTAAAAAAATATATTGTTTTTTGTACAAAAAAAGGTTCACGCCAACTGTCCTAACAAACAACCCACTTTCCTTTCCGGGTACAGTACAAATTAATAATGCGAACATTAAGAGGGAGAAATCAATATTTTTATCAGGATTATAATTTGGACGGTTTTGATCAACCGACATGCAAAAGTGGAAGATCCTCCCCACTAATTTAGTTCGTACATTTCACCATTATTTTAGCGGTGCCCTTAACAACTTCTAGAGGGGAATAAAAAAATTAGAAGACCTGCATGAGATGAACATATGGCCCAAAAATCGTTTTCTGCAATAGGAGGTTGACAACACAGCCTGTGGAAATCGAGTGTCCATGAAAGAAATTATAAAAAATAGAATCCCCCAAAGATCCTTCCTCCATCAATCTAATTACAATATGGCTTTCCCACCACAGAGAATGGCAACAATTTCATCATTGTTTGCTTGTCACATCCTCCTCAAACCATGGATTTTTTATTTTATTTTATTTTAGTGGCATACCCAGACATGGATTATCATATATTATTGTTATATTCTAATGCAGATGTTCCCCAACACACGTTTTGGTGCAATCCAATATGTACGTATTTCGGGTACGTGCTACTGATGATCGGAACTGTCAACCTTCATTAATTATAGGTTGGTGAATGTTGGCTACGGAGAGGCCTTACAAGCGCAGCTAGAATCAATATTCGAATTGGAAGTAAGAAACAGTAAGAACGGCCAAGAAAGCTGCTCCATCCCCATCAAAAGTAAAAAGAAAATTTAACTTTTCCGTATCAATGGTTTAGATTGCAAGGCACAGTTAATAATAGTAAGAATCAAATAAACGACATGAAAAAAAAACAAAACAACACGTTAAAAGGCTACAATGGACATGAGAGGAATTTCAAAAAAATTAAAACAAGGAACTTCCTATCTAAAGTCTGGGTAAAATGCAATGTTTGGCAAGTTAGGTTGGCAATCAACATTATAAAAATTTTCTTAGTATCCTCTTTCATAAATTATAGAGTCACATTATAAGTTGTTAGTGCAAAAGCTTAATTTCCCTGTAAGTTACACGTTGCATCAAAGCCCACAATAAATGAATAAAAGTCACTAACACACTTCTCTAAAAGCAACACACTATATGAAGCTTAGCTACAACAAAATACTGGCAAGGATTACTTAGGAGTCTCTTCAGAAGTGATGTGCCACAACAATATTCAATTATAGTGAAAAATAGTAAATGTTTTCATGTCATTCTTGTTTTTTTTAAAGCAAGTTTTCATGTCATTCTAAACATGCAGGGTTTGGTGAAAAAGAAAATTTTGAAACACAAAATCCATTTTTGTCTTATGGAGTATTTAGAATTTGTCAAGTTAAAGCATGACATTAATGGGCACAAATTATAATAGGTACGGAATGAAAGAAATGGAAATAGTGCCAGCATAATGACGATAATAATTTACAAATAAAATTGTAGATGTTAATAAAATAAATAATAGAATTATTCAATTAAAGTTAAGGAGATGAGAGTTTTAACATTTTTTATTGGTATTTAGATACATTGAAATTCCACTTGAGTTTTGTTTTATCGAACAATTTATTCATATGAGACGTGATTATACTTCAATATTTTATTTACATAACCCATTTGCTAATTAAAATAAATTATGGATCATATTAATTAAGGGTTCATTTAGTAATATATAAAAGTAAAAACAATTCATACTCTTTTTTATTTATCTTTTTTTAAAATAACTTTTTTATTTTTCTTTTGATGTGGTTTGATATCTTAATCACTTAATTATTCTACTTTTCTATTGTTACAACCATATTTTAATCAATTTTTTCATGTTTTCTATACAAATATGATATATATTTTAACTTTATTTTCTTTATTTTTAATTAATGTTTTCATTTTTTTAAAAAATTTACTATTTCAACATTTCCCTTTTACTTTTACATCTTTCCAAAATAGACCTTCATGGTATAAAATCTGACTTCTACTTGGATACGATTTTAAAAAAACTTGATGCTTGTCATTTATCATTTATTAAAAGAATCATTTCATGTTCATTTTAAATTTGAGGTGCCATTTGGATTGAATTAACCCAAAGACAAAACTTAGTTTCAGCAAGAACCCAAGGTAAAGCAGTAGTAGTTAAGATTCATGTGCCAATCTACACGAGGTTATTTAATATTCATTTCAAATATATTCTCTTATATGATCACACATATACGTACTCATATATGTACTTTTATAGTTTAGTAGATACTCTTGACAAGTATTTTATATCGATATGTGCATTAAACATTTATTCTAACACAATTTGGACAAAAATATTCCGACAATTTTATAATCTTCTTTACTGATTTTTTATAGCTTTATAAAAATAAAAATCTTAGACCCTCTTATCGCAGTGCAATTGATTACATGCTACAGGCTACTTTTGAAAGATTGGACCGTCCTGAACATATCATAATAGATGGGCTTTTTTGGTAGATGGAAAAAGGAAATTTTCCTTTTTCCTAAAAAGTAAGAAATCACATGGCAACTAATGCTTGATGTTGGAAGTTGAAGGTATGCCAAAATACCAACTCGAAGCTAAGATTTTCTCTGTATCATTTTCCAAACATTGAATGATGCTGTTGTAGCTATCAATTTTTTTTTTTTTTTTTAGCAACCTGTTGTAGCTATCATTAATTATGCATGAATGGTTCTTAGCCAATCCAAACTGATGTTCGTTCCAAACATATTTAGTAACACAATTAAAATAAATAATGATAAATATAATGGTCAAAATGGAAATGAGCCTAATCTAACAACACAAGAAATATTATTTTATGCAGCGAATCTTTTAATCATATATAACTTATATGAGGTTTGATTTTGTGCGGCTAACAACATGGGGTGCCCGATGTCATAACCGCTCGGCCGAGCGCATGAAAAATTTTCATTTCTTTTATTTTAAAAATTAGAAACCTAATCTGAATATGTTCACAATTAAGAAAAAAACATTTATATGAAGCTGTCTAAGCGAGACCTATAAAGATATGAATTTTTTCTTTTTTTTAAAAAAATTTTTTTAAAAAAAAAAAAAGAGCAAGGGCTAATCCTAGCAATTGACGTGAACGCAGGTATAGCCCACTAATGTCATATCCTAACTTGCATGTCGATGTCCCAGGGTAGGGGTGGGAATCGGGGTGGGCCATTCCGAGTCAAGGTTTGCCTAACTCTGACCCTACTTTTTAAAAATTGAATTTGACCCTCTTTTTATACTAGGTCGGGACAAGGTCAGTTTGACACTCATTTTTTTAAAATAGGTTCTGGGACAAACTTCGGGTTGGTGTCGGACCAGTTTGGGGTAACTGGTTGGGTCAAAATATGGGTCAAATAAGATAATTTTAAGAATTTATATACCTATCAAACATTACTATGCATCTATACTAAACTTAAATATTATATGCTTCAATATTTCACTAATTATTAAAAACACATAATTAAGAAAACAAAACATTTGAAAATATAGTATAAATTTATTAAAATAGGTTAATATACAATTACACATAAGGTTATTTATGTACAAATTCTTTTTATTGATTCTTATATTGCTTTCTGAATAAATTAATTCTTCTATTGTTGATAGAGTTGAATATAAAAAAGTGAGAATTTTGAAAAAAAAAATAATATTTAAACGTAGACTTATAATTTTTAATAAATTAGTATATGCGGGGCGAGTCGCACTCTTCGGGTCAAGACATGGTCGACTCACCTCGACCCTATTTTTGAATTCGGGTCAAAAATTTTAACCCATCCCTATACCGGGTCAAAAATATATTGGTTTTACCCGGTCGAAAACGAGTCGGGTCAAAGTGGGGTCACGGGTCGACCCCTAATTCACACCCCTATCCCAGGATATAAAAACTTCAGCGGCATTTCATATAGTTAACTGCGTGTACACTAACCTCAGCATATATTTAATTGCATTAGATATATTTTGATCATAATTGATTATTTAGCTTCGAATATTTCACTGTTTGTCACTATTAGATAACTAAGTGGCTAATATGAGAGTATAGCAAGTGTTAAGGTCAGAAATATGACAATATAGCAAATGTTAAGGTCGAAAGTTTCAAGATTTGAAGTTGGGTAGAGATAGTGATATCGTTACCTTTTTCCCTAGAATACAGCTCTATCAAACACCTACTTACTTATTTTTATATGGGTATCCATATAATGTCATCTCAACTATTTTTACAATCAAGGCCGGTGACGTTCTTACAATTTTTCTAACAACAACATTCTGCAAAATATCTTACCAATGTTCCTAACAGAATTTCCTAAATATCCCTGTTGGTGGATGCTCTCACCGAAATTAGGGGAAAATAACGCCACCACTTTCTACTCCACACGCAATGCTACCGTAAGTGTATTGTTGCTGCTGTGAAAATTGCCCCGTAAAATGTTGCTGCTAGTAGAGTTTGAAATGACGTCGCCATGTGATGAGGAAAATTGCCCCGTAAAGTTTAAGTTGGGTAGCTTGACAAAAAATATCTGACTACTTTTAAGTAATGACATTTGGTAAATGTAACTTTTTGCACAAATGTAGCCAAAAGTAGTATTTGATGTTACTGTAGAGCTCAATAAAACTTTGGCAATAATTAATCTAGAACGTAGCTGCGTTTTGTAGCTAATTAATTAAAATTTGGCTTAATAAAAGGTAGTCGCATATAACAAAATTTATGGCTTTGTAATTTGATGCTACCAACAACATGTATATGGATTATGATTCAAAATAGCCTATTGTTTTGAATCATAAGCCAACAACGTTTTGAATCCTTATATTATTTTAATGTTTTAGTACACTATAAACTATTTATTATACTTATCTTAAAATATTAAAACTAAAAAACACTTCGATAGGAGCGCATCAATGGATTCATGCACACGGGTAGAAGGAGTGTGTCAATGGATGGGGAGACCATCTTGAGAGGTGGGCAACCGACAGGGATTGATAGATTGCATATATCTATATTTGATTGGTGTTAATTGTAAGGAACGTGGATGGGCAGGTTTCCAGAAACATGCATTGCATGCAAGCAAGCAATAAATTTTCTCTTTTTCGCTGACTAATCACTTGGAATTCATTCTCAATAAAAATGTGATGGAAAGAGTGCTCCGGAAATCTGTAATAATAGACTCAAAGCAGGTACAATCATCAGTTGTACTGACGCTTACCGCGAGATTTCGGTTAGGTTGCGTGGAAGTTGGGCTTGGGTGGAATTCGAGGAGGATTGACAAATTGCAGCAGCTATAGGATATTTTGGGACAATTGTAAAAATTTGTTTATTTAAAAATTTTCAATCTCATATTGTTATCTTATTTTTAATATTTTTTATAATTATTCATATAATTAACTTGTTATTTTAATTTTATTCTCTTTACTTCGTATCATCATTTTTATCATATTATGCTACTTCTTTAATTCCATAAAGTTTTACACTTAAAAGAATATTTGGCAAGGCACCTTAGTAGCGGACGCAGTTTCGATTCCTGTCTCGTGTAGGTGTGTAGTGTTCTCTAGGTAATAAGGAGATTTTATAGTTGTTTCCTTATAAGTCGGGTATTTAAGATGTCCCTTGTAATAAAGGTTATGAAAATGCCTAATTTATAATATCTGATGTCACTATGTAAAAAAAAGTGTATTTGGCATTACATAATTATTATCATTTCTATATACTTATCGTACTTTTTAATTTATTAATTTTTATAAATATTAAAAAGCTGATAATATTTATAAAAACTAAGAAATTGATGTTTGTCACCGGCATAGCTACAAATATATTAGATATTCATAGGCATATTTGTAATATTTTTCAAATTATAGGTATAAATGCAATTCATGTAATTCATAAAAAATGGAATTTGTGTAAAAATTAGAGGTACGAGGGTAAGTAACTCTTAGAATTTAGAATTTTAAATATTTGAAGTTCTTGGATTGATATTGTACCGCAGTTTCAATATCAGCTAGGATTTGGATTCCAATGCCAAATAAATGTCATTGCATTTTGTTTCGAGAACTTGAGAATATCACAAACCAAATAAGTCAAAGTTCAAACCAGAATATCTAACTCTGAATAGCTTGAATTCTAGAATCTAACCTAAATAATAATTTAGTATTGAAAAGATTCTTTTTTATGTTGACTTGTATTATAATTAACTGTATACTTAATTTTATGTTTAACCTAAAATAATTCTCAAATTGCATTAGTTTTCGCATTAATTTTCATGTGATTTAATATTTGTCAGCTTCTTTATAATTGCATATTCCATAGAGATGGAATCGTTACTTGATACTTTTTCTCTGGTGAATTCCACATGCTTGGTTACAAACAAACGTTCCTCATTATAATTTGTACACTTTGAGTTAATTGGTGCTTAATACCGAAATCCCTCATATCCAAAATAGCAGTGAGCAGTTTGCTCAGCGTTTAGTTAGAAGGGAAATCCACATGCCTCAGGCAGATGATGGTTTATCGTAGTAGATTAAAGGCCATGAGTTGGGGGATAATGATGTGGCCGGAAAGTGATTCATTATTGGTAAGGAGGAGCTTGATCTGCTGGTTTTAACCCCAATATCCTGTTAATCAATCTTCAATCCAAGTTTTATCGTAAACCATCTTTAATTAATCTTCATCATAGAAATAGCATGATATATAGAAATGAAGTACGAATTAATATTGGTTTTGAAACAAATCATGTTAATGACTTCAAAACAATGTTGATTGTGTTGGGGTTGTATATGGGATTCTTAAGTAATGTTTATTTGCACAATGGTTCACATGTGAGAGTGCATGGTGAATATGTCATAGAGTGTGTATTAATATTACGTAAGTACACATGTGAGTTCTATTTATAAGTGTATAAGTAGGAATTCAACGAACCATGAGGTCGCCACCTTTGTGGTATCCTTGTCGCTTGGCATCTCGTTGGCATAGGTTCAATTGGAGGCAGGGGTGTTTGTCCCAGTTTATTATTTGGGAGTTGTCTTTCTAATTCCTTGGTGGAGTGTGTCTCTATATTTCTTAAATGAGAGTAGATTGACTCCTCAATTTGTAAGAATATCTTGTCATTATAATAGATATTGAGATAAATGTGAATATACTAATCGAAAAAATTTAAAAATTTTCAAGTTGGGCTCACTGTAAGAAAATTAGTTATTGGTGACCCTTATTAGCAAGAAAAAAATATATGTATATAACAACAAAGTTTTCTTTAAAATGATGCTTATTGGCAAATGAAAGTATAATTTCCCTTATGGTGATATTTTCACTTGCAAGAAAAAATTTCTTTACTCACAGTAATACTTGTACTACCACTCAATTTGGTTATTGAGTTCAAAAAAATATGAGTTATTGGCAACTAAATTCCTTCTTATTTGGTTATTACATGACATACGTCACTAACTATAAACAACCAAATTTTTTTTGCAAGAAAATTTTAATTATCAAAAATTAAGAAATTCTGTGTTTCGAAAGAAAAAAAAAAAAAATCAAAACTTCTGTAGTGGCTTCCATTGAAAGTGGGTTTTTGCAATTATGTCCGTTTCTCTGTATAATAATTCTTTTTAATTGACCACTGAACTGATTACATTAATCACCCGACATATCTGTTTTTTGAAATAGTTTTTTTTGTTTATTATTATTTTTTTTCATGAGTGGAAGCTTAATTTCGGAAAAAAGGCGCCCGAAAGTAGTAGGTGTTGACGCGCAAATGTAAGTGGCAGGTAACCTAGCTAGTCTATAAATACCTTTGTCATCAAAAAGAACAGCAGTGCGGCGCGAGAATTTAGATGCATGTGCAACTTGTTAATCGGCTGTCCAACTCATACGCATTTGGTGGTGTATTGGAAGACAGGACAGTTCATGTTTCTTAGCTGGTGTTCTCAAGGATTTAAGAATCGTAAATGTAATGTTCATCTTTCTTTCCAAGACAACTTTTTAAAGTTTTAATGCAAATATTTTATATTTTTTATACATTTTTTTCCGTTTTCAGTATACATTGTTACATTCTCATCATATTTCTCTGTGGCACTCAAACTTATTAAATTCTAACCTTTTAATTATCCTTAGTCATTAGCTCTAGCCGGCCCAGCTAATTAGTCCTCCTAATTTGGCTAATTAAGTAAACTCCCCCTCCATAGTCTCAAATAAACTATCATAATTAACCTTCTGACTTCTGATTGAAATAATTTACATTGAATATACACTCCACAAGGTATATGCTACTGATGATGGTATTATAAAAATATTTTTATCAAATATAAGTACTTTATAAATATTTCAAACATAGTGACACCAAATCACAATTATGGATAAAGAAAATATAAGTATAGTCACATCTTGTATATTTACATGTACCACAACTTACGATACATTTGGCTCGAAAGGAGCTTTACATGCACTTATATGTGTTAACATTTTATATAGTCATTTATCTATATATGTATTATATCTTAGATAGTTTTCATGTTAAAAAATAATTTTAAAATTTTTATTTACATCAAGTTATTTTATTATGTTGATTTTGTACCATTTTTAGATGGAACCCATGTATATCCAATTTGAATAAAAATTAATATGCTAATAAAATAAATAATTTTAAATACAAAGGATGAAATAGATTATAATTTTATACTCATATGGAGTTTTCGAGTGTATTCTAACTTTTGGTACATGTAAATGTCCATGATCAAAACATATATATGAAAATTATCGAGTGTAGAAAAATTGCATCAGTCCACTATAAATGAGCCCCAAGTGATTGTAAAGTAAACATCTGCCTCACTTATTATATTTAAAATTATTTACTTTGAAAACATACTAATTTTTATCCAAATGAAACCTGTGTATGCACCTCATCTTGCAATGTTACAAAATAAATGTAATAAAATAACTCGAGATAAATATCAATATTAAAACTGTATTTTCAACATCTAAATTATTAAAATTATATTTTTTGTATAAATAAATTATTATATCAAATGTTATTACATTTGAATATATGTAAAGCTTATTTTGCAGTAGACTGCATAATTATTATATATGATACAGTCCGTTTGCACCTTATCAGTTATTATATACCTATATATGGGTTCGCTTCTATGAAACTCTTTTTCTATGTAACTCCCTACATTTTTCAAATATTGAAAGTTAGGGGGTGTTTGGCAATGACAAAAACTTTTCACCTAAAACTTTTCAATCTAAAACTTTTCATTCTCTACAACTCTTCTATTTTTTAATTATTTTTTTACATATTCCAACACAAACCACCCTACTTTTCAATCATTTCTACACAATTACCTATACAACTAACCTATCTATTTTAACTTTATCCTTTTTACTCCTCATCATTACCGCTATCATATCACATCATTTGACAACTTTTATTCTTCAAAATTTTTCACCAAAAGTTTTACTCATTCCCAAACACACCCTTAATGAAAAATTTACTTCATTCATTATATTTAGCACAATTTATATTATCACAGAAATCTTCTCATTTATTCTGTATCATTGTATATGAGTTTCATCTGTACATGTGTGAAATCAACATAATAAAATAGTTTAATGCTAAAATATCAATTTTAAAGTAATATTTTCAACATCTAAATTGTCTAAAATATCACTTCTACGTTAATAAATGATTTTGTAAACTATTATTACCTTATAATACATATGTAAATACATATAAGCGTTCTTCATAATTTAAATATGCTAACGAATATTGGCCCTGCAGAGACAAAATGGGCTTGGGTCCATGGGTTCCCTTCCGGGCCTTTAAAGCAAAATCGAACTGCCATAGGGAACGCTTTATCAAAAAAAAAAGAGAGAAAAAGAAAAAAACCTGCCATAAGTAAGGCGAAAAATAATGAGAAGAGAAATTTCAAAAAAAATTGTAATTTAATTTAAGATAGACTAAAGATAGAATTGGTAATTAGTAAAACGAGTGAAATTAGGGTTACGTAGTTTGATTATGTGGAATAAATCCCACTTGTGTGAGCAATAATTGCCGTTGCCTCCCCTTAAATCTTAAAACGTACATTAATTTCCTTAGAATTATGAAAAATACTTTAACTATAAATAATTTGGAAATTTATAAATAACAATTACACCTTTTAGATAACAATCTGCTCCAAGATCCGCCACTGAGCCGTGAGTGATTTCACCTAGAAATTCCATAGAATCGAACATTTGCCTGCAAAAGAGCCAAAACCTCGCCAGCTTTCCTGCCACAAAAACAGGAAATTAAAGCCCAGGTCTACCAAACAGGCCTCCGTGTCCACTTTCATTTCACATGGGCTTTCAAGTCCACTGGACTTGCTGTCACTGGACTTGTTTTGTTTCTCCATTACAAAGCGAAAATTTTGTAAACTTGAGGGACTTGCATGCAAATAGTAGTAATAGTAATAATAATAGACTGTGGTTTAACTTTTTTAACAAAACTGCCCTCCAATGGTACTTTTTACCTTTTTCTCGTTCTTAGAAGTGATGCAATTCAAAACAAAAATAATGACACTAACCAAATCCAAAGCATATAAAATTTTTGGATCCAATCTGTATTTGAGACGAGAATGTAATGATGTGTATCATGAATGAGTAAAGTTGTATAGAAAATAGTAGAGTTGTGTTAGAAATTGAAAAAGTTGTCTTGAGAATTGGAAAATTGTCTTAGAAATTGTGATACAAATTCAATCCGAGAATCTTATATGGCTTAAAACACACCCTCATATTAAAGCTTTGACTCACTATTTTCGGGGAATGTGTTTTATAACTTTACAAGGGATGTTATCATTTATTTAAAAATTTTAACCTTTATACCATAATATCAGGGCACGTACGAATGACAAATGTAATCTTCACTAAAAAGTACTTTATTTTTAACACCGAAATATTGATGTGTTCTTGTTGCTAATGCTAATTCTAGGTAGAACTTGCCCTCGGCAACTAGGAGCTTACCATTGAGAACGAGATTGCAATGCGTCACTAAAAATACAGAGTAAAATAATTTTCAAGAACTCAAGGGTTTTATTCTATTTTAAAAAAAATTCAGGGAGCAGCCTATGTGAAGAAAGGAAAGGCCAAGTGGGATACATTTCAAATGGACAGTTGAGATCGAAGAAAAGGATCAAGTATATATTAGGTTTGCGTGCATAACTGTTAGGCCCCTAATTGCCTCATGATTGAGAAGAAAACCTGATGAAACAGGTCACCAACCTCAACATGCATGCGAGGGTTAGTTTTGGATTCATGGGTAGGGGTGTAATTTGGGTCGGGTAAGTCTAAGAAGGGGTCAATTCTATCTTTATCCTATATTTAAAATCTCATATCTTACTTTATTTTAGGCACAAGCTTATCATATGCTATTTTTTTAACCGCCAAATGCTCCTATGAGACCTCTTTTTTATGTAACTTCTTCTATTTTCTATATCTAAATGATTAATAAAAAAATCTACTTCATCTATTTTGTTCAGTGTCACTTATATAAAGACCTTTTTATTTGTTTAATATCACTGTGATGGCCCCCATTTACAAACATGCAAAATTGACATAACAAAATGATTTAATACTTAATATTAATTTTTAAGTAATATTTTCAACATCTAAACCATCTAAAATATTATTACTATATCAATAAATGATTCTATAAAGTATCACCACATTCCAATATATATGTGAATTGATCTAAACATTTTTCCTAATTTACACATGAATGTATTTGTTTTTGAGCAAATGTGGCCTATAAACATATTGGATTTGGATGAATCTTGGTTTCAAAACTAAACAAATGATGTTAATTACAATGAATGGATTGGATTTTTCATTAAGCATCAACATCTTAAATTTTGAGGGGTTATATGGAATCACTTTTATATAACCTCTACATACAAGTAAGGCCCTTTAACGGCGGGTCGGTTTTGATACCAGTTTCAAATTAATTCCAAAAAAAACTACACGATATTTTCACTTGCGGAAGAACTATCTTACAAATATGTCAAAAAAAGATAATTGTTTAACATAAAGCATTTGTCCAAAAACAGCTACCTGTTTAACAAGACAGTTTGTTATACAAATCTGCAAACAAACAGGTATCTGTATAAATAGGTAATTGTTAAACGCATCAAAATGGCATAAAGAGAGTAATACCAATTATAGCCGCATAAACAATCTGATAAGAGTAAAATTTGTATAAACGAGGTTATACCGAAGCGAATTCAGATACAGAGTTGCACCCCTAAGTAGAAGGAAGAAATCACTGGTAACATTTATAATTTATTTTTATTCCTTTCAGAGAAACCAAGAAGTGCATTTGACTCTTGTTTGAATAGGGACATTGCTAATCTAAAAAGGAGAGGCATTCTCTCTACAAAATTGAAGACAGCGAGAACCACAACCCAAACTCCTCCCCCACTCCAGACCCCCACAAGGCTATCAAAGCCCACATTAAGTCCAACACATAGAAGAAGTTGATAGTGATGAAGAAGACCAATGGATTTGAGCTTGACTAGGCCTTGCCTCAAATAGAGCAGAGATTACTGCAGCCCCAATCCGAAAGCACGCTATCGGTTTGTAATTCGTTTTTTGGGAAAGATTTTGAATTAGATTATGAAATTTTGCAATGAACCGAAGAAGTTGGCAAGAGATGAAGAACAGGGCTCTAAAGTGAGACAAATTGGGGATGAGAGGGGCATAAGCTAGAGATTTAGGGATGAGAGGGGTGGATATGAGATCCAGAGAGGGCTATGGGGAGACCGGACCGACGGAGGGGAAAGAGCCAAGAGGGTTATGGCTATGCCGCTGTGGACAAATTCAGCAGCTTGGGTTCAAAATCACGAGTGGCCAAATAGGGTGAGATGGTGAGTCATCGAGTGCATTCTAGTATTAGTCAAACAGTGGAATAGGTATCTGAAATTCTAAATATATAATTTAATATTTGTTATTATATTAAGATGTATGCAATATTGCAATCCGGGCCGGTTCTGTTCTGGATCCTCGATACTAGGAACTGACCTTACCTGAATTCTAAGGGGTATTTTATACCCAAAACTAGGGGTGGGAATCGGGGCGGGTCGGGACGAGTCAGGGTGTGCCCAACACTGACCCTACCTTTCAAAAATCTGGTTGACCCTTATTTTTTTCCGGATCGGGACAAGGTCGGTTTGACCCTTACTTTTTTTACTAGGTCTGGGGACAAAATTCGGGTAGGAAACTGGTCAGTTTCGGGACGACGGGTCGGGTAAAAACTACGGGTCAAGTAAGAATTTTTTAAGAATTTATAAACCTATCAAGTATAAAGACAAATTTATATTAAATTTAAATATACACATTTTTACCATTTTTAGATACTGTTATTGATTTTAAAAAATCTAAAAAAATATCTAAAAATATTCAAAAATGATAAAAATTGATACACATGTTAAATACAATTAGATTAACAATGGTATTAAAAAAATTTTAAAAAAAATAAGTGAAGTACATCTTGGTGCATTCCATCACTTCTCTCCAAAATCACACCTTTTCTCCGTCTCGAATTATTTCAGCAATCCTTTTGAGAACGTACACCAATGCCACTAATTCCTGAATATTTTAATTTGTCGTCGCCGTATATGAAAGCTCCGGCATCCCCGAACAATTAAAGAAGAAAAAGTAGCCTTGGCATTTCCCTTTTCACGGGGAGTTTTTTTGAAAATGTTACATAACTTACCATCCAACGGCATCTCGTAATGCAACCTAATCGAACGGCTAAAAAATCAGAGTGGGGCGCGGCTGAAGTCGTCCAGACTTCGGTCCGGACGCATAAAATCAGTAGCCAGATATAATATGGGCTAAATTTTATAAGCATACCACTGCTCATAACTGATGCATCCTTCTGCCGATCTGCTGGCTACAGTGGTGCCCAACAAGTGTTTGCCTCTGATACGTGGATACAATGGGTCAGCGGGTATAAGCGGGTCAGGATCCGGTAGGTCCGTCCCGACCCGCGTTTTGTAAAAAAAATTTATACCATCGACCCGCCCCGCCGTGTACATAATCCCAGCCCGGCCCGGTATAAAAAAGGGGTCAGGACGGGTCACGAGTAGACCCGCCCCGATTCCCACCCCTACCCAAAACCCAACCAACACTATGAGTATAAAAATAAAACCAAACTTACTCTTATTAGGGTACTTAGTAGGTTGACTCATGGGTATCGGTACTGAGTTGCACCCTTACTAGTGGGAAAGACCAGATAAAACATTTGCATGGTAGGATGAGAAAATGCACTAAATTGTCACAAAACAACTAAATTAATTCTATTTATGGGCTTGTTTAGCATGGCGATAAAATTAATGCATAGTTGTGTGTTGAGAGCAGCAATAATGAACCGGCCTTCATTCAGTTGGTTTCACGCATGGGCTTATATGTCCCTTATACCTTAGATGATTTAAATGTTGAAAAAACCACTTTAAAGTTGTTATTTACGTCAAATTATTTTATTGTATTGAATTTGTATCATTTTCAGATGGGGTCCATATACATATCTGATTGAGATGAAAATTGGTATGGTAATAGAATACATTATTCTAAATACAATGGGTGGAGTAAATTATGATTTGATGATCATGTGGGGCCTATTTCAGCGATCACATGAATATTCCTCATATATATACATACACATTTCAAGCTAGCCGGACAACAATTCGTAAAAAAAAGAGACGCTAGTCAGACGTATCATCAGCCATTCATCGGTTCTGTATGAAAAACTAAGACGACCTTATTATCAAATATGAAACATCCACTCCTGACCAACATCCCTAACAGAATGGGCGGATGAGATCCAACATGTAAGACGAACGTGTGGCGTTTGGAGTGGGAGTGTGATGTGATGGAAGGTGCCAGAATAAATTCATCCAATGCTTTGGTCACCTCACTAAGGGCGCGAATCGGGCGGCCTAACGTGTGCTCATCTTTGACTTTATTTTTTAAAAATTCAGTGGTATCTTACTTTTTATACCAAATCCATCTAATTTTATCTTTCTGCAATAAGTCTTGGAAACTTTAAATTGACTTTCGATTGGTGCCGAGAAAACAGGTTAGACAGAAAAGACGAGCCAAGACATGATAATTTTAAGAATTTATGTGTACATCAACATAAAATTATATCTATGATTAATTTAAAGATCGAATATTTCAATATTTTACTATTTAATAAAAGTAAAATATAATAATTATGACAAAGAATTAGTAAAACATTTCTTTTTAATAATTCATTGGCAACTTTACTTTGATGAATATATATTTATCTTCAATAAAAATTAACATAAATATAAATTTTGAATTACAATTAAAACCTGTAAATGCAAAATAATAATATGATTCTTAATATGAGTAAACACCATTGACAATACTTTTTGTTTTGTTGAAAATCATACGAGAATATAACTCGAACAACATTTATGTAATCAAAAAATAAAAATATATTTGCATAAATTATTCATAAAGTTAAAGCATATTTACATAGACTGTATTCATATAAAGGAGTTATAAAGTTAAACACATATATGCATATATCTAATAAATCAAGTAATCTTGTTAGCTCAAAGTAAGTAAATGTCTCGCTTAGCTCATATTAAAAAAATCATTTACAATTTTTTTTGGCTTTTTATTTCATACACTTGTTTGTCTAATATATTTAGGGTGCGTTTGGCATTAGCAAAAACGCAAGTGACAGTTTTCCGTCGCCTAAAACACGTCGCATCATGCTCGGCACCCATAATTTTGAAATGAAACAGCTGCTCCGCAGTGGGGCGAAATTAATGGGCATTTACGAATAGTACATGCTGGCGCCGCGCGAGGAAACTCGTGACGAGTACTGAAGTGTTTGAGAAGCTAGACTCATTTGGCTAGGCTGATTAACGGAGGAAGACAGAAAGCTGCAGACGACGACTGAAAACGTGAAATGACGGGTTTTTCTAATGCAGCCCTGGGGTATGAAAAGTTTTACGTGATTTTACATATTTTTGCAAATACCAAACAGACAATTAACATATAAACCAAGTTTTACCATTTTTGAATATAAAACTTGATTTCTATGTTAAATACACTTAGATATAAAGAAGTATATAAAATAAGAAATAAGAAATATTATAGATGAATTTTTTGAAGTGATCTAAGTGAGATATTTACTTAGCCCAAATTAACAGAATGATTTTGCTTATGTAAGTTACTAAATTAGTCATATGCTTTATTAAAATTATTTTATACTTATGCTGCTAGTGTGGGTCACGTGAGACCGACGCTATCCACAGGCTAAAATCCCTGATTCCCTGCTCCTGTATGGGATAAAATCACGGGTCAACGTGAACCCGGCCTTAGGCCGGTTGGTTTCACGTGAAGGCTTGTGTGCCCCGTTACCGCGTTTTGAATCCCGCAGCAGCTATGGAGCAGTGCCTCCGGGCAAATGAAAAAAAATAAAAGAAGTCACGGGTCAACCGGACCTATTGTCACCCTTAGATGGGGCACGTTTTCAGGCGGACAGCCGCACACGAGTAGCACGTGTTTTCGGTTGCTGCTCGCGACTGGCAGTTGGGGGAACTGGAATTAGGAAGGGCTGCGCTTTGCCCGGAAGGGCTTGGGAGAATGGGAGGTGGGTGATATCAAAAAATTATTTCTCACGTCTTTTCAAAAATCTCACCGTACAGTATATTTAAAATATAATTTAAAATGTTTATAATAAAAATCATAGAAATAAGATGTTGACATGAACGTAAGAAGTGAGAAATATATAAAAGTCACGTATTTTCACATAAAAAATGATATGTAATAATTTAGCAACGGAAAAAACACTTTCTGAGACTTATCTAGTGGTCGAAATACACGTACAACTTTTCGAATTACATAAATTATACTATAAAAAGTTACTTATAGTCGTCTGATTTATGATATTTTTACTTTCATCGGTTAAAATTATATTTTAAATGTAATGTACGGTGTGATTTGTGAAGAACAGCTGAAAAATGAAATTATTTGGATTCGTTACTACCCGCGGTTGCCAACAAAGAGTTGCCACCGAAGCCGCTTCCGCCCGGCGCTGGCCCGGGTTTCGTTTCCCATCCGAGAGTCCGCGTGGAATGGTAGCAGAAACGGCAGTTGACGGTCGCCGTGTTTTTGTTATTTATATCCGATCCTAGATTTCTTTGTTTTTCGTCCGTGCTCCGCTGGAGAATGTCGTAAAAATAGCGGCTCCAGCCAAAAAGTTTTTATTGGTAATCCTCTTTTTCATGATAATTAAAAGCTTAAAATTATCATAATAAATTTTTTAAATTTCTATAACTATTTCAAAGCTGTTAATTGATCCATCTTTTATAAATGATTTTATAAAATTTTATTTGATTCTTGTAAGTATCACTACAACAAATTTGAAACTAGTAATTTCTTTCTGGCTAAAATTGAATATTGGTAAACAAATTCTATTTCATTGCTAATGGAAGGTTCGGTTTAGAATTTCATCGGATGGAATGAGAATTTGATTATTTTTCTTATTTTCAGTATTATTATAATTTTTTATAAAATTTATTATTTCGAATACGTAAAACTCCTATTTTTTTATTCCTAATATAATATCTATTCAATTTGATGCTTCCAAAAGGCTAAAGTCTTTTGCCAACGAAATTTTTTTAATTTGGCGCATATTGGAATGGAGCTTTAACAACAAACTCATAAATAAGGGTGGTTATTGCTATAACTACATTGGAAAAAAGGCAATTAAAAAGAAAAATATATTTTTAGCAACACATATAAATTTTCTTGCTAAAAGCTAACTTTTATCGTTGAACTTATTTATTTGCTAATGGAAAGATTTTGTTGCAGTAAATTATTAACTTACTATCATCCATTTAGTTAGTGGCTCGAAAAATTTAGGTGTGAATCTCGACTCATTAAAATTATGCATTCAATCATCTCACATGTATATAAGCACATGCCTTTATGCATTTATCAAATTAGGGATGACTCATACGTTTAGGATGTATTTGGTTGGGCATAAAATTTTTTAATAAAACACTTTTTACTCTTCATAATTATCATATTTTTTAAATTATTTCTTTACATTTGCTTATATAAACTACTATACTTTTCAATCATTTATATGTAATTATTCATATAATTAACATATCTATATTAACTTTACTATTTTTACATCTCATCATTGCCTCTATCATATCATATTATTTTTTTTTATCAATTTAGAAACTTTTACATACAACTATTTTTCATCGAAAAGTTTCATCATCAACCAAACACATCCTTAATTTACATCAACTTTTGCGCCAAGGACCATTGTGTGTATTTTAATTCATCTTTTCTTAATGAAAATTCTATGAGCACCCCTCTTCCTCGCTTCCTCAAAATGACTATGACTAATTGATTATGGGTGTGTTTGTTAACAAGTGAAAGTTGTCAAGTTAAAACTTTTCAATCTAAAACTTTTCACTCTCCACAACTATCCTATTTTTAATTATGCCTTCACATTTTTCTATACAACAACTCTACTTTTCAATCATTTATACACAGCTACCAACACAAACTAACCTATCTATTTTAACTTTATCCTATTTATTACTCATTATTACCCCTATCATATCATCTCATTTGACAACTTAAACTCTCCATAACTTTTCATCAAAAGTTTTATTCATTCGTAAACGTAACCCGTGAGTTTGAGTTGGAGTGAGATCGAGGGACTTTTAAAACAGTCTTTCTTCGAAGAAAGCAAAAAAAACAAAAAAAAAAAAAAGATGGTGGCACACTAATGGAGTCGGATCTGACGCATTTATCAGCTGGTTGTCACAGTCCAAAATAAAAAGAAAATCTGAACGACTACTGGCCTTGATCGTGTTGAGTACCGCATTTATGGAAGCACATCATCCGAGAAGAAAGGTTTTGAAAGAGAAACAGAAGCCTCACTATTTCAGGGGAACTTTCGGTACTCTGGCCTAGAACCGATGATAAGCAGCCACCTGTAAATCGAGTCCCGGGAGAATAGAACGAGCCGCTGCCTAATTTTGTCGGCCGTAGCAGCTTTGGAATCTTGGTCGGTGAGACCTTTAAAAAACATAAAATTATATTTACTGAAGATAATAATCATTTCTATTAAAAATTTATTGGTAAAAGAAAAATATTACATAAGAACTACAAATAAACATGAGCATGCGTTTTTCAGAAAAAAGGCCATTTAAATTTAGTTATGTACAGATTCATAACATGTTAAGTCTTTCTTTCTAAATTTTTATATATTCGAAGTAAGGTATTCTTTTGAAATATTTAAAAAACTTGTAAACATTAATTAATAAAATTAACTATTGACAATTCACAAAACAATTTTCTGAATTATTAATCTTTAGATTAATATAAGATGTTTCAAAATGAAAATAATTTTTTTTTGTTTGGCAGCATAATTAAAGTGCTCTGGATACTGGTGTTCTACATGTGCTTTGCTCATCTTGACATAAATTCAACTAGATAATATAAAAATCAAAAATTGATAAAAGTATGAAATGTCGTTATACATCTTACCCTTTTTTTTTTTTTTGATTGGAGGATATTTTACATCATATCTCAATTCATATTACATTCAAACCCTGAGACAATTCTAACAATCTTACAATGTAAGACGACAATAAGCTTCCACATATCAAGTGGGGAGAGCACTAGCTTACATCTGAATATAAAGGAGGACCACATGCCCCCACCTCAACTCTGGTTCAAAATCCAGTGAGGGATTCGAACCACGCACCGGCCGGGAACGGAAATCCCGTTCCGCGGCCGGTGACTAAACGAGCGGCGCTCGTTTGGCACATCTTACCCCTTTTTATCGTGGGTTGCACAAATAAAGTGATTAAAGTCGAGATGCCAAACCATGATTTCTTTTATTGCTTTATATTATACCTCAAGCCAGCTTAAATAAATTTTTTTTTAATTTGCTGCTCAAGGAATAAATTCAAATATATAATTAATAATGTATTTATAAAAAAATATTACTATTGAAAAATAAGAAATAAGCTCCTCGTAAACGGAATTCGACACCGGACTCACTGAACGCTAAGCAGGAGCCAGGAGCTCTTGGTCGATGTCTTGTTCGACTTGTGCGTTTGCCGAGTAGCAAGACGATCAACTGCCAGAGTAGCGAAATATTACTGATGCAACTGAGTCAGGAGTTGGGACGCGGTAGTGGACCAACTCAACGATTATTATAATTCATGACGCTCGTCTGTAGTTTGATAGAGCCAAAAATCAGATTTTGATGGGACACAATTTTAGAATACTATTATACTAGATGAGGGTTTTATCTTAAGATTCCGATCTTATGCTCCCGAGAGCCTGCAGTGCCGCATGCTCCCGAGCGCATACGCCTATTTTTATAACATATATTCCAATCTTATTCTTTTTTTTTTCAAAATTCTCAAATTATTTATGACTAACTATAAGCCAATTTAATTTTTAAAATTATGTTTTTATAATAATTAACATGTAAGTTTACTATAAATGAGTTTATATGGAATAAATATTTAAAAATTAAAATTTTCAAAATTAACTTGATTTGTTACTCCAGAACATGGATTCAAGTTGCCAATGAACTTTTCAATGAGCTATATTTTGTCAAATTGTTTCAATAAATTTGTTGCGCCATTTATGTTTCATCATACTTTTTTATTAGCTAAAAATATTTTTCTCTTGCTAATTAGTTTGAAGTGTTCAGCCTTTTAATTTAATATAGATGACTTTAAATTTGATAGATATACAAATTTTTAAAATGATTATACTTGACCTGAGTTTCTACTCAATTCACCACCCAATATCAATGGGAAGTTTGTTCTGAAACCTATTGAATAAAGATGGCGGACGAATCAACTTTGTCTTGATCTAGTATTAAAAATAAGATCAGATATAATTTTTAAAAGTATAGTTATGGTTGGACAAATCCTAGCCTAGTATGGCATGCTCCGAATCTCACTCCTAATACATACGGAAAAGTATTATCATTATTTATTACAATCAATTATATCAAGACATTATTTATAAAAATGGTATTTATACAATGGTGACGACATGCCTTTAGTATCTTTTTAAACCACACAAGATATTATTTAATATACATTTATAAAAGTTATCAAAATGTATATTGTTTGGAATTTTATGTTGCCCTAATTAAATAAAATTATTTAGAGAAATATGCGATCATTTTACTAAGAAATGTTTTTTGTATTTCCTACCTAAACATAGTGCGTTAAATATGATGGGTGATTTAAATTTCATCATTCACCTTGGTGGCCCGTAACAAAACACTTTCGCTGTAGCCCAAAAGTGAAATAGTTTACAAGGATTCACAGCTCAAAACTAGCCTAGGTACTTTATTTTTGGGTGTATTTGAAAAGTTATAAAATTTTTAAATGAAATTTTTTTTATATAACAATTATTAAATTAAAAAAATAATGTAATATGGTGTGGATAATGATGAGAAGTAAAGATAATCAAATCAAAATAGATAAGTTATTTGTGTAAGTAGTTATATGAAAATAGTTGAAAAGTAGAATAGTTACGTAAGAGGATATGAAAAAATGATTAAAAATAGAATAATTATGGAAAGTGAAAACTTTTAGCTTGACATTTTTTACTATTTGCCAAACACACCTTTTTTTGTCTACAATTTCACCAAACACTTTCATCAAAAGCAAATTTAACAATAATATCCAATAGTTTTTGTTTATCTCAGCTTTAATCACCAATCAACTAACCAATAGCTCTCAGCAAAATTAAACAAGCCCAGGTTCTCAATTACTCGAAGTACAACACCCCAAGACACAACCAGGTTGGTATATATTTCATCAGATGATCAACGGTTAAGATCAGAACGGGTGTTTCCCTGGCAGCTCCAAGAAAATGCAACCAAAAAAACAAGCATCTTTGGTGGTGAACTAAAATTTCGAATATCACATTAACGATGGCAACAGTACCCTTCGCTTGTAGCATACCACACTCCTTTCTCAGTTCTCACGCAACCAACGACAGCAATCGGCAATTGCTCTTCATTCGCGCGTGTAAAATCTCGACGCGGTGGTTTGTAACTTTGTATTTGTTGTTCAACTGCCTCTTCGGGGATCGAGGAGTGATTCAGTGCGCCCGGCTCTGGTGCAACAGGATGTAAAAATTTATTATTTTTTTTTGAAATTTTTTTATACAAGCATTGATATAAGTTTATTTAATATGTATATCAATGAATTATAAAATTACCATTGATTTTTAAAAAATTTAAAAAAATTTAAAAATATTCAAAATTAGTAAAAATTGAGATAAATGTTAAATATATCTTAATTAATAAGTGTATAAAAAAATTTTCAAAAAAATGAGTTAAATACACCTGAGTGTACCAAAGCTATGTGCACCTGAATGCATTGAAAAATGTCACGTAAATATCTATACTGATAATGAAAAAAATTACATTACAAATATAAAAAATTATATCGAAATTACAAGAAGCTATCATGGGAATAAAAAATCTTTCTCATATCCCAGGCACATCCCATCAAGGATTTTGTATCTTTTAGAATGCCCTAAATCGAGAGTTTCTAGTTATACGTTTCCTAAACTTTTTAAAATATTTTAAAAAAACTTACATTTCACAAAAAATTTTAAAAATGTAACAATATTATCTTACTACTTAATTTGACCCACCATTTGCTAATATGAGTACGAGGAAAGTGGGAAAATGAAGAAGAAATATTTTTTAAAATGTGAAAGTTATGCAATATAATATGGGTAAAATGACAAAAAATAAAGTAATTATGTGAGACAATAATTATAATATAAAGATAAAAATAAAAAATTATAGTAGTTGGATAGTTAAAATATTAAATTATTTTAAAAAATATGGGGAGAAAAGATTTACCCCCTACAATAGTTACAAAGGGTATCTAAAATTTCGTCCGGATGCAAAGATCTTCCAAAAGATTATAAAGTTAATATTTCTAAAAATATTTTTAGAGTGTTTTTGGTTGGCACACAACAAATGTCAACTAAAACTTTTCAATTTAAAACTTTTCACTCTTCGTAACTATCCTATTTTTAATTATTTTTTCATATTTTTCTATACAAATAATACTACTTTTCAATCATTTCCATACAACTACTCATACAACGAACCTATCTATTTTAACTTTATTTTATTTATACCTCGTCGTGACCCATATCATGTCATATTATTTTCTATCAACTTGACAACTTCTACACTAGAAAATATTCATTAAAATTTTTTATCTTCGACTAAACACACACCCGTGGTAGCCAAGGTGCGATTGTGGAAAAAATGTACGAGGATGCAACTTTATTTTTATTATGTGAACGCGTTACCTCATTTTCTCTTGTAGCATCATGTACGAAAGAAAGCGCCCCACAAGCGGAGCTTAAAGTTGAAGTTACTCTTACTAGTGGAGCCCACAAGGTCAGACGCATGAGTGGCAAGTTGGCACGTGTGGAAGAAAACCACCCTTTTTCTGCCGGAGTCTTGCAAAATGCGTACGGTTACGATTCCTTGCCTCATCCCCTCGCTATCTCCATCGATCCGGCCCAAGCAACTTCCTCTTTCTGTCCCCGCTGAGTCGCATCCCCGAATCCCCGCGGCACCTGCCATGTCCGACCGGCACCTCCGGCGAAGAATCCCGTCCACGCGCCCGAAATCCAGACCCCCACATCCCACAAGATCTTCCAATGCCCGGACTCTATCTTCTCACCGTCGATCGCGGCCCCACAAAGCGGCCAAAATCCTTCAGCGCTGCTCCTCGGAGCCAATCCTCTGGACAGTCGGACTCTCCGATGCCGCCGATGACCTGAGCCACCATCACCCGCACCGGCAGCAGCTGAAGCAGCAGGTGCTCCTCTTCCGGCCCCAGACATGCACAGACGTCTTCTCGTCGGCGTCGCCGCTCCTTTCGCCGTCCCCCTCCTCCTATTCTCTTCGTGTAAATCACTACGATATCTGAATCTGAGCTCTGTTTTGATTTTCCTGTTCCCCGAATAGGGGTCTTTTCTTTCCAGTCAAAAGACCCAAAACAGGATGATTCGTTGTATTTGAGTACTGATTCCGATTTATATCTCTTTTCTGTTATAGACATATAGCGACGATTCGAAGGTGGTGGTGAGCGTGACGGTGGAAGGAAGTCCAGGGCCTGTGAGGACGATGGTGAGATTGGGAGCAACGGTGCAAGAGACGATAAAGCTGGTGGTGGATAAATACACAGAGGAAGGAAGAAGCCCAAGGTTGTCGATGGATGCTTCCTCAACATTCGAATTGCACCATTCTTATTTCAGCCTCGAGAGTGAGTTGAATTCTCTTCCATTTCTGCTCTTCTTTCCTTCCTTATCCGTCCTTGTTTGGTTTTTGACTTTTCGTGCTCTGCTTTTTTCTGTTTCTGGTATATTCATAAAAAATGGAAAACACCCACATTGATTTTTTTCTCCACGTTGGGACTTAGAATCCAGTTGAAAGTTGGAAGTTCATTGGATTGGAATATGGAAATTCCCAGCTTAATCAAGAGCCGATTGGTTCATTGGAGTAGAGCTTGTAGGACTTAGCACTAACGAGGCAGAAAATTTCTCCCCCAAAAAAGGTGGAGTTTTCATGGATTGGATTTTGACTAGACGATCAAGATTGCAGTTTTACATTCTTTCTGAGAGTAGGAGGTCAGGCAGACAACTGATTTTTGAATCGCGGGTAGGGACGATTTTCAGGTGGGTTGGGATGTTTTCGAAGAGCCAAGGCAACGTCGAGTTTAAAAATGCAACCCGATCTTGGAAATCGGGTTGTTTCGGGTCGGGTTGACCCGGATCGAGCCATTTTTCAAAATTAGTTACTGTTTAACCAATGAGAGATTAGGACCGCCCGTTGCGAGGAAGGGCAATTTTACATGAATAGAGGAAATTTTTTACTTTATTTTAAATATTTTTTCAAAATTTTGACTAGATTAACTTTTTTTAGAAAAAAAAAAAAGTTGATCGGAAATGCTCTTATTTATTTGAAATTGGAGTGTAATTTTAAAGCTTAAAGTCCAGTCCGCGACTCTCTTTTTAAAGTGAAAATCACCTTTGGCTTTTTCTCTAATTTTTAAATATTTATTCTTAAGGCCTTTTGTGTCTACCCGTCACAAATTTTTTGCTATTCCATTTATAGCCAAAAATCTTGCTTTTGCAACGATCTCCTATTTGACGCTTCCTTTGCAAAACCATAAATCGAATGATGCACCTCGAATTTGTCCATTTTTATAGAAATTCTTCTTTTTTAGTATTCTTAAATGACAAAAATGTGTGAAAATTGTCTCGCCAAAGCAAATCACACCTATTTGTAAGTCCAAACATATTTTCTTGTAACTTCTTTAAAAATATATAGTTTTGTTAAGATCATTTCATGCGTTTTGTGCATTTAAAAAATAATTAAAGAATTCCTATCAAAATAATAATAATAATAATAACTAAAGAATGAGAGTTACTTAAAAAAAAACCTCATTCACGGCTGATTTTACTCAGGAAGTGCGAAATGGGAATATTTTCAAATTTAAGATTTTGGGGATATACATTGCAAAAACAAAAAGTTAAAGAGTTATATACAGTCTTTATTTTTAGCATGTCAAAGTCTTTTCTTTTTTTAAGGTAAGCAATCCTTGTTACACCTGATGAATGTATTAAATGGGTCTAAATGCGTCTATATAAGTGATGTAAACTTGCTTTGCCAACTTGAACTGAGTCGAGTTGACCCTACCTGACCTGGTTGATTACTATCTGGTAGATTTGTCAAGTGCATTGCTATGTTATCAATATTTAAAAAAACTCATAACAGTAGACGCTGTGGAAATATTTTAAAATTCCAAAAGCTATTTCAGTCTTCAAATTACGATGGTCCATGTAGTTTTATAAAAACCATCAAAATCCTCTAAATGGAATAATCAATCTTAGAAAGACGCATTTTATGTTTAGCTATTTTGTTTCTTTTGTCACAGTTCAATGGTATTTTTACTATTTTGTCATAGTTCAGTGGCCCCATATGATCATAAAATTATAATTTACCTGATTTATTGTATTTAAAATAATGTATTCTATTACCATACCAATTTTCATTCCAATCGGATATGTGTATGGACCATATATGAAAATGGTATAAATTCAACGTAATAAAATAGTTTAATATAGATAACAACTTTAAAGTGATTTTTTTAATATGCAAATTATGTGTGGAGCTTATTTTTTGGGCAATTGTGCTTTGTTCTAATGCAATTGTGCTACACCGGACTCTCTCTCTCTCTCTCTCAATGGCAACCCACTATTTTGGCCCATCCAGATGTTGGTGTTAAATCGGCTTCATCTATTATATTTGAAATTATTTATTTGATTTGAAATTTTAATTTCATTTGAATAAAAGATATGCATGAATCCCATTCAAGATATGTGCAAAATCCATGTAATAAAATGTTTATTTTATATGTCAATTTAAATTTTTTTATTACTTAACGATTGCTTGAAGTGAGGACACATTTACTGATTCACGTGCAATGTCAATCCCACTAAATTATGCTGCGAGTGGCATTAATTTAAAACTTTTAATTTGATATCTAAATTATCTAAAATATTCTTTATACGTAGATGAATAATTTTACAAATTATTATTACATTCATTCCATGCATGGATAGTATTAAGTATTTTTCATCATATATATAAATATATATTTAATTTTTTATCGAATGATAAAATAAATGATATTAAAAATATGAATGGAATTTTGATTTTAAAGAAATGATGCAAATAGATCCACTAATTTTGATCATAATGCTTTATTCACCCATAAGGTTTCAATAATTTCTATCATACCTATATTGTTTTTTTCTAAAATTTTTTCTTATATCTACGTCATTAGGATTAGTTAGCAATTGTTGTTAACACGTATGTGAAAGGACTATATGTCCTTGCAGCCCGAATGCACAGGAAAGTTTTCCAGCGACGAGAACCCTTGTTTTTTATTGTGGGTTCCACCGGCGGGGGGAAGACAAGCCAGGAGGCTGGGTAACGAAATAATCAACCGCCGGAAATAAAAAATGCCGTCCAGGGACGCGTGTCCTCATGTGATCGGCCGATCGGCGCCCAGTTCTGAAACGCGCTTTCCTGGGTATTCCAATGCCTTTACGAAATAGATTTTGTCGGTGAATTGTCGTTTTTCCTCATCTTCGGCCTAACCTCTGATGGTGAAAGAAAAACCAAATCGAGAAAGTCAGAAAATTGCCGGCCACGTGAACGGTTGCGATGAAGTGCCTCGTTTCAAGGCTTATGGTCGGAAAAAAACTTGCAAGATGGTGGTAACCTATCAGGACTGACAACGGCATCAAGTTTTTTCTCTTATTTGGCAAAAAAAAAAAAAAAAATTTCAACCGAATCTTTTCAACTTCTATAATTATTTTATTTTTAATTTTTTTACATATTTCTATATAGTTATCTTAGTTTACAATCATTTCTATTACAACTACCGATACAACTAACCTATTTATTTTAATTTTATTTTCTTTACTCTTTATCATTACTCCTGTTATATTAAATTACTTTTTATTAATTCAAAAATTTTTACGTCAAAAGTTTTATTATTTCCCTAATACACTCAAACTTAAGAATGTGAAGATGCAGTGGTAAAAAGGGCAAGGATCCATCGAAAGGAACCTATTGGATTTTCATCATGGTCGATTATTTGATACAATCTCAGTAGTCCACTATATAGAAATATTTGTTTAGTTAATATAATTATCATTTTGATTTTTTTTTCATGGGTCATAAAATTGAATCACCAACATGTAGAGATTTTGGCATAGAGGTATTTCAAATTTGTTAAATTTGCACTTAACTTTTAATCCTTAAGTTTCGTTGTTGGATTAATTTTAAATATACTTACTACATTCGAACTTACTTTCAAATATAACAGGCATGGTTAAATAAAAACAGCTATTTATCCTCTTTTGAAATGCCTAAAGTGCCCCTTCCCAGTTGCAATCGACTTCAGACTTGAAAAATATTCATCCATCAATTTCAGACCCAAGACATCCAAACCTTTATTGCATCTCTCATCAAACAGAGATTTTTTCAAGAGAAAAGAGGAGGAAGATGATCGGCAACTGAGGTTTCAACTCCCTTGCATGCTCAAATGCAGCCGGAGTTGAGGGAGAAGTGCAACGAGCTTATAGCCAGATTTGTGTTCATCAATCCATGGATGCTGTCTCCGACAATCGTTACGCTCGGCTATAATGGGTTCCGCCGGGTTGGAGAAGGACAATGAGCAGCAGAGGCGCATCAGAGAGAGCTTTTATTGCCAACCTTGAAGGAGGTGCCTGGGAGCAGATCTGATAATTGGCGTGCTCAAATGCTGCCGGATCTAAGGGAGAAAGTGGCGGCGAGTTCATAGATCACGACGAGCTCAGATTAGTACATCTACTTTAATCTGCCGTCTCTAGCAACTGTCCATGCCTGCCATTTCCGGCAATGGTTCCATGTCTACCATCTCCAGATCGACAGTTGGAGCAGGTGGGACGGTGGGATTGTTCCATTACGGGGAATTCAGATCGGGTTGGTGATTTGTTATCAATTTTTGGGTTGGAAACCCAATGGCTGATTTTTTGGCGACAGCATGTGTTGTCGTTGCTGTTGGCAATCTCTTCCCTTTCAGCTCTGATGACCCCCAAACCAGATATGACAGATTTCCTCCCAAAACCCAAAATCCCAACCTCTACCTTTTTTCAGGTATAGAATTCGTCTACTGAATTTTTAGATCAGTCATCGATTTGATTATTCAGTCAAGCAAATTCATGGGGAATCAGTTGGAAAATGAAGTATCAGGTGAAGATAGAAGATGCAGACACGCCATTTGGAGAGTGTTTTAGACTTTTACGTTAGTATAGAAGGCATTTTATGACGGTGATGGATGGAATGGATATAGATGAAATTTAATAAATATTTAATAGGTATATTTGAAAATTTCTTTTGAAATATAATAGGTATATCTGTCATTAAGGTCAAATAATTTGAAATTAACCCTTTAATTTTCTACAAAAGATCGCTTTAAGTTCTAGAAATTTGAATCTCAAATGTACTTCTTTGCTGATTCAATTTCTACGGGCTACGCAAATTTTATTAATTCGATAATTACATTATAAGCAAAAAGAATATTTTTGACATAATTACCGGCTTGGATTTTTTATTAAATCGACAAGAATGACGGAATCCAAGAAGTGATTCCCTTGATCTTCTAAGTATATTTGAGAAAGTATGCTGCCATGGGGGCTATAGAAAAGACAACTGGCAATGGGAGAAATGAGAATTTTTTTTTTTTTTTTTTTTTTTTTTTGATGAAAAGGAGAAATGAGAATTAAAGGTGTATGATGCCACGAATAGATAATCTCAAAATGTGAGTCTAGCGGTCGGTTATTTATTTCTAGCAAAAAGTAATGCATTAGACAATATTTTCTATTTATTCCCAACTGCTTTTGAGTTAATTTTTGTTGCATGGCTTTGATATTTTAACTACCTAATTACTTCATCTTTTTTTTTACATATTTTAATTATTTTTTACATCTTTTCATTCAACTAGCTATTTATTTTATTTTTATTCCTTTTACTCATGATCATCACCTCCATTATATATCACACCACACTTAGTTTTTCAAAAAAATTTCCATAAAATTTTTTTTCCCATTTTTCCCCTCTAACTCATGTACATTTTGTACTAAGTAAAATAAAGTGGAAAATACTAAAATATTTCTATATTTAAAATTCAAAAAAATACTTAAAGATCTCAAAAATAGTTAAATTTAGTTATAAATTAAATATACTTAGATTTAACAATTTTATAAAAATTAAGAAGTTATATATCTCTTTGTGCCGGCCGCGAGGGATCACTGGGCAATTTTATTGGGAACGTAGGTTTTATCAAATGGTAGCTTCTTCTTTTTTTTTAATGTAGAATGGTAACCCATTTTGAAGAAGCCATATTAGAAACAAAGAAAGCCTGTAATAGTCAAGTTGTTCGACTTGGACCGCTGTAGTTGGTCCAGTATAAGAATTCTTCAGAAAATTCATCATGCACGCATGCATGCTAATCACAAAAGATAGAGGAAATGAAGAGTTGAAGAGGTTGGTGTTTGTTTTAACAGGCTTGGATAAAACAGAGAAGATGGGGGAAATGGGGAGCAGGAACTTCTTCCTCCGACGGAGAGGCAGCAGCCGAAGCAACAGCAGTAGCATAGAAGAAGATGCTCATGGGACTAGAAATTCAAGCCATCCCGCTCCTGTCCCACCTCAGCTCTTCTTTTCATTCATTGCTCGAAGGATCAGCAAGCTCGGGCGGAGAACTAGAAAGATATGGAAGATCTTGGGTTGCATCGCATGTGGCTAACTTGGGGTTCTTTTTTCTTTTCGCCTATACGAGTGTACATGGATAGTTATCATTTTTTTCCCGATGCAATGCTTTTAATATGTGAGATCTCAGATGGAGATGGGGGGAAAAAGCTGTGCTGTGATTAAAGGAATGTTTCTTTTTCTTTTTTTGATGAAAGGAATGTTTCTTTTAGACACTAGTTCTTCTCTCTTACTTCTCTTTGTTCTGCTTTTTGCCCCATAAATGGATATGACTAGCGCCACCATTTTAGCCATTAGAACTCCCTGTTAGGTTTGAAAATGTTGAGGCGGATGGGCACAACTCATACACACATTGCGAGCAGAATACCTCCCCTTCTTATCGCCGCTATCTTCGGCGTCTCTTTGTTTAGAGGTGCAACTTCCGCTGAGTTAAAAGTGAAAGTTTCATAGTAGGTTTTGCTTTTTTAGAACCTGATCCCAGAAAACCATAACATGAGAAACTAATTTGTAAATAAGAATAGTGGATCAAACAAATTTGTAAATAAGAATAGTATATTAAAAAAGAATCGTAAATACGATTAGTGTTAGGGTTCAAGCAAACTTAAGCTCAGCTAACATGAGCCTCATTTTCCATTTTTCTATTAAATATATATTATATTAATAATACACAAATAATATTTCTTCATCTTTATGTATTTTATATTATTTATATTTATGTTTGGATACATATTTGTCATGTTGCAAATGTATTATTTTTATTTACATTTATCTTTATATTTATATTATCTATTTTTCAGTTTATTAATTTTCTTTCTTTATCTTGTTTTCAAAAGTTAAACTTTCTTTTAGAATTATATATTACTATTTTTAAAAATACAGTTTGACTATATATTATTATTTTTGCTTATGTTATTTATTGTTATTACATAAAAATTTTAAACTTTCACTCTTAAATCAAATGCAAATTTGTATAAAAATGCAACCCAAACTTCCATATAACTTAAACCTAATTTTCATAAATAGAGTTAGAATTTAGATTCTATAAATAGAATTAAGGTTAGACTTTAAATTTTATAAATAAGATTAAGATTAAAGTTAAGGCAAGCTTGAGTTGCACCCTTAGTACCTATCTATTCTAAACTTTGTAACTCTAATAGAAAAAAGAGTTGTGATACAGTGCACCCGGGTGCACTAAGCTTCGGTGCACCTAGGTGCAAAAATATATTTTTTTGTAATTTTTTTATACAACTGTTAATCTAAGTGTATTTAACGTGTGTATCAATTTTTATTATTTTGGAGACTTTTTTATATTTATTTTTACTTTTTGAAAATCAGTAGCATTTTTGTATCTACAAGTTTCCTAAATGGTAAATACAGTAGTATTTCTTAATTACGAAAATGCTACTAATTTTAAAAAAAGCAAAAATAAATATCTAAAAGTCTCGAAAATGGTAAAAATTGATACACATGTTAAATACACCTAGATTAACAGTTGTATAAAAAAATTTAAAAAAATTAAAAAAAGTTGAAATGCACATGTGTGCAATTAGTCACGTATGATTAAAAAAATCATATTGCACGTGTCATTGAAAATGATGGGCCATCAGGACTCTCTTTATAACTTCATAGTGCATATTAGTTAAATTTTGGGATGAGCTATCAAGGCTTTATATTAATCAAACCCTATGTCACAACTAGTCAAGTTTAGGCCCAGTGCTTGCACATCCTTGGTTCTAATCCCATTTGGTGGTTTTTGAACCATCATATTTGGGAGCAATGTGTCTCCCTACAAATATAATGGGACGCATGGTGTCTTCTCAAAAAATAAATGGAGTAATATATCTCCCTTAAAAATTTATAAGAATATTCGAAAGCTATATATAGGGCTCCGCTTCTATGTAACCTGGTTACATATAAGCGATCACATGTAACCCCCTCAAATTTCAATATATTGATCATTGATAGAAAATTCAATCTATTCATTGTATTTGACACCATTTGCTTTGCTAGGAGATCAAGTTTCTTCTCGATCAAGTATATTTGTAGGCCATATTTGTTCAAAAATATGTATATTCATGTGTAAATTATGAAAAACACTTAAATCCATTCGTACATATATTAAAATATAACAATACTTTATAAAGTCATTTATCTACATATTATTGACATTGGAGATGGTTTAGATGTTAAAAAAACTACTTTAAAGTTGATATTTTAACATTTTTCATAATTTACACATGAATATATACATTTTCTAACAAATGTGGCCCATAAACATAGTTGATTGGGATGAAACTTGATTACCTAGATAAACAAATGATGTTAAATACAATGAATGAATTAGATTTTTCATTAAAAATTAAAATATTAGATTTTAAAGGGTTACACAGGCCTGCAGAGCCCATATATATATGAAAAATAATTAAGTATATTTAAATTGCACCGTAATTACAGTGCAATCTATGCACTGTGGGGCTCATTTGATCACAAATGAGAAATCTACTCTAACCATTGTATTTAGAGTTATTCACTTTATTAGCATACTAATTTTCATCTAAATCTAACATATGTATGTACCCTATTTTAAAATAGTACAAAATCAACGTAATAAAATAGTTTAATGTAAATATCAAGTTTAAAGTAGTATTTTCAACATCTAAACCGTCTAAAATATATTTTTTATATGGATAAATGATTGTATAAATTTTTATTACATTCTAACATATGTGGGGCTTAATTTAGAACAAACTGCGTTATAATTACAGTGCAATCCTTCTACATAGATGAGTATATATATATATACATCGGAACAACGGCATATTTACCCAAAAAGGGTCCCACACATATTAGAATGCAATAAAATTTTATACAATCATTTATCCATATATAAATTTTATAGCAAATGGTTTACATGTTGAAAAAACGACTTTAAAATTGTTATTTACATCAAACTATTTTATTACGTTGAATTTGTACTATTTTTAGATAAAGTTCATACATATATCCGATTGGGATGAAAATTGGTATGGTAATAGAATACATCATTCTAAATATAATTTGTGAAGCAGATTGTAATTTTATGATCATGTAGGACCCATTTTAATGCAACTGCACTGTAATTACGGAGCAGTTGCGCTGTACTTGAATGTAACTATATATGATATATATATTATATAAACGATGAGAGATTCTATTAGCCCGGTTAAGCAAATTCTTCGCTTAGTTCTTTTTTCATACACTTGTTTATCTAAGTGTAATTACCAGATAAACCAAGTTTTACCATTTTTGGATATGTGTATATATTTTTTTAAAAGTTTTAAACATCTATGTGTGTGTGTGTATTTAAAATACTCTCATCTTTAAAAATCTAAAAATATATATATACATATTCAAAAATGGTAAAACATAGTTTATATGTTAAATACACTTCTGTAAACAAGTGTATGAAGAAAAAATAAAAAAGTTGTTGTAAATGGCTTTTTTGAGGTGAGCTAAGCGGGACATTTATTTAGCCCGGGCTAACATGATTACTTATATATATATATATACAAGAAATATTCAAGTGCAGCTTCATTGCGCCACAATTACGGTACAGTTATCTCAAAATGAGCTTCATATGATCATAAAATTATAATCTACTCCACCCTTGTATTTAGAATTATGTATTCTATTATCATACCAATTTTCATCCCAATTAAATATCTGTATGGACTCCATCTGAAAATATTACAAATTCAACATAATAAAATAATTTAATATAAATAACAATTTTAAACTGATTTTTTCAACATGTAAATCATTTGCTATAAAATTTATATATATAATGATTGTATAAAGTATCAATATATTTAAGTACATGTGGGGCTCATTTTAAGCCAAATGCACTATTAATTATGATGCAGTTTCACTGCACAGGACAGGTTCTCTCTATATTTGTGTGTGTGTGTGTAGAGAGAGAGAGTTGTTCCGATGCAGCATAACTGCACCATAACAGCGGTACATTTGCCTTAAAAATGAACCCCACACATATTACAATGTAATAAAATTTTATACAACAATTTATCTATATATAAAATTGATAGCACATGGTTTATATATTGAAAAAATTACTTTAAAATTGTTATCTACATCAAACTATTATATTATGTTGTATGATTTCAGATGGGGTCCATACACATATCCGATTGGGATGAAAATTGATATGTTAATAGAATACATTATCCTAAATACAATCGGTAGAGTAAATTTTAATTTTATCATCATATGGGACCCATTTCAGCACGCTGCACTTAAATACTCCTCATATATAATATGAGAGGTGATCCAATGCGGTCGACTGCATGGGACCCCACAAATATTTTTTTTATTTTTTTATGGATATATAGAGTTAGGTGTATTTAATGTATAAACCAAGTTTTATCATTTTTAGATGATAATTACGAAAATACCACTATGTTCAAAAATAAAATACTTAAAATCATCCAAAAATAGTAAAAACTTAATTTATAGGTTAAATACACCTAACTCTACATGTCCATAAAAAATAAAAAAAAATATATTTTTTGGGTCAACCTAAAAGAATCAACTCTATATATAGAGAGAACTTTTCTTATGTATTTATCTGCACCATAATTAATGGTGTATTTGGCCCAAAATAAGTCTCGCACGTACTTAAATGTATTGATACTTTATACAATCATTTATTTATATATAAATTTCATAGTAAATGGTTTGCACATTGAAAAAACAACTTTAAAATTGTCATTTACATCAAACTATTTTATTATATTAAATTTGTATCATTTTCAGATGACATACACATATCCAATTTGGATGAAAATTGATATGTAATAAAATAAATAATTTTAAATACAATTGGTGAAGTAGATTATAATTTTATAACCATGTGAGACCCATTTTGAGGTATTTTGCACTGTAATTTTAGTACAGTAAAGTTGCACCTGAATATTTCTAATATCTATCTATCTATCTATCTATCTATATGAGAAGCTATCTAGTATAACTAGGGGTGTTAATGGTCATGGTCAACCCGTCAACCTGCTCGTTCAACCCGTTAATAAATGGGTTTGGGTTGGGATTTTTGAATAAAGGGGTTATGATCTACCAACCCGTTTAACCATTTAATTAAATAAACGGATTAGGATTGAGACTTTGCAACCTGTCCAACCCGTTTATATAACCGGTATAACCCATTTATAATATATTATATATATAAATTTAGTCGGTTCTTGGCTTTCCGCTCTCGGCACTTTGTCCCGCCCAGCGCCCGCGCATGATGTTAACTTCTGCAGTCGCAGTCGAGACTGAGATTTGAAGTTCCCTTGGATTTGCTGCCGCACGCACAACCATATTTCAAAGCTGAGACCCCTTCTACAAAAGCACCAATTGCTTTTGACTCCTCCACTCAACGACCCATGATAACTGCGCTGCACTGCGCTGTCAACAAAGCCACATACAAATAAATAAATCGCATTTAATGCTGCAGTTACATCAACCGGAGCATTCTTCAAGGGCATAGAGTGTCTCCCTCACCCACTCTTTTTCTCCCTTTTTCTCTCATGCTCGCTCCGGTATCGATTTGTGAACTGCATTGATTCTCTTCATCGTCCTTTCTCTCTTCTCTTCTCTTACTCGCCACTAGAAAGGCTAGCTCGCCTCCTCCTCTCGCCATTGTGTACCTCTCCGGTCTTTTGAGTCTTCGAAGGGCTTGCCTGTAAACTGCAAAGGAACGGGCGTCGTATTCGACACTCGGCATACGTCGGCAATCGGCACCCGCTGCGACCTTCGACCTGCCGCCGCACGCATGAAGACTCGACAGACGTCGGCACGCTGTGACCTTCAGATCTGCGGTGCCGCACACACGAAGACTCGACAGATCAGGTATGTTAACTTCGAGTTATTTAATTTATTAAATTTTACAGACTTTGTTGAAGGTTTTTAGCATTAAAATTAATAACAAACACAACCCGTTAACCCGTTTATTAAATGGGTTGTAAATAGGTTAGGGTTGAAGTTTTTTAAATGGGTTAATAAACGGATTAGGGTTGAGATATATTAAATGGGTTAAGATTAGGATTAGGCTACAACCCGTTCAACTCGATCCGTTAACACCCCTAAGTATAGCTCACCTGCACCGTAATAACGATACATTTGGCCAAAAACAGGGCTAACATATTTAAATGTATTGGTACTTTATATAATACTTATCTATATATAAATTTTATAGAAAATGGTTTACATGTTAAAAAACCGCTTTAAAGTCGTTATTATATCAAATTATTTTATTCTGTTGAATATATACTATTTTCAAATAGAGTCAATACATATATCCAATTATGATGAAAATTAGTATTGTAATAGAATACATCATTCAAATATAATGAGCGGAATAAATTATAATTTTATGATCATGTGAGGCTTATTTTCAGGCAATTGCACTATAATTATAGTATAGATACACAACACCTGAATAGTACTCTCTCTATGTATGTATGTATGTATGTATGGACTCCACTTCTATATAATCGGGTTGCATAGAAGTGAACCCATGTTGACCACTTCAAAATTTAAAATGTTCATCTTTGATGGAAAATTTAATCCATTTATTGTATTAAACATCATTTGTTTATTTAAGGGATCAAGTTCCACCCCAATCAAGTTGTTTATGGATCACATTTGTTAAAAAATATATCTATTCATTTGTAAATTATGAATAATGCTAAAATATCAATTTTAAAATAATATTTTCGACATCTAAACTGTCCCAAATATTATTTCTATGTGCATAAATGATTCTATAAAGTATTATTACATTCTAATACACGTGTAAATAGATCTAAGCGTTTTTCATAATTTACACATGAATATATATATATATATATATATATATATATTTGAACAAATGTAGCCCATAACATATTTGATTGGGATAAAACTTGGTCTCCTAAATAAATAAATGATGTTAAATACAATGAATGGATTGGATTTTCCATTAAGGATCAAAATCTTAGATTTTAAAGGGGTTACATAAGTAAGCGAGACCGTATATATACATACACACATACATACATTAAAAAAAATGAGTTAAACAGGTTTGATTCCGGTTACAACTAAGTTGCACCCAACTGGAGCCAATCAATCTTTGATTTTCCCATCTCTGTTCTGCGGAAGCGCAAGTAATCCTTCAGCAGCACTCTCATCCTAATCATCTGGATAAGGCTTGATTAATGCCAATATATGTAAGGGTTAGAGTTCTTAATTTTCTGTAGGGAGAGAGAAATCCAGCTTCCAGCTATATGAAAAATGCGAGGCCAGATTAATACAAATAGATGGTCCATGCCCAAAAGCCACGGCAGATACTGTTTCTTTTACAAGAAAATTTCTCAGCATGCCCATGATTTGCAAATAAGCAATATGAACAATGTCTGGCCTGTGAAAATAGACATTAAAGAATCTGAATAGTATGATCTGCTCAACTTGATTATTCTGTCTTCACAACAATCTGCATATGCAAATATGCGGTAAGAACGGCCGTCCACACAAATGAGAAAAAAAATGCCATAGCCTTGCAAAGTGACTCCATCTTGTTAACAGCCTTGATCTCTGGGTAATCACACCACTCCTGATAAGGATGCTATTTTATCCTCCGCGTAAATAACCAGCAACCACCTGTGAATTACAAATGCAGAGGAGTTGTTTTTGTGGTAGTCAATATCAGGTAATCAGTCATTTCAGTCGGCCAAGAATCAACCACAGTTACTTGATGCAGCATAGAGAGTTGGAATACCAACAAACACCATCATGGTGACTGTGGCTGGTTACAAGAGACTTGGAATTCACTCCCAAGAGAAGAACAGCAGGTGCCAAGATCCAAGCCATTCGATGAAGCATTTGAGGATCCATTTAAATCAGTTCAATCATGCTAAACTTGGCAAAGGAATTCTTCATTAATTTGGCAAAAAAAAAAAAGGAATGATATTTGTGACAACCTTGTCACTTTTATTGGCATGATTGCTACATCATCCATTCTATTGGGACAAAAAATGAGGATGCTAATGATATCAGGATACTTGAAAACTTGATATAAAAGCACATTGTTAGTAAAGAAGGGGTTTTCACAAATATTGGGTGTTGACCGGTGATAAATTCTGCCAAAAAAAAAATGAATGCATATACATATCATTTGTCTGAAGCATTTGTGGCAAAAACGTTCTAGACCATGGATGGGGAAAACCAACCTACTTAAGATATCTCAGCATCGGGTTGTCTTTCTGGCAGTGAAGCCTGAAATGCTGGAAGAACTTTATATGCCTCATTGATCCTATTAAGAGTGGGGAACAATGACTGCATAACCAGTAAAGAAAACAATGTTAGTAGAGATCATAATAGCATCTCTCATGTCTTAACAAATCACAGGATTCGGATTATTTACATATGGCAAAAATAAGAGTAGAAAGCAGAAGTCCATGGATGGAAGTGCTTAAGATAGTCAAGCCTGACTCATTCACTATCACTAAAAGGATCAATAATTAAGGTGCAAGAGTAACCTGTATGCTGATATGGACCAATCTCAAACCTGTCAATATTCTTAAGCTTAAAACATCTAGACCGAACCATTTGCAAAAGGAAATTTTTACTGATCACGAAGTTCAGCACTTTTACCGGTGAAGCTTTTTAACCTAGCAGTATTCACTAGCGATTTGTTCAGTAAATAGAGATGGTAACCAGTTTCTAGCTTTCGAAGGACTCTGATTACAGCTGCCAATCGATAATAACCCTCATTTCAGACTGGGGATTAGCAATAAGAGCGAAAACCACCAACTGACGGCATACCATGGCTCACTAGATAATGCCATCCAAGTGTCATGGCAGTCTAATGGACTATCACATTGTTTTATATTCACCAACAGAATAGAAGAGCTTGTAAAGGATGATGATACATAGGAGGGAAATATTTGAGTCTGGATTAATACAAGCCCTATTTTTTTTTTTTTACTCCAATGGCCTCATTTTCATGTCTGAGAGACCGAGTCTCAGCAATGTTACCCAAGTATACAAAATTTCTTCTTGGCCCAACCAGACATCCAACAAGTTGATTGAGCCAATTCTTGATGACGACATTGGTAGCCCTATGCACATCCATTGATTCTTTTATGTTAAATTACATTATTTATTTTTCAGAGGGTACCTGTTGATGTTAATCAACCAAAACAAGGGAATCGAGGGGTCCAAGATATCAATAAGCACAGATCCATAAAAGTATACAGAAAATTTTATCACACTCACCATGTCAATATTGAACCTTGAGGTGGCAAGACTAATTTGTGGGGCCAGAAATACATCAGCCTACGTTAAAAGTAAATTCAAATTAATTTCAGGTACTATGTACTTTGCCTGAAATGGACTCAACTGAGAATACCATTGACTAAAAAAATTTATCTTCAAAATAATTAACCTCACATGATTCTAAGGCTTATTCCTGAACTGTGAAATCTCAAAGATAGCTCCCATGCCCCAGGATTTCCGCTGCTAATATCTGGAACAAAGCTGATGGAACAGTTGGGGCATTATCAAGATTCAAGAGAGTTTGGCCTCTTGCAGTACTTTTCTCCAGTATAACATGTATGGAAAATTTAAGTTATTTTTCTTGCCTTCTTTTTCCCTCCTTTTTTCCTTCTGTTGTTTCCTTTGTCTCCTAAGTCCTATGAATAATAAATGAGAAGCGTAACTAACACATAATAGGCAGCAGAAACCACACACCATGAAAACTTCATCCCCTGTAGCATACTTTCCAGCAAAGCTCTCCAACAACTGCTCAAGAGCTGTACGAACATGATACAGTAGATAAACATTGTGAGCACATGAGTTCTCAAAGAAGGTTGGGTCAAAGATATTTTTTTTCTGCAAGACAATGCTATGCCTAAGATGATATTCAGCCATGAAAATGAGGTCATGTGGATATCACTACCGTATTTCTTTTTGACAGAGTTGGGAAAGTTAACATTAGCTCCTTGGCTATTATGCACAGAGCAGGAAAAAAATTGAAAAATAGCGTGATGCTTCTGTGAGGATGGAAAAGAAACGTTGTCTAAATATCAGATAGAAGTACAATGTAACCATGCTTACCAGTAAAACCTTTCAACACATAATGTTGAGCCCACAGTAGCTTTTCATCTGGAGAGAGTTTTTCCTCAATGTACTTCTGCAGAAGTTGATGTGGACAATTAAGGGTCTCTGAAGATCATAAACGGGCAGATAAAGAACTGTGAAGTCCAGTCTATGACGAGACAAGCATATGCTAAGAAGAAAAACAGCATACCAGCACAGACTGCATTTGAAGAGGCTGTATACTTGAGCCAACGATACTTGCAGCCTGCATTAAGTTTTCATCCTTACATTCAAGAAATGGTCACAGGACTGACATGGAGATTGAGAAACTTACATTAAAAAAATGTCCAGGATGAAGGATGGCTGAAATTTACCCGAAGAAACATTTTGTTCTATTGTGCAAAGTTAAAGTTGGTGTACTGATTCAAAGAAAGAAGTTAAAACTTTGGATTAAGGGAATCAATAGTTCACCTAAGAATTTTCTACCAATCTGGATCATATTAGGACAGCACCACCATAAGTTATAATTAAACCAGCAACATGCCAACATGAGACCACCCTGTGCTGTTAATGCTGAAAAAATTAAGTTTTGAAGCAAGATATATATATATCTGAGCTGACTTTCATCATGGCAGGACTGAATACCTCCAAGTAGGCATTACATTATGTATTTTGCAGAGGTATATCCTTTCACCAGCAGTCCATGTATTAATAGCCATGAAAGTGTAGATATTTTTGTCAACCAACAAGCCTTTCAGCCATAGGTGAGATAAACATCAAAGACTCCAGGTCAATAATCAGTGGGTACAGAGTTTGCATGTGCATTTTGGTGCAGGGTTCAAACTGCTGACAGGAGAAAGGATGACCCTCAAGACTAGTCTTAGAAAACATTCGATTGGACTGTCACCTCCATCTTCTTTTCAATAAGAATTTTGCTAGTGAGAAGGCAGCACACTCGTCAAAAAACCAATTGTTGCAAACAGAACCTTGTTTGCATTTTCCCTGTTTTGAATAGTTCTAGAGCAGTCCTCATTCCTCATGGACAAAAAAAATTTATAATGGACTTTAAACATGACCAATTGTCACCAATCATTGGTACCCCCTCCTTTCCATTTTGAATGCAGGAGATCTGTCCACCTCATGCATGGTACAGCATCCATGGAAAAACAGTTGTAAAAACTAAAAGTGAACATCGATGCAGACATATATGACACCATGATGATTGTTAATACATTGTTGCCTTATCAAGAACTGGGATGACAAAATTCACCACTTTCACTTGGAACAGGAGTGCCTTAAAGGAAACTTCAGATAACAATGGCCAATTACCCAAGTAGTTACAATTTAAATTTGAATTCTTCTGTAGCCAATATAAACCCTTTATACATAGATCCATTATAAATTGTATAACTAGCCTAAAATAGTGTTTCAGAAAGACATATAGGGTCACAGAAAAAAATTTCGCACCACAAAGTAATTACCTGAAGATTGACAGTTCTTCTCTTAATATCAACAGGCAGAAGAGCATTCTTGGAGTAGTTCTCTTCCAGATACTGTCCAAACAAGACTCCAGGTTCAGCATTCCATCATTCAACAAAAATTATAGTGCAGATGCTAGAAAAAAATGGAAGGACAAAGGAATCACTAGGCAGCCTCTTTATAAGTAATGTCTAAGTACAACATTGAAGACAGAAACTAGTCCAAAAAGCCCTTGCAAAAGATTGACAATGAAATTCATTCAGTACTAACCATCAGAATAGCAAAGGAGTCCGAGACCACCAAATCACCATCAACTAATACTGGAACAAAGCCCATGGGATTTAAATGCCTAAATTCTGCAATTGATTATGACTGTAATAAGAAATTTGGCACAGACAGGACATCAATGGACCATGAACAGTAACTTGTGCATCTCAACCAGACACCATACTGGGCTCAGTACTAAGCACAATGCTAAATGCCAGTTGTATGCATGTGGCATCATTTGATTTTCTTGAGACTCACATATTATTGATCAAGGCCAGTCATTCGGGAGCCCATCATGAACAACAAGAAATCCTTCTTCCATTTAACAGCGGCCAACACCATGTGGAAAATTTTCAATTTGGTCATGGCTAAAGTGCTTTCTATCAATGAATATTTGATTTGCTATAGAGAAGCTCCCTTGCTGTCAGTGCCTGCGGACCTAGCTGAGTGAAAAGTCTGGATCAGCAAAACGTGGCCAAAAATTAAGTCCTGTAAGGGCACATGGTACTTTGATCGGCTGTTGTACTTCTTATTGCCCAAACGTGGGCTCTGGAAGAGATACAGAAATGCTTTTTCTTTCCCCTTCTTTTTAAGGTTTTTCACAGCCCTTTGTTCACAAACATCAGGCAGCCAGCACTTACTGATTTTAGACGTAGTTACCTCTTTCTTACCAGCAAATTGCTAGAAAATTGGACTAACAAAAGACTCCAAAATTCACCTGGACTGGATTGCTCTCCTTTGGAAAGATCTATTGCTTTATACTCATAAGAAAGTCCTATTACACCACCAGAAAAATTTTAAAAAATCAAAATCAAATCTCAGAAAAAAAAATGAAAAAAAAAAAAGTTAGGCCCGGTGCATAGAGCTCCCCGTGCATTGCAATGCATTTCGGTGGAATCTCCGTTGCCAACTTAGTTCACGAGACTTCCTAAACCCAGATAACTACAAGCTAGTTATCACTTAAAGCTCAATGAGCTGGCCCAAGGCATCAGCAGCTCCAGATACCACAGTCGTGAATACTTGCCGTTTTATCCAAACCATAACAACTCAACAAGCATTGCGGCATCAATCCCTAACCTTTCAAGTTCAAAGCGAATCGCACACGCCACGAGCATGAGCTCTGCCAGTAAGAATACAGCTGCAGCCTCGCCGAAGCTGGAGACGAAGTGCCTGAAAATTCCTGCAATCGAATCCGACAAACGAACAAGTCTTCCATCTTGATTCGATTCGACGCAAATTGCAGACTACCCCAAAATAATAAAAGGAGGGATTTTCAAACCTAATTAGAAAAATTACAAACCCTGCGATTGCGATCCATCTGAAATGGTAATGGAATCCGAGGGATTGCTGGCAAATGCTCCAAGGGAAGGGCTTGAGATTGATCATGGCGGGTACGTGCGAAATTCCAATACTTGGAGAATGCTCGGGCGACCGCAGAAGAAGGTTGGCGGGCCATGCCAGCCCCACGACTGAAACAGACGTTTCACTCTCTCTTGTCCTGTCCGAGAGTTTGGTAGCCATGATGCGAGTGAAGCGACCTTCGCTGGCGTGCAATCCGCACCGTCCATCGGCCGCACTTGCGCCCCCCACCCCCGGTCTTTAGATTTTAGAATTGTAAGCCATAGGAATCCAAACGGTTGTGCCAGAAATTTTCTCGACCGCGTGATTCTCATTTCTCATATCATAAATATAAATATTCGTCATATTCGACGTTCGCCATCTATGGCTGCCCATGCTACGCAACTCTGGCCGCCCTTTTTTTATTTTTTATTTATGAGATGTCCACTGATTCCCAAAAATTAAAATAAAATATCAAATATCAAATTTTATAGAATGAAAAATCTAATGAAACCAACACATTTATAAATAATAATAATAATAATAATAATAATAAATTGTACTCGGTAGCAACCCCATCTTCATATCTTATGAAGCGTCATAGGTGGAGCTGCTGCCGACCCCTGAATTTTTGAAAATTAATTCTTAAGTTTTTTAAAAAATTTAAAAATATTTATTTAGTTGTAACTGTCAAATAATATTATTTCCTTTATGGGAATCTTCTTTTTACTATAGGTGCAATTTAGGATAATTACCTATGAGTCAACCTTTTATACACGATAAAATGGGTAGAGTAAATTATTATTTTTCTTACATAAAAAGTAGGATAAATTTCGAAGAAAAAATTGGCTAAATTAAGATAAGGTAGTTCTAAAGTCTCTTTTATACAACATATTATATATTTAAAGATATAAAATATATCTTTTATAAATATAAAAACTTATTTAATTTTTCTATCATTTAGTATATTTAACCAAGGTATTTTAAAATTAAATTATTACCATATTGATTATAAGTATAAAGCAAGACTTATAATAGAATCATGTCTGTTTGGAAAAAGGATTAAACTTTTGATTAAAAGTTTTTCGTATAAAAGTTTTTTAAATGTGAAAAAATGATAGGTTGAAAAATAAAGAGAATAAAGTTAAAATAAATAAGTTAGATATATAAGTAGTTGTATACAAATAATTAAAATGTAGAATAGTTGTATATAAAAAATGAAAAAAATTAAAAATAAGATAGTTATAAAGAATAAGAAATTTTAGATGTTAACAAACACGCAATAGTTGGACCAAAGTTGCATCCGCGCTTGTTAATTTTGTCAAGTTTCCTGAGGTCCATTTGGAGATAGCTGAATTTTGTGTAGACGACTTTGTTGAGACTGACTTCCACTTTCGACGTGGGCTAGACGTCTATCGTGGCGAAAAAAAAGAGAAAAAAATAAACATTTCAAACGTGACCGGTTGCTTTTTTAATTCGAGAGGCAGGTATAAGTTTACGGCTTTGTTGACCCTTCGTGTTCCGCTTTCGATGTGGGGTGGACGTCTCTCGAGGCTAAAAAAGATGGTGGGACAAAAAAGAAAAAAAAAGCACATTTCAAACGTGACCGGTTGCTTTTTTAATTCGAGAGGCAGGCATAAGTTGAGAGAGAGGTCGAAGGGATCAATGGGCTCTCTCAAACCGGAAAAACATTTTTAAATATTATATTATACTAACCTTTTTATTATAAATATATATTTTTTTATTGGTATCTTTTACATACATCTCAACACATATTAGACTGAAGTTCTAAGATATTATTATAAATTTGGAGACACTCAGCTTCCCCTAAAGAAATCCGGAGACACAGCTCCGCCAAAGAATAAGGAAAATACAACTTCGAACAACCGAACGGGAGATCATTGCTTTCACTAACCATTTTCCCATTCCGGCTGAAATCCCAAATGCGGGATTCGAACCCCATACCCCAGCGCCTGCAACGCTCCACCAGGCCTGCGGTGACGGCTCGGTTGGTTATAAATATATATATTTATTTATTTATTTTTGTTGTGCTTAAAGTAATTTATATGAATTGATTTGGAAAAGAAGTAGTTAATATTATAAAAGTCAATGCATATACATTTAACCGTTTAAAATTTGTTTCTATCTTTCATCAAAAGAAACAAATTTGTTTTTATGTGCTAGTTATAACTATGGGTGTTAACAGATCAAGTTGGATAGGTTTGAGCCTAATTCTAACCTTAACTCATTTAAAATATCTCAATTTTAATCGGTTTATTAATCTATTAAAAAAACTTCAATCATAACTCATTTAATAAACGCGTTAGCGGATTGTTAACGGATAAACTAAAAACCTAAACTTTAGTAAACGATGATCTCACAATGAGAGACGAAAGAACATTTTCAACGCATATGAAATGAAAATAGGACAATAACAAGAAAATAGAATTAGGACAGCAGCAGAAAAATGAAAATTTGATGACAGTAAGAAAACTTAAAAAGAAAAAATGACCAAGGAGTTTATATTTATATAAATATACATATAATTTTGATGAGTTAAATGATTTGAACAGGTTAAATATGTTATATGGGTTAAACAAGTTACTAAATGGTTACTAAACAGGTTGATGAGTTATAAAATCTCAACCCTAATCCGTTAATTTAATTAAATGGTTCAACGGAACGGTAGATCATAACTCATTTATTCAAAAGTTCCAACCTAAATCCATTTATAAATGAGTTAGACGAACAGGCTGACCATGACCATTAATACCTTAGTTATAATTAATTACATATATAATATATTTAATTTATCATATATAGCTTTTAATATGAAAATATAACCAATAATAAGTTAAAATTTTTCATTACGCTTAATAAAAAATCAATTTTAAAAACGCTTCATCTTAAGGAAAGAGGCGGATGTAGTTTAAAATTTTGTGCGGATGAAATGAGGATGTGATTAGCATGGAATAAAATCTCTCATTTCCTATCAATACTTTTCTTATTATCAAAAAATAATAATTTATTTTTTTTCATTTCTCATACATTTTTTTACTATCACCAGACACTTTTTCAACTTTTAATATAACTTTTCCTGTTCCCGACCTACTTTTGTCTCAAATATAACATTTCTTATTCTCAATGCAATCAATAAGTCGCGGACAAATGGTAGAATTTCTTGTTCTGAAGCCAATTTTTTCAATTTATAGTATACTTTTTATATGAAATTTTCTATTTTCAGTATGCATGGTTATATCATCATCTCATTTATTTATCCCATTCAACTCTCTCAAATCTTTCCGTACAGATTTTTATTCGACCAGTATAACCAATTTCTTTATCATTGTATTTATTCAAATGAGATCGTTCGCGATTTAAAAAAATCAAAATTGTTTTTGAAAGCGTTATAAAAAAAAAAATTGTTTTTGAAAGGAAAAAAATTAAAAAATTAAACGGGCTATACATTGGTAATTGAAATTGGGTTTCACTTGGGAGAAATCCGTGCTGTTTTATATAAATCCATAATAAATGACATATTCATTTCCCCACGATGTTATTACAAAACGATATACGATTGTATCACCATTTTAAAAACATTGATTAAAATTGCAATTAGGAGAAAATGTGTTGCCATATCTTCAAATACGACCTTCGGCATTGGCAAGCTGCTTGGCTTGAGGCCGTGGTGGGAGGGAGGAGCCAGCAGAGCACCGCTCGACATCCCACTTCCATGGCATCCTTGGCCTTGAAAACCAGCTTCTCTCGCTCTCCCCCGCGCCGTATCATTTGCGAACAGAAAAAATCGAGCGATGCAGAGCCAACACGTCTTGTTCGAAGGTATTCATTCATTCCCATTTCTTTTCTTTCTTCCTTTTTGCCCATCCATTTCCGTTTTTCTTTCGTTTTTTCTTTCATTCATTTTCCATGTTTCTTTTGCTTTGGTTGGTGATTGAGAAATGAAATTGGAAAATTGAAGGGAAATCATACTGAAGAGCAGCGAGATGGCAATGGTAGCCGCCATCTTCAATTTCAGGTATTTTTCTTTTCGCTTTCCTGCTCTGGTTTCATGAATATTCACACCTTCCTGATGTTTTCGTTCATTTTTCTCAATCTCCAAAATGTTTTTGAAACAAAAGAGAATTTGAAACTTGAAAACAATACCCATCTTGACAGATTTTTCAAACTGTATCTATCTTGTAATTCTGCAATCTGTGGAATTTACTTGTTTCCACACGCTACTGGAATTTTCAAATTGACAGATGAGCTGCAGATGTGATTGTTATAAAGGGTTGCTGATTGTGTAATTTCTCTTGTTGAATGGGAAATTTTTTTAAACGAATTGTCTGTGAATTGTGATAGTGGAACAAAACCGAACTATCTAGGTGTGCAAAATAACACTCAATCTTTGGCTTTGTGCCCTGCTACAAACAACTGCATTTCTACCTCGGAGGACGTCACTGACCTCTCACATTATGCCCCACCATGGTATGTTCTTCCTTTCTATTATGGTAGCAGTTTCGAGCATGTTGATTATCATGATCATTGAATTTGCAACAATTCAAGAACTGCATTTACTTTCTTTCCGATCATTCTGGACTGAGGAAAAAATGTGGAAGGGAAAAAGGATCATAGAGAAGTGACAGAAAAAGAGGAAATGATGTAATGAGATTGAATTTGGAACTGAGTAAAAATAAAGTGGACAAGAACAAAATTAGTAGGTTCTTTGTTTGAGGAGATGAGAAATAATTACCGAAAATTGGTAATAGTGGGAGACGTAGAGTTATTAGATAGTTAAGATGTCAAAACATATTAAAAAGAGTAATACATTGAACCCAACTAAATTTTTTTTTCCCCTCATAATATTCCATGGAAAAAAGCATGTCTTTCAGCAAGGATCTTAGACACGAACAAGATTTTTGTCAAAACTAGAACATGTTCCAGCTGCGACTCAGGCATTAATCCTAAGGATGAGGATAATTAATTCTGATCTTTTTGTTCCTGTAGGAATGGCTATTAATTCTTATCTTTTTGTTCTCGTAGGAATTATTATTAATTCTGATCTTCTTATTCTCGTAGGAATTACAATCCTGAAGATGGGCGTGGGAGAAGGAAGCCTGTGAGTAGAGAAGAGGCCATGGCAGAGCTTCTTGAAGTGGTATAACTACTATCGGTTTGCGCATGCATATGAATAATGTTTAATCATGTTATGCTCATTTTCATTCTGTCGAATATGACAGTTTTTGCACAGTGAAATTGGGTACTTTTTAGTAAATAAGAACTGTGTTTCCATTCATGCAACTATGACATTTTTTCCCATTTTCCTCAATATCCACAGTAGGAAGTGGTTCATTTCCAACCTCGGTTTTCAAATCATGCCATATCCTTTCATTATCGTGGACTTAATGAAGTTACTCTGCTAGGAAGGTGCAATCTTCCTGAAAGGAGACTGATCAAAATTGAGTTTCAAGGATTTGAGCACCCTACCCTTTCAAGAATGCCTGTATAATCAGGGTTTTTTTTTGTAGTAACTATTGGTGAAAAATGCACTTTTCTTGTTATGCAGATCAAGTCAACAAAGCCAGACAAGTTTACTCCACGAATTGTGGAGAAGAAAGATGATTATATTCATGTGGAATACGAGAGTCCTATATTAGGGGTAACTTAAAACTTCTGATACCACTGTTCCTAGTTGCTCCAGTCAAAGCATTTCATTGTCTTTTGATCTATATTATTAACATTTTTCGATCTATTCTCAACTTAGCTTGTGGATGATGTGGAGTTCTGGTTTCCGCCTGGCAAGAAATCAATTGTAGAGTATCGTTCGGCATCTCGCTTGGGAAATTATGACTTTGACATCAATAGAAAGAGAATCAAGGTGAATAACTGAGAACTTTGCTTCTTCGAGCATCAGCACTTTTTTTGTTGCTGTTGTTTTGAAAAGTAGCATCGGCACTTAATTGTTCATAAACGGACATAAAACATAGACAGGTTTTTCCATCTAATTATTATAACATGGGTGGATGTGTGGGTATGCTGTACAGGCCCTACGGTTAGCATTGGAGAAGAAAGGATGGGCTTCAGAGAGCAGTTATTAGGAATCATCCTCATTGCCTTTTTTTTGTTTTACAGCAATTCACTTGACTACATTTTTATAGAATTTACCTGCTTCAGGGAGTTACCGGTGATGTTATTTTTATTTCTTGAGGCACCTGAAGTCAAGGGTTGGTAAATTTAAATCATTCGTGTAACTTGACCGGAAAAAAAAAAAAAGAAGAAGAAAGGAACAAGAGCAATAGCTTGCTGATGCTAATTCTTGAGTTGGAATTATGTGATAGCATTTATTAACAAGCTAATATTAGCATTCAACTGCTTTTAGAAACACCCAGACATTCTATTCTGTGACAATGACCAGAGTCCAAACAAAATTTCTTAGAAAGGAAGAAATCTTTCCATAATGGATCCTGAGTTACTGCGACAATCTGGAACCACCTTGCTTATACTAAACGATGGCAATATGAAAGTGGTTTTCTATAGATTCTCTTCTGCTGTAGATCATGCAAGAGGTATTTTAGAATATCACCTTCTTAATCTGTAAGTCATTGAAAGTTACATGATCTATCAGATCATTTTTGAGTTAGTAGGCTACGCTATACGATGAAGCTGAATTGTTGGTTCTGACTTTTGAGCAATTGGGGGATGGAATGTACTCAATTCTGAGTAAAAACAGGGAGGAGAACAAAATCCTGCCAGAAAGAAATCAATGGAATAGCCGCTGTGGTTAGATTGGCATTCCTGCCCTCATTATCAAGCCTGGTTAGGATTTTTTTTTTTTTTTCTTTTTTCTTTTTTGAGAAAAGCCTGGTTAGGTGTTGAGGAACGAAGGGAATTGAGAGGAGCTGGGCCGTTGTGCTGTATCAAAAGTTTTTAAGTATTTTTTGAAAATAAACACAAAAGGTAAATTTTGGTGTATGAATTAAATACACTTAGGAATTAGGATAACATTTTCATGAAAAAACGCTCCCAAATTTTTTTTAAAAATATATCTTTTGGGCTCCAGTTAGCCCGAATTCGCCTGGACAGGAGCACCGTGGCTAGTGGCTACAGCACAACGGCCCAGCTCCTCCAATTCCCTTCCCCTTTTCCCCTTATTTGTTTGATGACAAGGGAAGACGGGTTCAACACTTTTTGCTGCACTTTTTAATATAATTTGACTTCTGAATCAACAAATAATTTTACATTTTTTCATTATCATTTATATTTTCAATTTGGGGAATTGTTATTTCCATATTTATTAATTATTGTGTTAATTTATTATATTTTTTATTATTCATTCTTATTATTTCACATCATTTTTCCTCTTTTCACATTTATATTTTTGGTTATTAGCACTTTTACCTTACCTTTTGTATGAAATTCTATTTAGTCTCGTTTCTACACTTCTACGTAAACCGGTCATATGTAAATCAGCTAAGAACTCTCCTCATAGTCGTCCAATCCAGCGAAGAGATATGCAAGTTTGAAACCATTGGATAAGGCAGTGTTGATTCTGGAATGTGGAACAGGGCCTGATTGTAATGCATGTTGAGATGATTGTAATATGCATCCCTCTCTCGCTCCCGAGAGAGAAGAGAGGGAGATTGCTAACTGGGAACCCTAGGCTGAGGGAGCACGAAATAGAATGTAATTTAAAAAGAGTTCTTGATTCAACGAATCCGGGTGAAAAAAAAAACTATTTTTGAATTTTTTATAAAATTATTAATCTTTATTTAACATATGTATTAACTTTTACTTATGTTAATTTGTATATGTTTTTTGGTCTTTTAAAAACGGGAGTATTTTAGATTTAAAAATGTGGGTATTTTAGTAATTCGCAATGTCTAAAATGTTTCTATTTTTAAAAAATCAAAAATTTTGTATACAAATCTACTAAAAGGTAAATCTTAACGAGCACGGAGACCACTTTAGAGCCCAATGCCAAAAGGACCCTTATTTACCACGCGCAAACTTATTTTGCAAAATCTACTTTGTATCAACATCATTGAGGGTATGTTTGGTATTTGATAAAATTTTAATTAAAAAGTTTTTAAAATGAGAAGAAGTTATGTGATATAATAGGAGTAATGACAAAGAATAAAGAGAATAAATTTAAAATAAATAGGGTAATTATAATAAAAGTTGTGACGAAATGATTAAAAAGTCATTCAAATGTTCGACGTTTGGTAAGGTGAAAAAAATGTGGGATTGGTTGGAAAAATAATTAGAATGTATGGATAAAAACGTAAAAAATAGTATGATTAATGGAGCAATTATTAACCTTAGGAAATGGAATCCCACCATTTACTTCCCATTCCCACCTTTTCTCATTACCAAATAACGCCTAACAATATCCAAACAAATATTAGAAAATAGGACAAGTATGAAGGGAAGAAAGCTTTAAGTACACCAAATGCATCCTAGCTATTCTACAAACACTGTGAATTGATAGTAAACCACCAACTTTGGTCAAAGGAATAAATTTTGTTAAGGTACAACTTCATTTAATAAATTAACAGTTTCGTTTGAAGTTTATTGGTATTTATGCATCATGAAAATTAATATTACAATAAAACACATTCACAGCCCTTATATATATATGAAGGGAATTTTTCTATACAAACGGCTGCACGTTAGGGGAAAATTGAAAAACTATCCCCACACTGAGGAAAATTGTGAGTGTGAAGTTCTACCCTGCCCAAGAGAAGGTAGGTCAAAATGGGACGCATTGGAACGAGCAACAGCTAGCCACATGTCATTGCACGCAGGCATCCATGTGTGCGGTCTCCTCCTCCGGATATCTGAGTATGGAAACTCCAGGTACCCAAGGAAATACATCAGTTATGTTCGTGTAAGGGTTCTATTAGGAATCGTCCGAATCAAATGAGCAACATCTCCATTTGAGAAGTGTACAAAAATAATGTAATAAAATGTCTTGATTTGTATGTATATCAATTACAAAAATTTATGTTCAACACGTAAACCTTTTTTTATGATCTTGATTTTTTGAAAAAATATGCATACTCAAAGTATATACTTTTTCTGTTTTTTAATATTTATTTTAAAATTTCTAAAACAAAACAATATAGTTTAGGCGCAAGCTCGGTGCTCAGGGGAGCATGCTATCAAGATCTCTTTTCCAGTTTACACATGATTAGACACAATTTTAAGTAGGTATGCTCACCTAAGAAGCTGATTAAAATAATTTCTAGTACAATGTTAAAATAAATCACGTTAAATAAAATAAATAGAAAAAATTTTGATTTATTCATCAGTGTTTTCAAAATGAGGGTGACACCGGTATCATTCACGTATATCCCCAGATCAGGAGGAAAATATAAACTTATCTTACTCGATGGTCTCATCCTTATTTTCGTGCATAAAATACTTATCGATTAAAATGTCCAAAATCTCAGTAATTAAGACATTAACAGGCAAAAATCCCAAATATTATCCCAGCCGCAGCCGTAGGATTTTTGACAGGACTCTTTTTATTTATAAAAAGTGTATTCCTCTTAATTTCCTCATGTACCAAGAACTTTATATCTATGCCTTCAAACTTCGAATATTGTTAAGTACCAAGAACTTTATATCTATGCCTTCAAACTTCGAATATTGTTAAGTTTAGAGTGTGTGTGGGAGATGTAAAACTATTTTCTAAATGAAAGAAAACGATGTGCTATAGTAGGGATAATGATAAAAAGAAAAGATAATAAAGTTAAAATAGATTGGTAAGTTACGTAGAAATGATTGACAAATATGGTAATTATATAGAAAAATGTAAAAAATAAGATAATTGTGAAAAATAAAAAAATTTGTATTGAAAAGTTTTTTAAATTGCCAAACTTACCCTTAGACTTAAGTTAGAAAATGTACTTGGGTTAGAATTGTAAATACAATAATAAAAAAAAATGTACGGTCACAATGGATAACCCGGGAGGGAAGAAACTCAATCAGCCGATCCCAACCGTAGGCTCGGTTATGCAATTGTGGGCCCACCAAATGGACAGAGAGAGGAAATTTAAATATTATACTAATGTTAGGTTTAGGGGGTGAAAATAAAGTTAGGTCGACTTGTGACTTGTCTCACCTCCGCAATGATTTTACAAAAGGTCAAAGCAAGAATTTTAACCTAGTGGGGGATTTTTAACTCGTGTTTCAATTCTAAAAGGCTATCAACCATGTCTCGAACTGCCGTAACCTGCTTTGCTTTGTGAGATTTAAATTATTTTTATAAATTATATAACTTACTTACATTGATATTGTTTTGTTGGATAAATATATTTAACTTTATGACTTGTTAATGTGAATATGATTTATGTTATCGCAAGGATGTTTCTATGAAACTTCTTTTTTTTTGTATTCTCTTCCATTTTCGACATCTAGATGATTTATAAAAAAAACTACTTTATTTATTATATTTAGCATTACTTATATTATAATGAAATTTTTTTCATTTGTCTAATATTACTGTATATGACCCCATTTGCAAATATGTAAAATTTAAAAAATAAAATGATTTAATGCGAAATATCAATTTTAAGTAGTATTTTCAATATCTAAACCATCCAAAATATCATTATTACATGGCTAACTGATTTTATAAAATGTTACTATATGCTAACTGATTCTATAAAATATTACTATATTCTAATACATATGTGAATAGGTATAAATATTTTTTATAATTTATACATGAATGTACTTATTTTTGAGCAAATACGACCAATACACATATTAGATTTGGATTAAATTTGATCTCGTAATTATGAAAATGACATTAAATGCAATGAATAGATTGACTTTTTTATTAAACATCAAAATCTTACAATTTGAGAGGGTTATATAGAATCTCTTATATATAATCCGATTAGATAGAAGCGGGCCCTGTGTTAATGTATGTTTAACTTTATAACTTATTTATATGTATAAATTTTTATTTGTTAATTGCATGGAGTTGTTCAAGTTATCTAATTCATATGATTTATCAATGAAATAAAATATATTATCTATATTGTTTATATCTTACAAAAATAAATATTATTATTTTATAATTTAGCAGTTTTAATTTTAATTCAAAATTTACATTAATATCTTTTTTTAAGATTGATAAATATATTTTTTGATAAAAAAGATTGATATATATATATTTATTAAGGTTAAGTTGTAAACAAAATTATTTAAAATTTTTTACTGATATATTTTATGAAAATTGTATTTTACTTACTAAACAGTAAAATAATATTATTTAACCTTTAAATTTATGATATATATGAGTTTATATCGATATATATATATATATATAAATTTTTAAATTTTAGCTTGGCTTTTCAACTGGACCCATCGTTCCGATACTAATTTAAAACTAATTTAAAATTTGTACTAATAAGTAGAAAGGTGGGGTCTGACAAAAGTTATCCCAACCCGATCTAAAAATAACATCAAACGGCATTTTTTTTTTTTTAATATGAGATCAATATTGTACACACCATATTCGGAGCCCAATCCTATGCACCGGGTGCATTCAGCCTCAATGCACCCGGGTACATTGTACCTATTTTTTTTTTTTTTTTTTTTTTGAAATTTTTTTCATGAAGCTGTTAATATAGGTTTATTTAACATATGTATCAATTTTTACTACTTTTGGATATTTTTTTTAGATTTTTTAAACTCAGTGGTATTTTCCGTAATTTTAAATTACCGAAAATGTCACTGAGTTTAAAAAATCTAAAAAAAATATCTAAAAGTCTTCAAAAATAGTAAAAATTGATACATATGTTAAATAAACCTAGATTAACCATTGTATGAAAATTTTTTTAAAAAAAAAATAAAAAAAAATAGGTGCAGTGTACCCGGGTGCATTGAGGCTGAATGCACCCGGGTGCATAGGATTGGGCTCCCACCATATTCCGCCCCGTCCCGCCCGATTTTCACCAGAGGCTGGCCCAAAGGCAAGGGAAAGCGATGTATAAGAGCGACGGCGCCCGAGCTTTGCGGAGGGGAAAGGAAGGGGAAGAGAAGGGCAGGGGCTGGTCCGAGGCGTGCTCTCTGTCGCTCTTTCGGAGCCCTTAGTGAGTACTGGTGGAAGAATCCCTTGGAGGGAGAGGGAGATAGAGAGAGATTCTGTCGGTCCTTTTGTCGACTAATACGCGGAGCGGACGGGGCGAGGCGAGGCGAGGCGAGGCGAGGCGCAAGGCAGCTGCTGCAGGTGAGGAGGCGTTGGGGTTTGTTTGATGGAGGGGGATCTACTTGTATGGCTCCTCTCCTTCTTCATCCTCATCGCTCTGCTCGGTCTCCTTGTTTACCAGGTTCTTCTTCAATGCATCTTCCAGATTTGTCCATTTTTTGTCTTCTTCTGAGATGATTTCTTGAATTAAGAAATTGGGAGTTGTCAAAATGTCTTTTTTCTAGTCGATCAATGGTGCCGATGAATGGATTTTGCAAGAAATCGTCCCGATTTTCGTTTTCATGGGCGAAATCATTGTTGCTTTCAGGGAATGATATGGACAACTGCGTGGTTTGTAGGTCGTTAAGAATGATTGGGCTGCAAATAGGATGCTCTATTGGATTGGGTGACTCTGAAAATTTTCGTTTTGGGTTGTAATGGAACTCCTGCTCTGTTGCTCTGATTGTGGGAGAAAATGAAAATTTAAATTATCCTTCATAAACGAAGAACAATGTGTTTCTAAAGAGGTGCTATAGTAGAAGTGAGAAAGGGAACGAAGACTTTTGGTTTTTTCCTTTGCATACGATGTGCGGGAGCACCAAGGATTAGGAGGGTTAGGAGCAGATAAAGAAATATGCAATTGCATTCATCAGGAAAGTTGAAATATTCATAGTTTTATTCTACCTGGTATTTGGGGCCGCCTCTTACTTCCAAATTCTTGTGTTTCAGAGAAAGGAAAAAATAAAAATAAAAATCGATGACAAAATGGTTGGCCTGTCAAGGCAACTTCCATATGATGACTGGGTACGTGTTAATCTACTTCCTCCAGTATTCGTTACGCTAGGAGCAGCATGATGGCCTGCATTTTGATATTTGGACTATGCATATGAAATGCAGATTTAAATATTAGCCGATGAGCTCCCATTATAATATGTATAGCAGGGACGAACAGTGGCACATCCAAGACCTATGGGCAGTGGGGGCAAAGTTTATTCATATTTTTAAAATTTTTGCATATTTAAGAAAAAAATTTTATGACATAAAAATTTGAAATATATTTTTTAAGCATCATTCTCAATCTCAAATTAGGTAAAAGAGATTATAACACTTAAATACAAAAGTGCAAAAAGTTAATTTATATTACCATTAATTTAAAAGTAAAAATTTTGAATTTTTTGATCTAAATGATGCATTGTGTTTTTAATTATTTGTCTATATAATAAAAATTTTATTTGATTGAAAAGTATATCATATAATATTTTAAAAAATTTATGTGATTGAAAACTTTATCATATAATATTTAAGAAATTTGATTTTCTACTATGAATTCTATACATATCTAATTATAATAATTTTTAGCATATAAACATTCATCGAGAAGAATGCCAAAGGGGGACAAGTTTTACCCAATGTCATAATACTATATAATAATGTCAACACTATATAGAAGACGCGAGAAAACGTCTTACAAAAAAGTAAAAATAATCATTAAATATATTTAAAATAATTAAAGTTAGAACTACTGAAAATAATTGTAATATAATGTTGAATAGCTAACAGCTGTCGGGTGATACACTTGCACATCTTGTATCATTTTATCTATTCTAAATCTTTGTCCTTACTTTCTGGTCTTGAAAAATTAAATAATTAATGGAAAACTAATTTAACATTTTATGGAATTTTTTATAAGTCTTTGATGGCTAAAAAAACTAATCTTATTAAGTTACGATGTTAAATTTAAAAATGTTGTCAATCTTATGGAATTAGTTTAGTGAATTCAAATTCATGAAATTTCTCCATTAGACCCTTACTTTTAAACAGTATTCAAGTGTTTCTCAACTTATACAATGTAGGTAGCAAAACAAAGACACTTTTTTAATAAATTTTTGAATTAGCGATGAGAATATTAATATGAGAAATACATATATTGGATGAACGGTGATTGCATCAATATGGTAAAGCCATATATTAATAATCTTTTACTGTCTGTTTTACCTTGACATTAACGCATTTCTTTTGATAATTATTTTTTCAAATATAAATTACTTGTATTATAATATTTAAGGCCAATAGTTTAATTTCTATATACATTTTATTTATTTATGTTTACTTCACTTATACGATTTTAATTGTGATTGGTGCATATTTAAAGTATCTTACAATCTTAGAAGGTAGGGTTAATATTATATGCTATTAATCTATTCATCTTCCTTAAAAATTTAAATTTAAAATAGAGAAATAAAATACCTTTTTAACATCGATATGCTAAAAGCCTATTTTCAAATTGCATAAGAAAAAGGATAGGTGAAACTATAAATAGGGAAATGAAGAAATCTATCTTGAGAAGGAAAGTTGAATATGATAATAATCTATCCTAAAGCACTATTAAATAAAATGGGTAAGCTCTAGTGATTAATTATAAAAATTAAAAGCATGCATATTGTAAAAAGAATATTATTGTTGGAATCAATGAAAAATTACATCCAAGAAGAATACTGTTAAAACCAATATCAAAACAGAATATTATTAGAACTAATAGCAAAACCTTAAAGATATCAGTCGTGAAAATAAATATATATGGTTGCATTAAATTGTAAATTTTCAACAAGAGTGGGGGCTATTTAGGAATAACCATATAAAATATAATACATATATTAGTATTTTTTAAATTTCAGTGGGGGCAATTGCCCCCACTCAAATGTATGTGGATCCGCCCCTGGGGAAGAAAGCTAGTGCTACAGAAACTCATGTGTAATTTTGGGTCATATGGTACCTTGTAATTATGATATTGGATAACAATATTCTGAGCGAGAAGTGGTAGCTAAAATAGATGTTTGGATCCAGATGATCCATATTGATATAATGCAATCTAGACCAAATAATGTGTTCTTGAAAATTAAAATAAATGTGTTCTGTAAAGCGCATTGCTTGCAATATGATCAGGAGTTTGGTCACCACAAAACAATAAAAAAAACAATATATGACACAAACGATACATTGAGCTGACCAAATATTGCCTGCTGCCTTTTTCTCTTAGCAATTTTCTTTCTATTCTCACTTCTAAAAGTTTCTTGCAGCTTATGTGCTTGGCAGACTTGGAATATGACTATATCAACCCATATGATTCTGCATCACGGATAAACTGTGTGATTTTGCCTGAGTTCATCACTCAAGGAGTGTTATGTGCGCTTTATCTTCTTACAGGGCACTGGATTATGTTTCTTATTGCAGCACCATATCTTTATTACAATGTGAGGCTGTAAGTTCTTCTACCATGTTCTGGAATGAAAATACTTACCTAGGAAAGCAGAATGCAATTCTCCATGTAAAGTTGTATTTCTACTTTAGTTGAAGGATTTTCTATTGACATATGTGTGGTATCTTGAATGAGCAAACACTGAATATGGCTGGTAGTCAGGGACACGGATTAGGGCTGTTTGCTAAGAGGGAAGTTCACCAACTGTGTCTTGTTGTGTGGCCAGTTCCTCCCTTGATTTTCATGCCCCGACCATGTGCGGTGGCATGGTTGGCAAACTGCCTGAATTTGCTTCCAATGGTTGATGCATTACAAAAAAAAAAAAAAAAAATAGTGGCATCTGTTTGCCAGGCTAGAAGTCTCTTTTTACCACCCCTTTAAAGTGCTGCTTGCATGCAACTAAGATATTACTTGAGTCTTAGTTTTTTTGCAAATGTCTGGGACATGATGTAGCTCAACGGTGCTTTTCAATCTAGTTTACCGCAAGCTTCCAAATCAGATATAAAAGTCTCTTGATTTACTTCATGGAGTATCATGAGAAGTCCACATAGCCGAAGTGTCAACTTGAAACTCTCATTGATCTTGCTGATGGCAATTTCTGTTGATATGCTCTTATGGATTAGATACATGCCACTTCATCAATGCATGGCAATCTCAAAATGGAGGATATACACAAGCCTATGCAAAGCAAGAATGCCAGGATTTGAAGTTGTTGCTTGAGAAAATCTGCAAGCCAATGGTGGAATGGGCTGATTTCAAGATGCAAATAGAAGAAATAAATGTGGCAATAATAAAAAAATAAAATCTTAGCGATTGCATCTAGATTTAAGAATTAGACTGAACTAATTCATGATTGAATTACTTGAAAGCTTCATAATTTCGCTTTCTTTCAGCAGTTACAAAAACCAAAAATCATCAAAAAGTACTCCTGATATTCATCTAGTCCTTGCTTAGTCCATAACTTCATCAAATGGTGAATAATTTGCATCTTTAACGTTCACCTGGGAGCCAACCTGACAAGCTATCAAATAAAGACTGTTTTGATAAGTGAATCATAGATCTCTTGGTGCCCAAGAGTAACCTAGTAACATACAAGAAAATCGACAAAATTAAGAGGAAAATTTTATATTTCATATCTCGATTCCTACCTTAATTTTGTGGTTTTTTGAGTTGGAAATTCCTCTGCTCAGGTTATCAGAACGGTTGTTGGTTATTTCTATTTCTAAAGCTATTCTGCAGATGAGATGTTTGCTTCCAGAGAAAGACTGATTCGAAGAGATGACACATTAGTGCCATCAAAGTGGGATTCATTCTCATAAATTTGCTCTTTTTACTGCTGCATTCATTTGATGTTCAGTCTCGACCACATTACAATTCAATTATTTTAAAGCTTCATCGTTACATGAAGATGTCACACAAGGAAAAAAATGGTGAAATAATTAAATACCTAGAAGTTCATGTAACTGATGCAAAAAAGCGGCATCTCATCTGAGCTATTCCCTGCCATAATTGTTATATCAGCATTTTATCAAATTCTTATCCTTTTCTTCTTCCAGTCCCTTTGTTCTTGTGACAAGATTACATGTTGGACATTCTCTATTCCCTTATTTGCAGGATCTACTAAAGTAACATCTGGCTGGCTATGTAATAGCGGAACTTGAATTTCCAATAAAATTGAAAACTGATAGCTAAAAATTCCAATAAATGCTGATGAAAGGTTGAGCTGAAAACAATAGAAAATGAGCACGTCTTCTTTTGTCTCCATTGTATAGGAAGTCTCCTGAATACACGAAATAATTCCAAGGAAGGAGTCACTTTCAATTAGTGCTCTTTAAAAATGTCTATACAGTTTTGTGATGTGCATCTTATTTCTTTGATTGAGCTTATTAAGTCAATTGTAATATAAGACAAGCAAGATGTGTCCTAAGTTTCTGTTGTGTGTTGATTTCCAGGTATACTGAGAAGCAACACCTAATAGATGTAACTGAGATATTTAACCTGCTGAACGGAGAAAAGAAACGACGGCTTTTCAAGCTTGCTTACCTTGTTGTCCTTCTCTTCTTCTCCATATTCTGGTATTGCAACTTGAAGAATTTTTTACTTGGTAGAGAATAAAAAGCTAATAATTAAGATGTCTGTTATATTTATTATGCATCTGCTTTGTTTCAGGATGATTTGGGTAGCATTGGATGATGAATAGTCCCTTAGTGTTGATTGGATTTCTTTGCGACAATCCAGACGTGAGTACTGATAGTTTTCAATAGCTAATTAAGAGGGTGGTATTGACATACTTCACATGCAAAGTGCATTGCAATGCACATGTGAAGTTGTACGTGTTGACAGTTCACTGGCTTGGCTCTATTCTATTGATGGTGTAGTATAACATAATTTTTTTGCATTTGTAGTTGTCGGATACCCAGATGTTTCAGTCACAGCACACCCATGACTGAGCCCACCTGATGATCTTGGTGATATTGAGTCCATGTTGTCAAGGCTCAAGTCTTAAATCCTTATACCCGATGGGTTCAGGCTTGATCTGTGCTGTATATATTGCCATGACCATGCATTTGTTTTGTTGCAGTAATGTGGTTTCCCATGGCTTGCATTGCGTTAGGTACCAGAGGCAAATACGTCCTCATCGATGTTGCAGAGTCAGAGTAGGAGTTTCAGGTGAATCTTTCACCATGTAGTTGCAGATCAATGTAGGAACATGAGGAGAATATTGTCCTGATGAAGTTGCAGAGTTAGAGTAGGTGCTTGAGGTGATTATTTCCACACGAAGCTGCAGAATCAGAGTTTGTTGACTCTGAAGGCTTGTGGGGCTTTAGCTTGACTCAGATGTCAATATTGTTTCTGATTCCAGGTTGTTGTATAAAATGTGTTAGATTAACTTAAATTCCGTTACTCTTGCTTTCATGCTGGATGGGAATTGACATTGAGAAGTTGGCAATAGATAAACCATATGCAGGGAAATTGTCCTTTTATGTATGTTGCTTCGTATGCTTGCCGATCCAGAAACTTGAAAATCGCATTGGTTTGGACATTATTTAGTGGATTTCCTTCTGTAATGATTTTCCTGGGACTCCAGGAACCAGCTTAAAGTCATTCGAACTGCCACACACACACACACACAAAGGCCAAATCCATTAAATTTCAGGGCCTGCAAAGTTACTCTTTGAACTGAAGATCAATTAGGCTTTATTCGGCTCTTCATCTTGGGAGGACTACATGATGGATCCAAGCCAACAATAAAGGATTCTATTGAAGAAGTAGATTGCAGATCCAAGCTGACAATCAAGAATTCTATTCAGGAAGTAGCAGATTCCAGGGTTCAAGAATCCGATTACAGTGATCCGATCACAGAACTGATCTCGATCGATCTCTCTCGTGCTTTTTTTGATCTATGCCAATTTGGAGAAGTAGAAAATATGACAAAACAAGCCCTCGTGCTTATGGATCACTCTCAAGTTCGATACCTGCTTGGTGAACCAGGGCATAGCCAGTAGTATGGCATCTGGTGTGGGATCCGGAGGGGAGAGCTGTCTCCTTGTAATGATGTACTCAGGCGGAAAAAAAAAAAAGTTCGATACCGGCTTCAACGGCGTTGCCTGTCTTCCCTCGGTACTATTACCTCCGCTTGGACCGAATGCTGCTTTTGGGTCTTACGTTATAGTCCAGCCCAGTTTGGATCTCACTCCTCCACTCCCACCTGCTTGCGAGTATTTTAAAATCGAGATATCTAATAATAAAAGTATTTCTTATTATGCATTATTAATTTATAAAATTTATGTTTAAAAATAGATTTTATAGCATTAAAATGCACAGAAGTCAATATTTATCCGATTTCCTAGCAAAATATGTTTAGAACTTATCAATTTGAATTTTAAACTAATGTACATGTTCATCTCTATTGAACACGTTCTAAATAAAATAAGATAGAACTTGACTTAACTGAGTTGAATTATTGGATAATACATTAAATTAAATTTGGTGAATGAATAGAATTAGGCATTATGTATTAGTATTATAACCTTTTGAATAATATTAATATTAAAAAAGATATAAGATCAATTTTGTATTTATAAAGATCTCTGATTATTTAAGGCCAGCCGCAGATGGGGGCCATTTAACCTAATTTTTTTTTTCTATAAATCAAGTTTTACCATTGTTTTACCATTTTTGAATATGTTTATATATTTTTATTTTGTACATAGGCGCATTTTGGTAATTTTCTGCCTATAAAAGTTACCAAAATACCCTGTTTTTAAAAATAAGAACTATAGACATTTAAAAATGGTAAAACTTAATTTATGAATTAAATACATTGAACTTAACATGTTTAAAAAGCCCACCACTTAGGCCAGCCTAAGAGGATTAGACCCCATTTATAAAGTACGGAAAATAAAATGATTTTAACAGCAAACAGAATCAAATCAATATATAAAATTCCAAAGCCTATATATTTAGGTGTAATGATTACTTCAGAAGATAAAGATAATAAATATATAATCTTGATGAAAAGGATTTAAGATCTTAACATAAATTTAAGGTGAATACAAAATCTCATGCCACAGAAGGATCACGCTTTCCTGTCGGAGTGAAGGATTCACACTCAACAGAGAAGAATGTTAACATCTGAATCAGTTGCTCCAAACCGTCGCAGCTAGCTCGCTCGCTCGCTCGCTCTCTCCCTCCCACACGTATGGCTTAGAGGTCGACCCATCAGTTATCTTTCCCACTCTGTCAACAGCTTTTTTACCAACATCATGGATAAGATGAAGCCGTACATTAAACCCTGGAGAAAAATAGTTTCCGGCAACAAACAACGCAAATACAAAAAAAGAGGCCCTGACATGAAGCACCAGTTAAGAAACCACACTATCATTCAAGATGTAAACCGCATTGTATTCTGTTTCAGACCCAAAAACAAAAAGAAAGGAACACCTCATGGAAACGATAAATCTCTCTCCAAGACTAGCCAGAAGAACAAGCAACAGCCACTCAACTGACCTCTTGCTGTCCTGCTTGATTATGGCTGCCACAAAATTATTATAGATTCAACTTTCTAGTCTAGAATATTAGCAGAGCAATCCGACAATTGGGAAACCATCCGGGAAGCAGCGGAATACACCAAAATTTATGCAAAAAGGCTAAGAGCTTTGTTCTTCATTAGATGGCCCATTATTAGTAGGGTTGTACGGGAGCTCGGAACTTTTCACCTGCATAGACTGCTGCGGCTCCAAGCTCCTCTTCAATCCTAAGCAGCTGCAGTACGCAAAAAAGAGTACATAAAAAATTGGAGATAACTGATTCTATTAGAAATGCTACTTCCATTTGAAGAAACTGCAACAGTAAAGAATTACCTGGTTGTATTTTGCGAGTCGTTCTGAGCGGCATGGAGCTCCAGTCTTGATTTGACCCTGTGCCACCATTTTGCATAAGCAGCAAAATAATAATTCCACTCCGAATTTGCACCTATAAACCAACTGAAACAAAATAGGCCCACTTCTTACCGTAGCCAAGCCAACAGAAAGATCAGCAATGAAAGTGTCCTCCGTTTCACCACTGCACCCAACAAATGGAACTAAGGGTTAACCATTGTCCGAAACCGATGCTGGTGATTGCATAAAATGTTGACCTACTAAAAATTATGTCATATGTGTACCTTCGATGGCTAGCCATCACACCCCAGCCTGCATGTTTCGACATTTTCACAGCTTCAATGCTCTCAGTAACAGATCCAATTTGGTTCACCTACCACAGGAAAGAAATAAACCAGTTGAAAAACAAAAATATGATCAAGTCTAAAGAATGAAAAAATTGATGACAGGCGCTGTTATACTCTAGAATCAGCATGTACACGTTACCTTTAACAGAAGGGCATTACAAGCCTTTTCTTTGATTGCTTTCTCAACCCGCTGCAATTCAAAAAACCATATATTAAAATCATAATTTTGATCCCCTTGCAGAGTGGTTGGTTGTGCTAGTAAACATGATATACCTTTGGGTTGGTAACAAGTAGATCATCCCCAACAATCTGTACTTCTTGTCCAATCTCGGCAGTCAACTTGGCATAATGCTCCCAATCATCCTGATCAAAGGGATCTTCAATAGAAACAATCGGGTATTCAGACACGAAGGATTTGTAGACATTCTTTAGACTGTCCCCTGATATCTTCTGTGATCCATCGTTGTTCTTCAGCAAAAGAGAGGAGAGGTTCAGTCCAGTTGTATTATGAAGCAGTTTAAATAGAGACAATCAAGTAAGACAGGAAGAATGCTCAACTAACTGGAATGTAATCTATGTAAATCATCATCCCAAGACCCCTACTAACTGGAATGTGACCCAAGTCCCCCACTAACTGGAATGTGATCTATGTATTCACTACATGAAAAGGCTTCTACTTGTAATTAACCCAGATACCCAACAAGAAAGAAGTCAATAGAATTCCGACGCCTTACCTCCTCCTTGAAATTTAAATCATAGGTCTTATCCTTGCTGTCATAAAACTCAGAGGCAGCAACATCCATGCCAATGACGACCTGTAAAAAAGTGAAGTCGATTATTTCCCATGTTAATTTGACATTTCCCTGTGAAAATAACTTTTCAAATTATTTCTTATATTTCCAATTCATACTCGTTTAATCTAATATTTTTCACTTTATGATGCAATCCATTATAACTACCAATATTCCTTCCTGTTCTTCTCACCAAACAGGCTTGAAAGAAATGAGGAGGATATGCCTGTTTGAGCAGAAGATGAAGACAAATGAGACAAATGATGTACTAAATAACTTGAAAACCCTTTTTAATGGGTGCCATGATGTCAATCGGGCATTCAGCATCTTGCCCAAATGCATATTGCCCAAATGCATAGCAGCTAAGTCAACCAAATGTGTATGAGGCAATAGCCCATAGAAAAGAGAAGCCATTAATTATTAGGACTTAAAGGAAGGGTTACCTTGCCAGTATAACCAGCTTTTGAAATAGCTGTCTTCAAGAGTTCGAGGCCTTCTTTGTTTTCCTGCATTGCAACACAATTGCACAAGGAAAAAGAAAATCATTAGAAAACCTGAGTTATACACTAAGACAGCTCAAATAAAATATCCCGGGGATTATTTACTTTTCAAATAAAGAATGTTTGAACACTAAGATGCTTTTGGCTAACCAAATATGATCGATTGACCATTATCCTGGATTTAGAAGTGCATACACGAGGGATGATTCTTAACATGGACCCCTGGATCTCAAAGAAGGGGAAGATCCAGAACCTATAGGCCTTGAGTTATTATTTGATTCCACCAAAAACATGTAACATTCATAAGTCATTCACTCTGCTCTGCAACTCCCAAACATATGGCTATTTCTAATGCTAAAAGAAAAGACAGGAAAGACTACCAACCAAATTTTTTTTTTGAGAAATTAGGTCATTATTTATTAAGGAATAAAAAAACAGAGCTTCACATCCATGGTAAACTTCTTAAAACAAAATGAGCACTTCTCTAGAATAAAGCATCAAAATTTGAATTAGCAGAGAACCTGGATGTTAGGAGCAAAGCCACCTTCATCACCAACATTGGTTGCATCTTGACCATACTTTTTTTTAATCACAGCCTGAGCAGGGAAAAGAGAGTCAAAAGGTGCTTCTGTAAACTAAATAGAAAGTCTAAAGGCCGTCAATAGAGACAAAAGCCAACCTTCAAATTGTGATATACTTCGACACCCATCTTCATTGCCTCCTTGAAGCTAGCTGCCCCGGTGGGAAGAATCATAAATTCCTATTTAAGGGGAAAAAATTATTGATTGGAGAAACTATCCTGTCTAAGGGGACAAAATTATTGATAGGAGAATCCATAGGTTCTCGGACACCCAAAAATAAATAAATAAATAAATAAAAAATACACCCATTGGTTTGTTAAACCACACCTGCATAGCAAGCTTATTGCCTGCATGTGATCCTCCATTGATGACATTGAATGCAGGTACAGGCAAAACTAGTGTTTTGTTCCCAGCAAGGTTTGCGATGTGCTGCACAAAAGATAAAAAAAAAACTACTTAAAAGAATAGAGGAAAACAAAGTTTTATTGAATGGATAAGGCATTATCAGAACTAATACCTGGTAAAGGGGGATCTTCTTCACACTAGCACCTGCTTTGCAGACAGCAAGAGATACTGCGAGTATCGCATTGGCTCCAAGCTGAAAATACAGGTGCACAAAAGAATTATGAGCTTGTTTCCAAAATACAGACAAATAAATACTCGTGCTTAAGAACCAAATGTTACCTTTTGCTTACACCAGCCCCACTCATTAACTGTTCCATCAAGCTGTTGAACCATGTAGTTATCAATGCCAGCTTGGTCTGTTGGGTCCTGTATAGATAAGTCGAGCATATCAAGTCAACCGGGGACTCAAAAAGCAGGGGAAAAACTAGCACCACACGAGTACCTTTCCAACCAAAGCAGGAGCAATTATTGTATTAACATTCCCTACAGCCTGCACACAGTGAAAACATAGACAACGAATTATGAAAGCATATTACAAAACAAAGTACTGGAGAAGAACATTTCAAAACGGAGAAGCTGATTAGTAAGAGCAGGCCAAGTGAGAGTTGTATAACCTGAATGATAATATACTAGCTTTCTAGCACAATTCGCTTAGCCCACCTCCAAAAACCCACTTAAAATAGATTTTTTTTTCATACACTTGCTTATCTAAATGTATTTAACATATAAACCAAGTTTTATCAGTTTTGGATGTGTATACAAACCTTAAAAAAATCTATACGCGCATTCGAAAATGGTAGAACTTGGTTTATATGTTAAATATACTTAGATAAGCAAATGTATGAAGAAAAAGGCAAAAAAAAAAAAACTGTTTTAAGTGAGTTTTTTGAGGTAGGCTAAGCGAGCTATTTGCTTAGCCTGGGCTAACAGAATTACTTCTCATTGAAATTAAGGTAGTAAAAAGCCCAATAACTGAATGTTTCAGAGATTGAGGATTTGTAAATCAAAGACAGACTGAAGAATACCGCACTAATACTAACCTTAAGAACACCTTTTCCAAGGTAGTCTGATCCACCATCTCTTAGTTCCAAAGCCTCATAAACCCCTAAAAAACCAACACCAGATAGTCAATGCCTGTCTTTAAAATATTATGCAGAGAGAGGAAAGAGATTGCGGGCAGGAATACAGGGAATTTCATCCCGCAAACAGATGACAACATGCATGCAGACAGATTTATCAGCTTCGATTGGGATGCAATTATCCCTCTTGATTCGGCACAAACTTGCCTGCTAACACTTCAACAATAGAACAGAATTGGCATGATAACCAAATTATGTAATGACTAAGAACAACTGGATTCCTCTTTCACTCAAGATTTCAACTTGATTAGTATCTCTTTTGAATTGAACAAAATCTTCTGTTTCCATGACTGATTTGAAATGCTGTGACAATGCTTTCTCCTCCTCTATCTAATAGATAAGAACTAAAGTTAAGAATTGAGATGATAAATATTCTACAACAGTGATAATTTTCTTAAAATGTGTTTTCTTCAATTATAAATGCGTATAAACTCTATTTGCCATGCCAATACAAAGTACACAACCTCAATATCAAACTTACTTTGGGTTCATTTTATACATATGCAGCTGACAAATCAAGATCTGGCACAAAGTAAACGTAACAAACATTTTGCTTAGCTATCAAGCTTGAAAAGGCTCAAAAAATGCAAAATGGCCAGGATCTCAAAAGTGCAAAAGCAAACTGTAAGAATTGAGATGATAAATATTCTACAACAGTGATAATTTTCTTAAAATGTGTTTTCTTCAATTATAAATGCGTATAAACTCTATTTGCCATGCCAATACAAAGTACACAACCTCAATATCAAACTTACTTTGGGTTCATTTTATACATATGCAGCTGACAAATCAAGATCTGGCACAAAGTAAACGTAACAAACATTTTGCTTAGCTATCAAGCTTGAAAAGGCTCAAAAAATGCAAAATGGCCAGGATCTCAAAAGTGCAAAAGCAAACTGTTATTGAAGGAAAAGCCTCCTACTCAAATCACACGCACGCTATCAAATCGTTTTTTAATAGATAACTCACTGCATACACAACGAGAAATGGGGATTACATCCAAATCAGGTTCACTCTTTCTACACTAAACATGCAGTGGTCGTCTTTAAGTGGAAATGGAAAGCTGATTCACAAGCCAAACCGTTCAACAGTTTCAGATATCAATCGAGCTGAATTACAGCAAGTCAGCAACCAGGGAAAATTTTTGATCAATAACGCAGAAAGATAAAAACTGTTACTATCCGCAACAGATCCAAATCATAAGAAACATTCGTGATTGCAAAAAATCGGCATTACCAGTTGAAGCACCGCTAGGAACAGCGGCCCTGGCGAAAGATCCATCGTTAAGAGTACAATCCACCTACAAAAAGCGCAAGACGGAGAGAGAAAAAGGCATCAACTCCCAGATTTAAAGGGGAAAAAAAGAGGCTTACATAGCGTGTGCGATTGAAAAGCAACAATAAACAAAGAAAACATAGCAGCCAGCAAACTCCAGCAAGAAATCGAATTCAAAGTCGATTTTAAAAATCAAAACCCTAGAAAGAAGAGCAGATCGAAAGTTGAACGGAAGAAAAGATCTACCTCGACTGTCGGATTTCCACGGCTGTCGAAAATCTGCCTAGCTTTAATGGACTTGATCGTCGCCATTTTCCTCTCTCTCTCTCTCCCGCTCTCAAGGTCCCTTTCCTAACGCTGCAAATGTCCCGACATACGGTGATGAAGACGAAGAGAGAATTTATAGCGGGAGGGTGATTTAGGGTGTGTTTGTCTGAGGCGAAAATACATCATCTAAAATTTTTCACTATTTGTAATTATTCTAATTTTTAATTATTTTTTCATATTTTAATTTTATTCTCTTTACTCCTCATCATTACTTCTATTATATTACATCATTTTTTATTAATTTGACAACTTTTATTCCCAAAATTTTTTATTAAAAATTTTACCTCAAACCAAAAGCACCCCTAACTGCGCCACATGATTTGCATCTGGCCGTTGGTTTTTAATTACGGGAGAAACAACGGGCAGGATGCTTCCTTTGTTGGAAGTTACGAAGTTTCGTTGGAGACTCGCAGTACAGGTAGCATCGCCAAAAAGCATATCTCGGCACGGGTGCAGAATGCAGATTTGGCAGATGGCGAAAATGCCCCGGGCATGGACACTTCGTGGCCATCGATCAGAAAATCACGTGCGAGCGGCATAAAGGATGGGTGCGGGGAAGTTAGGTGCATCAGGGCATGCATGTGGGATTGGGTGGACCGTGGCTATGCTTGCGAATCAAGAAAAGAGCTAATGGCAAAAAGGACGGAAAATGAGACCAAATGATGTCCCGAGTCAAGGGAGATCGATCATCTCGATTACAAATAAAAAGATTTCTAGCTAAAAATATCTCACCATTTTGATTCTACTATGATTTTTTTAGCATAATAATCAATCGTGTTATTGTTTTTATATTATGAAAAATTATCTTTGTTAATCTTATTAATAAGAATTTTTTCCATACGGCTGGTCCCAATTCTCTGATACAATAGAACGATTAAGAATGTCAAATTGACATTCGGTGCTATAATAATTTTTGCCACTTAAATTTTAAAGTAGTTTGCTTTCAGCACCACATGGTAATGTTAAGCATTGTCGGCATGTTAGGGACCATGAGTTTGGCCCTTAGTCCCTTGGGGTGGAGGTATAAAATTAGTTTGGCCCTTAGTCCCTTGTGGTTGGGGTACAAAATTTTTCTTCAATACTGATGATATTATTTGGATTTCTATATTGTGAGAATTATATATACGTATATATTAGTCTATAATATGAGATGGCTTGGTGTATATAAAAATAAGTAAATAATAAAAAAGGTTATTGGCCGCTACTAGGGCATTCTCCGTTAGTTGTGTATTAAACGATGAGGTCTCGCATAAGCAATGCAACACGACAAGGTCCTGATGTGGTTAAAATGGAAAGGTTTAAAACGTGGTGGGTGAGATTTGTTTTGCCACGTAGAATATTGAAAACTCTTTCAAAATATAAAATTAATGAATGCTATAAGATGAAGAATCATCAATTTAGATTGCCTCTGAAAAAGTACAATGGAAAAAAAGTGTAGAGTTCATGGTAGGAGTGTTAACGGATCGGGTTGGAGCCTAACCCTAATCCTAACTCATTTAAAATATCTCAACCCTAATCCATTTATTAATCCATTTAAAAAAACCTCAACCCTAACCCATTTACAACCTATTTAATAAATGAATTGGTGAGTTGTTAACGAGTTGTATAGTAAATAACCTAAAAGCTCAGACTTTAGTAAATAATGATCTCGCAGGGAGAGACGAGAGAGTGTTTTTAGCGTAGGAGAAATGAAAATAGGGCAGTAACGGGAAAATAGAATTATGACAGTAGTAGAAAAATAAAAATTAGGTGACAGAAGGAAGACTTAGAGAGAAAAAATAACCTAGGGGTTTACATATATATATATATACAAAACTTTAATGAGTTAAGCGAGTTAAATGAGTTGAACGAATTAAACGGGTTGAACAGGTTATATGAGTTAAATGAGTTACTAAACTGATTGATAAGTTATAAAATTTCAACATTAATCCATTTATTTAATTAAATAGTTAAATGAGTTGGCGGATCATAACTCATTTATTCAAACTTTCCAACCCAAATTCATTTATAAACGGGTTGGACAAGCGGGTTGACGGGTTGACCATGAACATTAACATCCCTAATTCCTAGTGGAAAATAAATATGCATATAAATTTGTAAACGTCAATTGAGTGAATAATGAAATTATTCAATTACGCGCTGGAGCAAAAACATAATAAATGCGATTAGTACATAACTGCTTTGCACTATAAATACAATAAAACAATAACATTAGGAAACAGTTTTGAAATAACATAAATGGTCTAGCATAAAAGATAAAAAAAGACAAAATTAAGACGAAAGATTTTTAAATGGACTATATGAAAAGAAGTGTGTAAGAAAATTTATGAAGGTTACAATTTTAAAATAAGAAATGAAATACAATAGGTTATTAGATTTTGTTATGATATGATTTAGTTCTAGCAAATACTTTACTTAAAACAAGAAAAAAAGCAAATATACATTAACTTTTAAGAGAGGCCAATTCTAAACAACAAGATTTCTTTTTTAATAAGCATAAAAAGGCATTTATACAGTAATTGCATGAGTACCTTAAGCCAAAGTTTGGTTACAATATTTGCAAGATTACCTTAAGTGAAAGCTTAATTATATAACATTGATTGATAGATATATATATATATATAGGAAAATGATCTAATGCATGCAACTGCACCATGCAATCTATGCATTGTAGGTCTCACTTGATCATAAATGGAAAATTTATCCCACCCATTGTATTTAGAATTGTTCACTTTATTAGCATATTAATTTTCACCCAAATCCAACATGTGTATAGTTTCCCTTAAGGGTGAAAATCAGGGTGGGTCAAAGCCGGTGGGTCATGGCGGGTAAAGTGTGCCCAACCCTGACCCTATATTTAAAAATTCTATTTGACCCTACTTTTTATACCAGTCGGGAAAATGTTGGTCCGACCCTTATCTTTCTTTAAGAGGTCTCGGAACAAACTTCAAGTTTATTTCAAGTCAGTATCGAGGTAACAAGTTAGGTTGAAAAAATGAGTCAAAATTTAAAAATTTATATACATATAAGTATAAACTTGTATTTATTATAAATTTAAAGTTTAAGTGATTTAATATATTTACTATTTAGAGAGTAAAACACAATTCCCATAATAAAGCGTTACTAATTTTTTTTTAATAATTTCGCTTGCAAATTAACCTTGATAAATATGTGTATCAATATTAAAAAAATTGATGTAAATTTTGAATTACAATTAAAATTGCTAAATTGAAAAATAATAATATCATTCTTATAAGATATAAACAATATAGATAATATATTTTATTTTATTGATAAATATGTAAATTAGAAAACTTGAATAACATATATGCAATTAAAAAATAAAAATTTATCAATACAAATAAGTTATAAAGTTAAACATATATCAATATAAATCATATTCACATTAATAAGTTATAATGTTAAACACATTTATCCAACAAAATAACATTTATATAAGTAATTTATATAATTTATAAAAATAATTTATACCTTGCGAGTTAGGGGGATCGGGACATGGTCAATCTGCCCACCCCAACCATTGGAATTAAAACACGAGTCCAAAATCTTGACACGTCTCACCCCCACGGGCCAAAATCTTTGCTCCGACCCTCTATAAAATTTGAACGAGGTAGGTCACAGGTTGACCCAATCCCATTTTCACTCATAGTCCCGATCTTAAAATAGTGCAAAATTAATGTATAGGACTCCGCTTTTATGTAACGAGGTTATATAAAAGTAACCCCATGTAAAACCCTTCAAATTTCAAAATATTGATTCTTGATGGAAAATCCAATCTATTTCTTGTATTTAACATCATTTATTTTGCTAGGAGACTAAGTTTCATATAAATCAAGTATGTGCATGTGTTATATTTGCTCAAAAATATGTATATTCATATGTAAATTATGAAAAATGCTTAGATTCATTCACACATGTATTAGAATGTAATATTACTTTACAGGATCATTTATTCACATATTATTGATATTTTAAATGGTTTAGATGTTGAAAAAACTACTTTAAAGTTGATATTTTAATATTAAACTATTTTATAATGTTGATTTTACACTTCTATAGATGTGACCCATATACAGTGAAATTAAAAAACAATAGAAGGATTTTCAGGATACTAGAAATAATGTTAAATACAATAGATGAAGTGAATTTTCTATCAACAATCAAAATTTAAAAATGCAAGGGGTTATATAGAAAGAGAGTTTTATAGAAGCGGGACCCACACGCACACACAAACTCATATTTATGTTCTTTATTGTGTAATAAAGTTGCACCATAATTAACAGTACATTTGGCCAAAAACGAACCTCACGTGTACTTAAAAGATATTGATACTTTATACATTCGTTTATCCATATATAAATTTTATAGCAAATGATTTACATGTTGAAAAAATAATTTTAAAATTGTTATTTATATCAAACTATTTTATTACGTTGAATTTGTACCATTTTCAGATGTGGTCCATACACATGTCTAATTGGAATGAAAATTGGTATGATAATAAAATACATAATTTTAAATGTAAGGGGTGGAGTAGATTATAATTTTATGATCATGTGAGGTTTATTTTGAGGTAACTGTAATGTAATTGTGATGCACTAAAGCTGCACCCGAATATTTCTTATATATATACATATATATGGGACCCATTCCCGTGTAGACGGACTGCACTGTAATACCAATGTAAAATGGGCCCCACATATATTAAATTACAATGAAACTTTATGCATTCATTTATCCATATAAAAATCATACTTTAAATGGTTTAGATGTTGAAAATATGACTTTAAATTTGATATTTATATTAAACTATTTTCTTACGTTAATTTTGTATCATTTTAAGATGAGGATCACACACATGTTGGATTTAGATGAAAATTGGTATGCTAATAAAGTAGATAATTCTAAATACAATGAGTGGGGTGGATTTTCCATTCATGATCATGTAAAGCCCACAGTGCATGGACTGCGCGGTGCAGTCGTATGCACTAGATTATATTCCTATATATATATATAGGAGTGATCCTGTTAGCACGGGTTAAGTAAATGCCCCACTTAGCTTACCTTAAAAAACTTATGTACAATAATTTTTTTACTTTTTTCTTTACGCGCTTGTTTATCTAAGTGTATTTAACATATAGACCAAGTTTTACCATTTTTGAATATGTTTATCTATTTTTTTGAGATTTTTAAACATCTATGTCTATATATGTATTTAAAATACCCTTAGTTTTAGAAATCTAAAAAAAAATATATACACATATCCAAAAATGATAAAACTTAATTTATAAATTAAACGCATTTAGATAAACAAATGTATGAAGAAAGAAGTAAAAAAAAAAGTTGTTTTAAATAAGATTTTTGAGATGGACTAAGTGAGATATATACTTAACTTGGGCTAATAGGATCATATATATATATATATGTATGTATGTATATATATATATAGGGAACCGATCCTGTGCAGTCCGCTGTAAAATGGACCCCACACATATTAGATTGTAATGAAACTTTATACACTCATTTATCCATATATAAATCATACTTTAGACGGTTTAGATGTTGAAAAAACCACTTTAAACTTGATATTTACATTAAACTATTTTATTACGTTGATTTTGCACCATTTTAAGATGGAGACTACATACATGTTGGATTTGGATGAAAATTGGTATGGTAATAAAGTGAACAATTCTAAATACAATGGGTGGGGTAGATTTATGGGAAATGATCAAGTGGGGCCCATAATGTATGGACTGCACGGTGCAGTCGCATGCACTGGATCATTTCCCATATATATATATATATGTATATGTATGTATATATATATGTATATGTATGTATATATATGTATATGTATATATATATATGTATATGTATATATATATATGTATATATATATATGTATATGTATGTATATATATATGTATATGTATGTATATATATATGTATATGTATGTATATATATGTATATGTATATATATATATATGTATATGTATATATATATATATGTATATGTATATATATATATATGTATATGTATATATATATATGTATATGTATATATATGTATGTATATGTATATATATGTATGTATATGTATATATATGTATGTATATGTATATATATGTATATGCGCATGTATAACACACGAACACCCGAGAGGCTGGAGGATTTGGATTTTATTATTTTTTTTGAATTTTTTGGGGGTACTTTCTACCTTCAACCTTTCATTTCTGAATACGTGACTATCCTATATACTCTCATTGTATTTCCTTATGATTTTAACGTTCGCTTATCTCAACAAATCTATTTTTCTAAAATCTCTTTCCTTCCCGGTTGCAAGCTCAATTAATTATAAACCGATCAGGCCCGGAACGAGAACGTGAGATGGGCATTTTTATTTTTTTAATCGTTATTTATTATTCCCAATTATCCGGTTGGCCATCGGCTTTGGACCAATGGTTGTAGAAGTACGTATCCATTCATTCACGACGTCACCGTCTTTACAAACTCCCCTGAAAAAATCGTTTGCAACCTTGTTAGCTTTTCACGTTACTGTCATCGACTCGTCGTCCATCTTAAGGGAGAATGGGAACAGGGATCCGAGAATTGAATGGATATAACAGGGAGTAAAAAATAAAGCAGTGCTTTGATCCTTTCACATTTTAGACCCGTCTGAAACGCAACCATTTTCAAAAATATATTTTTTATTTTCAAATTTTTTTTTATAGAAATCAAGTTTTATTATTTTGAAAATGTACAATATTTATTTTATATTTTTGAATATAAAGGTATTTTAATCATTTTAGATTGACTAAATTAACAATAAAACTTAGCTTATATATTAAATATGCATAGATCAACAATTTTATAAAAAAAAATAAAAAATAAAAATAATACCTTTGGACTAATCACAGTGCACGAAAGACCATTCGCCAATAAGCTAGAAATGGATAAGCTAATTGTAAATAAAACCATGATAAAATGATTAGAATATTAAAATAAAAATGAAAAAAAGTCAAATAGTTAAATATTTTTTTTGCGTTTTCATTCTTCTCTAAACAAACTGTCTTATTCACTATCTGCATCAGATTCCACAACACAATATCTTCATCCTTTGCATCCTAAAAATTTTTAGGCAACGTTTCACTAATCTTCCTCGGATCGCAATCTTCTTCGATCGGTCGAAGAGGGGTGTCGTCATCGACCATGCCTACTCACCGTTCGATTGTGCAAGCGAGTTTGTGGCCCTTAGATTAATTCTGAAAAAGCAAAAGCAGCTGAGAGCAATTAATGAGATAAATTTTTATGGGCAGGCCCCTATCAGGAAGCATCATGCCCATGTAACCCACCCTCTCTCTCCCTCACTGTCTCTCCCCCCTCATTTCTTTTTTTTTTCTCTCTCTCTCTCTCTCACACACACACACAGACACACACACACACACACTCTCTCTCTCTCCCTCCCCTACCTCATCGTCTTAGCTCCAATGATGCTACTGTTGTTGTACTTGTTTTCTCCGGTGCAATCTATAAATAAAATAGGTTTTCATTGTCGTTCCTTAGCCTTACTTGAATGAAACAAGGCTCCACTCCGACACCGTTCCCACCTTAGTATGAAATCGCTTGTTGGGAAAATCTTATTGATTAAAGTCATAATCATCCCAGGATCCTCCATGCTAAATCAGTAAGAAAATAATTCATAAGTGGAAGTATACCTGAATCTATAGGAGTAATTGTTGTTGAATCCGAAAGTTTCTATGTCTTCCAAGTTAATATCCTAGGGTTTTTTGGAGAAAGTAATTCTTTTTTTCTAAAGATGAGATGCTAGGAAAGAAACTCTAAAAGCGCATAACCTAAGGACCTCAACCATTTATATAGCATATCTATCTTTCTAAATTTTAATTTAATCCATTATAAAAATAGAAATTAAAAAATAGGCAATAAAATTTCTACGCATAGGAGACCCATACTCTATTAGACAATTTTAGCCCATAAATCTTATAAGATCACCTTATAATTTTGGACCACTATTTATGATAGCGTATATATAATTATTATATATGTAATTCTAAAAATCAACACCGCTAGCTATTAATATTCTTTTCAACTCCAAAGGCCTTGAATTTCTCTAGTCATGACAGTGGAGAAACCTAACCGAAACCTAACCAAAACCTCCCAAACGAACCTATAAATATGTTCCACAAAACCCACTTCCCCATGCAGGCAGTGGAAAATGACAAAAAATCTAAAAGCACAAAAAAATCAAAACTCGGCTTTTTACTCCCCAATCTTCAACCTCTCATGACATCACATTTCAATCTTCTTCCCATCTATAAGACTGTAAATAATTCTCACTTCGGCTTCTCTGCCTCGATGGTAAGGTGAATGCCGATGACGGGAATTAATAAGAGGTGTCGCTGAACTTGGGCAAATGGGTTTTTCATGGCTGCTTGTTTGAGATAATTACCGAAGATGATGGTAAAATTAAGGAGCTTAAAATTGGTATGCCACTGAGTTTTCCAATTTAGAGGATTGGGTAGTGTTTGGGTGCTGCCTAATATTTCTGCTCAGTTATAGGATGGTTAGAACAGAGACAATAGGTGTTAGGAAAGATGGAATAAAATTATTGGCTATGAACGACTAAATGCAGCTGCTGTTGACGATTGGATTTTCATATATGCTTTCTGCTATCGGAATTAATAAGGGTTGTCGGCTGCTAGAGATGTGTTGTTGCAATTTTTAGAGAAAGAAATTGGAACCGCAAGTGGCCAGAATCAGACGTGGTGCTGCCAATTTTCATGGTGGTGATGACTTGAATGAAATTGGTAGCACGCAAAAGGATGCACGCCTCAACGTGGAAGTAATGGGGAAGGAACAAGGAGACAGAGAGAGAGAGAGAGAGATGGCACAGAGAAGGGAGGGTGGAGGAAGGAGGAGAGAGAGGGAGAAAACGAGAGAAGGGTGGGTGAGATCGTGCGGGAGGGAGATTGGTTGGCTATGAAGTAATAGGAGGGAGGAGAGAGAGACAAGGGAGAGAGACGAGAGGGAGGGATGAGGAACGGAAGCAAGCATGACGGTTGCCTAACAGGGGTCTGTGGGCAAAAATTCGTCGCATTAAATGCTCCATTCTACTGCAAGTTTTTTGACATTAATCCAACCACCATAAACATAACCACACAACAGAAAGGTTCACAGGGGCGGTCAACAGCAACGGGAGGAAGCTCTTGCAGCTAGCTGGGGAGGCAAAATTTTTGTTCTAAAATTGTGTTTAAAGCACTGAATATTTAAATGGCTGAAGTGACTGAGTCTCCTCCGGTGTAGCCCCGATTGGCGATTTATCGTGCTCGGGACTGGGTTGGGGTGGAGGTGAGAATGATTGGCTGTTAGTTAGGGGAGCCGGCAGGGAAGACGATAACGGTTGAAGCGGTGGTGTTTGGGGCTTCTTAAGTAGGGACGTTAGCAGTGGGGTACCTTTGCTTCCAAAAATGAATCCGAATGTTGCAAACTTGCTGGAAGCAGAAATGCAAACAATGGCGATCTCGGATGATGCGATCAGGAGGCTCAGGCCATCGGGCGGATTCTCCATTATCTGCTCTCTGTGGGCATCAAAATCTTACAACAAAGAGTTATTCCGAGCGATGCTTAGAAGACTGTGGCGCCCAAGAGAACCATGCCAATTCACGGAGGTGGGGGAGAACCTATTCCAGGTCTCTCTGTCCAATCAAGCGGACAAAGATAAAATCTTGACGGGATGTCCATGGACATTCGACAGGAACTTGGTGATTGTATCAGAGTTAAACGAGGAGATGGAAATTGATCGGCTAATGCTTGTGAAAACGCCTGTGTGGCTGCATGTTTCGAGGATCCTGTATCTGGTTGATAAGATTAAATTCGGCCAAAGCTTTGGAGCTTCGTTCGAAAAGTTAATTGATATGGTGGCTTCAGAATCGGGACTCAAACTCAAAGTGCTGATTGATTGTCGGGAGCCTCTGAGGAGAGGCTTATTCATTAAGGTTGGAATCCAGCAACGAAAGTGGGTTTCCTTTCAGTATGAGAAACTTCCAATTTTCTGTTTCTTGTGTGGAATTTTGGGGCACACACACCGGGACTGTGCTGGACACATTCCAACAGACAAACCGCTGATCGAAGAGGATCTTCCATATGGCAGTTGGCTTAGAGCTGGGGTCAAACCGTTGCAAATCAAGGAGGGCTCTTCTACTGGCAATAGAGTGAACCCAATAAAGTATCTTGGAAGGAGCGGGGGATCTGTGGGAGGACAGATAGAAACTAGACAGAAACAGCAAGAAGAGGAGGCTGCAAGCAGTGAAATGGGAGAGCAATGCAGGGGGCAGAGTAGCTGTGTTCGTGATCTGGAACAGGGCAGGGTGGTGGAAGAACCAGTTGCTTCTGAACAGAGTGGCAGCGTTGGTGGTTCCTCGACATATTGTAGGCTCCAACAATCTGATTCCAATGAAGTCGTGGTGGTCTCGACAGCAACATTGTCATGCCAGAACCAGGCCTTGCAGGCAGAGTTGGGAATCGACTTTTCTGTCAATCTGTTGCAGCAACTGAACTCTTCTGATCCTTATGACCAAGGCATAGATCATTGTCTGCAACAGGGGGGACAGGGAATGCAGATAGAGGACGGCTCCGTGGAGGTTTTGAGGAGTGATATACATGATGTTGAGGGGGTTGCTGATTACCCACAGATGTATGGGGTGGCTGGGAACAGTGACCAACAATTTTCATTGGGAAACAGTAGGGCATTTCTTAGTTCTCTTGGAAAGGAAATGTATGATCAAACGATGGAGTACTGTGGAGGCCAGCTGGGTGAGTGGGAGACTAAGACGGGGGTCCGGGATGGGGGCAACTTAACCAGTATGGTGGAGCAGAATCTTGAATCCAAGGGGGGGTGAAGCGTGGAGGGGGATGAGTTAAGGTGTGAGGGGCAGAAGGTGCTGAACCATATGCAACCTGATTCAGTGGGGGGGGGGAGGCATGAGCGGGACAAGGGGGAAATGGAAAAGGAGGGCCCGAAGGGGACGACTCTCGGGTGTTCCTGAAGGGAGTGGGGAATATGAGGGGGGTAATGGGAAAAGAGAACTTAGCATGGATCCGGATGAATGTCGGGACCGAAGTAAAAGAAACAAAACAATGGGAGGTAGTGAAGAAGATGAGGCGGTGGCTGTGGGGAGCCCACAGCCCCGCCCCCTATAAATGGCCGTCCTAGCCTGGAATTGCCGTGGGCTTGGGAACCCACGGGCAATTCGTAGCCTGATGGATGTGGTCAGGAAACAAGATCCCTGTTTGATCTTCCTTTCTGAAACCAAATGTAAACCAAAAGACATGGAAGGTGTTAAATGCAGACTTAGATTTGATTGCTGTTTCTCGGTGGAACCGGAAGGGCGAAAGGGTGGTCTGGCGCTTTTGTGGAATAACGATTGGCCGGCAACTATCAAAAGTTTCTCCATCAATCATATCGAGGCGGAGGTTATGGGTTGGAGATTCACGGGCTTTTATGGCAACCCCGAATCACACAGACGGCATCACAGTTGGAACCTTCTCCACATGCTTTGTGGTAGGAGCAGTGATCCTTGGCTTGTTATGGGGGACTTTAATGAAGTTATGGGGCCAAGTGAATACTACAGTCGCAGGGTCCGCCCGCAGGCTCAAATGGATCGTTTTTGTGAAATCATTGACAGTTGCCAGCTGCTGGATCTCGGCTTTACGGGTGGGGCCATGACCTGGAGCAATAATAGACGTGGGAAGCAACGGCTGGAGGCAAGACTTGATAGGGCGTGCGCTTCCACGTCATGGTTGAATTCTTTCCCTAACGCCATACTTACCCACCTTGTCTCATCTACTTCTGATCATTGTCCAATACTGCTAACCCTTGAACTGAATGGGAGGAGAAACAAACCACCAAGAGAGTTTCGCTACGAGCTATTCTGGGATCGGGACAAGGAGGCTGCCAGCATTATCAATCAAGTTTGGGGCTCCAATCCTTCAGTGGTTATGACTGCTACTGATAAGCTCTCTTGGAAAATTAACCGATGCGGCGTTGAGTTGTCAAAATGGAATCGCAGGAAGAGGGGCAACATCAGGAAAGCGATTGAGCGGAAAAACAGGGAACTCATGTATCTTATGGGCTTGGATCCAACTGACCAAAGGGATGACGATGTGCAGAAAGTTAAACTCCAAATCAACCTACTCTTGGAAGATGAGGAGCAAATGTGGAGGATCCGGGCGAAGTCACATTGGCTTATGAATGGGGACAAGAACACCAAGTTTTTTCATCGGGTGGCTTCCAATAGGCGTCGTTCAAATTTCATTGAAGCTCTAAAGGATCAGAATGGATGCTGGATCAGTGACCAGGATCAGATGATGGACTTAGCAATGAAACACTTCCAGGAAGTCTATTCATCATCTTTCCCCCGGGATGCGAATTGGGTTGAGCAAGTAATAACCAGGGGCCTTACTGATTGTCAAAGACGCTCTCTATCGGTCCCTCTGCAAACTGAGGAAGTGGTGAAGGCGGTTAAGTGCATGGGGCCAACTAAGGCGCCGGGTCCGGATGGCATGTTCGCGGGCTTTTACCAACGTCATTGGAGTACAGTGGGCACAGAGATTACTGACTGGTGCAAGAGATTCATGGATGAGCGCAATCCTGAACTGCTACACAAGCACTTATGGGAGGCAAATGCAACCACACTGGTTTTAATCCCAAAGAGGAAAGGGGCCAATTTGTTATCCCAATTTAGACCAATCAGTCTATGCAACGTGGTCTACAAGATATTGACCAAGGTATTGTCCAATAGACTTCGGGGGGTCCTCAAGGAGATCATTGGTGAAGAACAAAGCGCGTTCCTCCCGGGTCGCCTCATTACCAACAACATGCTAATCGCTTATGAGGCTATCCACTCTTTGAGGAGGCGCAAAAAGGGGCGGAAGCATGAAATGGCCATCAAGCTGGATATGTCTAAAGCTTATGATAGGGTTGAATGGAGCTTTCTCAAACGGATTATGGAGGCAATGAATTTCAACGAGGTCTGGATCAACTGGGTGATGACATGCATCTCTTCTGTGCGGTACCGTGTTAATGTCAATGAATTTAAATCTCACTTCTTTCTACCTCAGCGGGGATTAAGGCAGGGGGACCCTCTTTCTCCATACCTCTTCTTGATATGCGCAGAGGGTCTTTCGGCTCTGATTTCCCATGAAGTCACAAGGGGTTCCATATATGGCATTAACCTTCATCCTCACGGACCGACTATCTCCCATCTATTCTTTGCAAATGACGCGATTATCTTCCTTCGGGCGGATGGGAGGGTGATAAGGAAGTTCTTGGACATTCTCAAATTATATACGGATTCTTCGGGCCAATCGGTTAACGCGGATAAGACGGCTATCTTCTTCAGCTCAAATGTGGATACCCATGACAGGATTGTGTTGGCTCGGCTTCTGGGATCGGAGGGAAATGAATTCAATTATTATCTGGGCCTTCCGGCTTGGTTGGGCAGATCAAAGATGGGTTTTCTGAGAGATCTTAAAGAGCGCATCCGGCATAAAATTCAGGGGTGGAAAGGAAAGATGCTATCTTGGGGTGGGAAAGAGGTGCTAATAAAGGCGGTTGCTCAGGCTATTCCCGCGTACACGATGAGCATCTTCCTTTTGCCTAAATCATTCTGTAATGACATAAATGGGATGCTCAGCAAATTCTGGTGGGGAGACAAGGATGGCAAAAGGAAGATGAGCTGGGTTGCATGGAAGGAGATGTGCAAACCTAAGCGTGCGGGCGGCCTCGGGTTTCGGGATTTCCACAATTTCAACTACGCCCTTCTTGCGAAGCAAGTTTGGAGACTTGTGGTTGGCAGATCGTCGCTTTGTCATACGGTTCTTAAAGCTAAATATTTCCCGTTCTCGGATATTTGGTCTTGTAAAGCGAAGCCCACGGACTCCTATACTTGGAAGAGCATCTTATCTGCGAGGGATATCATTCGGGGTGGGTGCAAGTGGCGTATTGGTGACGGGAGAAGGGTGTCTTTCTTCAATGATTCTTGGCTCAGGTCGAAGGTTAACAAAGCGGGTCCTCTTCCAATCTCTATCCCTGAGAACGTGACGGTAAGCCATTTTATTGATTCTACAACAAATTCATGGATAGGGGAGTAGATTCTGGCTGCAGCGGGGGAGGCTACTTGGCATGAGGTTCGATCGATCCCTCTCCCCCCCAGGAGGGCGGTTGACTCGATTTTTTGGATGCATGAACCTGATGGTTCCTTTTCGGTCAGGTCGGCATATAGACTCTTATGCGTACACGAAGCAAACCAGCCTCTTTCTCACTGTTACAAAGCTATCTGGCGACTGAAACTCCCTAGCAAAGTCATTATCTTTGGATGGCGTCTCCTCATCGATGCCCTTCCCACTCTCAAGAATCTATGCCATCGGGGCCTTCAGATTGATCAGCGATGTCTATTATGTATGAACGATATTGAGGATGTGAACCACTTTTTTCTTGGATGTGCTAAATCCTTGGGAGTTTGTTGGATTGCGGCAAGTTTGGATCCCCGCGATTCGTCGATCATGGAAGTTATGGGTACCCTTGTGCGGAGGAACATGACTAAGGACCTTACCCTTTTTATTCTCTGCTGCTGGAGGGTGTGGTTTCTCCGTAACAGACTTCGGGAAGAGAATATCCAACCAATTTTCACTGACATTTTGGCCTGGTGCTCCGACTTCCTTACCCAGCACAAATGTGCTAATTTGCTTTCTTCGTCTGGACTGGTGGACAGTCCCATGGTGCCCAGATGGATTAGGCCGCCGCAGGCTTTTCTGAAGCTAAACGTTGATGCACGTCGGCAGGTGAATATGGACTTCTTTGGCTGTGCGGCTGTCATAAGGGATGCCTCAGGGGAGTTTGTGGCGGCGTGCGGCTGGAGACGGGCCGGTGCTATGGAGTCACTTTTCATGGAAGCCACGGCTTTCCTTTTGGGGCTAAAATGGGCGATCCAGTTGGATTTCAGACTTGTGCAGTTCGAAACTGACTCCCTCATCTTATGCAACTTCATATCAAATTCACACCCCATCATGTCTGACGCTGGCTATATCATTGATGAGATCAAATCTATCTTCGCCAACAACAAATCTTTTTCTGCTCATCATGTTCTTCGGCAAGGAAATGCTGTGGCTCATTCCTTAGCTGAATTTATTTTGGTTTCCTCTGTGGATCATCAGGTTTGGTGGGATAATCCACCCGCTGCTATTTGTAGAAACTTGTGTACTGACAATTTTTTGGCAATGAATATTTTGGATCACTCTTCTTCTACTCCCTTCATAATTGATAGGGAGTAGGATTAGAGTGTTTCCTTTTATCAAAAAAAAAAAAAAAAAAAAAGAGCACTGAATATTTAAAAAAATTACCACATTTCATCAATCTCTAAAAATATTTTTATACCAAATCATCATACAATCGATTTAGTAATAAACAAATAAAAACAGTAGCAAGCATGTCTACAGTTGTTGATTATACTAAAATCACTCTAAGATCGTAATGCACCCATGAATTGTATAGGGCTTTGTTTTTATGAAATCACTCATGTAAACTCTTTCGTTTTTAATATGTTGATAGTTAATAAAAAATTCACTTTATCTATCTTATTTAACATCACTCTCAATATTATGTAAACTCTTTTATTTATCTATATCACTGTGCATGACCCTATCTACAATAGTATAAAATCATCGTAATAAAATAATTTAATATTACATATTAATTTTAGATTTATATTTTCTACATTTAAATCATATAAAATGTCATTGCCATGTATCATTACATTCTAATATATTTATAAATTGATCTAAATTTTTCATAATTTACAAATAAATGCATATTTTTTTAAAGAATGTGGCCTATAAACACATTTGGTTTAGATATAATTTGGAATCTAAGTTAAACAAATGGCTATAAATATAATTAATGAAGTGAATTTCCAATCAAGCATCAAAATATTAAAAATAAAAAGAATTATAAAACTGTATACCGGTTACAAGATACTACTTATGTTGTTAATATTGTTAAATACATCTTTTTTGATGAAATTAACTAAATAATCACCCATCCAACTCTCTCTTCCAATTACATACTTCAATTCGGGGTGGGTGGGTGGTTGGAAGTGTTCAAACGAGATCTTTTAAATATTAGCTTAATTTAGAAATTAACATTAACAAAGCAATGTCTATTTTTTAAATCTTATAATGTAGTTTTAGAGATCAAATCAAATTATAAGAATAAAAGTAATTGAACAAATAGGTTCCAATCATATGCAATCAGTTTCATAAATTTGAATTCATGTAACCTATTCGTGGTTCACCCTTGATAATAAAATGGGAATGCAAATGGTTATCTAGTTTAATGTTATTTGATTTATCATGGCATCACAATAATTTCCATCGGAGTTTTGGATGACCGTATCGGCTTAAAAGTTTATATAATTAGATATAAATTATAAAAAAAACACTTATATTCATTTTAGATGCATATGGATTGTTATAAGAATTTCTAAAAAAAGCGCTGATTGTATGCGATTTATCTCACGTGCGCCCTCTAATATATTTATTTTTTGATTTTGCTTTTTGATTTTTTCTATAAACATATTTTTCTAAGTGTATATAACCCATATATTAAGTTTTATTATTCTATGATATTTTACAATATTTTTATTTTCAAAATCAAGTTTTTAAGGGGTGAAAATACCCTTGAAATTGTTATCTTAAAAATAAAAAATAAATATGTAAAGATAGCTTGAAATAGTAAAATTTGGTGTATGGGTTAAATAGACTTAGAAAAACATATTTATGAAAAGAAAAATATAAAAATAATATCAAAAAATAAATGTCGTACTCAAACCTACGTACGAGAAATCGCATGAAATCAGCCCTCTTTATAAAATCATTTATTTATGTAAAACAAATGTTTTAGATATTAAACTAAAAATTGTCAAATTCGTACATAAATCAAATAATTGTGTTATATTAATTTTACCTTTTTATTGGATAAGACTTATGCACATCTTTAATTTTGATAAAACTTAATTTCGCAATTGAACAAATACTTTTAAGTGTAATGAGTAAAAGAGATTTTACTTTATCCTAGTTCATAGGGTCTACCGAAATGGGAAGGGCCCAAGAATTCCGGTCCAAGTATTGTCGCTGCTGTAAAAAAATCGCTTTTTATTTTTACACGGAGAAGCTGTATGCAGGTACGTAATTGCAATTTCCATTGGTTGTGGGTTTTATAGATTCCTCCAATGTATGTCGAGGTATTTACAAAAAAATTTCTCTATAGGATGAGAGTTGTGAAGGTACTTGATTACGATATTAGATGTCACTGTATATACAACACCAATAAAAAAGATATAAGACCACATCCCACCTAGGGGTTAACCCCATGATAACACCTGGTGGCATGGATGACACTGATCGGTTGGTCAATTCTCCTTTGGTGTCAGAGTATTTTTATAAATTCTCCATGTTGTGGGGTGTGTTTACAAAAAATTCTCTCAGTGATGTGAGGGCAGTGGATGTGCTTAATTGTAATATTAGCTGTTATGATATATAAATACCAATTAAAAAAAAGATCAGGCCACATCACCAACCAGCTACTAGCCCAGTTGATTATTATCTCTATATGGACGCGGGTAAAAAAACCTACAATAACAAATTTAAACACTCTATGTGGTTGAGTTTGTGGTGAGAGCTTATTATCTCTCTTGTGAATAGATGAAAAATTACTATTGTCTCGTGTATGGCTGCCTCATCTAAATATTTCTTTGTATAAAGTCTAATAAATTTTAAAAATTCTATTTTAATTTTGCAAATCAATAGAATGAGCATGGGTACATGCGTCATGCACTCATGCTCATTTTATTAAATTTAAAAATAAAAATAAAAATTCAAACAAATGTTTAAAAATTAGAAATTTTTATGGAGAGAAATATATAGGCGAGACCGCATATTAATAAAAATTATAAAAAATGATGCGTATTTCTTGCGAATAAATGTAACTTCATGATTAACTTGACGTATAAATAAGCCATTCATACATTAAAATTTTAAAAAATTTCAAGCTAATTTTCAGTAAACTACCTTTTCCTTCAAATGATGCTCGCTTACCAACTCTAATAGAAAAAAAGAAATTTCAGAACATGTTTATTTGTTTTCTAGGTAAAATAAAAATTTAGTGTGGTCTAACTTAAACAATAGAAATAAATTAAAAATTAATTAGAGAAAATTATACATATTAATAACAGAAAATTGTTGGTTAAACAAATAGGAAACGAATTAAATTGGGATTCCAATTCAGTGGAACTAATTTTATAAATTAAAATTCACGAACTTGTCATTTGAGGTTCCTTGCTAGATTTATGAATTTACTTTATGTATGACATTTAAAATTATTTATCCATTTTTGGAAGTTGTGTAATGATTAAAGGAATATTTTTCAGCCCTTGGGTGCCCATTGATCCATTTTTCAATCATAAATTGTTTCAGGATTTGTTTCGTTGTGCCTGTGTGGCCCTATGCTTAACTGTTTAAACCTAGACTTATTGAAGTATAATGTAAAGCTTCTTGCAAATGATTTTTTTTTAATGGTTTCTTGCAAATGAATCGAGCATTAGGTTTTTGAAGCTGGACCTGATAGAGTCCTTAATCAAGAGTTTTTGAGGGTGCAACCTGGTTGGGTTGAAATTTATAGCATTGCCTTTTTAGAACCCAAGCTAGATTCTGTATTTTATATTAGTTTTACAGTGATTTCAGAAATAAATTAAATTTCTTTACATCTATATTTATATTTATATTATTTACATTCAAGTTTATTAATTTTATTCCTTTGGCTTGTTTCGAAATGTTAAATATTATTCTAAAAATATATTATATATTACTATCTTTTAAAAAATCTAATTAAAATTTTCATTAAAAAATGTTCTTAAACTATATAATATTATCGGGGATGCTTCTACGAAACTCTCTCCATTTTCAACATCTAGATAGTTAATGAAAAATTAACTCTATCTATTGCATTTAACATCATTTATATTATTATGGAAACTATTTCATTTGTCTAATATCATTGTAAGCCAAAAATCTAATTAAAAAATTTAGATTCAAATGATATATAATTCTATAATGGTAAAAATGTAATTTTATAGTTGTTGAAGTATTAAAAATTCATTTGAACGTGAATTCATAGCTTAAAATCATAATTAGAATCTGGGCATATTCATAATTTCACAAGGAGTTGAAGGTCCGGCGTATTTCCATAAATCCACTAATGAGAGGAGACGAATAAACTACATTGACACATTACTAAATGATAATGGGCATCTGGTGCAAGACCAAGCAGTAAAAGAGTTCTTCGCAGTCCATCATTTCCAGCAGCTGTTCACATCTGAGGGGCTAATTGATGAGGACCGAGTTTTGAGAAGAATCCGCTCAGCGGTCACAGAAACACGAAATCACCTTCTTACTGCCCCTTTCCAACAGTCAGAAGTATCCCGAGCTATCAAAAGCATGGATCCCTCCAAGTCTCCCGAGCCAGACGGCATGAGTGCAAGGTTTTATCATAATCACTGGACTGAAATTAGAGATGACATTTTCGTGGCATGCAAGAATTTTTTGGAAGCCCCATCTGTCTCCTCTCAATCTGCCCTTATATCAGAGATTAATCATACAGATATTGTCCTTGTTCCAAAGAAAGTGGGCTGCAGAAGACTGTTGGACTTCATACCAATTAGCCTACGCAACGTGATATAGAAAATCGTATTTAAAGTTTTGGATAACAGATTGAAGCTTTGCTTGCATGAGATTATTTTTAAATGTCAAAGCGCTTTCATTCTAGGTCGCTTGATAGTTGACAATATGAAATCATCCACGTCCTAAATAAGAAGGCGGGCAAGGACAACAAAGATGGTTGTGAAATTAGATTTGACAAAAGTATATGATACAGTTAAATAGAATTACCTATGCAAAGTGACGAGACATGTGAAGTTCAATGAGAAATGGATTGGTTGGATCCACAGTTGCATTTCCACAGTCACTTACAAAGTGAATATCAATGGCTCCATGACCGAGTCCTTCTTTGCCAGTCGTGTGATAAGGCAAGGTGACCCTGTCTCCCTGTCTTTTTCTCCTCTGTGCGGAGGGTCTTTCCTCTCTCCTCAATGATTACCATCAAAGGGGCCTTCTCCACAAAGTGAGGATGGGTTGGAATGGCCCGACTATTTCCCATCTCTTGTTTGCAGACAATGTTATGCTGTTCTTGAGAGCAAATAGACAAGAAGTTGCCCACATGCTCCAGCTCTTTAAGATTTATGGTGATTGCCGAGGCCAGAGGGTAAACATAGATAAGACAGCAATCTTCTTCAGTAAAACCACCCTTCAGTAGACCCGCAAAGAGCTTGAGCGGATGGTTGGCAAGCAAATCCACACATATTTGGGCCTACCGGCTAGGATTGGCAAATCTCGCACCCAAGTTTTCAGGAGCATTAAGGAAAGATTATGACACCGTCTCCAAAGCTGGCAAGGGAAGTTCCTCTCTTGGGGAGGGAAAGAAGTACTTATCAAAGCAGTGGCCCAGACCATCTCATCATATGCCATGAGCTTGTTCTATCTTTCTAAAAGGACTTGTGACGATACGCAAGCTATGATTAGTCATTTTTGGTGGGGGGAGAAGGATGAAAAATGGAAAATAAACTGGGTAGCACGGGACAAAATGTGCAAAGCAAAAGTGTGAGGTGGCTTGGGTTTTAGAAACCTGCATGCTTTTAATGTAGCCCTCCTAGCTAAGCAGATGTGGAGGCTCCTGGTCCATCAAAATTCTCTCTGTTTTTGGGTTCTGAAAGCGAGGTATTTCCCCAATGGAGATCTATGGGGATGCAACTCAAAGCCAACTAATTCCTTCATGTGGAAAAGCATTTTGAAAACTAAGAGACTACTACAGACGGGATGCAAATGGAGGATCAGGAATGGTATTTAGATTAAATTTTTTTTTGTGATAGTTGGGCAGCATCCATCCTGCAAAAAGCTAGCCTGTTACCTTAGGACATGTATGAGAACAGTGATGTGGTTGCATTCATTAATTGGCAAAATAGGAGGTGGTTAGAAGACAAAGTTTGCATGGCCGTTGGAGATGCTGGATGGAGGAATGTTAACAATGTTCCTCTACCACAATCAACTGAAACAGATTCTCTCTTCTCGCAATTAGAATATGATGGTCTATTCAGCGTGAAATTAGCTTATAGTAAGGAAATTGGTGACTAGGACTGCACAATAATTGGCCTTGATGGATAGGTACAGAGGAGACGTGCTAAGACATCTATGGAAACTCAAGACTCCTAAGAGATCTATATACATATCCAAAAATGATAAAACTTGGTTTATAGATTAAATATAATTAGATTAACATGTTTATAAAAATATTTTCAAAAAAAAAACAAAAAAAAATATTTTTTGACCGGTCGGAAATCCCTCAAAAAATATATTTTTTTGCATTTTTTTTTGAAAAATATTTTTATAAACATGTTAATCTAATTATATTTAATCTATAAACCAAGTTTTATCATTTTTGGATATGTATATATATTTATTTTGGATTTTTAAATACAGGGGTATTTAAGAATCCAAAATAAATATATATCACATGTTTATAAAAATATTTTCAAAAAAAAAAACAAAAAAAAATATTTTTTGACCGTGATTTCCGACCGGTCGGAAAAGATCGGTACTCAAGAAGATCCTAGTTTTTGGATGGAGGCTATTGTTGAACTTGCTCTCAATCAAAGCTAACTTAGCTAGAAGAGGAATCAATATTGATACCCGTTGTCAGTTATGTAACCAGCAGGAGGAATCGCCATGCATTTGTTCTCGGATTGTCCTTCAACAAAAGAGGCCTACAATTGTCCTCTTTTGCAATGCCTCTCAGGTACCCCTTTCTCAAATCTCTGGCAGATTTTCCATTTCTTTTGCAAGAGCAAATCGAAGTATCTTCTTCTCTCTTTTTTGTGCTCTTGCTGGTGCATCTGGTTTGTGAGATACAAACTCTATTTGGAGGGTTCCAACCCAAAGCTTCAGGACATCCCTCATTGGGTGATGGACTACATACAGTTGATTTTTGCATCTGCCTCTACTGAGGCCCTCACTTTTGATTCCAATGCTAGTGTTCCCAGATGGGAATGTCCTCAGTTAGGTGCAAAAAAGATAAATGTTGACATAGCTTACAACCTGCTGGCGGGTAGACTAGGATGGGGTTAATTATTAAAGATTATAATGGGGAGCTTGTTGCTGTAAAAACATGGAGAAGTGAAAGTATTCTTGACCCTTTATTCATGGAATCTAATTCGTTGCTTCCCATCAGTATGCTAAATGGAACTGCGGAAGTTCACTCTACACTTGGGCTTATACTCCAATAGATTAGACAGCTGGCTGCATCTTTTGTGCAATGCAATTTCACCCATGTGTTGCGGGTTGGAAACAAACCAGCCCACATGTTAGCTGAATCTGCCTCTATTAGTCAAGATTGTAATCGTTCCTGCAGTGAAGCTCCTCCTAATTATATTTCAAACCTACTCTGTCAAGACATTTTTTGGTTTAATGATACCTTTGTTGGGTACTCTTCCTTTTCTCCTCCTTTGGGAGACGATGAGGATTGGATCTAATATGTGGCCGATGGGCCTTTAAAAAAAAAAAAAAAGAGTTGAAGGTATGATGTAGTTTTGGATAAAATACTTGAAAGTTTGTATGCATAAATATTATTAAGATTAAAATTCATAGGCATATATCGAACTTGCCTCGAGTAAATAATATTAAACAATACCAACGTTGGAATTTATCATCAAAATGACGCAAATGGAGAGATCCCATGGAATCCAATTTATGTTTAATTGCATTGAATTGGAACCCATCAAATTGATAGGTTCGTGGAACAATGGCATTTTGAGTCACCTTCAAGCAATGAGTTACACACCGCCTATGAGTAGGATGATCCATTTACTAACCTTCCACCGCCTCATGTATATTCTGCCAGATGCGTCGCAGAAGGGGGCGTAATCATGTTTTGAGGTTGCTAATAACCCAGTTCCGGCAATTCGAATAAAGAAGAGTGAGGTGGAGGATTGTCCCACATCGAACACTCTAGATTTATAAAAGCATTTATAAAGCCGTGTGAGCGGAGCCTCAGCCACTGAATCATGGGACGGGAGCGTTTGGGTCGTGATGAGAAAACGGACCCAGGAAAGTCCCCGGGCTCTAAGCCGCAGAGATGCGGGCTCGTTGCGGAGTGTAGTTGTTCCGATATCCATGGCTGAGACTCGTGTGGAGCTTTAGGAGCTCGGAGCAACGTACCTTGGCCGAATCTTACAGTCATACGCTCGACCCTAATGGGTTAACAGAACGGGGCTTACGGTCCCATGATTCACCATTTTTCACTCCCAATTAATCCATTTTTGGACATTTTGGAAGTTTTGTAATTATTAAAGGAATATGTTCAGCCCTTGGGTACCCCATTGATCCATTTTGTAAGCATAAATTGTTTCAGGATTTGTTTCGTTGTGCCTGTTTGGCCCTGTGCTCGACTGTCTAAACCTAGATTTTTCAAAGTATAATGTAAAACTTCTTGCAAATGAATCGAGCATTAGTTATTCTTGTTCCCACCAAAGCTAGGCCTAATAGAGTTTGTAATCAGGACTTTGAGGGTGCAACCTGGCCGAGTGGAGCATAAACCCAAAAATTTATAACATTGCCTTTTTAGAACCTGAGCTAGATTTTGAATTTTTTATATTTAATATAAAATGTATTATACACATAGTACTTACATAATATTTTTTATATTTGTGTATTTTATATTATTTATATTTGAATACATGTCTATTTTGTTGCAGTTATATCATAAATAAATTATATTACTTTACATCTATCTTTATATTTATATTGTTTACATTTGAGTTTATTAATTTTATTCCTTTATCTTACTTCGATATGTTAAATATTCTTCTAAAATTATATTATATATTCCTATGTTTTTAAAAATCTAATTAAAATTTTCATAAAAAATGTACTTAAACTATATATTATTATCGGGGATGCTTTTACGTAAACCCCTCTATTTTCAATATCTAAATGGTTGAGGAAAAATTCGTTTCATCTATTGTGTTTAGCATCACTTACATTATTATGAGAACTCTTTCATTTGTTTAATACAAATGTATGTGAGTCTCATCTTCAAACTCATCTACAAACATGCAAAATTAATTTAATAAAATAATTTACTGTTAAATATCAATTTTTAAATAGTATTTTCAACATGTAAAATATCATTAAAATATCATTACCATATAGATGAATGATTTTATAAAGTATTACCACATTCGAATATATATGTGAATGAATTTAAGTATTTTCTCTAATTTACACATGAATAAACCTATTTTTGAGCAAAAGTGGCCTACGCACATATTGAATTTGAATGAAACTTGATATCGTAACTAAATCAATAATGTTAAATATAATGAATAGATTGAATTTTCCATCAAACTTTAAAATTTTAAAATCTGAAATGGTTATATAAAATCACTTCTATGTGACCCAGTTACATTAAAGTGAGTCCTTGCTTCTATTCTTGCTTATGTGATTTATTGTTACTATATATTTATATAAAATTTTAAACTTAACACTATTTTTTAATAGTAAACTTGTCAGTCGAGAAGAATTCTAAGTTTTAAAAATAGAATTGAAGTCAAGAATAGATTTGTTATAAATAAAATTAAGATTAAGTTGAGATAAACCTGAGTTACATGAGCCTAAGTTGGATTCGAAGGCCGTAGTAGACAGCGTACCATCGCCAAAAGAAGGCTAAGTGGTCATTAATTTTTATTAAGCTCCACCACCAAACGTAAATTATTTCTTGGGACAGATCATTTCAAGCAAGCCAGATGAAACGGTGAGCACGGGATCAAAACCTCACGACAATGGGGAGAAGCAACATCAATGGAAAGCCAGGGTTTACATTTTTTAAAACATGCAGGAGTCCGGACACAACAAGGAATGTAACTGAAAAAGCTACAGATCGACGCCCCAATCTAACCTAACGTTGGGGAAAAAGGGGGAAAAAAATCATCAGGGATCCATCCTAGAACATGAAATAACAAGTACCAAACGTCATCTAACCATTAAATCACCGGACACACGAACAAGAATACAAAAGTCGGGCACAAACATGCAAGAATTCAGCAGTTGGTGCAGCTTGCAGGAGTAACCACAGCCAAATACTGATCTGGGTCAGTGAGTAATAATGAGAAGTGAAATCAGCAGAACCTTGACTAGCCTCCTGGCAGAGAGATGTTAATGTCTGTGGAATTCCTTGACTCGGGTAGGGAGTGCAGGGACGCCCAGTTGTCACCTCGAAAGGAAGAAGATGTTCCAAGGCTGGGCTTAGCAATTGTTGAGCTTCTCTGCTCTGGTCCACCAAAGGACTCATCAATATCTGCTGCACAGGATAAGGGAACAGCAGAAGTTGGTGTTGTGGCTGAAATTGAGTCAGTTTTTGGCCTCCTTGGCTTTGGATGATGTGGAACGAAAGGCAGAAAACTTCCTACAACAACCTGAGAAGGGACACATGGATGCAGTTACGATGAAGAGTGCAAGCTATAAATCTGGTGGTGAGGTATACCATGAACATCAAGTCATTTGACCCTGTTCATTTTTGCAAGGCTGATTTCTGTAGGTATACCAACGGAATCAGAGCCAACACCACTTTCATCATTTTTACGTTGAAAAATGACAGATCCTCCTCTTCCTGTCCTCTAATTGAAACTCAGAAGAAAGGAAAGCTAAATTTAGAATAATAGCAATGCAGCTCCACAGAAGGCAAATCAACCATAACCATGATGCGTATGCAGGCAAACCATCAATTGCAAAATGGAAGAAAGAAAATAATCCTTTCTGGATGGATCATGACAGTCAAGTTTAAAGCTAAAACCAAACTAAGAACTCTTGGTAGTTGGTAGATCTCAGCTAAATAATGTAAACCTAATGCTGTATTAAGTAATTCTAGGCAGCTCTCAGCTAAACAAATATAAACCTAAAACCAGTTATCCATTCTCCACAGTATGGGATTTGCCCCCATCATGCCTGCATTTTGTTTCCAGCAGCTGACGCCGCAATTAGTTTCAGACAGCATGTGGATAAATGTGTCCATCCCATGAAATTTGCATGCCAAGAGAAGATCAAATTCAATTCCACTAAACATGCTGCATAAACTGTGACAGAATGCCAGGTTTAGAGAATCTAAGAGGTTAAGAGTAAATGACATTACCTGCACTGGGCTGGCAGCTACCAACAGACCAGCAACTCCTCCCCCTACAACACGGCCATCTGGGCTTGCCAAAGAGACGCTCATCCCACCAGATCGGCTCCTTGTTCCTCCACTCTCCGTAGGCATGAATGATCCGGACAAGGAAAGTATCTCAAAGCGACCCTAAGTACAGAGCATCAGAAAATTGCTCCATCAGTAAAAAGAATGGTAAAGTGAATGCAATATGGAGGGAAGAAGACCAGAACATAATAAAAGAAAATCAAACAAGATGCACTTTCTGGAATATTATTGGAACCAGAGAGATGGAGCGGACCCATTTCTTAAACATGTATAACCAAAATTTAATGACGCATTGATCTGAGATCTAAGATTATAATGGGAAAAGTGTAGTTGAACGTCACAACTTGGATGGTTCAAACCAGTGTGCACAAATTTAATGTCCAAGGCTTGAATGAGCCTTTGGGCCTTTGACCAAGTGATATGTACCCAAAAATAATAATTGTAATTAGGGGATATAGTTATCAGTGCTTGTCAACTAAACCGATAACATAGTCATTGTGCCCATTACAGTTGCCATATATCAGAGTCTGACGATCAATAGTTGTCAACATAATCCACTTTTAGCACCCGTTAGGTACCATAAGGAGGTTGTGTGAGGCCCAGGGAAAGGTAGCTACATACCAACCTTTCCTTTTACAATAATCACAACTGAACTCAATGCTGCAACTGATGTAGGTTGACCTGAAACAGCCTGAGCTTTTCAGCTGACAAAAACAATAGTTTTCTTGTTAGGTGCATTTTTCGGTTTTTCATCAACCTGCCTAACTACCCAATTCTATCATTGCCTTTAAGATGACACAGTCTTAATCCCAGAATTCTGGTGACAACTACTAGCAGCGAACCTCCAAATACGTGAATCTAAATCCCGAAAAGTACTAAACCCTTTTGAAGAAATAATAATGTGCCATTATCATCTCCCGTTGAACATGCATTTTTGTATATCACAGGTCTCCGGTAGATGTAAAATAAATTTATATGGGCTCTTTTGCAAATTGTGATTTTGCAATTTATAGCCTATAAACTTGGACTTTGTGAATGCCCCCTCTGAATTTCAACTGGGCATTTCAGGGACGTTTGGGGTGAAAAGTGCAGGATTGTGGGAAATTGTAGGAAATAGAAAATGGAATATTTTGAAAATTGTGTGATTGATAGGAAATGATAGTGGTAGAGTTGTAATAAATAGGGTTGTTGGAAGGAAAATTGAGTGGAAAGTAGGGGGTAAAAGCAAAAAATAGAAAATTTAAATGGCAAAATCATGCCTTGAAAAACAAGCAACCCATGGAATCCTGTGGTTTCCCATGCTCCAACGTTACCAAACATCACCTTCTTCTCCCTTAATCAACACACTTATCTGGTAAATTTAAGCCAGTGATCATGGAAGGATAGAGGTACAATTTAAACAGATGTTAGTCAGCAGAAGGGGAATAATCTAACCCAAAGTTCATTACCAAGAGGTTATTTGCAAAATCAATAGTTATGGGGTCTAAATTGCGAAATCAGTATTATGAACTTCTTTTGTAGATCATCGAAAAGAGGGAATTCTGGAATAAATAAATTAATTAATATTCTAATGAATGGATGGTCTTCTGCCATTAAAGATCTCATGTAAGATCATAAACTCTAATTAACGAGAACCTAATGCAAGGAAATGCAACCAGTCTTATGACGTGGGTGGCAATATGCCATTATTAGATATTGTTATGCCTCTGCAATGTGATTATTCTCCAACAAAAAAAGGCTTTTCATGGGGCAATTACAAGTTCCACCTTTTCTCATCACAGTAATTGAAAATTCATGTGACTTGCTATATTAGAGGTTTTTAGAATGTACATTTTTTATGTTGAAGAATGATTGTAGATGGATCCCACAATTATTTAGACGTCCAGTAAAATAAAGAATATTATAAGAAGCATCAGGGTACAGAATGTGATAGAATCAGCGGCACAAATATATGTATGACCGATAATTGTCTAGCACAATAGCAATTCTAACACTGGATAGATTTGTATTTAGGGCCTGTTTGGCCCAGCAGCATAAATACCACGATTTGCACTTTATCTAAAAATTGCCGATTCCTAGCTTAAGGATTCCGCGCATATTAGGGCTTTTTAACACAAATCTGTCAGCTTAATAGATTAGCTCCGCCTAACGACTCCAAAATATTATCTCATTTAGAGACTTGGGTACACCATAAATAATGAAAATTTTAATGGATGTGTATTCCTTCCAAATAAAATGAATTTTGTGATCCACTACGTTTCTCAATACCTTAACATAATTTTCCAAGTTATAAATATGCAGCTTGAGGGCGGACGTTGGTGCAATAATTAGGGTTGCTGGCTTTACAACCAAAGTTCTGGGTCTGATTCTAAGAAATCCTCTTAGTAAAAATAACCAGGGCAAGACTGCAGAATGGACCGAATAGAACCTGCCTATTTTTAAAATTTTGAAAAGTACTATAATCCTAACCCCTATGTCTGAAACATCAAACCAACTCTGAACTAATCCTAAAAATGTTGGCTTGACTTTGTAGTGAAAAGTTGTACATTGGACTGTTTAAAATTTGTTGTAAAATAAGAGTGTAAATTATAAAATTAGGTCTTACTTAACTATAACCTACAATTGAAAGATCTGAAAATTTCCACTGCTCTAAAATATTTACTTTAATGAAATTATAGTTTAGGTATGATCTCATAAAATAATCAGAGCACAAAACATAAACACATAATTATAGAAAAATGTTTATATCTATCTGTATACATCTCATAGATAGCATTCCAAGAAGTTGGTTCAAATTGATAGAGTTTCCGGGTAATCAACTTAACATTACCCAGTTACTAAATTGAGTCAGGCCAAGCCTAAATCTTTCAATCAAATATTTGGAAAAATCTCAACTCGATTATAACAAAAATAAATTTCGGTTAGCATGGTTCAGATTGAACTCAATCTAACTTACAAATATATTTGGTTTGAGACTCTTTAGGAGTGTGTTTCAGAAGTGATAAAACTTCTGATGAAAAATTTTCAGTAAAAAAGTTTTTGAAATGTGAAAAAATGATGTGATATGATAGGGGTAATGATGAGAAGTAAAGAAAATAAAGTTAAAAAAAAAATAGATTAGATGTATGGGTGGTTGTGCAGGAATGATTGAAAGTAGAGTAGTTGTATAGGAAGAAATGAAGAAATAATTTTAAAAAGGACAACTCTGAAGAGTGAAAAGTTTTTAAGTGTTAACAAACACCCCCTAGGAATATATTTAAAATTCTCAGCACAAGCTACACTTCTAACCTAAGGTAAGGCAGCACATCCGCAGCAATCAAGCTTAGCATTGTGTTCACTTGTCCACAATGACACCCAAAATGCAGTGAAGTTGTTCCCCCAACAAAATAAACAACCTACTTTATCTCACAAGTATGACTAGACCAGCAGATAACTTCTTCACGGAATATGGCATCTAAACGGAAAAAAAAAAAAAAAAAAAATGATGCAGTGGTGCCAAAAGAGTCAATAGAAGACCCAATTTTTTCTTAAGAGTTGGTTGGGCTGTTGGACAATAAGTACTTGGCTTTCTGGCTTAGACATATATGAAGACACTGAAAATTGATTATCCAAGAGCATATGCAAATATGGATCTAGTTGTTGTAGATCATGTGTTCCTCCCATTCTCCAGTTTTAGTAAATTTTGATCTCCGTCAAATGCATGGAATTGTTAGCATCTCATTCAGGGTCGCAAAGAAATATAATCATTAGAAAAGGAAACAGCCTTCAAATGTTCAGGAGGCGGCATAAAATGTGATAATTATCATGTAAAGCCAAAATATTAAACTGCTGAATTGTAGGAAGAGGTGACATATAACCGAAATTTTCGTAGGAAATATTCATGATAGCTTTAAAAGTACTTACAATTAAGTCAATCGATTTCAAGAAAGGAGCAACAAGGTTATACCTCGTATGTCAAAGTTCCCCCTGAAGAATCAGGCTGCCTAAGTGTAACATTTGAGATAGCACCATTTGCAGAAAGAACGCAAATAGCTCGAGGCCCTTGTTGAGAAAATGATATGATCTTCATTGTGACATCCTGAAAGATCAACATTCAATAAAATCTCAATCCCTGACATTAAGAGGACATGAATTGCATGACCACAGTAAATCATAAGTAACAACTGACAAACAATTTGATTTACGAGCAGTTGTCATCTATTCAACTTCTGTTGCCATTAAACAAGGAATTTCAGTACGACCTGCCTGAAGTTAGGTTGGCATGCAAGGTCAGGGTTCATTTCAATGCATCCAGCTGAAAATCCCATTTTTTATCATTTTTTTGAAAATCGTTTTTCATAATACTCTTAACCTACGTGTATTTAGCCTATAACCCAAGTTTTACCTTTTTGGAAATATATATATATATTTTTAAAATTTTTGAAAATAGGGATAGTTTAGTCATTTAAAAAGTACCAAAATCCCCATATTTTAAAAATAAAAAATATATATACATATTTTCAAAAATGGTAAAGCTTGGTTGATAGATTAAATACACCTAGTTTAAGAGTTTTATAAAAGAAAATTTCAAAAATAATAATAATGAAAGATATTTTTAGCCGGTTGAAATGAAACATTCCCCTGCAAATTCAAGTACAAGCCTAAAATTTAAGATCATAAATGTCCTTAGGCAACAGTCAAAATCCTCAACAAAGAGTTGAGGAAATGGCTAAGTCAGGTCCAGTCATATACTAATACGAAAGAGGCAGACCCACTGGCCACTACTGTAGGCCCAGGCCCACTTAAGACTGTCTGCAAGAAAATTTAGACCAAGCTACCAACTACTACCCATCAGTTTTAGTTGTCATGATTAAACACTAAAATGATGTTTCACGGTTTCACAATCACAAATTTTGTCCAAGCATCTACCAAAAGTCAATTATGTGCCAAGTGTGTGGCCAAACAATAAGATAATTAATCTAGAGCCTTGTTTTATATCAATATCACGTTTGTGAACTTACTTTTTATCATGATAAAAATTCAGAATAACAAGATCATTGCTTGGTCATCAACAAATTGCCATCTAAGTAAAACTACAGCTATTTTTCCTTTCTTGCGACATTTACCTATTCTTCTGTTTCTTAGGCAAATAAGATTGCAAAAGTATTTCCCAAGCCTTTTTTCATTGAATTTAACACCATTTTTTCCTTCATGGCTATATGTGGTCAGTACTGCTTGTGTAAAAAGCTTGCAATGAAACAACACCTGGTGTCCTCAACAAAAATATGCAAACAATGCCACAAATGATGAAACATTTATAGGCGTATGATTTGGATTTTTTAAAACTCCTATATGACCAAACAAATTAAATAAAGGCTTTTGAGCTGGTAACACACACTTTGAAACATGTCTCTCTAACTGCCTTGTGGCCTTTTCCCAGTTAGGGATATGTCGTATGGAAGAAATCTTCAATGCAACCCCTTGATTGGGGAAGCATTATAGTTTTCACCAATCATAATAGCTTAATAAGATCCAAATCATTTGTCATATTTATCTCTGCATATATTTTTACGGTATCAAAAACTATCTTAATTTGAAATTTAGATTAACCAGCAAAAATATATTCTCATAAAGCAAGAAAAAAAATTCAAACTTGTGACATTTTTTTTTTGAGGACATTTTGGTGCACAGAGAGCTTTTTTCAATTTAATACATCGAAACATGTCTCTCTAATTGTCTTGTGGCCTTTTCTGAGTTAGGGATATTTCACAAGGAAGAAGTCTTCAATGCAAGCCATTGATTGGTGAATCATTTTAGTTATCACCAATCATAATGGCTAAATAAGATCCAGATCATTTTTGTCATGTTTATCTCTGCATACATTTTTTATGATATCAAACATTATCTTAATTTGAAATTTAGATTAACTAGAAAAAAAATCAAACTCGTGACATTGATTGAAATCTTTTTTTCTTTGTGGACATTTTGGTGCACAGAATTTTTTTCAATTTAGATACTTTTTTATATTTAGAATAAATAAACAGTGACCTGTATTATGCTTGAATTTAACGACCCTTCTGCAGTATTAAGGATTGTCAATCCTAAAGGTTCAAGAATAGAACTCGAAACTCCATGTGGTTGAAAATAAGGATTAATTATCAGATTTGCCCTCTGCAAGTGATGTGCCAAAAATTCTCTCATTTCTTTGTCTGAAGTCATCGAAAGAAAGAAATTTGTGTAGGCTTTTAATTGATTCCACAATTGAACTTCCAACACCTAATGTAACTGATGTTGTTACACTTACAACAAATTTAGTCCATCCTCAGGACCCAAAAATATGCAAGATGGAAGAAGGGAAAAAAAAATTCTTTTGCATGGCAACACATCAAAAATACAAAAATCTCAAGGGCTTTTACAACATTTAGGGACCATGAGAGCATTTTTTTAATATATATATATATATATATATACTAAAACAGATGCTAGATTGAGTCATACCTCACCAGCAGCAACAGTGATGACATGGGGCATGAAATCAGCCCCAACAGAGCACCCATCGCCTGCAAAAGAAAACATTTTCAAGAACCAAATCACTTTTCAAATATCACACCATCATCAGACATTATTCTTTCATTAGAACTTCAACGCAACTCCAAGAAGTTCTACATATTTCAACAAAAATGAGAAGAGAGTTAACAAGGGAAATTCGAGAGACAGGATGACGATAGAGTTCAAATGCATGGTGAAAATAAGGTAATACATGTTCTGCAATGAATTTCAGGGCTCAATACAAATTCCACAATCTCAACTTACTAAAAGAATACAATATATATAACCATGCATCCCATTTATCAACATTACCACCATGTGCTTTCATTCATTGTATGTTTGTTAGCTTCATATCTTTTTCAACAAACTATTGTACACGCATTAGCTGTTATTTCTAATTTAGTGCAAACTTGCAGTGCTCCACCGTGGCCATGTACTGCCAACTTTTCTTGTTGTGCTTCGTCATCTTTCTTTCAAAACAGGTTAATAGTTTTGATCGTCGCTTCAACTATGGCTCACTCACATATATTCTTCATTGCTTCAAACATGCAGCTTTCATCATCATTCATCAAAGCCTTACACCACCTGCAGTAATCATGTTCTGCCATCCACCCCCAGTGGGCATTTCTCCATTCAAATCAGAGGCCTTTTTTTGTTAACTTGCCAGATCATTTAGAGGCCCACCTTCGTGCACTCAGCAGCTTCAAACTGAATCCTTCCAACTGTCTAATTGAAGCAGTTGATGGCATTCACCAGGTGGGGGTGAACCATATAAGTTGATTTTCCCTCATTGAAATAGATAGTTGTGCTGCCCTAACGTCTCTCAAATACATTTGTTTGTGATTCTAGCTTACTCATATTTCCCATAGTCAATCTTAACACTTCCCTGAATGAAAAATGGCCATTTTTCATCCCTGTACCTACTACATCAAGGGGCCGTTTGGCCGAGAGGTGCACGAAGACACCAGCACTTTCCAACAGTTTTCATCTGCTAGAAAAACTGGAGAAACTTAAGGTAGCTTTTCATGTCTGCAGGAAGCTCTTCATTGATGCTTACAACAAACGTGTGGTAAGTGAGATTTTGCTGTTTATCAACATTAGGCCAAACAGGTCCTTATTAGACTTGAAAACCAGAGTGCTAAAAGCTGAGATATCAAGCCATCGTTAAAAGTGGTTTAAAATAGCAAACACAAGAAATAGAGAATCAACGAAGTGGGTGGAGCAAACGAGAAAAAAAAAAAGAAAAAAAAGAAAGGGAAGACAATGCAGTACTGCAGGCATTTCCCCTTGAACAGACATCTATCGCCGGCAAATGTAAAGCAACTACTGAAATCCTTATACAGCCATGGCCATGTAATGAAAGCAAACGACCCAAGCTAGAGCATCTCCATTTTAGCCGGATTCAAATCGTATTATGGAAATAAGCATCGAACACCCACAAAGCCCATCTAATCCTTCAAATTTCATCCCAAGGGATCACCATTTCTGCATGCAAATAGAACTGAAACACTGCGACAAAGCACAAGCTGGAAAATTTTGCCTCCTGGGGTTATGGTTAATAGTGAAAATAAAATCATAATTATCCACGACATCGCTCTTTCTGGATAATCAAAGACTATTAATATCACTAGAAACACTCCCGGGCAAAACAGGGAGTAAAACAGAGTTCTGAAACGAACCAGCAGAAACCGCTTTTCTCTCAGTAAAAAAACGACATTTCCAAGTAGATCTATAGCAGGGCATCTCCATTCCAGGCCCCACACAATATCTCCATCAACAGACGCAACAGAGATTCAGATAAAACGCAGCGAGGGGGGGAATTTTTTTGCAGTAAAAAAAAATGGAAATGTTTTTTTTTTTTTTTTTCTGAAATGGCTCTCACCTGAATCGTAACCGAAATGCTTTGGTTTGTTCGTGGAACCCACTGGCCGCCCTCTACCCCGCTTCATCGGCGGGAACTCCCCCACCGCTCCAGCTGGCGGGGCCGACGCGGAAATCGGCATCGGCGACAGCGCCAGCCCCACGCCGCCGTCCGGGCCATACTTCCGCGGCCTCCCCCGCCTCTTCCTCTCCCCCATCGGCAAGCTCACCGGCGTCACCACCGCCGTCGCCGTTGCCGGCATCCCGAGGCTGGAGTCCTCCAACTTCACAGACGTATGGAAGGTTCCAGACGCTTCCCCCGGCATTCCAGGACCTATCCCTTCCCTCGCTTCCATTCATAGATTTTCCTAAACCCCCTGTAAATCACCCTACCCAACACAAAGAAAATTAAAAAATCTTTTAAATCCTCAGGTTGTCAAAGCTCCAGCAGAAGCAGCAGCTGCAGCTTTTATCTTCTTCTCAAGATTTCCGCCTTCCCTTTCTTCCATGATCGCATGCATGCCTTCTCGTCCTTTCAATGCATTGTCTTCTTCCGATTTTTCTTGCCACTGCTGTCTCTAAAACCCGGTTTCCTCGTGCTCCCTTAAGACCGCTACAGCTGACGGATCGGCGGCGACAGCAACAGCTTGCTGTTCTTCTTGGGAAGGCCAGGCCGGAGGCGAGAGAGAAAGCAGAACGGAAAAAAAATGCAGAAAAAATGGGAAAAATAAAATGGGTTTTGAGAAAAATAAATGCCAAGTATTTTTAATTATTTTAATGGGAGGATCCACGGAATCCGAAAAATAGGTTTTGGTTTGGAAAATAATTTCACGTCCGTCACGAGAAATTGAATAAAGAAATGACGGAATTGGAAAAGGAAATGGCTTTTTTTTTTCTTTCTTTCTTTATTTTTTTCTCTTTCTTCTTTTTTAGGTTTAAAGCTGACAAGCGAACGTTAGAGGCCCGCCTTTTTACTGCCACTGACCTGCCCCTTGTCCGCTTTTGCAATTACAACCTGAAATCTCAGTGGACTAAAATGCCCCCGCCCCTTTTAAACTTCTACCAGCGTGGCTCAGTTTTTCCTAATTTTTATTTATTTTTTTAATGAGGGACTTGCCATTATTTTGTGTGTTATTTTACCAAACATCTAGATTTTGTAGATAATGTCAAAGATATAATCCGTATCAGCTCCAGCCACCCCAATTAATTAACTTTTAAAGAACTTTCGCGATTTTCTCTTAAACGACCATAATATATTCTTAAATGATTAAAAACCCACAATATTGTCTTTTATCGTAAACTATCAAATATTTAAAATATTTTTAAAACATATGTTGCTGTTTATCTTAATATACCCTAAAATTTTATTTATATTTAAATTTTAAATTTAAACTTTTTCATTTAATTTTTTATTTCACCTTATCATCAAATATAGACATTTAAGACAACATTTTTTTCAAATGTATACTATCTTATATTTATCAAAAAAGCTGATATTTTGAAATTTAAATTAATTTTTTTTAAAATTTTGGAGCCCCTAATATATTCTTAACTACTACAATAATTACCAGCTATTTTAATTGTGTGTGTATATATATTTACAAACACAATGGGCTTGTGGGATAGATAGGATTGCCATGAAATCCAATTCGGGGCTGCTGCTTTCATGAGATTTTAGTTCAGGGACATTTTCCGATCGGGATTTGGGAGGGCCGTCGAGGTACGAATTTGGAAAGACCGGAGATAATTACCGGATTCATTTGTGATTGCTTGCCTATTTCTCACCTCATAACTAGCCATTATAGGTCTCTATATTTAAATTTCAAATTTGTGACTTCCCACATGCTACAATTGCAAGTCTTGTATTTTCCCAGCTGCATTAGCATTTGTTTTATATTTTTTTAATTTTTATTTTCTCATTGTCTCACAGCGCCAATAAAACGCATCTGCGGAGTTATATTTTCTAAATGGGTGGTCCACATGCTCTTGACTCGACGGTTCATTTTTTTTACTCCGAAATCCACCTGATACGCGGGGACCAGGTCGACATATGTAGGGTGGCCCCACGATTTTTCACATTAATACACATGCGCGAGATGGTCTGGATGGTATAGTGTTGGCGCTAGATTACATGCGCAAAAATACAAGTTGTGGCTGTTTACATGGTCGCCTGCCTGCGTTGAATGTGGACGGACTGTCGAGTATTTTGATTTGTTTTGTTTTTAGCGACGAACTGGCCTTGCCGCGTTCCCTTCCTAGCGAGCTTGCATCGTTTCCCACAGCCGAAGCAAGCTGACCGGCTCTGGCGCATCAAAGTGCGTGCGCGGTAGCGTCTACACTCGGATATGAAGCGGCAGGCAACGAGGCCGCCGGAACAGTGTCTACTCGAAGAGGGTTGTTGGAAATGTCAGGAAATGACGATTGCCGTTTAATCCGGTTTTGTTAGATTGTGTTTGGTTTAGTGTACTTAAATTAAGGATTAATGTTTACTATGTAGGAGCGTAGTCTCCTGCTACTGCCAGTATGGATATTATCAATACATTGTGCAAAAATTTAAACATATTAGTTGAGATTATTGATTGCAGTATAAGAAAAAGAGATCTTATAGAGTAAGATTCCAGGATACAACAATCGGAAAAAAATAATAAGGATTAGTGTTTCATGAAAAGACTGAGGTTAATGTGAACAGTCAAAAAATGTTGTTTTGGTGTAATTAGCTGAGAGGAAATGACTTTTTTGAAAATTGCGAAATATACTTATTATTTATTGTAATTGCAAATACGCTGCATGGTTTATAGGAGCGCAACTTGGGTGGATTAATGCAACTCAGAAAAATTCAGTTTCAACCGGAACTCAAGATAAAATATGGTTGGATTCGAGTTCCTGTAAACCATATCTTGAAAAAACCAAATTGGCACCAAATCCAATCCAAAGTCACTATATGTTTTTTTAATATATTCTTTCATGCAATCACATATATGTGTACTCTATAGGTTTAATATATGCTCTTAAGCTATATTTTCAATTAATATATAAATCATTGAAAATATTTCTTCTAAGTTATTTATTTTTATTAATCTTGAATAAATGAAATGATTGTTTCGTCTTTCATTATTTTAAAATTTTTCATTAAAGATGAATTCAAAAGTATATATAATAATATTTATATTTTTAAAAATATTGGGCATATGCTAATTCATTCACTTTTACAAAACTTGTAAATTAGTGATTAATTTTAATTTTGGTTATTAGATTTAACGTAGTAAAACAAAATTTTATTTTCATTTTTAACAAATAATTATTATTTATATTGTTTTATAAATCAAAGTTATAATGTACTTTAAAAATATACTATCTCGATTTATTAATTTTGATAATATATACATTTTTTTTTAAATATGAACTAGTTAGGATTAAAAAATAAAAAATTTAAAGTTTAACCCAACTACAAATCTAAAGTTCAACTCAAATTTCACTCGAACTCTATATAATCTGACTCAAATTACACTCTTAAATTTGTTTAAGAAAATTATCCTTATAATTTGCAACTAAGGGATTTGCATGTTCCATCTCAATTGATTGAAAGGTGGCTAATTTTCTTTTTAAATTTTGGAAACATCACCGGGGTGTGAAACAAAAAATAATAATATTTTATTAGTTTATTTACTACTAAAATGGCAAGAAAGTCATGTCAAGTGAAATTTTTATAATCTTGGAATGACTTTGCCTGTTTAGCATAAACCGATTGGATAGAATGGGATGAGGACGTTGAATCTCATTTTCAAGGTTAGTGTCAAATATAACTCAATTATAATCATATTTATAGATATGGCTACTCATTTAGAACAATGGCACATATGACTACCGAATTTACCCATAATCTCAAATATGACAACACTATTAGTTTTTGTTAGTTAGCACAAAATAATTTTCAAAAAGATCAAATTACCCTGAATATTTTCTATAAAATGGGCATTATCTGTGCATAGATATCAAATAGTACAGACGACCACACACTGCTTACTTCAAAACTATGCTTGGTATAATAGAATGCGCACAAAATGCCCTTTTATATAAAAAAAAGGTTAAGGGTAATTTCGTCGTCTCGAAAAATTTTCCCCCCTTAACTAATAGTAGCAACATCGTTTCAAAATGTGTAATTATGTCCTTAAATCAAGTTATAATTTGGGAATATATATGAAATTAGTTTCTTTTTCAATAAAACCTTTCGTTTTTGTTTTTTTATTACTTTAGGAGAAGGGAAACAATGTTCCCCAATAAGATTTGAACTTTGAATTCTCTCATAGAAGTCAGGATGTGAAACTAATTGGGTTATATTTAAGTTCACTAAAATTCTTCATTTTTAAATACGCAACAATCTAATTTTATCATTTTCTATATTATTTTTCATTTATAACATAGTTTCTCATTTCCTACTGCAAGTAGTTTCTCATATCCTACTACAAGCTAATCTTTCCTCATGCAAATCTTTATTCTATCTAATTGAATGACCCTAACCAGGCCAATGATCTTTGGCACAGAATTAGTACCTTCGTGGGTTTAAGTAAGCATTAAAATAGGGCTTAAATTGTAGACACATGCAAATTTGTAAAGTTGATAAGACTTCTTAGTTAGTTGAAATGTCACGGCATATACAAATTTAAGATGTTTCATGATTAATATCAGTTTTGCTATGAATTTTTTCTACAAAAACTAAATATTCGAGAAAAGACAAAACAATATAATGAGAACTTAAAATTTTAGGAATACATTAGGCATGCATATTATGTCCGAGCGAGGGTGTAATGATAAGCTACATTGAAAAATAAATATTTATAGAATTTCTATATTGGAAGTAAGAAATAAGTGTTCCTATCAAACTAAAGGATTGTTATTCAAAAAATTGACAATAATGAGAATATATATATATACAAAGTATGATATTTTTTTTATTAAGATTTGTACAACATAACATTTGATATTACAATCAAGTTCATTTACAAGGAAGACAACAAACTTTCATCTATCTTTAAGAGAGACAACTCTTATCTATCCTCAAGAAAGATAACAAACTCACATCTTATTCTCCCAAGAGACCAAGCTTCCATAGCAAATTTTAGTCCACAATAGGTTACCCACATGACCTATGCAGGATGGGATGCTAGTACAAGGTTAATATGAAAGGCATGTAAGCCAAAATGTTATATATGCAAATACATCCTACTTTCACCTTACCAAAAAGTTTTGCAATAATAAAATATGAAGTGTAATGATTGAAAAATATGATTAAGAATACAAATATAAGAATAATTATCTTTTTATATTTTATTTTATTGAGCGTGTTGAGTAATTAGAAATAAAAGTCAGTTTTATTGATTTTGATCAACAAACTTTCCCTACCATCTCAGTTACCAACGGCATATTGGAATTGGATATGGGATGACAAGACCCAAATTCCCCAAAATTTTAGCGGTTATTCATAGCAAGATACTCTAATACTTGCCACATGTGCGAGTCCGAGGCAGGGGCACATGCATCCCTCGACATTCCCTAGTCCTTACCTATAAATGTAATTAATGAGTGTATCATTTTATTTTTATTGTTTCCCATTGAGAACTATTCAATATCATTAGTTATACATTGTCCTGCTCCTCACTGTTTAAAAAAATTATCTTACTATTTTTATCCTTTCATTTAATTATTTTCACATCTTTCCATCCAATTATTTTTCTTCCTTTCATTTGGACGGAATTTGGATGAGACATAATTATTTATTTTCCGAAAACACTTTTATCATTCTAAAAAATTACTTTTTTATTTTTCATATACATTTTATTAATTATGGTACAACTTTTCTTATTCTTAATGCACATTAACACTTTTCCACCTGACATCCTCATCTCACTCAATCATCACCAAGAATACATTTTACTCTCGTTATATCTAGTCAAATCTATTTCATTCTCACCATTTACATCTTATAAAACAATAGTTAAATAAAAAAAAATTTATCTTATATCCACAATATTTATCTCTAATTCCTAATAAATTTGCAATGTTTCAAATATTCTTCTTATACTAATAACATTTCACATTAAAGTCCTATTATGTTTATAAAGTTAAAACAACTGTTAACATTATCTAAAAAGATGATTTTGCCCCTCCATAATTTCTTAATTAAAGTGATTCACCTCTAATATGACTCCACTAATGTTAGCAAATTATTAATTTTTTACATCAAATTATCCAAATATCATATTGAGGTTAAATCATTTCAATTAGAAAAATTTAGAAGGGGTAAAATCATCTTTTCAATGAGATAATTAATTATTGCTTTGAATGCATGAGTATGATTGAAATTTAAAGTAAAATGTTATAAGTATAAAAGAAATGTTCAAAATATTGTAAGTATATTAGGAATTGAGAGCAATTGTTATGAGTACGAAAGAAATTTTTTTAAATAAAATTTATAAGTAGACAAGGTTTTTGAAAAGAATAAACACCACTTGATATGTACAGACAATTTTATTGTTCATTTATTTTGTGATAATTTTTCATTTATATTTATACGGATTATAATCCCAAGTAATAGAATAGAGCCATCTTCGTCTGATTTTGCTTTTGCCAGACTTTTACGCCAATTCGTGATATAAATATGTTTTGTAAGGAAAATAAATACTTTTTAAAACGCTTTCCAACATAAAATGAATATGTACAACAATTTGCAAGTTCTATCTGTCCATGACAAACGTAGCCTAGTTGGCACCATTCTCAGCCTCTATACAGGCTAGTTGGGGGATCGAATGCATGGGGAGTAATGTCTTCCGTTCGGGTAGCAATGGTCTCCTCCCTTGTTAATGTAAGTTGATTATTATCAGTCGAGGTGAAATGCATGCTGATTTCGGCATGATTGAGTTGTAACCAAAAAAAAAAAAAAACAACAGAGATATTGTAAATTCAATTTCTAGATGAAAAAAAAAAAATTGCGCGTGGAAAGCAATAACAGCATAAAGCAAGAGAGAAGGAAAAAGATGAACTTTGCATGTTGCTATTTGAAGGCTAAAACGAAACCGATTTTTATTTAAAATGATTTTTTAAGTAAATGCAAACCAAAAATTATATTTATCAATATATTTATGTATTTTAAAATTTACATGTATCTCTTTTCGCCTTTTAATAGTTATATTACAAATAATTTTATTTTTCCGAGGTTATAATTTTGATTTTTTTTAAAAATATATGTTTATAAACGAGATGAGATGTATTATGTATAGCGATGAATATATACATATTTTTCAATCTTAGGATTGGTTTAATCTCAACTAAATGGGATGGGATGAGGATGGCATGAGAATGAGAAATTTCCCATTTGCTAAAAATATTTTCCTCATTCTTAATACACAAAAGCCCAACGTCTAGCCTCTCGATGGTAAAACTTGGTGCCTCATCCACGGCATATTGTCAAAGTCCTGTTTTTGAAGGCAGGCGAGGGTGTTTCATCACCCATTTAAAAAGAGTATGATGTAGGGATGTGAAAGCATTTTTTTATTGAAAACTTTAACATTTATCACTTGCGTTTGTTTATGCATTACCACTGATTCTCAAGAACTTGTGCAACTAAATACAATCTACGTCGTCGGCTGCAGAACGGGATTTCCGTTCGCAGCCGGTGCTGGTTCGAATCCCATGTGGGATTCTGAACCATATTTGGGGTGGGGGCATGTGTGGTCCCCCTTTATGCTTGGATGTGAGTTAGTGGTCTCCCCACTTGTTTGTGGAAGCTTGTTGTCATCTTCCATTGTAAGCTTGTTAGAATTGTCTCAGGGTTTGAATGTAATATAAATTGAGATACGATGTAAAATATCCTCCAATAAAAAAAAAATACAATCTACGTCAAAGTTTTCAAAATTTATGACCTCTATCGTGATTCATTGGGTCCCAACTTATATTAATTAAGGAGGTAAGAGATTGAATTTGAGTTCAACAATCCAATTTTCTAAATTGTTCCCCAAGTATGCCATGCAACTAAAATTTTTTATTTAACTTAGCTTATGTTGTCGGGCTCAAAGGTGTATATTTTTTATTTTTATTTTTCAGGATATATTTCTAAATGTATTTAATTTATATATTAAAATTTATAATTGTTAGTTAGGCGTATATTTTATATTTTATTTTTCAGGATATAATTTCTAAATGTATTCAATTTATGTATTAAATTCTATAATTGTTAGTTACGTGTTATATTTTTTCACTTAATGTGTATCTTCTAACAATTATAAATTTTGATACATAAATTAAATACATTTGAAAAAGATATTTTCACGAAAATAAAGAATAAAAATATATATTAGCCTAGATAACATTTTTTAACAATATCATAACTTGTTTTTTCTTCATCAGCTTTAGATAAAGTTGGTTCGGTAAAGTTGAGGAACGTACGGCACCCTTTTTTTTATTTATTAATATCATGACCCAGTGCACACATCATTATAACTTTAATCTGATCCCCCTGACATGAAACTTATTTGGTGGCAAAAAAAGATATTACCAAAGAAATAAAAAAATAAATGATCCTGTACCACTATTTGTGGTTGAAGATAGGTACGACAAATTCTAATTTTATAATGCATGCCTTAATTTTATAATAACTTGGCATGTAGAGTGGTACAAGTCCTTATCTTCATAAATTAATAGCAAGAATAACTCAAGCAGTGATCTCCAGTCGTACGAATTCTCTTGCTCCTCTCAATCTATTCCTTATCTCCGCACACATAATTCCTACATTTACAACAATAATTATAAGGTTCCCATTATCAGAAGTAACTACATGTAACGTCTCCGTTTGATACCCACTTGGACAAATATAATACTATTTGGTTTCTCACGGTATAAAAAATATATTCAACCAAAGTACGTTGAGCATGGTTTAAAAAATATATAAACATGTATAAATTGTTAAAAAATATTTAATACATTTGTAAATATATTAAAATATTATAAGAATTTAGAAATTATTCACCTACATAGGAATAATGTTTTATACAATTTTAAATGTTGAATTAACAATCTTAAAATTTGTAGATAAATTAATTACTTTTATTAAGTTGATTTTACACTTGTGTTTTGGGGAGTGATAAAATTGTTGATGAAATATTTTTTTGTGCAAAATTTTTTTAGTTGGAAAAAATAATGTGATATGATAGGGTGATAATTATTGAGGAGTAAAAAAATGAAGTTAAAATAGGTTAGATGTTTGAGTAATTAGATAAAAATGATTGAAAAGTAATAGTTGTATAAGAAGAAATGAAAAATATACTAGTTGTAAAGAGTGAAAAATCTTATATTAAAAATTTTAGTTTAAAAAATTTAGGTATAAACGAACACTCGCAAAAGCTATACATATATATATTTTTATAAGAAGTCATGCTTGTATTTTTTTTATTACATGAGACCATACTCTTCTTCGGGTTCAAATTCTAGATCACACTCATATTTAACAATTATGCATATTTCTAATTGGGATGGAAATTGATTCTCCTATTTCGAAAGAATTAAATGAAATGAGTGGGATGAATTTGTTCATATGTATTCTTTTTTTCAACTGCATAGCTTATTTTATTTTTCATTATTATTTTTTTGATATTTATATATCATGATATCTTGATATCACAATGTGGCAAATTTATTACCCTTACGTCATGGAAGAAAACTTTTCCTGTACTACTAGGGAAAATTTTAAAAACTCTTGTTCCGGAAAAAATTAAAAGATACCCACTACAGGAGAACTAAATTACAAAATCCCCTCATATCAGACAGGGGACCGAACTAGGGTGAGCTGAATTCCCCCCCCCCCCCCACCTAGTTACCACGTGAACGCCAGGTCTGTGGTTATTTTTCTTTCTTTTCAATGGCGTAACTTATTTTTTTCATACTTTATTATTGTTATATATTTTGCTTCCGTGGTCATCATTTTGCTCCACTTTTTTCTATAATGATTAATTAAGCATGTAATCTCATTCGACATTTACCTTTTCAAATCATTGTCAGCATTTTAATGGTTCATTTTTTTATTCGACCTTATTATATACATCAATATATCAAAATTTTTCCATTCAATTTCAGTGACCAAATTCATTGGAGGATATTTTAGGATCCACAATTGTAATAAATTAATATGAGATAATCTGCACGTATTGTAAAATATATTAAAAATGAAAACTTCTTGCAAACGATGAATTTTATTTAAAAATAAATTTTCTAAAAAAGCAACGAAATTTATAACAATTTTTACAAAATAGCTATAAAATCATTACAAGTTACATGCAACGGAAATTTTTATTTACAAAAATAAAATTTTTATAGCATAAAAACATTCACAACATTTTAAATATATTCTCACTATAATGTTATATTTTAATTAGGGTTCAAATCTTATATATTGATTCCATCGAATTAAATTTATGGAACCTCTTCATCTAGAACACGCACTAGTGATAATAAATACTATAAATATGCAACAATTTCATCTAATTTCCTATAAATTGCTTGATTTATAAGCGGCTAAAAATTCTAATTCATTTTTTTGAATTTATTTATTTTTTAAAATTTTTATAAATGTATGGTATCGCATAGAACTTAACTAATGTGAAATTTGATTTTTTAAAATTTATTTATTTTTAAAATAACAGAAAAAATATAAAATAAAAAAATCATTCAATTTCATTGGAAACAATATCTAATTAGGGCCATGTATTTATAAAAAATAAGAATATTTTTTGATGTATGGGATGTGGACAAAAAATCGATAGTGATCCTATTATGTCCTCAATAAATTTTGGATTTTTTTTTTATTCTTTTATAGATGTGTATATCCTAGTTAGATCTTTTAATATATGAAATTCAACAATCTTTTAAATGTATTTTATATTTTATTTTAAAAAAATAATGACAAGGGAATGTATATTTTAGCAATAAAAATAAATATAAATTCAAAAATTGTCCAAATATACGTGGTACAAGATCTAAGTGGGCTCCTATTTTTATAAAAAAATATGGGTGTATTTGGTGTTAAATAAAATTTCAAATGAAATTTTTTTGGTGTAAGTGTTTTTGAAATATCATAAGTGATATGATATGTTTGAGTAACGATGATGGGTTAAAAAGAATAAAGTTAAAATAAATAGTCAGCTAACTATTGAAATTGGTTAAAGAAGCATAATTATATACATTATCATGTATATTAGGGTAAAATAAAACATTCATTTATTTTTACAATTAGATATATTTTTTTTGACTTTTCTTCGTAAACATGTTTTCCCAAGTGTATTCAATATATATACAAAGTTTTTTCATTTTATAATACTTTTACATATTTATTGGATTTTTTAAAAATCATTTATTTCAAGGGTATTTAAGTTATTTTTCACCCTTAAAAAACTTGATTTTTAAAAAATAAAAAATAAAAAAGTTTAAATTACTGTAAAATAGCAAAATTTTGTATATATATTGAATACACTTATGTAAACATGTTTATGAAGAAAAATAAAATAAATATAACTAATTATAAAAATAAATAAATATTTTAGTTTAACTTAAAATACATTATGAAATATATATAATTCAACTCCTCGGTTTAAAAGTATGAAAGTTGCATATAAAAAATACGAAGAAAATGACTAAAGAATATGAGAATAAAGTAACATTGATAGCCGGCTAGCTGACAAATCTGATGGAATGCCAAATACACGCTAGCTGATGGAAAAAATGAATAATCCGCCAGTGATGGATCAGCGACAAGGATCGCACGACAAAGGAGGAGCATGAAAGACAGGTCATCTAGAGGATGGATGAAGTTCGTGACGGCGACGTTCCTTAATCGTCCGTCCCCCGCTCGAAAAGTGCGACGGGCCGCCTCATCGTACCGCTGCAGCAAGCTGCCTGCAAGGGATGCTTTCCGTCCAAGCAGTTGTACTGAACTGCCAACGCATGCAGTATCTCCCTCCTAAAATGCAGAGTATGGGTTACACATCTCATCACCTTCCAAACGTCCCATTGGAGCGCTGCCGAGATCGCAGATGTCATACAATCATAAGAGAATAGTGGGGTTTGGCCGGCCGGCCATCCAAACCCTCCAACCCCCCTGGCCCCACTTAACTGATCCATGCATTAATAATGATTTTTTTGAAAACATATCCCAAACCATGTGGTGGGTGGCCAAAGCGCAGCGCGGCAAGAATCCTCGATTGTTGCATGGGTCAGATCTCTTATGATTTCTTGGCTTTCCCGATTGCCCACTCCGACCGACGGCCTGGACGAGCGCAGGCCGACATTGAGCATTTTATCATTACTGCATGGCCAGAACTACTAGAAAAAGGATGTGTCTGTCGATCGGCTCAACTTCCAGACAGAGAATGCTGAGATGGACCACAAAGCTCGACAACTAGGCCGCCGCGATTGGTCAATCCAACCCGTCCATTGAGATATATAGGTTGGCAACTTGTTTGTTTTCTTTTGGCATTCTATCAAGATCTAGTAAGAAATCACTGAAGCAGACAACATCACCAGCATGCCATTAGATAAATCATCGATAGACTGTGATCCTCGTAAACATATGCGATCCAAGATGTATTCCAAAAAGCCACATTTTTCAATTGCTGGTAACAAAAATCACGTCTGTTCGAGGGTACAGAATCTATCCGTACAAAATTTCTGTAGTGGGAAGTAAAGGTATGTCTAGTCCCAAGGTTTTTAAATTTCTGTTGTGTGGGTAGGCTTCATTGTCTTTTACTTTTCTTTAACAGTATTGTTGGGGGCTGTCTTTTCTGTATCTCAACCGCCCAAAGCCAATCTAATTAAGCAACCATGAAAATGTGAAATGCTACTCCCGCCCGCGGGGCCGCGTATCAGATGGGTAACGAGGACAGCATTTACGAGCCTCGGAGAGAAAGCAAGGGCATTTTCGCATTTTCCTCAGGGCGGGGATCTCGCAGATAAATAAAAAAACCCATGATATGCCGCTTTGACTCGTGGATCGGGGGTGGGGGCAGTCGGGCAGTGGGGTTGGGGTGGGGCCGGGGTGGGCGTGGGGAGGATGGGCAAGTCTCAGCCACGTGTGGCGTCAGATACTGCCCGGCCGAGAATGACGTGGCGCATGGGTCCACCTGCTGCCCCCTCCTAGTCTACGGTCTATCATCCAAAGTGCAGATCTCAACCAATCATCGTCGCGCATGACGGCAATGATTGCTCCATATCCTTCCAACGTGGCAGCATCATCGACGGATCTCCGACCTGCATGCGTCTCGTTCCGTGTTTTGCTTTGTTGCTATTCGACTCCACCATCCGTCGCGCTGGACGAGAATGACTTGCCCTGCTGAAATGACCATCAATATTATCAGATCAAACATATAATCAAAGGAACAGCTATTAATGACTCTAATCAAGAATCTTTTCTAGTTGATTCTCCAGTTCAAAAAAAAATTCGATAATGAATCGACTAATTTTTTATTGCGTAAAAGGAAAAAAAATCTTGAATTATAAGGAAGAATGTCTAGAACATGCAGCCCTAGTAGTTTTTATAAGCGACCCGAGTGCACTAGAGCTGCTCAAGAACATGAAAATTATTTAAAAAAATTCAACAACAAATTAGAGAGCTTATTTACAACCACGATTTGACGAAGTCGTTATTAGTATCAATGATGTGTTTAGCATTCAGTAAAACTTGTTCATCTAAAACTTTTCAATGCCACAATTATTCTATTTTCTAATAATTTATTTATATTTTTTTATCTAATTATCATACTTTTTCAATTAATTCTTCATAACTTTTCGTACAACTACTATACCTATTTTAATTTTATTTTTCTCTTTTTACTATTACTCCGGTCATATCATATCGCTTTTTCCATTTTAGAAACTTTTCATTTCAAAATTTTATCGAATGCCAAACAACAAATAAGAATGAAATAGAAAAGCTTTTCGGTAATATTAATTAAATTAGTAAAATGATCATTTTAGGTTGATCTAAAATGCTCTTATTTCAGACAGGTCCAAAAACCTTTTTTTTTCTTCAAATTTTTTATGAAACTATTAATCTAGTTATATTTAATTTATAAACCAAAATTTACCAACTTTAGAGGTGAATATATTTATTTTGAATTTTTAAGTATATAAGTATTTTAGTCATTTTCAATAATTTGAAACATGACTAAAATACTTCCATATTTAAAAATCCAAAATAATATATATACGACACTAAAATTGGTAAAACTTAGTTTATATAGAAAATATAACTAGATTAATAATTTTTTAAAATTTTTGAAAAATAAAAAGTATGTATTTTGGAATATTCTAAAATGATAGCCCCCGTCAAATTAATATATTACAAGTTTTTACCTTAAATAGATTATCTTGTAAAATTTGTAAATTTGACTTTATAATTTGACTATAATTACAAATACACCTGCTTAGTTTCAAAATTTTCAAATAATTTATGTATAGCTTGACTGTAATTTCAAATAAGCTTGCCTTACCAACTTGGATATGTCTTCAAATATATATAGACTATATGGATATATTTGCAAATTCAGAAACTAAGCAGGTATATAGTATATTTGCAAATATATCTACACTATGATGACACTATGACAACATAAGTATATTTACGACTATGATCAAATTATGTGAGATTATTTGCAAAATTTAAAACTATATTTACAATTATGGTCAAATATTACTCTTTTGTTTTTATGCAAAAAAAATATTTTTTGTAAAAAATGAATATGTAAATCAATAATTAGGGGGAAAATTTTAAAAGACAGAAAAAGAGCACTACAGGGGAGTCATAGAAAGCTGGGATGTAACGGCTGATATGTTGTGATTGGTGTTTTCGTCGCTAATGGACGTCCGAGGTGGATGGATGGAATGCACAAGCAAGGTGCGAGCAAGCGCGCCTCTTCTTTCCAGCGCGCCGAAGACGCTCCGAACCCAAGCGGCCAAGCGCCCGCAACGAGAGAGGGAGCAGAGCGGGAAGTGCGACTGCTTTTACTGCTCTAGGATTCTTAGCAATGATGCCAGCGAGACGCCGCTATCGTTCCAAATCCCCAACTAAACGAATCACCAGCCGTACATGTGCGGACCAAGAAACCGAACCTGCGGCTGAGATTGTTTGTCCGACGAGCATACTTGAATGATACTTTTGGATGGGTTCTTTATCCGGGAATAAATGTGGGGAATGCTTTTACCAAATTCTTCTTTTATATAATTTTTTTATTTTGAATACCTTGACATTAATAGAAAATCTAATTTATATGTTATATTCAGTATTATCAATAGTATCTTGAAAATTTTGTTATTTATCTAGTATCACTTTACATCGATCCTATTTATAAATGTGTAAAATTAATACAATAAAATAGTTTAATATTAACTATCAATTTTAAAGTCATATTTTCAACATCTGAATTGTCTAAAATATCATTGCTATATAATGGATAATTTTATAAAGTATTATTACATTCTAATATATATGAAAAATGAATCTAAGCATTTTTTTAAATTTACGTATGAATATACGTATCTTTGAGCAAATGTAGCTCATGCACATTTGGTTCGGATGAAACTCAGTATCCTAACTTAACAAATGATGTTAAATACAATAAATATATTGAATTTTCTATCAAGCATTAAAACCTAAAAATTTAAAGGGTTACATGAAATTGCTTCTTACATGAAAGCGAGCCCAATATAGAAATTATTCACTGCGGATCAACTACAACATAATTACAGTGTAGTTTCCTGTAAAATGGGTTTCACATATATTAAAATATTATGATACTTTATACAATATTTTATTTATATAATAATCATACTTTAGACGATTTAGATATTGAAAATATTAATTTAAAATTGATATTTATGTTAAGTTATTTAATCATGTTGATTTTGCACCATTTTAAGATAAGACTCATAAATGTTGAATTTGGATGAAAATCAATATGCTAATAAAGTGAATAATTGTTAATATAATGGGTGGGGTAAATTTTTTATTTATGATCAAGTAAGTCCCATGAAGCATGAACTACAGGGTGTAGTTACATGCATTAGAACATTTTTCATGTACACACACCATATCAACTTTTCCATAATAATTATGCCACCGCGTTTCTCAAATTTCAAAGTTGCGCATTCAACACCTATGCCATTAAAAACATTATTCATATAATGATTAATAATTTATTATAATGCGTCTATGAAACAGTTTAAATATTTTTAATAATTTACACATAAATAAACATATTTTGAAGTAGAGACGACCTATCCAAAAATTGATTAAGATGATTTTTGGCATCGTGTTAATACAAATTCTGCTAATAAATAAATAAGATTTTAATTTAGTTATGAAGTTAGCCCCCAAAATGGGGTGCTACACTTATCTATTTCAATGACATCAGTACCTTGAAGTATACCCCGATTTATATTTAGAATTTCATACAAAATTCAGGGAGTGATTCATTACAGTATGCTGCATTGGAGAGTCCACGCAATTCTTTGCTTTTTAATATTTTGAAATGCTTTTGTTTTCAAATCTAAACCACTTAGTTTCTCAAAAAAAATAAAATAAACCACTTATCATATTTATCCATATGTATTTATTTTTTATTCTAAAAAAATTAAATGTATTGAAATTTTTTTATATTATAGCTGTACTATATATTTTGAAAAAAATTAATAGGTTTGAATTCACTATGAAAAATGCTAAAGTTTTGCAAAATATTAGTTTCCAATCAAAATTTTTTGGGTAATATGATAAAATGAATGATGGTAAATAAAGTAAATGGTTTGAATCTAGAAAAAAATAAAATAAAAAATATTATACTAAATCATTGCCTATAAAATATATAATCACTTTTGAAAATAATCGTTCTCAGTGTTAAGTTACTAGAAATGATTAGAGGTAAAGATAAAAAATGGAAAAGATAGTATTATTTTACAAACTTAAACGAATAAATTTTGTTGAATAATATTTTCTTAATCTAGTCCCTCGACATTGATTCATATTATACGCAGGCAAATTAATTGTGGTATTTAAGAAAATTATTATAGTGATTTATGCTATCTTAATTATTTTAGAATTTAATTTTTTTAAAGAACAATTTTATTTCGAGTATAGTATCCCCTGATAAATATTTCATTTATTCAATTAATGATTGTTGCCCACAAATAACATATAAGATTCATCTCTAAAAGTATCTTTTCTACGCAAGCACCCTTCTAAAGGAAATACATCTTTCAAACAAGTACTGTACGTAAGTGCGCAGTATGTATGAGTCCTCAAGTGCAATACAAAAAATGGGTAGCTATCATCCATAAAGTTTTACCTTTAATACATGTAGATATATTTTTTTGTAACTATATATATTCCAATGCAGACTGTTTTGAAAACCGGACCGAACTGGGCGGTCGGACTGATCGGAGTCGTTACTGTTTCCGGTCCAACCGCAGTTCGACCATCTGTTCGACCCGGTCACAAAACCGGTTCAGTGACCGGTCCAGTTTTAAAAATATTGAATTGCAGCCTCGGCCATTCTGACGTATGCCTTTGTAATGCCAGCAGTTGTTGGGCGGAGCAGAGCTTTCTTTCCGTTTTACCGTTTCTGCCAAAGCACACATGCATTCCCTCCTCTTCCCAACTTCACTTTCTTCTTCTGTCCTTTTTTATAAAAGAATTTCTGAAAAAATAAGCTGCCCTGTCCCCAATTAAAAATAAAATTATTGTGTACTTCCGAAGAGAAAATATATTTATGAAAATTTCAATCCCCAACTGCCTTTTTGCCGGCCACAAGTCAAAGAATTAGGTGTTTCTTGCTGATATTGAAATTGCGGCCAAGCATGCATGGATGGCCAAGCCAAAAATAATCCAATTCTATGTGGACCACTCAACTGCTCACCCTCCCAGCACAAAATAACCTCATCAGGTATCCATGCTTTTTGATTAAAATCCTTTTTGGGCAAATGGAAATGTTTGTAGATGCAGCATCTGCTACCTGCTTGCTAAGTTTTTCAGTGGGGGGGTCCTAAAAAATAGGAATGGAATGTGTCCAACCAAATTTAGTTGCATCTGATATTTGAATTTGTAGATGATAATTAATTTTATGAGGGTAGGTTTATGTTGACGAAATTGGGTTTTATTAATAAATTAGAAGAGGGAAAGATACCTTTCATTGGGTGCGTTATTTATTTAATCACACTGACTATTTGAAAACCATGCAAATAGCATATTTGTAATACGCGTCCGGATCTGGACTTGGAACATGAGTCCAAAAGTCACTCCACTCCAGAGCTGACAAGGAGGATAAAATTCTGGATTTTTACAAAACAGGACATACTGGTACGCGTAATTGCATTTTGGCATGTCACATTTTAGCTTACAAATTTCGAAAACCGTGCAAACGAACCCCGAAGTCAAGATTCATGAATTAGCATAGGCTAATTTTTTTTTTTAATTAACAAACAAGTTGATTCATTCCTAAAAGTTCACTGTTAGCAAATAAATCCTGTTTCTTTTTTAATAGTGAGTGAAGTCCTTTGCAACCAAAATTTCGTGATTTAATACTAAAAATATCTTGTAACAGAATTTTAGGAATAAACTCATAAATGAAAATTAGTTGCTGTAACTTCATGAAAAAGGTTGTAACAAAGAAATTATTTTGCAAAATAATAAAATATTACCTTTTTGGCAATAAAATGTAAAACGCTTTGCTAAAAGCGAACTCTTAACAACAAACTTACTTCTACGCTAACGTAATTTTTTTTTTTTTTTTTGTGATACCAACATATAAAACGTGCTGTAAATTTTCTTTAGTGTAATAAAAAAAATGCCCCCAAGACACCTTCGCACATTAACCCCGTTTAGATTAGTATACAATGGAAAAAAGCGTGATATCTACATTTATTTGATTTTCCTTTTAGATTTGCAAGAAATTTTAACTATTTTTTACTATTTTATTTTTGAGGGCTGTTCGCATGTGGTTAATCCCATGATAGCCCTCGTGCAATATTTATTTTTAAATTTTTTAATTTTTCATAAACATATTTTAAAAGTGTATTTAACCTATATGTCAAGTTTTATCATTTTATAATATTTTTATATGTTTATTTTTTTAAAATATCGAATTTGGGGTATTTTAGTCAATGTCACATCTTGAATATTTATACAATACTGCTCGTTTTTTTATTACTACTTATACTTTTATTTATTTTATAGTTTAAAAGTCCCTTTTTTTTCTATCCTAATATTCTATTCAAATATCTTCTATGATCACTTCCAATTATACATGGTAATTTTCTAATGAAACTATGTTTGTGCACCTACTTGCATTTTTATTTGAAAGTATTATTTTAAATTTAAACCATTTGTTATTTGTATCCATATATTTATATATACTATATTGCAATAATTTAATATATATATACTATATCTTGCGATAATTTAATATAGTCATCTCTATGCAACCCCTTATTTTGAATTTTTAAAATTTCTTAATCTTAACTATTTACCATGTTTATTCATATGCTTTTATTTATCATTCCAAGAATCATATGTATTGAAAAATTTATATTCTATGTACACTATGCATTTTTGAAAAATATTAATAGTTATATATTAACTTTTGAAAGATGCTTTTTTTTTTTACAAAATATAACTTTCCACTAAAAGTGATTTATGATGACATGAAAAAAGATGGCCTTAAATAAACTAAATGCCATATATTTCAAAAAATGTTTAAAATAAAAAATAAGAGAACGCATGAACACTCTAGGTAACCCTGCTATATTGGATCATTGCTCTACTATATATGCTATAAATTATTTTCAAATTTTAATAGTCGTATATTCACTATCAAAATAAAACATAAGTTGCCAATCAAATTAATTTTGCTTTATAAATAAATATTGATATAGGTCAAGTGACCCCTCCTTAAAAGTGGATAAAGACAAAGGGATCAGACCCTATTAACAGGCAAAACCCCCAACACAAATAGCTAATCACAAATGGTCAGCATGATGCCATAATATCAACCCTGACAGAGCTCATTGTTCAAAGCATTCAAACTAATAAGGACACCTCGAGAAGAGGGCATAAATGTCCTTAGAAAAGTGCGAGGACCAGGTATTTTTTTTTATTATTATTCATTTCTACCTATAAGATAATTTATAAATATGTTGCTAGTAATAAATGATGTTTTGACATGTTGGGTTGTATGAGACATGTTCATGAACAAGTTAAACACAAGTACAAGTTATGGTATTGACATGTTTATATAGTGGCTCAACATATTTATGATATGATTATTGGGTATTTGACATTAAGGTGTATAATTGATACGCTGTTTGGGGCATTATTACTATCTTCCACCTTATATAGTAGGTATGGGGTTTGACCTGTTTGGTTAGATCGCAGGGGTCAAGAGGGTAGCGCCCCCAGAAATTTTTTTAATTTACTAAGTTGTATAGGCAGGAAAAGCAAGTTGCAAATTTTGTTTGGACTCAGCCCATGCTTGAGCCTAGATCTTCTCAACGAGGGCCTAGTTAAAATGAGAACAGGTACGCTAGGATTTAATTTGCGTACCCCTCTTTCTTTCTTCTCCTACTCTCTTCTGTTGTTTCTTCCTCTTTCATTTTTCCTCTTCTTTCCAGTGTTGATTTAGCCCTAAACCGCATCAAAAGCTCTTCTAAGCTTCTTTGTAGATCATCGATTCATCTCAAGTAAGCTCAAAATCTCAAATATTCGAGTTTAAGGTCACTGTTCTTGAAAAAAAATCACGATCGAGATAAGTAGATGTCGTCTCTTCTCAAATTAGCGATGAAATTCCATTTTAAAAATGAAATACGGTTGGTGAGAAGAGGCAGTATTCAACAACCTTGTGTTTAGGGAGTTAGGGTTCGTGACAGCTTATGGTTATTAGGGTTTAAGGGGAAAACGGATGTTGCTATGTGACTTTTATAAAATAGATGACCCGTTAGTAGTTTTATATCATTAGAATATGATCTTACTTTAGTGGGGTAAACCGATAGGAGGAACTATAGGTCCTGCCTTTGGTATCTATGAGGTGTTCGATGAAAAGCTTATGTAATAATGAGTATGTTAAATTTACAGTAAATCTTGTTAACTTTGCTAATGTTGTATGCGTGTTGTGTAGTGTTTGTTCTTTTATATTATGGATGATGTATTATTCTTATGGATGATGAATTATTTAAGATGATGGTTGTAAAAGGTTGTTCATGACCCTTGGTTGACATTAGGAGATGATTGTTCATGACCCTTGGTCTACATGAGGAGAGGATTGTTGTGATTTTTCTGTTTATGTATGACTTTATGCATATATTGTTGGGTATAGGTGTTAGACTCATGTGTCTTGTATGGTTATTTAAGAATCATCTTTCTACAACTCTGTCATGGCATGCGCATCCAAAGTCTTACTCATTTTCATATTGTGTTATCTACTTACTGAATCTATTTAGACTTACAAGATTTGTTATTTTATTTTTAGATCACAGGCTAGGTGAGGAGCCTCAAAAAGGCGTAGGGGGAGGACACAATGTTGAAGACCATTAGATTAACATTTGTGTTCTTAGTTATTTTAGACTTTATGTTTCTTTTTTATACTCATACCCTTGGACAATTACTCAGTCAAATCTAACTATGACACAATACATTGTACTTAGGTATTTTGGATTAGATTACAATCCATATTGACACATATGTAAATGATTTTTTGGATTGCTTGTTGTGAATGATAAATTACTATGATTTACTTATTATATAAATGTCTCTATGGTGTGAGAATGCAAATGCATAAATGTAGAATGGAATATGATATTACAAGATGAGATTGAGATATTTATAAATAACAGGTCTTGTATTTCATACCATACTCTATATATTATGGAAAAATGTTGTTGAATTTTTCTTAAGTTATATGACACCCGTTGACTAGCTATTACAAATGTCTAAACAATAGGGAGTCACAGAAAGAGTAAGGCTGCTCCAATTAAATGCGAAGAGGATAGTAGCAACACAAACTCTGTCTCATTTCAAGATGCAATCAGCCTTGTTAAATGCCATAATAGGTGTCGACCAATAAGGGCCAAACATCTCATCATCTATAAAATCTCAAGAAATAATTACTAATAATTTAGAGGCAAACATGTGCAATCTCATTCAAGGAAACATGTACAGATATTATCATACGTCTCTAAAAGAAGGACAACTGTTTAATTGATGTACTCAACTAATAAGGCCACCATTAGACTTAGATCTAGATAGTGAAATTCTCTTATTTTTTCACATAAATTCTCCATCTCTTGCATTTATCTCTATTCTTAATGATTTAAGTCTAGATTATAACATAAAATAATCGACATCAAACTTGGACATGTTAAACATGAGGAGTGATTCTATTAGCCCGGGCTAAGTAAATGGCCCACTTAGCCCACCTCAAAAAACCTATTTACGATAATTTTTTTTTACTTTTTTTTTCATGTACTTGTTTATCTAAGTGTATTTAACATATAGACCAAGTTTTACCATTTTTGAATATGTTTATCTATTTTTTTGAGATTTTCAAACATCTATGTGTATATATGCATTTAAAATACCCTTATTTTCAAAAATCTAAAAAAAATATATGCACATTTCCAAAAATGGTAAAACTTGGTCTATATGTTAAATACACTTAGATAAACAAGTGTATAAAGAAAAAACATAAAAAAGTTGTTTTAAATAGGTTTTTTGAGGTGGGCTAAGTGGGCCATTTACTTAGCCCGGGCTAATAGAATCACTCCTCGTTAAACATAACAAATGGTTTAAATTAAAAGAAACATTTTAAAATAAGAAAATCAAAACTTACAATCGTTACCCAATTATTATAGATATTTGAATATATTAAACTTGACCTACTTTCCCTTTTTACTTTTTATTTTTTGGAGTTTTGCATTTTTACCTACATAGTTTGGGTGAAATTATAAATTGTCACTACTTATTAGAAATTGCATCTATACCTATATAGTTGTCTAAAATTGCATCCATATCGCTTTCAATAAAAATTTTGAAATGATGAAAATATCCCATAAACAAATAAAATTATAAATGCATGAAAATACCTTAAAAATACATAAAAATTTATTTTTCAAAATATTTGTCATATTAAATAGATCTATTTAAATAAATTTATTTAATGCGAGAAATATTTTTTAAAGATAATTTCTTTTTATTTTTATAATTTTATTCATTCACATGAGTATTTTCATAATTTTAAAGAAATTTTAAACAGAAGTGGTACTCCTGCAATTTCATACAAACTATGCAGGCACAAAACAAATTTTAAAAACTTGTGATATATTTATTACCTAAATTATGTAAGTAAAGATGCAAAAATCCTTTTTTAAGCTTAAACTAAGCAAAAATGAAAGTCATTAAGAATACTTAGCCAGAATAAAGGAGAACTAGCCGACAAAGTCCCACTACCATGTAAAATATTATTGGCACCAAATACTTGAATAGGGTGGAATTTGGTTATCAATGCGACTAATTCCTTCGAAAGTTACAAAATTTATGAATGCTAATATTATTTTCAAGTAGGACCATGCAAAACATTTACCAGCATTGATAGATTGACTTTGGTTAAATTCAAGTGATTCCTGTGGTTGATATTACAGTTTGTGTCTATAATGATGATGCAATGAAGGTAAATGAGACCAAATTAGCGGGATCTTCGGGGATCCAAAACCTATTCCAGGGCACGAGTCCACATATCCTAGCTTGGTGGCACTATATATGGCTAGTCTATTTTCTCATCATCAATTTGCGGAAGCACATGCATATCCCCTTCCTCCTTTTAGCTGTCAGCCAATGGAGAATATGCGTATGTCGAGGATAATATGGGATTTAAATTTATTAATATTTTTGGGTTTTGCATTTATGCAAACTTAAAAATAAAATACTTACCTCTATGTCCACTAGCTTTTTTTTTTTCACATATATGCTAATAATTTTTTAAATATATTGTAATCATGTCAATTTTATTTAGTAGAACCTACTCACTGTTAAATACTCCTTTTAAGTAGTTAATTCTGCAGCGGAGTTATACCTACCCCCTTGAGTAGTTAATTTGGACTGCGGACTTTAAGTGCTCATGATCTTTTTTTTTTTTTTTTTTTTTTTGGTAGTTAATTCCACAGGGAATATAATATTCAAAAAAAATTTTGATAGAAGAATTCAAAATTGATTCTAAATGGAGTATGGATGGTCGATCCTATAGTGAAATTGACTTCTCAAAGGGAGGGGAGTATTTAACATTTTTCGTATACTACTTAATAAAATCGACATGAATACATTTTAAAAACTGTTGGCTTAAGTGTAAAATTAAAAATCAATTAGTATAAATATAAATATCTTACTTTCGAGTTGAAATGAAATCAAATAACCTTTTTTCTCTAAAACTATGATTTTATCTTTTTAACATGGTACAGTAATATCTATTATACCATGTTCAATTTCTTTAAATAAAAAATATGTAGGTCAGACAATGGCTTACTCGGATCTTAAATCAATGCCAGAAAAATAAGATTCAGCTTTAAGAAAGATTTCGTTGATAAACTAAAAAAAATAAGAAAGAGGATATAATTCAAAAAATATTTTTGGACATTTGTAAATGACACCCAAAAAATTTTCGTTTAGCAATTTATACATATAATATTGATTTTATAAATAATCTCATTGATAAAGTTTATTTACAGAAAACCTCACCATCAAGGGAAGTCACCATTCATAGGTCAAACCTTTTATCAGTTAATTTACAAAGTAGTGCCTTTAAATTATGACCCACTTAATCTCCATGGTAACTAAATCAGACGATGAATATCCACTCAAAAAATTTAAAAATACATTAGGACATGTGTAAGTGTGAACATCGAGTAATTTAATAAATATTAATTGATGATCAAGATTAAGCACCGGGTTATAATTTGCGATCCATTATATGAATTTATTTGTGTTTTGGTATGTCATAAACTTAGATTAAAAATTTCAACTAATTCCAAGTGACAGTGGACAACTCCAAGGGAGTAGTAAATGAGACGAGTGTCTTTACCTAACTTCGAATCTAGAACTCGCATCCTTAGTCATCCAGCCAGTGACAATTTTCAATTAGCTAAATTAAACATTTGCTTTAATCATTCGATCCAGTTATATATAAACAACTTCAAACGTAGGTAATCATTTGCAAAATTAATAATTGTATGCATAAATTGCAAAACAAAAAATCTTGGAGATTCATTTGCAAATAATCTTTATAATTATTACTCCCATTAAGTCACATCACTTCTCTCTTGTTTTCCAATTTTTTCATATTTTATTTTACACTCAATTTCAGAATAATGAGAGAGGACATTAGTTAATAAAAGAATATGAAAAAAATTAAAATATAAATAATGATATAGAAGTATATTGTTAATAGTAGTTATAGTGTCACATCAATTAACACAACACAACGTCTTTCCAATTTAAATAAAAAAAATTGGAGTGGATTCTAAATTTTTTTAGAAAATCAGATGGGAACAGAGGGGCTTCACAAAGCATGTGCAGCTACCACCACCATAGCGTTTAACTATATATTTGAACATAAATATTTTAATTGTATTGTTGTGTTTCATCAAACTCGTAATTTTATCATAAATTGAGGTTCTGTTAATGTGAAATATAATTTCCAATTAAAAATAAGGAAAGAAGAAATAGTCATGTTTATCCGGAGTAGCTTTACCGACACCGGTGATAAGATACAAAAACTGATAGGGTGGTAGGAAAAGAGAGATGAGGAAGAAAAAAAACAGTACTAAAGTCAAAAGTGTTACTTAATCTGCCCCAAAAATACAAACATTATTAAGAAGACGAATTAAAATAATGGTACTGAAAGTAAGAAATGTGATAGACATATGACGTGTGAAGGACGAGTAAATAATCATGTACGTCGTATGTATAAAATTTTCGGATGCATGGTCTCTATTTGCCATTTTCTGCGTACAAATAGAGCGCTGAGAGAAGGTTGGCTGCTGCACTGTAATTGTCATTCGATCCCCGAAAATTGGACCACTTTAGATGAAATTAAAATAATCATGTTAACCATAAAATAAATAACAAAAAAATAGATATTTTGCTGAAAAAAGTAAATATAGAATTTAAAAATAGGCTAATTATGGATAATTAAAAGTCACAGTGCAATGAAGAGGTGAGTTTTTTTTGAAACCCCCTCAAACTAAGCATAGTTAAATAAAAGATAATTTTAACACCCAAAAATTCACAAAGCTTTGTTCGGTGTGAAAAGAAAAGGAAAAAAAAAAAACTTGCCTACTGCTTTATACACACCTTTTGACACGATTTATCATCTTTTAACTTCCTAGCTATGCTGTTTTTATTTATGTTAGTATTTTTATATTTTAATTATTTTTCATATCTTTCCGGATAATTATTTTACCTTTACACTTTCTCAAAATTTAAATTTTTTTCCTAAAATTTTTCATCCTCATACGCACATACCAATATTCATATATATAAGGCTTCACTTTGATGTAATCCGGTTACATAGATGTGAATTCATGTAATCCCTTCAAAATCTATGATTTCAATCTTTGATGGAAAATCTAATCCATTTATTATATTTAACATCATTTATTTATCTAAGGGATCAAGTTTCATCCCAATCAAGTATGTTCATGGGCCATATTTATTAGAAAATGTATCTATTCATGTGTAAATTATAAAAAATGCTAAAATATCAATTTTAAAGTAGTATTTTCAACATCTAAACCATTCAAAATATCATTTCTATGTGAATAAATAATTCCCTAAAGTATTATTATATTCTAATATATGCGTAAATATATCTAAGTATTTTTTATAATTTACACATGAATATATATATATATATATAGATTTTTAAACAAATGTGGCCCTTAAATATACTTGATTGGGATAAAACTTGGTCTTCTAGATAAACACATGATATTAAATATAATGAATAGATTAGATTTTCTATTAAAGATCAAAGTATTAAATTTTAAAGAAGTTATATGGATCCGATTATATGTACCGATATAATATATATTGAATTCCTTACATGGAGTTGCAATCAATGTGATTTTATTTATTGTCCTGCCCATAAATGCTTTCCAACGTGCACGGTTCGGATTTATGAGGTGGGATGGAAAGTGTACGTTGAGGGTGCATTGAATGCGGTTATTAGTCATATATTGCAAGAGTATCCATGTTTGTATCATCATTATATTCCTTTCACGGAAACGCTAGTAAGTGGTAATGATATTAAATTAGGGAATAAGAAACGGTGCTCATTCGCTTGTGATTTAATGTGCGCAAATTGGCATTTTTACATTCAACCATTTGGAAAACCAATCTTAATTGCAAGAATTATGATTGAGATATTAACCACATTGATTGCCCTGAGCTTTGATATATTGGGCAAGCAAAAGATTTGTTTTTCATAGAATTGGGTAATTTACAAATATATTCATGTAGTTTGACCATAATTATAAATATAATTATATAGTTTCAGAAATTATAAATATTTTTATTTAGTTTGACTGTAGTTACAAATATACTTATGCTATTAGGTGTCATTACTGTATTGTCATGACATAAATATATTTGTAAAATATACAAACTAAGTGAGTATATTTACAAAAACTAAATATGCATTTTTGATTATTATAATTACAAATATATTCACATAGTATGTATATCTTTGCAAATATATTAATATCCTCATGGTGCAATAATTGTGTCATAACAGTGCAAATATATTTGTTATTTTGGTCAAACTGTGTGGAATTCTTTGAAATTTTTGAAACTATGTGAGGGATGGAATTTTATCCCGTGAATACACTTCAGATTAATTCTTTTTTAAGAAACTAACCCACCAGCCTAGAAATCGAATGGGAGTTATAAAAAAATAATATTTTTTAATGTCTTTGTGAATATGCAGCTCACCTAATCAAGGAATCAATTAAGAATAGTGAAAATTGGATAATTAGTTGCTTTCAAGAAAATTTTTTTTTGGGGGTCAAGATAGGGTTAACCAATCTTTTCTAGGGGTCAGGACTAATTAACATGCTGTGCAAGGCTCATGTATATGGTGGTGAGATCAAATCATGGACCATGCCTGGATTCACGGCGGATTGCAAATCTACCTTGATATTCTCTCTTCAAAAATTATAATCATTTTTTTGAAATTGTTAAAGTTTAATTCTTATATTCCACACCTTTTTGGTCATCTAGTTCTTTCTAACTAAGAATATGATTTATTTATTTATTGTTTGTGTCACCTTCAGATTGAGTTAATTAATTTCAAGTGTACAGTGGCCTTGACATCACTTGGATGGATACGATTCTGGGTTTTTCATCCATCTAGTTCAGATCAGCATCTTCACCTTTTTGGTGACTCACATGCCATAAGTACAATTTTTCACTTTCAATGTTGACCAGTAGGATGGGCGGATTGTGCGGTCCAGATTTTATAAATATTATTATCATTAATATATACATATGAGAGAGAGAGGGAGGGAGAGAAGAGTTGTTGGAAAATTGCCAAGATAATGATGATATGATATTTTAAAAAGGCATTAGGGATGTGTGTTTGATTTTGAAGCAAAGGAAGAGAGGGGGACCACAATTCCATACAACATGCGTATATATCTTTAGGTGGTATTCTGATTAGATGGTCAGATTACTGTGGAGCCCGTCATCTCTGAATGTAATCCGAGCCGTGGATCATGTTCAGAGTAATATGAAATGGACTATTAAAGGCTTAGACTGCATTAATTATAGCAAAATTCGGCTAAGTTCGAATTGTTGTTTTTGCGAAATAGATAGAGTTCCAGGCCAATCGTTCATGGGGATATGTAAGATTGTCAAACACAACTGCTCCCAAGTCAAAATAATTTTCACCTAAATCCATCTAAAGGGCATTTATTATAATTCAACATATGATAGGTTGGATGAATATAAAACAGCCATGAACACAACTGAAAATGATTTAGAGTAAAATCTTCAAGCACTTTCAATTATTTGTATGCATGAATGTAATACATAAATGGTGTAAGAACAAAGTATGGACTTGTTTGAATTATTAAAAGCAGTTGAGAGTATGGATATCAGTAGGATAAATTTCAAATATCCGCATAATGAATGACCCTAATTTCTCAAATAATTTCTCTTACACCCGTAGGGTTTGAGAAATTATTATGTACCCAAAAAGATTGCAAAAAAAATTCTTTTATTCCCATATTATCTGCTAATTTTTCTAAAAGACCCAAATTATCCTTTTTTCCCCACCAGCCAAGCTTAGGGTGTAAATAGGGTCGGGTTCAACCCGAACCGATTTATATCATGGTTGGGTTGATGTTTTGAAAAATCGGGTTCAACCCGACCCGATTTTAAAAATCGATTTGAGCCGGATTGGGGTCGGACAACCCGACCCGACCCGATTTTTGCATATGCATTTTTCTTGTTAATAAAAAAATTTGGATTCTAATAAAAGTTACCAAAAAATGTATCATCTTGTAGTGTTTGCTTGCTAATATTGACTTTTTTTTTAATTCCTACCTTGTATCCTATACTCTCATTTTTGCAAATTATATTCCATTGAGCAAGGAAAAAAATGTATGATAATTATGTGTTAAAAATCAGAAATAATTTTTTAGGAATGAAAGATTTCATTTTATTTACTTTCCATTCGAGACCCTTATTGTTTTTATAATTATCATTACTTTTGTTATTTTAGAAATTTGTGTGAACAAAAGCTTAACTAGCATTGATAATATGTGTAATTTATTAGCCCGATTTTTAACCTGAACCGAACCGATTTGAGGTGGGTTGAAATAAGGTTTGGTTAATGTGTGAAAAGTAGGGTTGAAAGTTGGGTTTGGTTGAAATTTTACAATGTGGGTTAGGGTTGTATTTGTCTCAACCCGAGTCAACCCAACCCGATTTACAGCCCTAGCCAAGCCAAGCCAAGCGATGGATGCATATGTAGTCATGGTTGCCATGGGTGGAGTAGCGTTGAGTTTATACCAAACAAGATGCAGAAGCGACCCCTACAGAAGCCCAACATGTCATGTGTATGATCAACAAAAAAATAAAAATGATGGGATAGTTTCATAATTCTATTCAATTTGGTGGCTTTGACACATTTGTGCAATCTGTGATTTAAAACAATTTGGGAGGAATTGCACAAGAAAATAGATTACATATGTGGAGCCTTTTTAAAACATTCATCCAAAAAGTTTTGAAGTAAAGCCGTGATTATATATGACTCATCATATGTAGGCCATTTATACAATATTTATTTTTATTTTTTTTTTGATTATTTTTTGATTTTTTCTTTATAAACATGTTTTGTAAATGTATTTAATCAACATATCAAGTTTATTATTTTATCATATTTTTATGTATTTATTTTAATTTTTAAAAACTAAATTTTTTAAGGGGTGAAATTGACTGAAATACCCTGAAATTGATGATTTTTAAAAATAAAAAATAAAAATGTGGAATTATTGTAAAATGGTAAAACTTGGTATATGGGTTAATACATTTTTTAAAACATATTCATGAAAAAATTGAAACAAATAACAAATAAAAAAATAAATATTGTATAAATCCAGTATACGATTAAGTCGTATATAAACATGACTCTTTGAAGTATGGCATTAGATGCTTGATGATTACCTTCAAGCTCAGCCTATGCAATGCTGCTGCCCTCGTCTTAAGAACTTTCTTTTTATGACAGACCATGAATGGGTATCCTACAAAGTTTAAATAAGGAAGTAAAAGGAAAACAGAATGGAAAAGAGGTCTGATGATCTAAAGTAAGCATGAGTGGCCATGGTCTGACCTGGAAAGATCTAATAGAGCTGATAGCACTGCATATTTTTCATACACTTGTGTTTGTAGCAGGTGGATTTTGGAGATCTAGTTTCCTCCATTCAGGCTACTTGGTTGGGAAAGGCAAGGATAATTTGAGTATTTTGAAAGAAGTTAAGGAACTTGATGTATAAGGAAGAATTAAGGACAAATGATTTGGGATTTGCTCGTATTATCATATTCTTTTTCTATCACATGCCTAATCTGAATTAATGGATTCTTAAGTAAAATTAAGTGTCCAGTTCGGAATAGGTAAAAATAAAAAAATTACTACTCCTACTTACACATATTTTAATACGATTTGATATGTTAAATACCTAATTACTTTACCTTTTTATTGTTACTTTTATATTCTAGCATTTCATATCTTTCCATACAATAGTTTTATTTAGTATTATTCTCTTCAATCCTGATTAATTACTTTCAATTATGAGTGTGTTTGGGGAATGGATAAAACTTTTGATGAAAAGTTATAGAGAGTAGAAGTTGTCAAATGATGTGATATGATAGGGGTAATGACGAGGAATAAATAGGATAAAGTTGAAATAGATAGGTTAGTTGTGTTGATAGTTGTGTAGAAATGATTGAAAAGTAGGGTAGTTGTATAGAAAATGTGAAGAAATCATTAAAAAATAAGGTAGTTATGGAGAGTGAAAAGTTTTAAATTGACAACTTTCACTTGTTACCAAACACACCATATCACATTATTTTCTCCTTTTAAAAATTTCTTATCTTCATTTTTTAACTTTTATATCTTTCCAAGTGAACTCTTATTACTCCTATTCTTCTTCTTGATCTGGTAATATTATTATCTTTCATTTTTTTTACTAATTTGAGAATTAAAATTACAGTTATGAGAAAATTGGAGGTCACTAAATTCTATTATCATATCGCATCATTCTTTATACTAAGAATTTTTAAAAAAAATTCCTCATTCCACTTTCACTCCACGTTCTCAAAACGCACCCTAAGGATCTATTGGGGCTTGTGTTATCTACACAACTTTTACTTTTGATAAATTAAAAGAGAATTTGCTATACCAATATTTCTGTGCTTCATTATACGCGCTTCGAAGTTGTAAGTTTCCCTAAAAGATAAAAGGAAAAAAAGAAAAAAAAAAAAGCAAGTGCTTCAGCTCATCCCAATTCAATACGAAACGTACCGTACTCTAATTCTTAACAAAAAAAAAAAAAAAAACCACGTTAAGATGAATTCAATAGTCAACATATTATTTTGAGATTGGGGATTTAAGTCCCAATCTCAATAGAACAAAATAATTAAGCCACCTTTTGGGTCAACCTTTTTGGCTAGCTATAATTTAGATGGGACAATAATTTTGAATTTTATTTTATTTTTTTTGATAGAGACAATAGCTTTGAATTGTCTAAGAGGTTAGAGCTGTGGCATTTACACCTCTGCTTTCAATACTCTTAAATCATCTAAAATGTTTATCGTGTATAACATTGGCAACCACCGTCGGTTAACGAAAATCCATGAAACCTATGGTCCAATTAATTACTCGGTTGGGTCGGCTTGTAGGAATTCTGCACAGGCACCTTACAATAGAAAAAGGAATCTAATTATTATTTGATGGTACATAAGAAGATAAGACTACTTTAAGAGGTATGTTGCTCACCATCGGGGCATTGCCCTAGTGATATATGCTGTGAATGATAGGGTGGTGGGGTTGTATCAAGTCCTGTTAGTTACGGGTGTTTATTTGCAATTTTTCCTATAATGAGATTTTATAGATTTCGTCCAAGGTGTGGATATTTACAAAAAAAAATTCTGTCATGATGCTTAATTGTAATATCAGTTGTCACAATATATTGAAATACCATTAAAATGAAAAAAGAAATGTTCCTGTTGCACAAGCAAATTTACAAAGATAAGAGTTTTAAGCTTGCAAGAAAAAAGAAACATCTGATGACACATATATCAATTTGACAATGTTGTCGATCACAGCGGGACTAGTGAAAGGACTAATTTCGTTCGGATAAATGTTGTTGGACCAATGAAGTGGCAATTTTGGTTCGAAACGTAAACATTTAGTTAATTGTTTCTTGTAAGATTATATGTTAAACCTAAAGTCTATTACTTCAATAATGCGAAACATGCAAAAAGAAAAAATTTAATGGACATTAACTAAGCTTAAATATCAAATATTAAATCAAAGAAAATTAAAATTATTAATCGATTTCAAAAGATGTAGTTATAGTTTTTTTTTATCTCAACTGCTCAAACAAATAGAACAGGCTCAAGTTGTCCAACTATGGTTATATTCTGGGTTCTAACTGGTTAGAAATGAACTGCACATCCAGTTAGTTCCCAATTTGATCGGTCGAAATGAGGTGCCCGGTTTCGACAACAATGTACATTTGGTGCACACCAAAAAATATTTTTTTTCATACAAAATTTTTTCTTTCACAATTACCTTATTTTTCAATAATTTCTTAATATTTTCTACACAATTGCTCTACTTTTCAATTATTTTTCACAATTTTTCATATAATATCTTATATATTTTAATTTTATTATGTTTATCTTAATCATTATCTCATCATATAACATTACTTTCTTTACTTTCGAAAACTTTTCAACCAAGAAATTTTCTTTCAAAAGTTTTACCAAATAACAAATACACCAATAGCTGGCTACAAAGAAAGGCATGCATGCAGGTGGGACATAACAGTGCCGGAAGGGAAGGGAATGAGGAATAAAAACGGTTGTCCATGTACAAAAGAAGGAAGCTAGAGTTTCGTGAAACTCTCAACTTTATCAACTTTTTCTAAAGCCACTTTACAACTTGAATAATCCATTTTTTAAAGATTAGTGTCAAGTAAACCCTAGAGCATGCGTTTAAAAAATGGCATTAGTATCGGCATGCTTGATAATTAAGTATACACATTTTCCAACGCTTACATAGAAACATCAGAGCGCCTTAGCTGCTGGCTAGATTCCCTCAGTCTATGTTGTTGTGGCTTAGCTAGGCTAAATCAATTCAGAATAACTAAATTAGTTGATACCTGGCCTCTAACCTGTGGCTTAAAAGCCTTTATCATTTGTTCGAAGAAATAAGGAATACGAAAAAAAGAGCTAGAAAAAGAAAAAGAGAGGAAAAATTACTATGGTTTATCGAAAAATTGATGCTATAGAAAAAAACATTTGAAATAAAGAAAATAAAATAAAATCTTATCAAACATCACTACAAATTTTTTTTTTTACCACCTACGCCTCTCCTTGTCCCCTGTCACTCTATGTAGCTAATATTTTGCAATCAAATTTAAATTTATTCCATATAATATATAATTCAACCAATTGTCATACTCTTATGGTTAAAATTATTATTATGATTTGCAGAGAATTACGTAAGATACTAATTTTATCTATGTACAAGACAAATTGGAAGCTTGTCATCGTTGCCACTGTTAAGCAGCACACGTATCTAAATTTGGGGTGTTAATGGATCAAATTAGACGAGTTAAATCTTAATCCTAATCCTAACCTATGCAAAAAAATTTCAACCATAATTCATTTATTAACCCATTTAAAAAACTCAAACTCTATCTCATTTACAACCCATTTAATAAATGGGTCAGCAGGTGTTGACAAATTATATATGTGTTATAAACAATCAAAGTGAATCTAATTTAAATTTCAGTGTGCATTACTTGTAATTATTTGTAATTGTCGTAATAAATTGATCTACACTGATAGGATATATGGCATGTATAGATCTTTATTAGGAGAGGAGTGTATATTCGTCATATCAATACAAAGAAGGATGATGAGTCGACCAAACAAACAAAAAGAGGACAAAAAGGGGAGAAATAGTAATAAATATGGAGGGAGGAATGATTAGAAATGAAGAGGGAAAGATGGAGGGAAGGTGAGAGATGATAGAGAAAGTGGAAACAGAGGGATGATTGAAGATGAAGAGAGAGAGAGAAGGAAAGTGTGACGTAGAGATAGAAAAAGAATATTATCGATGACACTCGCAAATAGCAATAAGGATGGCGATGGCAATGCCAAAGCACGATAACCAGAAAGAATTTATAGAGTTATAGACGAAGAGAGAAAAATAGGAAATCACAATGACAATGAATTTAAGGTTTAAGAAATATATAAACCCTTACTTAAAGGCCTATAATTGAGTCGATAGGTGGGACAAGTTACTAAACGGTGGACAGGTTATAAAATCTTAGTCATAACTTATTTATCTATTTAAATAGTTAAACAAGTTAGTATGTCATAAACTATGTACTCAAAAATCACGACTAGGTGGGTCAACTGTTTTACCATGACCATTAATAATGCTTACTTTTAATGAGATGTGTCGTATTAAATAGGGTGCGGAAAAATATGAAGCACATGAACATCTCCGCCGAGCTTCCTCGTCACTAACATGGTCGGCTATGAAAATTTGGAAGTATTTTTGAAAAAAGTTTTTTAAATTTCCTTAGTTCCTCATTCGATGTTCTATTGTTCCAAGACATAACAGTATTCATAATTTTTATTATTATTATCTATATTCCTAGAATCATAACGTACAATTTTATATGCTATAATCCTACTTTCATCACAATAAAATTAATATTTTGTGACATTTTAATTATATTTAGAATTTTTATTGCGAAAGACAGTATTTATGATATAAACGATTGTTGTAGCTAGAATGACAATGATGCAATGAATATTTCAGAAAAATCTTTTAGTGACAAAAATTATTATTAAAAAATTAAAACTTTAACGCTAAAATCTTTTGTAAACAACTCATACTGACATAGCTAGATAACAGTTCGTATAATGATAAATTTTAATTTCACTAAAATACAATTTTCTCATGGTGTTTTCAAAATTCTCTCTTCTTTTGCAATCCCAAGCAACAAATGGAACATTATAAAAGTAATAATTATAGCAAATTCCTCATATATTCACAAAATTTACCCTTAATTTAACTTATACTTATGAACTTTCAAAAATATCTTTTATACTAACAAATTTTCATCTTAATTCAACATATACCCGTGCTGTTATGAATTTATTAAATGAGTTGTTAACTATCTGAAAAATGACAAATATGCTAATCCTTAATTATGATTTCACAGTTAAAAATTCACATTATAATGAATCTTTAATAATTTTGTAACTATAAAATAATATACTATTTGAATATAAATTTTAAATTTTGAGCAAAACAACTCGAAATTATATTAAAACTTGAGCATATTTGTCATTTTATAAGGAGTTAATAGATGCCCAACGAAATGAGTATATACACGATTATAATGAAAATTTGTGAGTGTGAGAGACATTTTTGAAAGTTCATAAATATAAGTAGAATTATAAATAAAATTCATGAATATTTGTGAAAGTCGCCATAATAATTATACATAAGTACAATGATATATGTGTACATTGAAAGTGATACCCTAACTCTAAATAGGAGGAGAAAACCAAACACACCCAAAACATTTGTTACCAATTTTCTCAACTTTCACGCACGTGTTTTTTTAGAGAAATTTTTTTATGCATTTAACAATTAGATTCACGAGCTAACATTAATACGCTTGGTAGGCCCATCTCAATATTAATTACTCTAATTAAAACCTACAGAATATGGAGCCTACTCTATACTACTCGGTCTGGAAAAGTCTTTAACTCAAAAAAGGTTAGAACAGATCATTAAATGTACTCTATAATCCATTGGGAATATATGACTGAGAAGTTGGAACGAAACGAAGAAATATAAAAAGCACAAATGCCCAAAGATCATGCTATTAAGAATGTTTTGTTTGGATACTTCCACTGCGAATAATGGAAATTACTTGCATAGAGAAACAAAAGATGGGATTAATATACTTTTAAAATGACAAATAAAGAGGAAAGATCTTTGCTAAGCCAACATTATACAACTCATCTAAGAATCCGTTGACATGCTCCTTAATTATTTACTATCAGAGAATCCAATGGCGTGGTTTATTCATTGCTGAACTGTACTTGTTCCTTAATGTTAAAACAATGCAAGGGAAATAAATGCCCCATAACATATAAAAGGAAGTGTAATGTTCTTTTTGATTTTTTTTTTTTTTAAATTGTTTATCTATGGGTACTTCATCTATAAATCAAAATTTAACATTTTTAAAGATATATACATATTTTTTTATTTTAGAAATAAGGGGTTCTAGTCATTTTTAAATGACTAAAATATCCTTATTTTTTAAAAAATATATATATATTCAAAAATGATAAAACTTAATACATAAGTTAAATACATTTAAATTAAGAATTTCATACAAAATTCGAAAAAATAAAAAATAAATTTTGCACGAAATTTCATCGAAGCAGGAATAAAAGGGAAAAGGAAAGAACAAAATATGGTGATTGCAAATTCGCTAGACTATGACCTGACGCTGCTTTTGTGGGTAGTTTCGCATTGGGACCAAAATTTTCTAAAAAAAGACTAGAATTTCCGACGACGATGAAAAGCCCATAGGTTAACATGTGAGTCATTTTGCTGGATAAGATTAGTCCGAAAAAAGAAAAAATAATGACACCATGGACTGATGCATGATCCCCACAAAAAGAAGAAAACATGGTCACTTTTTCCTTCCAAAACTAGCCTCATTAATACTGCACAGACCCCAACTAAAGAGTGATTTGAAGACATTTGAGAATCATTGTCTAGACAGATTTATTAAGACAATACCCTGACTTAAATCACTATAATCTATGCAGGCAAATAAAATTAGTTCACCAGTTTTTCTTAATTTGAGGGGAATTCAGTGTCTCTGTCCATTATTAGAGCCATGCAACTTCAGCTTTTCACCAACATAATTTGGAATTTTTAGGTTACTTACGTCAGCCAATATCAAACCCTGATATATATATATGGGAAATGATCCAGTGCATGCGACTGCACCGTGCAGTCCATGCACTGTGGGCCCCACCTGATCATTTTCCATAAATCCACCCCCACCCATTGTATTTAGAATTGTTCACTTTATTACCATACCAATTTTCATCCAAATCCAACATGTGTGTAGTCTCCATCTTAAAATGGTGCAAAATCAACGTAATAAAATAGTTTAATGTAAATATCAAGTTTAAAGTGGTTTTTTCAACATCTAAACCATCTAAAGTATGATTTATATATGGATAAATGAGTGTATAAAGTTTCATTACAATCTAATATGTGTGGGGTCCATTTTAAAGCGGACTGCACAGGATCGGTTGAAATGGGCTCCACATGATGATCAAATCATAATCCACTCCACAAATTGTATTTAGAATAATATATTCTATTACCATACCAATTTTCATCCCAATCGGATATGTGTATGAACCCCATCTGAAAATGATACAAATTCAACGTAATAAAATAGTTTAATGTAAATAACAACTTTAAAGTGGTTTTTTCAACCTTTAAACTATTTTATAAAATTTATATATGGATAAATGATTGTGTAAAGTTTCATTGCATTCTAATATATATGGGCTTACTTTTGGGCAAATGTACCGCTGTTCCAGTACAGTTATGCTGCACCGAAACAGCGGTGCAGTGGCCTAAAAATGGGCCCCACATGATTATGAAATCATGATCTACTCCATCAATTATATTTAGAATAATGTATTCTATTACCATACTAATTTTCATCCTAATCAGATACCCCATCTAAAAATAGTACAAATCCAACGTAATAAAATAATTTGATGTAAATAACAACTTTAAAGTATCTGATTGGGATGAAAATTGGTATGGTAATAGAATACATTATTCTAAATATAATGGGTTGAGTAGATCATGATTTTATGATCATGTGGGGCCCATTTTTGGGCCACTGCTCTCTCCCTCTATATATATATATACATATATATATAAAGTGACTTGGGGCTGTCAGGCTCACCCTTATTCAGCTCGACCATGAGTGAGCGGGCGCAGTATTCATTGGGCTCTCGGCTCGCCAGTTTGAAAATGGATTACAGAGTCAAACTTCCTCTTTACTAGGCCGAGCTCATTAGCAAAATCCAAGATAACTCATGTCTTTAATTTAGGGGCCTGTTATTTATCGCTTCTATAGCAAAAAATTATCCCTCCAAAATGCCGAAAATGTAGAAGTTTACACGGCCCACTCGAACGACATTCCAATTTATTGGGTCTGTTAGCACCGTTCTAATCTGCTTCAGTAAAAAGGTCAGCCAAATGTAGCCTTGTAGGCCTAGCTAGCTAACAACTTTGGGAATTGAATTCCTTTTAACTACAAATAACATTGCTCAGGAATGTAATGAGATGCTGGGTGAAATGGAGGAATGAAAGCCTCGGTGGTAAAACAGTGTTCCTCATTGCGTGGCAAGCTGTTTTTATTTCTTTACGGCTGCAAGTTTTCATATGTATTTGCTAGTGGTGTATTATCTTTTCAAAATATTTCTATAGGAGCATTCACTAGTTGAGATTTTAGGAATATTATTAGGAAAAGTTACAAATTATTATTGATAAGATATTTGTAGAATTATGTTTGGATATTGTAAAAATGTCTTAGTGCCGTATCGTAATACAAATTTGAGATAATGTAATATATGAATACACGCTAAAAAATGAAGGAATGGAAAAAGTTGTATGGAAAATTAGAAAAGCAATTAGAACGAGAAAAATATTTTTGAAAAATATAATATTCGTGCAATGAAAACGTTTTCTCTGATTCTTCAACGGGGAGAGGCAGAAACTATCTTTGGAACTCCAAGGCCTATCATGGAGCTACTAAAATCGTGAATATGGGCTTCAATTTGCATTTTATAATCGCCCAAGTAGTCATCATCATCATCATCATCAACACAACTTAGAACAGAACTTTAACCATGAAATTTGCAGAAGAAATAGAGATTGAAAACACAGTATTTGTCTTGTTGGGAGTCACCTTTGACTAATAAATCGTCAGTTTCTCATCAGACCTGACTCTGGAGTCATTTATTTATGTGGATTGAACTTGGACCACAATAATCCTCGACAGCAACACGCCAAGGCAGAGCTTACAGTGCTAATCCCAATTCCCAATCACCTATACATTAAATAATTTAATCTGGCCGGGAATCTTTCTTTGAAAATCAGAATGGAAGTCAGATCCGGTCCCGCACAAGCTTCCAAATGGATCCATCTCGGCCGGCAGGCAACTGATATTGACAAAGCTCAAGCTAGTGGGTAGTTGGGTGAGGGTATGATTCTCTGCTGACGAATGAATCCAGTTAGAAGAAAACGACCAAGAGCAGATCATTGGTGGTCAGTATCGGGTGCTCCAAGTATAATTCCATTATTCTATAATGGGAGATGACAAATCAATTGTTGGGGAAAATATAAAAAAGAGAAAATTAATGAAAGCGGGAAAAGCGAAATTAAAATCAAGTTTTAATTCAGGCCTGTTACGATGTCACTTTCCTTAAAGGCAATTTTGCTACCCTATTTATTATTTAGGATAATTTTACAGTTGCCCCCATGATAAAAAAAAATGAAAACTAAACTAGAATAGGTAGCACATTTTCTAGACACACGAACACTTGAAAATAGAATTTTTTGGTTGAATGGAGAAAATTTCAAAAATATATGACAATTTTGTAAACTAACAACTTGAACACATTATGTTTGAATTGAGACAGAAAAAGCAAATATCTTGAACAAGACACTAAGATGTCTAAGGAGAGGAGAATGAAAGGATGATTTTATCTCCCGAATGTCATCTCTGTGTCTTTTAATTCATTTGTTGCATCTCTTGCCATTTTAGACATGCTGGGTTGTTTGAAATTTGAATTTGAACCCGAGACCCTTTGAACAATGGCCAAAGTTTTTACCACTTCAACTACTGTGATTTGTTATTTATCTATGATAGAATATAATAGTTATTATAGATTTTGAAAATTCCAACATGAATAAACCCCATTTCACTTTGAATTATAACCAGTCGACGCATGGTTGGTTAATCGCAACTCCAATTCATGATTGAAAATATAATTAAGGTGCAGTCCTTCTATACCGTAATAGTTATCTCTCTAGAGTTCTCTCTAATGTCTCTATATATGTAGGGCCAAATTTAAGCTGGGCAATTACTATTCTCTACGGGAAATTCTTTAATGGTACCATCGATACACGGACTGAATATTCTAGTATGACATCCTCTTTGAGCCCCACTTTGATTACTAAATCAAAATTCAATTCAATCATGTTGTTCCACATCATTTGTTTTATCATGGTCTTAAAAATCATTTCAACCAAAGTCTTGTGTAAGTAATTGTAACAGTTCATAATCAAACACCACATCGAAAGAGAAAGAAGGGGATAAATTTCTTAGTAGTTTATAAATGAGTCTAAAGTCAAACATAGTGTAATATGTTTTAAAACCTTGTACTTAACCCACTAGGTTGATCCAATAAATCCTACTTTGATAAAAGAAAAAAAAATACTTAAGAGTTTATAGGTAGAGTCTCAACCCAAGATCATTTTTCCAGTGGTCATAATTTTTTATGTTTATTTTATACCTTTACAAGATGCAGGCAAGAAAATATTTCATTTCCATGAAACTTGTATTCTTTGTTAAAGAAATAATTTTAAATATAACAAAATGAATTAGATTTTGATTTTTAAAGTGTCTCCAAAACCGGGTGCCATACTAAAATCTTTAATACTACTAGTATCATTCAAGTATTTTCCATTTTTTGTGTCTAAATTTTATGGAAGACGTATATTGCAAATAGATATAAAAGTAGTGAAGAAACCAATATAATTAATTAGTTAGATTCACGTAGCCATTTAATTCGTTTTGATAACTTATATAATCATTTATCTAAATAAGGAGAATATTCTTAAATACATATACCAGCTTAATTAGAAGTTCTAAAATTTATATAAGTATCTAAAGTTGACATTAATCCTTAAAACAATAATGACCTATGTAAATATTTGATTTTGATAAAATTTCATATTAGCTGAGTCAACCATTCTAAACAAAATGATTGAGTTAGAATTCATGCTATCATAAGATGGCCAAATATAATTGCATCATTAGCAAAGACAATTTACGTTGCCATAATCGGAGGGATGCTGAGCATCAGTCAAATGATTTTTCTTTTCAAAATCATTAACTATGATGTCTTGTTTCCCAAACTTGTTCTTGAAACAGAATATATTTCAAAAATCAAGTGAGCCAAAATAAAAGACAACTAGCAGATGATTTGGACGTCTAAGATAGAAAATGACAACACTAACGATGACAATGGCAAAACCAAAAAAAATAAAAAAAATGTAACGTTGTACTTTCTTATGTATGTATGTGTATAATATTGGCTGGGTCAACTCTATGCTAATGGATCACCGCATGTATGCAAGTATTAGAAGGTGATTTAGTAAGCCTATAACATTTTCTATTGTTTTTCATAGTAATATTTTATATTGTTGGGGTAATATTATTTGGTTTTGTACGCATCATGCATGATGCTTGCCTTTCTTATTTAATTCTGGTGACTGTAATGCATGCAACTGCAGTATGAGAATCACGAGGTCAGCCCCAAACTAGTCCCAAGTCCCAGACATTGCTCATTGCTCTAAGGGAATACGAATGTCAACCAAAGAGCCAGCTATCGACTTTATTAATTATTCTCAAATAAATATTTTTTCTATACATTTCAACCTGATCTTTCTGTTGAAAATTAATTATGATTAATAAAGTTTTTTTTCGAAACTATATATTTTTCTAAAATAACACTTGGTAATTCTAGTAAAGTTGAGCGAAACAAATGCATGCACATTGAAGTAAATGAAGTTTAATAAGATGAGGATGATATATAACGATGAAAATCATAAAATAAATAAAGATAATAAATATGATAAATAATGAGACAAAGGGTGAATTATAGTAAGTAATTTTGACAATAATTTCAATGCTCATTTGCATCATCCAATTACATAAAATTAGATAAAAATTAAGGTCTATTTGTTTAGGGGGTTGATAAAGAAGTGACGAAGAATGAAATGAAATATTTTTTGGGAAGTATAAGACTAATGTGATCATGTGACAAGGTGAGATTAAATAAGGTACCTATTTAAGAAAATAACTAAAATATAGGGTAAAATAGAAACATAAAATAGTTAAGTAAATAATATGTTAAATTATTTTTGGAAATTATGTAAGAAGAGGTATATTAGAAATAATAAGAAAAGGTGCTAAATATTGGAAAATAAGAAGGTATTTTTTAAAATAGGAAAATTAAAGTTTTTATTTTTTAGAAATTGAAAAAGCTTTTTTTGGTAAGGTAAAATGGTGTGTGTGATCAGTGACAGACTGACAGCCACTCAGGAAATGCGATTTTTATATTTTTCCAAAATGATCGAATAAATTAGGTTTTGGCAGATAAGGCGCGGCGACAGAGTAAATAGAGGCCCCACGGCGCAATAAATGCCACATGCATCTTCCCATTTTTTAATATTTGTATATTCCCCCAATCCCCTCATATCATGTCACGTGATTCCCTCCTTACCACTCACCTCGTTCGCCGGGCATGCAAATTGCATTGCAGCCAATTAATTTATTAGAAATTCCCCCAAACGGCCAAACCCTGCTCACCTGCACTTGCCTGCCCAATTGCCTGCGGAGGTCTCGCCATGCGTCGTTGTCATGTCCCTTTTTTTTTTTTTTTTTTTTCCTAACAGATAAATAATAATCGATGAGTCTTAATGGATCTGAGCCATCTCCTTGATTGATGAGTTGACAAGTAACAACCAACAAAAAAAAACAATTATTATTAGGGTGTTTTTTTGAGAAATGATAAAAATTTTGGATGGAAATTTTTTTATGTAAAAAATTTTGAATTAAGAGAAAATGATATAATATGATAAAGATAATTACGATGACTAAAGAAAATGAAGTTAAAGTAAATAAGTTAGTTATGCGGGTAGTTGTATAGAAATGATTGAAAAGTAGAATAGTATAATTATATAGTTGTGTAGGATAAGAAGGCCAATAATCTCTCAATTAATAATTATATTTTTTTCATTTCTACCTCTATATTCTAATTATTTTTCCAGCCAACTCCTCTTCAATAAATTTATTTATTCCAATTTTACTTATATTATTTTCTATCAATTACATAATTTTCAAAATATTCTATTTTCTATTCCCTACCTCATCTCCATAATCGCTACAAAATTCAAATTAACAAACGTCCAATTAGATTGAACTATGGATGTGCTCCATTAGGAGCAAAGATCAAGGACAACATTGCGGGTGTGCTCTCTCGACGTAATTCATTTTAAAAATTTTACAGGTAAATTTCCTACTATATATTCATTAATTTTATCCATGATTCTACTTATAACTATGAACTTTCAAAAAATCCTAATATATTTATATATTTTACCTAAAATTCCAGTTATATTCATATTGTTAAAGATACATTAAAGATGCAATTAGCCCCCTATGAAATGATGAATATGCTCATCTATAATTATGATTTTATGACTAAAATTCATGTTTTAATGATTTTTTAGTAATTTTACATCTAATCTCAAGTTATATTAGAGTTTGCACATATTCATCATTTCATATGCAGGCTAATGACTCATTTAAACGATCCCTAACGGCATAGAAATAATTGAAATTTTAAGCAAAATATATAAGCAAATTTGGAATCTTTGAAAATTTATGAGTATAAATGTAATTAGGAATAAAATTCATGTTTACATGTGAAATTTGAGCATTTTTGTAACATAGAATCTATTTTTAATATCTAAATGATTTAGTTAATTTCTCATTGACATTTAATGTTATAACGCAAAAATTATTTATTTTATACAAATTTTAATGACTAAATTTATTTGATAAAGCTGAGTTGACCCTCCTACTCGAAAGTAAATAAGATCAGACTAATCAAACTCTATTTTATTAGCAAACGAAACTCTTAACACAAATAGCTACTCATAGAGGGTCAACTTGACGCTATGATATTACCCCTTACAGAGCTTATTGCCTGGTGTGCCTTAATCAACAAGGGATAATTGCCCAAATTAAATGTGACACAAACAGTATCAGTGTCAGCACCTTCCCATTTCATCATTCAGCCACCCTCATCAAAATGTCATATTATCTGCAAGTAGGAGCGGGAATTAAGACAAGTCAACCCGTGGCTTAACCCATTTTCGACCCGAGTAAAACAATATTTTGTGACTCGGTGTATAGGAATGGATAAAAAAATTTGCGTGAATTCAAAAATAGGATTGGAGTGGGTTAACTATGCCATAACCCAAAGACTCTTAACCTGCCCCACATATATTTATTTTTAAAAATTCGAAGCTTATTTTTAAGTATTATTTTCATTTTTCAAAATTCTCACATTTTTATGAATAATTATATCAATAACATAAAAATTAATTCATCTAAAAAACAATATAAGAATTGCCAGACGAACGGTGCTCGTCTGGTCATCGGCTGCGGAACGGGATTTCCGTTCGCAACCGGTGCTGGTTCGAATCCCATGTGGGATTCTGAACCATATTTGGGGTAGGGGCATGTGTGGTCCCCCTTTATACTTGGATGAGAGCTAGTGGTCTCCCCACTTGATTGTGGAAGCTTGTTGTCGTCTTCCATTGTAAGCTTGTTAGAATTGTCTCAGGGTTTGAATGTAATATGAATTGAGATATGATGTAAAATATCCTCTAATAAAAAAAAACAATATAAGAATCAATAAGAGGAATTTATAAATCCGTATATATAACTCTTATGCATAATTATAATTTTGTCAAAAATTAGAAAACACTTGTAGCAAATACAATTACTTTAGGAAAATATTTTTAAAATGCCAAAATCTATTCTAAACGAGATATATTTTATTAACTTATTTTAATAAAGTTATATTATATTTACTTGTCTTGTTTTGGTGATGATGTATTTATATTAATTAGTAAGATATTAAAACATATAATGCTTAAATCTATCATAGATGTGCTTTTATGTTTTATAGGTGTATAAATTCTTAAAAATTATGTTACTTGACTTGCATGTTGTACTCAATCTATTATCCGAAAATCGATCTGAGACCAACCTACTGAAAAAAGTTAATGACCAACTTAATCTTATCCCAACCTTTTGTAAAAATGGAGTCAAATAATTTTTTTTTAAAATAAAATCAAGGTTTGGCAAATCTTAATCTAGTATGACCCGCCTTGGTTCCTACCCTACCTACAATCTAATAAGGACGGGACACCTCATTATCCATAGAATTCTAGAAAATGATTATGAATCATAGGGACATATGTGTGCAACATCCTTCGAGGAAACATATATGATTACTAGCAAACCTTCCGAAGAAAGGGATGGATCGTTCCACATATAAGGAATACTGCACGTAAAAGCAAAAACGGATGTACTTAGCCAACAAGCCCCACCATTGTATACGGATCTTGATAGTGGAATATCTTCCTTGTCCTGTGGTTTTTTGGGCGATCTTTCTTACAATTGTCACTTTTTTTCTGCAAATCTTCCGCCTCTCGCATTCAAGTCCTGACTATAACGCCATCGTGCTTGTGGCACGATGATGGTACAAGCGTTGTCTCATTAACTGAGTTGTTCGGTATATTTTTTTTTTTTTTTTTTTTTTTTGATTGGTACAAGTACATATCTCAACACATATCATACTTGAAGATCTGAGACATTCTTATAAATATAAGGGATACATCTTTCCCAAAGAAGTCTGGAGACACAGCTCCATGAAAGAATAAGGAAGACACAGCTTCCAAACAACCACCTGGGAGACCACCCGCTCCCACACCATCGTCTCTCCTCAGTTGAGGCTTTGGTTGGAAGATTTGTTGAGAAAAAAATAAAAATTATTAGGTGTATATAGAATATTGTAGGAAATTTATAGAATGTCTCGGGAGCTTGATTATAAGACAAATGTTTGAGATAATTGTAACTACAAATGAACAAAAAAAAGTCTTGACTATAACAAAAGATAATCATGCATACTATATGATCTTAATTTTTTGCTGTAAGTATATTTTTGTGTCAAACATAATGATATATTTGATTTAAAAAATAAATAATCAATATTATAAAAGTACTATAGATACATTCGCCGGTATAAAGCTTTTATGGGTGCGAACTATATGATTATAGAAATATTAGATGCATTTAATTTTTCATATAGTGATTTTAAGGATAATAATTTGTAAAGCCTGGGTTCCTATGAAGCCGATTTGGTTTACATATTTTCTATTTTTTATAAATATATTATTCTAAGTTTACTGAATTCAAATATCAAATTTTATAATTTTAAAAGGTTGTAGATATTTTTATTAAAATTTAAATTTTAGAATTTGAAATTCATAAATATATATATATATATAGAACCCTTAAAAATTGCAAATTTTGATATATGAATTAAATAGACATTGGATAATATATTTCATGAAAAATAAAGAAAATGTAAATTAGATTGGCTTCATAAGAGCTCCCACAAAGCTAATAATTTTGATATTACAACATGAGAAGTAAATTATTCGAGTCGATTACAACTCTCACGAAGTCAATTTTAAAGGAATTTTCAAATAATGATAATAATAATAATAATAAATTAATTTTTATTGGTAGTATACAATATGACATTCGATATTACAAATAAGTTCATTCATATATAGGAGATACACTAAGCTCCTCAAATTTTTTTCTTAGAGACAAAGTTCTACCTATACTTTTTTTATACTTATATATTACAATCATCTTAACTGATATTACAAGCAAATTCTGAGGCATTTTTATAATTTTTCTAACAACAATCTTACAAATATCTCAAACACCTCAACTGTCCAAATTGATATTACAAGCAAACTCTAAGGCTGTGGTGATTTGATATTTATATATTACAATCATCTTAATTGATATTATAAGTAAACTCTGAAAAATTATAAACTGATATTATAAGCAAACCCTGAGACATTCTTATAATTTTTCTAGCAACAATCTTACAAATATCTCATACACCTCACTGTCCAAATTGATATGAGCCAATGTCACCCCATTCAAATTGATATGAGCCAATGTCACCCCATTGTCCAAATTGATATTACAAGCAAACTCTGAGGCAATGTCATCACATTACACTACAATTGTTGCCTACAGAATTTTTGATCAAAATCGAAACCCGCACGTCACGGGGTGGAAACTTATTTCCGCATCCGTGACCAAATGAGCGCTACTCGTTTGGCAAGTTCTACCTATACTTAAGGACGACTGATCATTTACGACCGGTCGGAAATCCGGTGATTTCCGACCGGTCAAAAAATATATTTTTTTTTATTTTTTTTGAAAAATAATTTTATAAACATGTTAATCTAGTTATATTTAATCTATAAACCAAATTTTACCATTTTTGAATATGTATATATATTTATTTTGGATTTTTAAATACAGGGGTATTCTTAAAATGACTTAAATACCCCTGTATTTAAAAATCCAAAATAAATATATATACATATCCAAAAATGGTAAAATTTGGTTTATAGATTAAATATAACTAGATTAACATGTTTATAAAATTATTTTTCAAAAAAAATAAAAAAATATATATTTTTTGACCGGTCGGAAATCACCGGATTTCTAACCGGTCGTAGAAGATCACTGCTCGTACTTAAGTAAGATAAAACTTCGAAAATAGGACTCCCACAATTGGGGCATGAGATGGCTGCCATATTCGTTGGCAATAGTAATTAGTCAATGTTAAAGGGCTTCGTCCCAGGAATAGAGTCGGCTTATCCTTAAATCCGGATTGCAGTGTCGGGGCCAGAGACACGTGATCTTCTTTTCCTGGTCAAAGAAACAAAAACCGAGAGCATTGGGCTGCAGCCTACGGCAATTAGGCAGTCGCAACTACAACAGCATCATGAAAAGCAGAGCCAAATGCCAGTTGCAGCGGCGGTCCTGGACTTTGATGTCATTGGACCATTCTATTTCAATTTTAAAACACAAGAGAAAATGTCTGGACTTTGGATTGTAATTCCGGATCCCCATACCAAATGGGTTCCTATTTGGTCTCAATTTTCTATTTTTATCACCATGCATGCGTGATTTTTTTTCATAAGATAGGTGGAATTCTCTTCAATCTTCTTCTATGTAATTCTCTTCATTTTTAATATTTAAGGTGTATTTGGTAATTAATAAAAAATGTCGAGTTAAAACTTTTCATTCTCCACAACTGTCATATTTTTTAATCGTTTTTCACATTTTCCTATACAACTACCCTACTTTTTAATCATTACTACACAACTATCTACACAACTAACCTATCTATTTTAACTTTATCCTCTTTACTACTTATCATTACTCTTATCATATCACATTATTTGATAACTTTTACTCTCTAAAACTTTTCATCAATAGTGCGTTTGGTATTTTATCAATAGTGCGTTTGGTAATGAATAAAATTCTTGATGAAAAGTTTTGGAGAGTAAAAGTTGTCAAATGATGTGATATGATAGGGGTAATGATGAGTAGTAAAGAAGATAAAGTTAAAATAGATAGATTAGTTGTGTAGATAGTTATGTAGAAATAATTGAAAAGTAGAGTAGTTGTATAGGAAATGTGAAAAAATAATTAAAAAATATGGTAGTTGTGGAAAGTGAAAAGTTTTAACTTGACATTTTTTATGAATTGTCAAACACAACCCAAAAGTTTTATACATTACCAAACACACCCTTAGATAGTTGATGAAAAATCAACTCCATCTATTATATTTAGTATTATTTATATTATAATAAAAACTCTTTTCTTCATCTAGTATCACTGTATATAGGCTCTATCTACGAAGTGTAAAATCAACATAACAAAATAATTTAATATTAAATATTAATTTTAAGTAATATTTTTAGCATCTAAATCATCTAAAATATCAATACTAAGTGAATAAATGATTCTATAATATATTACTACGTTATGATACATTTATGAATGGAAGCGTTTTTCTTAATTTATACATGAATGTATCTATTTTTAAGCAAATATGGCTTATTTACATATTAGATTTAGATGAAGCTTAGTCTCCTACTAAATAAAAGACATTAAATACAATAAATGAATTATATTTTACATCGACCGTCAGCATTTCAAAAATAGAAAGAATTTCATAAAATCACTTTTACCAAATTCAGTTTCCAAGAAGCATTAAACAACTATCTTGTGTTAAATTTAATTGTTACCTCATAGCTATTAAATTATTATTATTAAGAGCCAAAATGAAAAGGCCCCACTTAGATTTTAGTGGAGTCGGCATTACTTTGTTGAATCGAAACCCTTAAATTAATTTTAGACAGTTGACCCTCGTTTGCATGCTCATCTTTGAAAGAATGCCTAAACCTAATCCACAAAATAATCATAGTAGTAATAGTAGTAGTACTTTTTTAAAAGAAAATAAAGTTCATTCCAAATCCTGCTAGGAAGGCAGAGAGCATTTGGCCCCAATTTCTCCAGAGCAAAAAAATTACAAAATAAAATAATGCAACCCCGCAATATGCGGCGTATGGTAGATTGTGGCCAGCAGATGGTTCGTGAATGCCAGACCACCTGTCCCCTCAAGCACCAAACCTTCTTCCCATGTAATCATCAACCTGTCCTTCTCTTAACTCAAACACGTAGTCTATACTATAATCCACCCATCCATGTTTCCTATTTTCATCCTAATCTCACCAACCAATGTCATCTTTATCATCAATTTCTTTTAAAAAAAAAAAATTCTTAATCAAATCAATTAATCGGCATCTAAGCCTGTTCAGGATCATCCAATCGGATTGAATGGATAAGAGTTTCCATTTCTAAACATTCATATTTTCAATACCATTTTCCAGTTTTAAGTACATGTAAACCTTGTTTTTCTTATCAATAAAACCATTTTAGTCATTAATGACAAAATTAGCAACCACTTGTTGCATGATGGTTGTGGTTAAAGGGAAGTTGAATTCATGCCCGCAGTTGCACTAAGCTTCAATGCACCCAGGTGCAAATACTTATTTTCTTATTTTTTTTTGAAATTTTTTTTACAAGATTGTTAATCTAAGTATATTTAATATGTGTATCAATTTTTATCATTTTTGAGATTTTTAGATATTTGTTTTTTTTATTTTTTAAAATCAGTAGCATTTTGGTAATTTAAAATTACTAAAAACGCAACTTGATTTAAAAAATAAAAAATATCTAAAATTTTTGAAAAATAGTAAAAATTTTGTTAAATACATTTAGATTAATAATCTTGTAAAAATATTTTTAAAAAAATAAAAAATCGGTTAAATGCACCCGGGCCCATGAAATCAGTTTACGTGGTTAAAGTGTGGTATATGAACAAGAGCAATGAGTACATTTTGCTACACCCTAACTGCAACTAGTATTATCAAATTTTGTTGCCAAACACTCAAAGTGTACTATATTTTTAGTACTATTTTTCTTATTTATTATAATATACAACAAGAATTCATCATGTGCGGAGGTAGTCGGCTGGAAATGGGCTGCATGCATATTGAAAAATTATAATACTTTATATTATCATTTATCTATATAAAAATCATACTTTAAACGATTTAAATGTTAAAAATATCACTTTAAACTTGATACTTATATTAAATTATTTTATTACATTAATTTTGTACAATTTTAAGAAGAGGCACATAAATAAGTTAGATGTTGATGAAAATTAGTATGCTAATAAAGTGAATAAAATCTAAATATAATGGATGGGTGGTTAGATTTTCTATTTATGATCAAGTAGGCTTCACAGTGCATGGACACGGATAACTCATTCACATCCAATATTTTTACACCATTTATATCTCATTCTGTCAGATGTCTTGAAATTTTCGTAATTCGGGTAATAAAATTAACCAGACCGTAGTTTCAATGAATTCAAACAGTTGGCTGCATTTGTCCTCCTTCGTCCTTCCACCCCTGTCTGTAATTCCAGCTCGCTCTGGATTGAAATGCTGCTATTCAAAAACGACACATCATGATCAGGTCTGTCTTTGCGGCGGAGAATCACAAGAAATTGATACTGGGCAAGAACAGATATGGCTGGCTGTCCCTGCAAACAGGTACACATATTTCAGCAATCCAGACAGACCTAATGAAGATGGTGGGTGGCTTGTGACTTGTATGGCATGCATGCATGTGCCTTAATCAACATTGACGGAGACAGAATTATATTAATTTATGATGATGGACGGCTGTCGGTGCAAGATTTTAAGCCCATCCGGATGGATTCTGGACCCACCCACCATCAGCATCAGATCATAGAAAAGTAGCTTGCATCCATGCCCAGGAATTGACTCTAGAGCCTCTCGCATTAGATACACAAGCATGCTTTCAAATGATGCTTCTGTGAGAAAGAAGAGCATGCTGCATCATTAGGTTGTACGTGCTGGATGGGATATTTCGATCCATTTGGGGGCAAAAAAAATTCCATTTTACTTTTAAGCAGATTCGATATTTTAGCTACTATTTTTTTTTTGATGAAAAAGGACACGCCCTATCCCCTCTCCCACTGACAGTGATGGGAGGATGGGATACGATAGCCCGAGCAATTCATTGCCAAAAAATTATCTGTACAAAGTTTTGCCAATAGAACCGGGGGAGGATTATCCCACCATTCCTGGCAATCAAAAGAGGACATAGATACAAAATCAACAAGAAAATGAGCCACGGCATTGCCGTGTCTCAAAACATGATGAATGGTAAACAATGATGAGGACAATAGAAGAGATTTGATTTCCGCATAGTCCCGACCGGTGAAAGAATCTGGTCATCCTCCACAATGTATTTGACTAAGAGCAGGGAATCGGTCTCGAATTGAATATTCCGCATCCCAATTTGAATAGCCCATTTAATACCCAAACTGAGTGCCTTCGCCTCCCTACATAGAGAATCCAAAAAACCACATCTTTTCCACCCCTTCGCTGCAATGAAGCATCCATTAGAATCGCGAATAATGGCAGCAAGCCCAATGTCATGGTTGTCATCGTGTTTCCTCGCATCGACGTTCATCTTGAAAACACCCTCGGGTGGTCTGGTCCATCTGGCCACCATAGGCCTATCAATCATCCCATCAAGAATGAGAAATTTTGCCTTCGAATATTGCTCCATGTAATCCGTACACCATTCCAACACATCACTGAGACTTGGTTGGACCCCTTCTTTCCACAGTTGATTGCGCATGTACCACACCCTCCAGCAATATAGGATGAAAAAAGCCAAGTTTCCCTGTTTGTTCGAAGAATATTTTAGCTACTATTAAGAACCAATCATTTTACTTTCTTAAATTCCTTCAAATCAAGCTTCTTTTTTAATTAAAAACGTAATTCTATGCCATCTCATATTATGTTTGATGGCAAAAATCAACAAAATTTTTGTATTTTTGTGAACAAGATCTTGCAACTTTGCTTAGATGCAAATTAAGCTCTATCCTTTGGGTATTTGTCAAAGTTATAAACTTTTAAATTTCAAAATAGTACAAAATAAAGCTTCGTGTGGGTAATACTTGCAAGACAATTTTAGATATGGAATAGTTCAAATATAGTTTCCTATTATCTTCAGTCCTATCAAAAATTACTCACATATGTTACTGCAGTTTTGAAACTCGTAAGGTCCGCTAGGATCGCTCCATAATGAGATAAAATTTTACATTTTCCAAAAATATTTTATTTATTTATATTTTTCTTATTTACAAAAAATAACAACCTGATTTTTATTTTCGATACATTTTTCTTAATTTTTAGACAACTTTTTTGGTTCTCATCACACAGCAAAAATTTTTCATCTTCATTCTGTTTTTATTCCCCTTCACTTACAAATCATATGGCTGAATTTACAGCTAGACACAATTATGGAGTTTTTATAAAAATAAAAAATAAAAAATAACTCATGAAACTTTTGGTCCAAATTTATCTCCATCATGATAATAATGTTTTAGCAATTTTATTTATACTAGCTGTTTTAAAATATCAAGTGTCCAATTTTGTTTTAATTCGTCGTATTCCTTTTATTTAATTTTAATTACTTTCACATCCCCAAATACTGCACACCGAATCTTAAAAGTTGAGCTGATTGGATGGTCATAATTAAAAGGAAAAAAAAAAAATCCAACGAAGATATTTGGGATGGATCATAGATGAGTGGGTCAGCAAGCTAGAAGAGTGGCTCATCTCCACATGCTACTTGCCATGAAGTCAAAACCAATCATACCGGCTTTTGCATCCGGTCTAAGGTACGTGTCACAGAGCAACGATTTTCCACATTTTCAGGACGTTTGCTAAACGTTTACTTTCCTGCGATTTTAGCGTTGGGGTTGAAATAAGAAAATAAATATTTTAAAAATTATGTGATTAATATGAAAGATTAAAATTAAAATTAACATAAGTAAAGGGGGTGGTAAGGAAAAATGATTTGAATATGGAAATAAATTTGCAAAAATAAGATTATTAGATTGTTAAATAATAATAATAATCATCATAAGCCATTTCCCACCTAAGCGGGGTTGGCTATATGAATTCTATTACACCATTTTTGGCGATTTAAGATTATTTTTTTTATAATTTATAATATTTTTAAATCTCGTTTAATTACTTTCATCCATTTTTTTTAGGTCTTCCTCTCATTCTTCTGCCACCTTCTACTTGGATAGACTGTTAAATAATAAATTGAAAAATAGGAAAATGTACGATTGTTTTTGTTTCCACGGCTTCCTTAGTGGAAAGTCACCAACGTCACCTTCATCTCCTAACAGCTGGACCCATGAGATTAATTAAAAATGGATTTTAGATGGAATGGAATCATGAGATTTCAACCTAAAAAATAAAATTTTTCTATTTTCAATCAATAAAATCTTTTATTTTCCTATACATAATCCTTATCAAGATAACTTTTATTATTCTCAATAGCAATCTCTTTTTCCATTATATAATATTTTCTCTTCGTTTTCAAAGGATATAAGATATTTAATTTGAATGTGTACCTGTGAGATAGTTAAAGCCCTCAAATCCTCCTGGGCAGGAAATTTTTTTATCCAAATGTCATCCATGGATGCTCCGGAGCAGGCCTGTAAGACGAGAATCGGGTCATCCATAGAAGAAGTTATCATTTCGATAATTTAAGTTTCTATACAATTATCAAATTTATCCATTTTGTTTGAAGTAAAATTATAATAGTAGACTATTTGAGTACAAAACAACAATTTACGAACAAATTATGTCAGATAATGTTTGTGCCGCTACTGCTCTTTTTTCTTAAATCCATATATCTCAACCGCACTAATTATATCACATTTGTTTTCATCTTCGTACTCATATTAAAATTTCTGTTAAGTAGCAATTCCGGTTCATCGTTGTCATGCAAATAAATCCAATTAAAATAATATTGAACTAAGTAGACTGGAATTACGCAGTTGTTTCCTTGTGTTTCCTATTTCAGATCAAAATTCTTTTACCTGCCTAAATTTTACATTTTTTAAAATGTTTAAATACGTTTTTGAATTTCGAAATAAAAAAAAACGAGTAAATATAAATTTTGGGCAACGAATAAAAAAAATCTTGTTTAGGCCTACATATTGATGCAAAAAATCAATACCATTTGAAGGTGAATAAAGTGATTTAAGCGAATCTTCTGAAATTTTTGACTTAAGAAATTTAAAAATGAATGAAATGAGCAACAAAAGTTCCTAATAAATTTACTTTTTTAATTCACGAATAAACAGATGTGGATGAAAACAATCATTGATTTTATTTTAACAACGATTAAAAGAAATAATTGAGCAGTTGCATGCATAGGTTAAGAAAATAAAATACGTGAGTATTTTTTTTTTTTTGGCTGTACCCAGCTTCCCGTGGCCGTTGTCAGAGAGAGGGCCGTGATATTTTTCGTGCCTCTCTTATAGGACAAAGCAGCAGCGGGAGACAAGGGCATGCAGCTTGTCATCTGCTAAGAGCGGAAAGAAACAGGAGCGGGTGAGAGCCGACTCGAAGATCAGAGAGAGATGCAGGAGGAGAGGGTATTGAAAGCTTTTTTTAATTTTTTTTGTCTCCCGAGTGCATACATATGCTGCTGCAATTAAGGCTCTCAGTTTCCTTCAAAAACTAGCCAGTCGACACACAGCTTAATTATCTAATGGCTGTAATTAACATCTTTTTGTTAGGGGTATAACTTGCGTCGGGTAGGTTTATTTGAGATCGACTTTATCCTTACCCTATTCCTCAAAATTCCTACCTTATCCTATTTTAGGCCACGTCAATTCTAAGCATACTCTACCTTTTTTTTTTTTTTTTTTTATGAAAAGGATACACAGCCCTACGCCGCTCCCCTTGCAGTTTGGAAAAGGATCGGGCAAAGAGGATCCTGGAATTCATTTTCCAAAAAATTATCTATACAGATTTTCCCCAAAATTTGTTGGGGAGGGTGATCCCACCAAAGATGATGATCAACAACAGAAAAGGACATAAAATCTGCTAAAGCATGGGCCGCCGCGTTTCCTCACCTGAGAACATGATGAACAGAAATGTGGGTGGCTCTGGAAAGCAAGCCATTGATTTCGTCAGTTATAACCCCTATTTTTTAAAGTGAGAACCATTACGATTCAACTCTAAATTAATTCTTTAAAATAGTCTTTATACTATATTTAAAATTATATTGCGAGTATTACTTAAAAACTTAAAATCAAGATGATAGTAATATAATTTTGAAATATATTTATTAGATTTACTAAATAATTGATAGATTAAATAAGTTTCTATATATTTAAATAATATACTAATATCTTTCAATATAAAAGATATTATATAAAATTTATATTAAATATATATTAATAATTCAGATCGGTTTTTGGTACTGGAACTTTAGTACTTGCCATACTCTAATTGAACTGGGTATTTTTATACTTTAAACCCACCCTACCATATATTTATAAAAATAGAAATCTATATGCCCATTTTAGGATACTCAACAGGCCAAGCGGAAGTATTTTATCCGATCTACAGGCAACATGTTAGCAAGGGTCCGCACGCCGTTTTATTTTGTAATATTTTCTTTATTTCATCTTTCTAATCATTTGCTTTACTAGTATGTATTCTTTACATTTATCATTATATATGATAGCCAAATAATGTAACCCCCAGGAAGGTAATAACTAGATGAAGGCGAGCTTTCACCTAAATCCGAAATGCAATTAATGAGAAGTAATTCTAACATATACTTTTTGGCATCCAGGGTGGATCTAGCATTGTGGGGATTTTATAGGCTGGTTGGTCCTATGACCGCATAGATATTTCAAGCAATAAAATAGCATGCAAGAACGATGGATGACAAACGGGATCGAATAAAGAAATTGAATGAAAAGTAGTTGTGCATTAAGAAACTATGAATAATATCGAAAATGAAAATATTATTATAAATAGGAAGATAAAGTTGTTAACTTGTTATGTAGTGGAGAAATTGTATTAAAAATAGGAAAAGTTTTTTTTTTTTAAATAGAAAGATCTAAACTCGTTCCATTCCACACTCAATCAATAAAATTAAAACAAAAAAAATAAGAAAATACATTAATGGCCAAGTAAGGAAAGAAATAGAATCATGAGTTAAAAGCCATATATATTTTTTAAAAAATAAGAGGATCAATGAAAAAATACGTAAGATCTTCCATTGCAAACAAATGTTTCATGATCAATCACAGTAACAGGTAAAAGCGAATACTTTAATGGGGTTTAAAAGGATTCAATTCTCTCTTCCCAATTGCCTTCCAATTAAAATTTCGGTCGCGATAGCATACACTGTCACAACTAGCGGATGGATTGACGAGGTAGGCAGATATGAGATGGTGTAAAAGTGCAACAAACTGGAGTACATATACCGTTAATCACTGCGCCATGTGGGGCTGCTTTCGGCGTCAACCTCACGCACCCTTTTTTCGCTGTTTTAAGCATAAACAGCTGGTGGAAAATGAGTACCCGCATATCAAGTATCAAATACCAATTGATTTGGAAATAACACCAAAAAAACGAACTACCTAATTGGAGTATTGGGCTCTACTCTTCCTGAATAAAACCTCAATCCTACCGTTCTCCCAAAACCAAAACAAAAAGAAACAAAAAGAAAAAAAAAAAAAAAAACCCTCAATCCTACCGAAGAACAGTAAAAACAATCGCACTTTCCACATTGCGGGTGTCAAAAGTTCCAAAGACCCACGAAGGGGAAAAATGAAAGGAAGAAAGCAAGCGATGTAGTAGTATCAGTTCCATTAATAATCTAAAAGCTAGTATGTAGTATGTACATAACGTGTATGAAAACCTTTCGAAAGTTGGCAAGACCACACCCATTCAACTTCAACCACCCACAACGCAACCCAACCCATCCTAACACAATCTACCCTACTGTTCCTCTGTATCATCTTTTCCTTTTAAAGAACAACCAAACTCGAATTCCAGTAATCCAAATCAAAACAAACCAACCCATCTATTCTATACCATGTCACTATCCCTTAACATCTTCTTTCGCTTCTTCAATTTCCTCTGTACAAACAAATAGAGACTAGAGAGAGGCTACGCTGCACAAACAAATAAGAGATGATGCTTCCTCGAGTTCCTAAGAACAGGATCTGATCAAAAGGCCCAAGTTGTGTAGATTCCTCCTCACTAGATTGCCCAAGGAGAAAAGACCCACGCCGCCGCCCGTTGTCTCCTCCTGCCGTGATGAAGAGGCCTGGCGAACAGCCGGTGATTCCTTAATTTTGAGGCTTGCCAGCCCGAATCTTTGCCGGATGGCCTCAATGGTCTCGGCGTCGACTGGAAGACCGGCCACATTGATGACATGGAAGACGCTGGACGTCATTTCCCCAGCTTTGCGGGCCTCTGCCTTACTGATGCAGAGACCGTTCTCACGGAATGCTCTGGTCACATCCGCCAAAAGGCCCCTCCGATCTAGACTGCACAGCTCCAATCTCACTCCCTGCAAACCACACCAAAACCCTCTAATTAATTAAAAGAAATAACTACTATGCTTTTATTACAAGGAAATAAAACAGGATACCCAAAGAACCGATGTTAAAAAGCAATACCTCGGATGCCCTCCTCTCAATCGCCGCTTGCAAGCACTGAATCACACGCACGCTTTCTGCCTCCGAACTAATTGGAGTTCCATCGGCGTGCCGGATGTAAAATTCCTGAATTCGTTGGATCAAATCCACATATGAGAATACTGCAAATTCCAAGTAAAATCTTTTTCACAAAATCAAATTGGGAACATAGGGATGAGTATTAAACAAACCTGGTAAGCTTGTTTGCCCTCGGTGATGATAGTGGCATGGAAGACGACATAATCCATGTCCGTAAGCGTGCAGACAATATCAAACAGCAGCTTCAACCGGTCGTCGCATCTCACATACACGACGGAATAGCCGCGCTCCGACTGGATCGACACCGACGAAGCAGAGCACTCCGTCGGACTCTCGCCCGGCCCCCGCACGTAGTAGCGGTCGGCGTACATCATCTGATGGAGGCGTCGCTCCGTGTGTGTGACGGCCACGGACGATACGGCGGTCTTCGCGCTCCGGACGTCGTTCTCGCCCTTCAAAACAATCCTCAGACGCTCCTCGATGCTGTTGATCTTCTGCGTGTCTTCGATGGCGGATCCGGAGTCCTCGTCTTTGAGGTATATGATCGACGCGATGCGGCCGTTGTGGGTCCAGAGCTTCGCTTCCACGACATTGCATTGAAGGTCGGCGAGGACTGCAAAGACCACCGAGAGGAGGCCGGGGCGGTCGGTTCCTGTCAGCTCTAACGCCGTCAGGCCGTCGCAGCCGTTGGCCGCCGAAATTTTGCTGGTTGCCAGAGACTGAGAAAACGAAGGACGACAATCAACAAACAGAACTTCAAAGTGATGACATTCGATGTCTAGAAGCCTAAATCTTCATCAGATTGAGAGATTGAAGCGCAGTGTCTTACTTGTTCGAGATAGCTGATGACGCTCTCATCGGTCAACTTGTTGCCGTTTTGATCGGTTACGTGAAAGACTGCAGATGGGAAGAGGGAGCAGTGGTGTTAGTTAGAGAAGAACGAGAGAGAAATCGCAAGAGAAGTGATATATGATGTTTAGATGCCTCACCGTCCATGAACCACCTCCCGTCAGAGGAGATGTAGGCCTTCTTAATGCAGAGATCCAGATCCGTCAGCATCTGCACGGCTTCGAGCAGGATGCTATGCTTCCTCGCACTGACGACCTGGAATCACGGAGCAAGAAATTCAAATCACCACACCGATCACAATTTCTCCCTCAAGCGTAATTGCCCGATTAAGAGCTAATTTCGGACATTTGCGTGATTTTTACGCGTTTTCAAAAAAAATCGTATCTTTCCTATTTCCTCACCTTGACCAGCGTCGCATTCTCGAAGACAGCATTGTCGATGACAACCCTGCAATTAAAGTAAAGAAGAAACTTTAGAAAGATCCACGCCGGAGAAAATCGAACAAAACACGACGACGAAAATGACGAAACGCAGAACAGGGAAATTTCTCCAACCTTGGATCGTCCATTCGCATGAGAAGCTTCTCGTACTCATCTACCGAAGCTACCCACTCCATCTCGAGTTCTCGACCCCTTCCTTGCAAGCACCAGACGCCGCTATGTTCTTTTATCCGCCCTTGCGAGAATCCCCAAGCAACTTCCGTTGAGAAAACCCCAAAAAACAGACAGAGAACTCAATGCCAACTGGTCTTTAGCTTCCCTCCCTTGTCTCCAGCTTCCTCCTGCATCGGCGGGATCGCCCTTCGCCCGAGCACGAACTCGCTCGCTGCTCTAGTCCGAGCACGAACTGGCGCTTCGATATTTAAAGCCGCGTGCCCATCCGCAGACGCGAACGGCCGCAATACGCCAATACATGGCCAACGGGCCGGGCTGCCCAATTAACCCCCTCCAGCTGTCTCCACTTTCATTTCACGGCCTAGGTCAACAAACAACCCCGGGCCACGTGTCGACCGAGGGTTCGAATTCCAGCTCAGACGCCATGTCATTATACTCTTTATCACCCTTGCGTGCGCCCGACTCATGTGTTCTGTTCGCCATAAAAACGTACGGCAGTTTCAGTTCTAGGTAAAATTTCGGTGCTTTCCAAAAAAAATAAAAAAAATTATTTTATTAATACCATTGATTTTAAAATCCTTTCATACATATACGCACTTTATTAAATTAATTTCATTCATACTAACAATGATGGTTGTTATTAAATTTAAAGTATTCTTATTATTAATGTACAACATAACATTTGTTATTACAAATCAAGTTTTTTTCATATATATATATATATTAAACTCCTAAAATCTTCTCCTTTGGATGACAAAATTTCACTTATATTAAGAAAATAAAATTTTTCAGAAATAGACCACCACAATAAAGAGGAAAAATCTTGACTCCACACACGTAAGGGGCACCAGTCGGCAAGATTGAAGGTCATATGAATTGCAAATGTACAAAAATGTCTCAACCGCCATTTGTATGTCTCTAAGGCAATTTTTTGCCAATTCTAATTGTCACCATGAATAAAATTAATTCAAGAAAATGTATTGGCATAAATAAAAAAATAATTTATTTTTTGTTGATATTGATGTTAATGATACTAAAATTTCTAATTAAGCGATTTAATGGATCGTCGAGATCCAGCAACAGCGGGCGGGCGGGCCAGGGATGACGTGGGAGAGGCGAGACCTGGGTGCCGACCGGCGGCGTCATTGGAGTCACGCGCGGTGCGTGTTGGATCCCTCCGCTTTTGTGTCGTCGTGATTGCGGTTGCTGGGTCGGCCTCCGCAGCTGATCGCTACACTCACTTATTAACTTCTTTGTCGGCCCATTCCTCTCGTCCCTTTCGCCTTCCTTCTTTAGCCCCCTTAATTCCTCGTCCCTCGATAACACGCGATTCTAGTTTCATTGATTTTCTCCAATTTCTTCCTCGCAAACGGTCCGGATTTGGTGCCAACCCAAAGCATGCCTTCTCGAATTGGACGACTTTTGGCGATTTGCCCGATGTTTCAAAGCAAGGATTGTACGCAGATCCCCCTTGTCTGTATTTGTAACCGTCCATTGGCTAATTTTTATTAGATAACAGCTAATTAATTTTTCCGCCTAACACCCTTTTTCATGTCAACGTTTGGTGTTGCGGCGCGAATGTAATTCGCGCATGAATTAGGTTGGGTTTTAAGGGGCCAGGGCAGTCGCGATTTCGACGATATCAACGCGATGCCAGCTTGCGCATCGGACGGACGACTAGAGCAGCTGCGGTCAGCGAAAACGACAAGACGTGGCGCGGCCGATCCGGCTCCTTGGCTCTTGCGTCAGATGGTTTTGGCGGGAAGCCGAGCGATTTCCCTCCAATCGCGCCACCTTGACGGCCCGAAACCACCCGTGGCTCGGCGGTCAGCTCAGCCATGTGCCCTCTGTCACTCGTTTGCGAGGTTCTCGTGAATGTCGCCCCCACCAGATCACCAAACCCAAAAAAAAAATAATAATAATACTCGGCCTGCTCTTTCCATGTACGTGCGTGGGAAGCCGAAAATCCGGACCACCTTTACGGGGATTTTGGGTCGTTATTGACATACATGTCTGATGTCTTTTGGAAAGTCCGGCCCGGATTATTCTCCGGCCACATCTGGAAGTAAATCAAGTGCCAATCACCCAAATCGAGCAAACAGCCTAACACGCAATTTCCGTTTTCCTCATCTTCCCGCCATTTCTTCTGTAGAAGCGAAAATCCAGTACAGAATCAACGCTGCCACATGATACAATTTCCATTTTCCTATACTGTTAAAAAATTTACATAGTCATATTTTTACTAGAATCAAGGAAATATACTTCATTGGTCGGGTGCAACTCGAGTAAGGTACCCACAGGTCGACCCAAAATGGGTAGGTTCGGTTCTAAGTTTTCTACCCCTCTAGTCGATTTGGTTTTAAAAAAATTTACCCACTTGAATTCAAGTAGGCTCAGTTCCAAGGGTCGGTTACTCAGAATCAACCTGAATTTCATATTATATATATATATATATATATATATTATAATTTTCGTATAACCCTAAGGGAAGCTCCACTTCTGCTTCTTTCTTTCTCGACTACTTCGTTTCCTTTTTTCTTTCATCTTCATCTATTCGTTGTCTATTCTTTCTTTCTCTTCATTTTTATCTTCCTCTCATCTTCATATTTTATCTCCTGTGGCCTGTCTTGTATTTATCCCATCCAATCGCTGTGATTAAGATTTCTCCTCTCATCAACTTCTTCAAATCAACCACTATGATCGTCATCATCGTGCCATTGTTATCGTCTTCTCCCTTTCGAAACTCCTCTTTCAGCGCACTAACACCACCATACTTCGATTTGCCCCTTCTTTCGACCCCTCCAACCATTGTCTCTCCCTCTCAACTCTTTGGTCGCTTCGGTGCTTCTCAATCAGCATCAGTAAAGTTTGTGTCGCTCCCACCTTTAATGAGCGGGCCAAAATCCAAAGCATCTACGATAACTTGTTCTGTCCGATGAGGTAAGTTGTAGAAATTTTAGGACTTTTTAGTTTTTCAATATCTACTTCTTATTTTCACTGCTTTCTTTTTCCCTTTCTTCTTTTCTATTTGATTCTTCTTTTTTCTATTTTTCCTTTCTTTTTCTTCTATTTTCAATTCTTCTTCTTCCTACTATTTTTTCCCTTTTCCCCTCTTTCTTTTTCTTCTCTATTTGACATTTCTTCTTCTTATTTTTCATCGGTTGCTACAACTTCCATTTTACCATGTCCCTGTTTTCACTTTTTTGTCCTCATTTTTAGCAATCTTGCACATCCTTGTTGCAATTGTGCAATATCCTTATTTTTTTCTTATTTACGTTGCTATGAATTATTTTTTTATCGGTTGTTGTTGTGAAGTGTTGTCTGCTTATATATATTCATTATTGCTATGAACTGATATTGTTGAATGCTTAGTGGTTTTTATATTACTGAATTGTTACAGATTATTATTATAGGTTGTTACAGTGCAACTATTCAACAGATTGCATGTAATAGATAGCAGCATATTGTATAGAATAGATTGTTAATGTTAATGTGTCACATGCTACTTTTTGGAAATGATTCGAAACCGAAACCGACCCACTCTTGAAAATTATATGGTAGGGTAAGCTCCGAACTGACCCGGCCTAAAATAGAGTAGGGTATAGGTTTTTTAGAAATGAATAAGGGTAGGTTTCACCCATACTCGGACCAAGTTGCACCCCTAATGCCACTCCCATTTTTTAGGTTATTTAACGATTAAATCAAAATATTGTCCATTCATTTTGTTCATTATCATTTTATTTTAGCATGAAAAACTATTTCAATTAAATAATTGGATGGGTTGTACATGCTTAAAAATGTGTATTGTCATTCGTGCACTGTTAAAAATTCTTAGATTTATTTCTGAATCATTTAACCGCTCAAAAATGATGTTAAGACTATTTATATGTTGAATAAAAAGCTTTAAAATTAATATCAAACTAAAATTTCTTTCATTAAATACATTTTTATATGTTTTAAAATGGAGGCGATAGACATCTTTAATTTAGATGGAACTTAATTTAATTATTAGAAACTAAATAGATTAGGTGATTTTGATTTTGATTCATCACGCACCATGGGAGTATTCCCAGTATCAAGATATATATATATATATATATATATATATATATATATATATATATATATAGCATGATTTTTATCATCCTCCCTACCATTTTAGTGAAGTCTTCGTAATCTCTGGATATAAGAATTGATTGTGTACATTTCAATTGTCAACTAAACCTTAGGGCTTGTTTGGAAGAATACAGGGCTTGTATAGGAATGAAAAAGAGATGAAAATGTAATAATTTAAATTAGAAATGAAAAAATTATATTGGAAATTGAAAAAGTTGCCTTTGAAAAGAAAATCTTCATTACATTAGATATTTTAGATTTTGACGAGTTAGACCTTTGTAAACTATCATACGACTCCTCTAAATTCCAAAATAATTTTAAGAGATGGGTGCAAATTTTCTCAGACCCCGGCCAATTTCTACTGACCCAATAAATCCTTTTTTATTTTTTTTCCTGGATATAATTTAACGTGTGATGAGAAAGTGATCAAAATATAAATTCAAAGGAAAAAAAAATTATTAAAAGAAATAAAAAGGTAAAATATAGTTATAAATAATTAAATTATGGGCTCTGATCTAGTGCAACCTAGGTGCAAGGACATTGATTAATTTTAAAATACTTTTTGATTCTAAGCCTTTTATTATATATTTATATGTATTAATAGGTATTTATTTATAATATCAAAGATTTAGAAACTTATATATTTCAAAATTTTAACTCCTTTCAAAGTGAAAATATAACTATTAAAATTTGAAAAAAAATATAAAACTACTTTTGATGTATGTGATTTTTTGCATTATAAATGTTATAAATGGTTTTTATTTTTTAAAAAATTAAAGTAAGAAAGGGGTTTAGTCTAAAATTTTGGATTTTGTTGCATCTCTTTTTGGATGCATCCTAATTTCTAACATACGAACGCGACTTTTTTTTTTCTGCTTAAAATGCTAACACCAGCGATCTTTTTATGGAGTGTGATATTAATATCACTCGTTTTCTTATCAAACGTTATATTCGTGGCATTGGCGTTTATGTTTGAATGTTTTAAAAAGTGAAAAAAGTTCAATATAATATCATGTTGCAAGGTTAATAATTAGAAAGAAAGACAATCATCGCAGATTTGTACGTTGTGAGCAGGGCAATTGCCACCTCAAATTTTAAAAAATGTTATTATCCCTCTTTTTGCACAAGTTTTCAATTTAATGGAATTGATTTCATGACTTTGAATTCACATAACCTCTTCATTTGGAGCTTAAATTGATGATAAATCAAAATTCAAACCTTTACAGTATGCAGCACCACTTATTTTGATATGCTGCAAAAAAAAAAAAGAGTTCAATGGAATCTTAAGTGGAACCTATATACTTTAAAAAATATTTAATAATATGTAATTTTTCAAAAAATATTAGGATATATTCATATATGCATTAGAATATTACAATAATCATTGTCACTATTTGAATAATTCAATGGCTAACATAAGTGTGTATAGGGTATGGAGGTCGGGGTTCGAAGTAGGGTAAAGAAGTGAATTTCATATAAGGGGTATTTGTTAATACATAAAAAAATTTCACTTTCCACAACTATTCTATTTTTTAATTAGTTTTTATTTCTTCCTATACAATTATCCTACTTTTTAATCATTTGTATACAATTAGCTATACATCTAACCTATCTATTTTAATTTTATTTTCTTTACTTTTCATTATTATCATAATTATATTGTATCATTTTCTCACATTTCAAAAACTTGGTATAAAATTTTTTTATCAAAAGTTTTACTATTTTCCAAACATGCCCATAATCAACAAGATGAAGCTCAAATGGAGAGGTTGGTAAATTCTAATTCATGGAATCTTATGGATTGCTTTGGAATCTTATGGATTGCTTTGGAATCCATTTATTTAAAAAATTAAAAGTAGACTTACTTTACCATAATAGCCCCATTCTCATAAAATATATGTTAAATTTGAAAATAAAATAAATTAGTTACTTGAGTGCAATAGAAAAAAGAGTAATTTTGCTTGACTTTTACTCACTCCCAAATGAAGTATTAGGCAGGCCCAAGGCGTTAGCACAGCTGGTGCTCAATCCGAACTTGTGCCCCACCAATCCCAGGATGGAATTTGAATGGGGAGCTTTGCCTCTCATTTCAGGAGCAAGTCTCCTACATGCATAATCTATTCATCCAAAATTAGAAATATGTATTTTGGGATGATTTCGGAGGATCAAAGTGCATTCATACCTAAGATGCTTATTACAAATAATTTGCTACTTACTTATAAAGTGGTCCATATGTTGAGGAACAAGTCAAGGAGCCAAAGGGAAGAAATAATAATGAAGCCTAATATGTGAAAAGCTTATGACCTGATAGTGCGGAGATTTCTTTGCGATGCGATGAGGAAAATAGGATTTGCAGGAACGTGAATAAGTTGGATGTGGAGTCGCATATCTTGTGTGTCATACAAAGTTCTAGTTAACAGTCATAAGATGAATCATATCACACCTACTAGGGGTCTCAAACAAGGCGACCCCCTTTCACCTTATTTCTTTTTTTTTATGTGAAGAGACTCTCCTCTCTTCTAAAAAAAGATGCATTTGGATAGGAGGATCCATGATATCAATGCATGTAGAGGAGGACAGCACCCACTCATCTCTAATTTGCTGATGATATTTTACTCTTCTTAAAACTTCTGTCAAAGAGGCGGATGTTATAAACCAGATTCTCGAGGTTTATGGTGCCTCCTCTGGATAAAAGGTCAATATGCAGAAAATGGTAATATTTTTCAACAAAAATGTTACAAGGGAAACCATAAGGGAGGTGAAAAATATGGTGGGTGCAACTGGAAATCAAATGGAGGTGTATCTTGCACTTCCTATATAGGTGGGAAGAAACAAAGCAAAGGCATTTCACAGTCTAAAAGAAAGAGTATAGTAAAAACTCCAATGTTGAAAGAAAAAACTCATCTCGAATGAGGAAAAAGAAATATTGACAAAAGTTATTCCTTAAGCTATTCTAAATTATGCAATGAATTTCTTCCTTCTTTCAAAGAAGCTATGTAAAGATTTTTGTGCTATGATGAGTAAATTTTGATCAAGTGAAAGGAATGGTAGGAGAAGAATTATGAAAGCCTTGAATTTTACTTGTACTCCAAAATCATATGGGAGTTTAGGGTTAAGGACCTTTCAACTTTTAATATGGCACTAGTAGCTAAACAAGTGTGGCTCTTGGCTAATTGTTCAAATTCATTATGCACAACATTTTTTAGAGAAAATATTTTCCATCAAGAAGTGTTTGGATTGGAAGACATATGTGGGTTGTTCCTGTACATGGTAATGTATTATCAAAGCAAGATATGTATTGAAATGGGATGCAAATGGTTGTAGGGAACGGAAAACAAATCAAGTTTTTCAAGGACTTGTGGGCTAAGCAAATGTTATTGAAAGATGGTTCTCTTTTGCAAGATTTTGATGAAAATGTTTTGGTGGAAAATTTTATGAAATCCAAAGGGAATGGATAGAATGTAGTAGTAGTTAGGATGATATCATGAGAAAAGGGTTAGTTGGCTATTAAAGATATCCTCATCCCAAGCTTAGATGTAAAGGAAATAGTGTTTTGAGGTTTGAACATAATGGCGAGTTTACTATCAAATTAGCATACCAAGCAATCTTTATGGCCGAAATGAAGGATAGAATATTGTATTCTTTTATTTCTGATTGTGAATCAATTGAGGGTGTGTTTGGTAATAAGTGAAAGTTGTCAAGTTAAAACTTTTTCATCTAAAACTTTTCACTCTCCATAATTATTCTATTTTTAAATAATTTTTTCACATTTTTCTGTACAACTACCCTACTTTTCAATCATTTGTACACAACTACCAACACAACTAACCTATCTATTTCAATTTTATCCTATTTATTCCTCATCATTACCCCTATCATATCACACCATTTGACAACTTCTACTCTCTATAACTTTTTATCAAAAGTTTTATCCATTCCCAAACACACCCTGAATGTGTAAAAGTAGTTTGGAAGCTTAAAAAGCCCCAAAAAATCAGATTTTTCCATGGAAGATGATAGTAAATGCTCTCCTAACAAGAGATAAGCTAACCAGAAAAGGAATTCTTGCGAGTACTGTATGTTATTTTTGTAAAGAGGCAAATGTAATGGAGAATAATTACCATATCTTTTAGACTTGAAACCGCTTATGATGCTTGTTTCGAATTCCTATTTTCTCCACCACCAAACAACAACTAAGGATTGATGTGATGGGCATTATTCATAAATTGGCAAAGTAAAAATACGAAATTCCCTTGATGTTTTATATATATTTGTTGGAGACTTTGGTATTATAGAAACTAAGGGGACGTTTGGGAATTGGTCGTGGGAATCGTGGGAGGGAAAATTTGGTGACACGGATTTCGAGATCCATCATTTCACAACTAATCGTTATTTTTTTCCACTTTTACCCCTATTTTCTAATTATTTTTCTTATCAACTACCTTCCAACAAACCTATTTATTTCAACTTTACCCCTATTATTTCATATCAATCACACAATTTTCAAAATATTTCATTTTCTATTCCCACCAAATACCACATTTCCCACCACTTTCATATTCCTAAACATCCCCTAAATATTTTCTGAACATGACAAGTTGGATACAAGGGATATTTTAAGGTGGTGCAATATTTAGATTCATTATTTCTAAGCTTCCAACATCATCCAACAAGGAAGATTAGATTTTTGGAAGAACCTAACATCGTGGAAAAAATCAATGAGCGGTGCATATAAGATCAATGTTGATGAAGGTATGTGCTCTACAGATAAGTTAATAGGATTTGGGGCAGTTATTCATGATTGGAATGAAAAATTTGTGTCTACAAAATGCTGGTCGGAGGGTAGCCTATGTCGAGCCATTATGGATGAAATGCAAGGCTCTATTTTAGTTATCAAGTGGATGGCACATTAAGGTATTAGCTTCATTGAAATGGAGAGTGAGTCCTTGATTCTCATTAATTCCTATTAAGAGATGGCATTGCCCTTACCAGCTTAAAGTATGTAATAAAAGACATTAAATATGTTGCTACATCTTTGACTTTATCAAATTTATGCATGTATTGAGAAATGGTAATGTAGTTGCCCATGAACTGAACTGGCAAAATTTGCTCTTCAAAGTAGAGATATAGAAAAATGTTGGATGGATATCCCACTTGACTACATCAAAGGGGCTCTTCAATAAGGGCATCTCCTTGTGCTCTTCTCCCTACATTTTGTTTAGAGAAAGTCCATTGTTTTTGTTGGAAAATTCTTTTTTCTTATGTAAATTGCTTTGATATCAAAAAAATAGAACAATAAAAATAAAGCATTATGCTACATATATTTGAAAATGTTATTCCATCATTTCTTGACATAAAAACATTATAGATTATTTCTTTACTCAAGATGTAAGTTACGCTAATGCTTAAGGCCTAACTTTGATGAGCACAACACTTAGATTTTATATAGCTAAATCCACAAAACTAAAAGTGTATTTAAGGAATGATAAAACTTTTAAGAAAAAGATTTTTTTCATAGAAATTTTTTAATTGAGCTGCCCAATGTGGATAATCGAGTATCTGACGAAGGTGTACTTCAAGGAGAGTGTAACAAGTCCACTGCTTATATCTAACTTTAAACATTGGACCTCTTTACCTTAACTCCATATACACACTTATATTAACTACTTGATTATCCAAGTGATGACTTTGGCGTAAAGGTTTCTTTTAATGAAGATAACGTAAAATTTTTTAAACGAACAGAAAATAATATAACACAATAAAGATCATGATTGAAAAATAAAATATTTGTATGAAAAATTATAAAGAAATGATTGAAGATTAAGGTAGTTATATAGAAAAATATGATGAAATAATTAAAAATATCATAAGTATGGAGAAAGAAAAATTTTAAATAAAAAGAATTTTAGTTTGAAAAGTCTTTTAAAAAGAACAAACATAGCTTAAACATAAAGTTCATAAAGCTACTCGCATTTTTTTAAAAAATAATAATTTGTGGAAATGTCTGTCCGACCTAGGGGTGGGAATCGAGGCAGGTCAGGGTGTGCCCAACTCTGATCCTACTTTTCAAAAATCTTATTTGACTCTTATTTTTATACCGGGTCAGGATAAGGTTGGTTTGACCATTATTTTTTTACTAGGCCTTGAGATAAATTTCGGGCCGATATCGGGTCAACGGGTCGGGCAAAAATTGTGGGTCAAGTAAGAAATTTTTAAGAATTTATAAACCTATCAAGTATAACGACAAATCTATATTAAATTTAACAATTATATGTTTCAATCTATTACTAATTATTCAAAGTAAAATATAAATACTTAAATAAAACATGAATATTAGCATTGAATGAGGGTTTTTTATGTGAGAAATAAGAAAATGGGTCAGCGGGTAGGTCCGCCCCGGCCCGTCATTCTTTAAAAAATCAAGTATCCGCCCCACCCGTCCCGACCCGCCCTGGTATTAAATAGGGTCGGGTCAGGGCTAGGGATGTAAATTGGGTCGGGTTGACTCGGGTTGGGACAAATACAACCCTAACCCACCTTGTAAAATCTCAACTCAACCCTACTTTTCACACCTTAACCCAACCCTATTTCAACCCACCTCAAATCGATTCAGTTTGGATTAGAAATCGGGCTAATAGATTACACATATTATCAATGTTAGTTAAGCTTTTGTTCACCCAAATTTCTAAAAGAACAAAAAAGCAATGATAATTATAAAAACAATAAGTACTAAAAAGTTCTACGTAACTCAAAAGTGGAGGATAAGTTTTGTAATTGATTTATTTTTTTGCTTTTGTATTCTTTAAGCAATTAATGTCTCCTGCAAGTCAAAAAGTGAAAGCCAAGTAAAAGTATTGCAGTAAATTATGCAAAATGAAAAAACGAATATTATAGTCTTACTTACATTCTTAGTTGGCTTCCAATCAAAGCTACAAACATCTCAAAATCCCAATTGACCTGTTCGTTATTTCAAATCACCAATGCAAACGAACATCTAAACAAACTATTTACAATGCAATATAGGGTATGTTTGGCAATTGAAAGACAAAGTCAATTAAAACTTTTCAATCTAAAACTTTTCACTCTCTACAATTATCATATTTTTAACTATCATATTTTTTAATTATTTTTTCACATTTTCCTATATAACTACCCTACTTTTCAATCATTTATATACAACTATCCACACAACTAACCTATCTATTTTAACTTTATTCTCTTTATTACTCATCATTACCCTTATCATATCACATTAGTTGATAACTTTTACTCTTCAAAACTTTTATTCATTACCAAACATACTCATAATCAAATAATCCAAACATAATTTCACAACTAATTAACCAAATATATTTCTAAACTAAATAAATTCAAACAACATTTCATAACCAAATTGTTAAATATATTTCCAAACTCCACACAATTTTATTTAAATATCCAAACAACATGAATGAAATACACTCTCATAAACATATTCAAATACATATCTTATGAAATCGGGTTGATTCGGGTTGGTCAAATCGGGTCGGTTCGGGTTGACCGACCCCCTAACCCGAGTCAACCCGATTTTGAAAATCGGTTCGGGTTGAACCCGAACCTATTTACACCCCTAGTCAGGGCAGGACCACAGCGAAGCATGGGGGGTTGGAAGTTCCGAAAGAGGAAGGTGGCTGGCTGAATAGCAGAGGGCCACAGGATGCTGCGGCAGTAGTCCAGCCGCACGCATCTGAATCGCAATCGTCTCGCAGGAGCTGTAGCATCGGATCGGGCCGGAGCAGGCATGGCGTGGAAAGGCGTTCGCGACGCGTGGATGCCAGCTCGGACGTGGATCCCCGCGTCGCTTTGCATGGAAAGCAGGAACGGGGGAATGCTTCCAGACTGCCGAGGCAGCAGCAGTAGGCTGTAGGCCATCCTTCTTTCGGAAAATCCCGCTTTGCCCCAAATCTCCAGACCCTTTTTGACCTTTTGACATCAGATATTGGCGCCAGAATTCAAACCCTCTGGGAAATGGAAATCCCAGCTGTCTTCTCTGCGCTCCCCCTCCCCTGCCCCACCAACGAATATATGGTTGTCTGTCCCCAAAATTACTGGGGCCGGCCGGGGTTTATCTGGCAATGACCGCGGCAGGCGGGATGGCAGGCAGATTAATGTGGATAGCCTAGCCAGCTTCGTACGGTTGTTATTAACACCACGCACGGCCAGGTCAACCATGGTCGAAATGGGAGGTGCAGTGCAAGAGGAAGAAATCCATGTGTAGATCATGAGGAGTCGATAAATGCGTATGGTATGGCGTGTCTCGTGGCCGTGGCCGCTGTTTTTTTTTTTTTTTTTTGATGAAAACCGTGGCCGCTGTTTTAGATGGGCTGCAGCAGGGCGGAAGCAGAATCTCGTCTGTGTCCCTGACAGTCTTTTAATTGATGGGGGGGTTGGGTGCTGGTGCGAGATGGATGTCAGTCACGGACGGGGTTGGGAGTAGAGAAACGGGAGGCCGGGAGAGTGGGAGACAAGGACCAGGCATTTCTGTTCTGACAGCGCAGTGCTGGCCAGCGGCCAGGCCAGGCTGGATGGGCCCACGAGGACCGGCTCGAGTTGGCCGGTGAGAATTGGTGCGGTTTGCACGTACCCATCTTTTGCCTAAACATGTAACCTCTGCAACTTCTTACATTTTATAGAACTAACCATAGCTACATATTTTTATTTTGTAAATAGTATTTTACTCATGTATATAAAAAGTTAATACCAAATTAAATTACTGCAGCACAATGCAATGATGCTTCTTTAATGATATTAATTTAATTCATAGGTATATAAAATAATGTTATAATAATTTAAATCAATCAATCAATCTAAAGTAAATAAATAAATGATTTTGAAATATATAAATAATTTACAAATAAATGATTGAAATAATATTTATTTATTCAAAGTCGTTTATTTATTTATTTATAATAAAAAAATTGATGGCTTACATTTTAAACTAGCATCACCTACTACAAAGGTGTTACTTATAATTTTGTCACTTGATAATTTGCACCGACATTAATTTCTTATAGAAATAGAGAAGTTTCCAACAAATAAGATATAGACTATGACTAACTCTACCACTTAAGAAATAACACCTTAGGTCGTATATAAATTAATTCGGACAATCGACATTCTTACTGTACTGTAAAACTGTTCTGCTGTACTATGCCACGAGATAAAATGAGTTAGGCTTTTATTTTTGTAAGAGTTTATAAAAATAAATACACACGAATCAACATGATACACAATTTGTTAGTATCTTTAACCTGATTTTTTTTCCAATTTAAAATTGTGCATAATGCCAAGTAAACATCAAAGGAAGTCCAACTAAACGAATCCCATCCATTGTGCACTATGGACATGTTTATGTACAGTGCATTTCTCATCAAATCGGGAGGTTGATAATTAGAATTTAGGGGAAATTTCCAAATATATGATTTTTCAAAATTCGTTCAAATGCTCACAAAATTTACCCAAAATCTTATAATTTATCCCAGATCTGTAACTCCCACTGTCCTCTTCGAAGCCTCCTGTTTGACAGTAGTGTTTTAAAAACCGGTCTGGGCTGCTCGATCCGACTAGTCTGACCATCAACCGCTAGAACTGGTTCTTATACGGTTTCGGAATTTAGAGAAAAGCCATGAAAATTGTATTTGATTGCTAGTTGAATTGCAAAAATCAGTTTAACTGCGGTCCGGTCTAAAATGATTAACCAAACAAAACGTGCGTCATATACTTCTAAACTTTCTAGCCTCTATAGTCTATACGTGTCAGACCTCTTCGTTATTATATCGTAGTGATGAAATATATGTGAAAATGAAGTCGAAGACGCATAACCTGGCTTATCCATGTGTTATATATTTTAATAGATATTTCATCAATATAACAATATTTGATATATGGATCATTTTTGCTTTTATATGTTTCATTCTACCCTTTTTTGATGAAATTTCATTCTATCTTTATATGTATTTTTATTATGGGTGTGTTTGGCAAATAATAAAAATTGTTAAGCTAAAATTTTTCAATATAAAATTTTTTTTTCTCCATAATTTTTCTATTTTTTAATTATTTTTTTACACATTCGTATACAACTATCCTACTCTTCAATCATTTTTACATAACTACTTACATACCTAACTTTTCTATTTTAACTTTATTCTCATTGCTCTTCATTATTACTCATATCATATCACATTATTCTCTTTCACTTTAACAATTTTTATAAAAAAATCTTTCATCCTAAAGTTTTATAACTTCCCAAACACACCCTATGAATAGCTATATATGTAATTTACTTTGTCAAATAATTTTAAATTAGTAAACTCATTAAATCTTAATTATAATTTAATCATATCATAATTCAAAACGGTTTGAATTGATGGTTGAACCGGTTGAATCTGAATTGAATGCAAAAATGGTTTAATTTAGGTTCAGTTTTGACAACATTGTTTGATAGTGCCACTTTCCTCTTTGTCTAGCACCTTGGTTGTCTTCTTCAATACCATCATTTTGCATCTCTATTCTTCGATTCTTCCTTGCCACTGTCTTTCTTTACCGTGCAAATATTCATATCATGGATTGTCGACACAAAGATTCTTGTTTCTGCTTTGTTGGCAATCTAGTTGGTTGGCAATGCAGTCTGCATAATAAATTTTCGATGATAACAATTCACATGGTAATAGTTTTGGCTTATGTGGTGCTTGATAGTCGAGATTACTTAGAATTTAATTCCCTTGCCAAGTTATTAAAAATCATTTTCGAGTAATAATCCATAGCAAATGATATGCATCTAAGATTTCCTATAAATCTTTTTCAGCTGAAAACATGCAACTATCATCAAAATCCAAAATTCAAGCATTGGTAAGTTTAGCTCCACTCCTAGATTTCTAAGATTTTTTATGCAGATTATTATCATTGTTGTTGTTGTTATTATTATTATTATTATTATTATTTTGGGTACTATTCTATGTATTACATTGAGAATATGATCTTCTATCGATGAATATGGTCTCAAATAGATAAAAGCCTAGAGGAACCAATCAGATACAGATGCAACCAGGGTGAGTGACAAGAGAGTTATTTGAGGATGAGTAAAGTTCACATGCTGCTATTTGTGTAAATGAGTAGTGTGGGTATTTCCAAAATATTTAAAATAAAAAATAAAATTTAAACTTACCCAACAGACCGGACTAGCGTGCGTACGCGAAGAATTGTGAGTAAAATTCATAGTGTAAGAGCATTTTCGAAAATAAACTTAGTGGCAAAATTCTGGTGTATATTTGGAAATACTCCTAAATTTTATTTATAAAAGCAGTTAGCGTAATTATCAATAAAAAACAGTTAGTGTAATCATAAATTTAGTAGTAGCAAATAACTAAACAATTTAATTATCGAATTTAATTATTTACTTAAGTAAATTTTTATAATTTTAAAAAATTTTATTAATGAGAAATATTTTTATGGCAACATCATTAAAGATTTCACTATTGCTACCCATTTTAAGTCCACCTTAAAAGTTGAATCAAAATTCAATTTGTTTTTTATATTTAAAACTATTTATTTAACCAAGAAATTAAGTTTTATTTACATCGAATAATTTTATAACTATTATTTAATAAAAGTATAAATCAAAATAATAAAATTGTTGTATTTATACCTCTAATTTAAATAGTTAGTTTAACATTTAGACCATTGAAAACATTCTCCGTGTATAGATAAATAATTTTATAAATTATCATAACATTACAATGAATCTATCAACAGATGTAAGTGATTTTATTATTTTACATATGATTGTAAGCAGATATGTTCCACCTAGAACTTTGATCCAAATAATTTTGGTATCGTAATACAACTACTGATTTTAAAATTAGTGATCCAAACAGAAGTGATCGAATTTTAATGTAGTGATCAAAAGCAAGGTTAATTGGGGCAGCAACCGAAGACCTTCCATAATTTATATTTTTAAGCTTGAATGTTTGCACTCGCATTATTTTTTCTTTTTTCTTTTTTTTATCGTTTAGCAGTAGATGTCTTCCATCCGATTTCTCTGCCGCATGCACGGGAAAAAGCGTTGGGATGGCCTGATGTGACTTGAGCCATTCGCGGAGGTGCCGCCAAGGCCACATCAGACACAGATCTTGCGTGGGGCAGGCAAACTCTCCAGTTGTGCTCTGTTGGATGTGGTAGGATGAATGGGCCCGATTGAAGATGTGATGAGATCATCCAACCACCAAAGATCTGGCAATCTGTGTTATTCGACTCATGTCTTTCCGTTGCTTTCTTCCTTTGCCGCTAGCTCTTGCATGTGTAGCTTCGAAGCAAAGATCTGAAAAGGGCGTTTGAATGGGAAGTGGGGAGGATGAAGATGGAACGTGGAAAACATGCACCCAATCATCTTCACCGTACAAACGGCTGCCCATTCCACCACTCTTTTACTCCCTCGGGATTCAATCATGGCACCATCCTTAAGTAAGGATTCAACTAAAATTAAATATGTTATAAAAATTTTAATAAACGTGCATTTGTGCATAACTTACATCACAACCCATATAAAAAATATTTTTTCTCCCATCAAACCAGTGATCAGTGTTCTTTCATATTCACCACAATTACATTATTTAATAAGATATGCTAGAATGTTGTAACTAAAAATAACTCCATTAGAATTTGAAAGAGCGATGACTGCTTAAAATGCATATGGTATGTAAATTATGAAAAATATTTTCACTAACCAAAAACTTAGGATCTAATAATATTTTATAGGATGGTTTATTCACATAGAAACTTAGACGGTGAAAATATAGTTTTAAAATTGATATTAAATCAAATAATTTTCTTAATTTGATTTGTACTTTTTAGAAGGCCTCATAAACATCTCTAATTTTTATGAAACTTGATTTTTAATTAATTAAATTATTCTAAATTCAATAAATGGGTTGGATTTTGATTTCTACATGAAGTGGGCTAGCAACACCTTGTACCCTAACACATCCATTATTCATTTAAATTTCTTTTTTAACTCTTTTTTCTTACAATTCATCAACAAGGAATTTCTTTTTTAACAAGCTCCTCAAATGGGAGACACAAAGTTCCTTTAGTAGGAATTGAACCCCATCCATTTGGACGCCATGCTAAGACTTTATCAACTAGGCTACGTTGTCATCCCCACCTGCTATTTAATTTAGAATACTTGTAATCACTTGTAACATTGAGAATTATGCACTTGTACTACATGTTCACTGCTAGAATGACTAAATTGTTTGTCGTTTATAGGTCTTTAATCAATATAATCATTGCTATTAATTTTGACATTTTAATGCTTGCTCAATAGATAATCTTAAGTAATTTTGTTATTTCATAGTTAAATTTATACTTTTGAAATATCTCATCACATTTTGTATAAGTCTCACATATGGATTAAAACGTTTGGGCGGGCTATGATAGTTAGTGGCTGCCCATTTCAATGATATGGTCACGAACAATATTTGCTAATTGGCTTACTTGGAGTACTGAAAAACGGACTAGTTTCACTGATAAGAATGTTGATGGAAAGTCGAGGCGCAACTCGATTATAGTACCTGCAAGGTAACCCCTTCAAACTTTTAAAATAAATAGACTAGATTTTTACTTTCCTACTTATAGGGTGAAGTACTTGCCAAATAAAAGATATCCTATGCATTTAGGGTTGAATAAGGTAGTTTCCACAAGTATTAGTGAGATATATCTTAGAACGTGATATAGTGCACTCGGGTTCAAAAATTTATTTTTAAAATTTATTTTATACAACTATTAATTTAGATGTATTTAACATATATAACAATTTTTTTTATCATTTTAAGATACTTTTAGATTTTTTATTTTTAAAATCAGTGGCATTTTCGTAATTTTTATTTTTAAAAAATCAAAAATAAAAATATAAAAATCTCTAAAAATAGTAAAAATTTATATATATATTAAATACACTTCAATTAAAAATTGTATAAAAATTTTCAAAAAAATAAAAAGGGTGAAATGCACCTAGGTGTACTGATACTAAATGCACACAGGTTCAGTCAACCCCCGGTGCATCTTTTAGGGCTATTTTTAAATATGTCTACAAATTTTAATTATAATTCTTTATGTACTTATATATTTTGAATAATTCCTTTAATACGAATGGATATTGCTCAAAATTTCTCCTCAGCCCATGTTGTTAGGAAGAGTAATGACGGTTGTTAATACGTAAGTGGAATGACAAATTTACCTACTGGTCTGGGGAGATTTCATTTGGTGACGAACCATCAGCGGCAACTTGCAATCAGGTGCCAGTGCTGTCGTAATGGAGAGCGACGGTCTTACCTTGGACGATGGATCAGGCTGGCAGCAACCAACTAGATTTTTTGGGCAGCCATGGCATCGAACAGGGTGCATCATCATGGCAGTGAAGGTTGCTGGTTGGTGGTGATTGCAGATTGATTTTCTGACCCACCATCGACATTGAAGACAAAGACGAGCAACAAACTGACAATGACAGATTTGTGGATTTCCAGATCTTATGATGAAAAAGATCTAATGGAAGCAAACGATGGCGAATCAATGTCGGAGATGAGGAGTAAGAGAGCAGCATTGTGAACAGCGTGACGGAGATTAAGCAGATGGCTGTGACGGCGAGAAAAAAGGATTGGTTACGATGGACGGGGGCGTCGCGACGAACGTCGCCTGCCGGTGATGAATAGTGGAAGAAGCAATGGAGATTTGCCGAAAAATTCCTAAAACTATAACATAATCTCCTAAATTAAACTAAAATTGCCGAAAAGATTTAAGTGCTGGAAGTCGTTGACCTCGAACACCAAAAATTTCCAAACCCATTCCATCACAATACACATCTAATCGATACCCAATCCATGAAAATTGAGAAAGAATAGGAAAGATAGGAACAGGGAGTATGATTAACAAAGTAGGGAAGAACATAAATAAGAAAGACAATCATTCACCGGAAAATTGATGGAGAAATTTTGCCCGAGCCAGAGAATATTCGGACGCCATTGCTGAAGAAGAAGATGATCCGCCGCCGCCGTGTTCATAACTGATGATCCTCCGCTTCTTTTTTTGATCTCGTCTTTTGTAGTACCCTCTTTGCTACTTGTAAGATATTATGATATGTTGTAAAAAATGGCAATCTTCCTCACGCGTCTACCTGCTGTCGTGATGCCGCGACAATCAATGGAGAGGATGAGCAAAATTCAGTGAGTAATTTTGGATATTTAGAAAATATTTAAAATAAAAAAACATTTTAAATTTTAAATTTAAGTGATGGAAGCCAACGATGTGAATATGAGAGAAATTTTTATACAAAAAATGTAGATAATGAAGGAATTATTGAAAATATTTAGATATATAAGATATTATAATTAAAATCCATGAATATATTTGGAAATTTTCCTATCTTTTATGAAGTATATTATAATTTAAAGATATGACATAATCTTTTAAAATGCAGAAAATTATCTAATCTATTTAGCAATTAACACGTTTAATAAATTTATTTTAAAAACATATCTTTATCATATTGATTATAGGTTTCTAAGCAGCATTTATAGTCCAACTGATAATTTTTAAACCTAACATGAAATGTCGTTTTAAAAAACTTATTTGAAATTAACTTAACTTTAAAAAATAGGATAAGATAGGTCTTGAACCAACTTAATCTAAAATAAAATAAAATTTTAAATTTTAAAAATAAGATAAGAATAGAATCGGATCTAGTCCACTGAAGTTGTACTCTTGGACGGCGTATTTGCAGGACCGCCAGAACGCTTGTTCATTAAAACTAAATTTCTATGGGCCCGACGGGCCTTCCATTGAAAATGAAAACTCTGCCGAAAGGTCCGAAACAAGAACACGAACAGTTGATTTCTGAGTAGGCCTACTGCTATTTCCCCAGCGATTTGAAGCCCGCAACATTTAACATTTAGGCCACTTTTGTTTTGATGAATTTTTGTGAGATTATGAGATGAGGTGAGGAATGAAAAAAAGAATATTTTAACTGGTTCATTTGAAATGGTAGGGGGTACAGTTAGAATAAATATGATAGTAGGAAAGGAAAAATGATTTAAACGTAGAGTTAAATTTAAAAAATTAGATTGCTGAATTATTAAATACAGATATGACATACTTCTTTTAAAATACAGAAAATTATTTAATCTATTTAGTAATTAACACATTTAATAAATTTATTTTAAAAATATACCATTATCATATTGATTATAGATTTTTAAGCAGAACTTATATTATAATTTTTAAATACAACATGAAATGTTGTTTTAAAGAATTTATTTGAAATTAACTCAACTTAAGAAAATAAAATAAGATAGCCTTTGAATCAAGTTGATCTAAAATAAGATAAATTAAGAATTTTTAGAAACAAGATAAGAATAGAATCGGATCTACTCCACTGAAGTTGTACGCTTGGCAGATGATTTTATTTCCAGGACCGCCAGGACGCTTGGTCCTTAAAGGCGGACGGGCCTACGAACGGGAACACTTTTTTTCTGAGTAGGCCTACTGCTATTTACCCAGCGACTTTAGGCCCGCCACGTAAAGGTCCAAGGCCCATCGGATACCAAGTTCTCGTTTCTCAATCGCGTCCAGGTGAGGAATGCAAAGAGAATATTGATTTATACGAAATAATAGGGCTAAAGTTATAATAAATTTGATAGTTGCATGGAAAAATAATTGAAATGCAGGGGTAAAATTAAAAAAAAGTTATATTGTTAAATTATTAAATGATTTGTGGGGAAATGGGGAAGAGGGGATGTTTACTACCCCACGAGTTGAGCTATCCAAATGTTTCCTTGGTTAAGATATCAAATGTGTGTAGAAAAATGAAAAAGTTATTATTATTATCATCAACATCATCATTATTTACACAATGTGAAACAGAAAGTCATAGTTATTAGAAACAACTATCTCCTTCTTGCGGCTAAAAGATCTAAGGGCTTGCTGGTAGCATCTCATTGAATGGGGTGAGAGAAATGTACTACTTTCACATATTCTTGTGCAATATTTTATTTCCAAATGCCAAAAGGACTTATTCTTTTCTAATATTATTTTGTATATTCTTTTAGGGCGTGTTCCAAGTCATACAAGATTCTTCCATTGAATCAATATCATCATTCCTAAGACAACTTTCTAATTTTCAAGACATCTTTTTCAATTTTCAATACAACTTTACCCCTTAACAATACATATCATTACATTCTCATCCTAAATACAGATTCGATACAATAATCTTATATGGTTTAGAATACACCCTTGTATAATCTTTTATTTCCCAATACACATTAATTCCTGCTCATATCATCTCTTTATCTAAATTCAATTTATTGTACGCTTCTAAGTCGACCCTCAGTTAGCGACGCTCCACGTATTATTGTTATTGAAACTTTGGATAACATTAAAAAAATGTTATTGTCAGTATTATCTTTCGCTACAAAATATTTTCTAGATTTCAATTTACTAAAAACAAATTTAGCCATGAGTGACAAAATCGGCAACCATTTGATTGCATAATGGTTGATGTTGGGCTATCATATACATTGTCATCAGAACCGGATGAGACGAGTTAGTTCATTCTAGTTCAATAATGACCAGTCCAGTTTAAAGCCACCGAACAACTTGTAACTAATCGGACCGCGGTCTAACCATGTAAATTGATTGGCCATAATCGACCAGTTTTGGGGAAAAACCAAAAACTACATGCTGGAACTGCAGTATAGCATACAGCATACTCTCCAGTCTCCTCACATCACTTCCGTCTAGAGGTGTTAACCAACTGCGTTGAATGAGTTAAAGCATAATTTTAATTGTTGCTACTTAAAAAAATCTCGACACTAATTCGTTTATTAATTTATTTAAAAGTCTCAACTTTAACTAATTTACAACTCATTTAATAATGGGTTGGCAGATTATATAAGGCTATGCAGTAGGTGAAGGGAAAAGAGGAGATGAAGAGAGAGAGGGAGAGAGAGGGGAGAAAGAGTGAGGGCAACAGGAAGTGGCAAGATAGAAAAAGAGAAACGGGCAGAGACTAAGATAGATAGAGGGGGAGGGAACAGTCGGACGGATGGAAACGGGAGAGAAAGGAAATATGGAAAGAGATAAGGGGATGGTAAGATGCAGAGGGAAGGGGAGGGAGAGAAGAGACATGGACGACTGGGGGAGCAATGACAGAAAGATAGAGGAAAACAGGAAGAGTGGAGAGGGACAATCGAGGAGGAAGGGAGGGAGGAAACAAGGAGAGAGACAATCAAAGAGGGAGGTAGAGAGAGGGAAGGAGAGAGAAAAAGAGGGAGAGGGAGGGAAGAAGCATCCCAATGGCAATAGCAGGCAGTGGCAAAGACCGTGTGAAGGTGAGCAATGGCGACACCATAATAGAAAAGTCGAGAGAGATAAATGGTGGAAATTGAAATGAAAAATCAATTTAGAATAAAATTTGTATACCTCGTCTTAACGGGTTCTAAATGAATTAACATATTGAAAAAGTTGGATGAGTTAAATAGATCATAATCTATTTATTTATTTAATAGTTAACCGGGTTGTTATAAATCATTTATTCAAAATTTTCATCTTAAACTCATTTGTAGATGGGTTGGATGGGCAGTTTAATAGGTCATGACTATTAACACCCCCCACTTTCAACTTTAATGAGCAAATACCCATGTTGTACATGAAATCATCACTTCTATCTTCAATTGGCAAAAAATACACTAGGTGTGCAAGGTAATGTTAACGGCGAAAGTGGAAAAATAGGAAGGAGGGAAATTTTAAAATTTATGAAAATAATATAATACGATAGGACCCCCATTGCATGCGCCCGAGAGCATGCGCATACACCTATTTTTTTATTTTTTTAAATTTTTTTTACAATATTGTTAATATATATCTATTTAATATATTTATAAATTTTTACTATTTTTAGAGTATTTTAGATATTTATTTTTTATTTTTAAAAATCATTGGCATTTTAGGTAATTTTAAATAAGGATGTATGCGCCCGAGAGCATGCAGCAATCGGATCCCAATATGATAAGGGTTCAATCATCAATTTAACATTGATCACATGTGTCCTACAACCCAACAATAACCATAGTGCCATCAAATTTGGTCGTTAAAAATCAAATTTGGTATCATAATTATCTAAATTGAAGTAGATTTTTTCTTGTAGTGATTGTTTATCTTATTAGACTTTTTCTAATAATAAAAATTTATACTATAAGAAAATTCCTTTTTAGCTAGCAAAAAGTCTTTACCAGGGAGGAAAGTGCATATATAAGGAAAAGTTTTCTTATTTATTTATTACATTGATTTCGTAGGCAAGGCAAGAAAAAATTTTCTTATTTATGATAGTGCTTTCACAGCTATCTTATGATAATTTTCTTGATCAAATTAAAATTTGGTTGCTCAAGTGGAAAAATTGTGAACTATTGATAACCAAATTTTTTGTTAGTAATTGCTATATAACATATGCTATCAAATATTGATAATTATGTTTTTTTAACAACCAAATTTTACTTTATAAAATAAGCTTTTGGTTGCCAAAATTAAAATTTTTGTAATATTATTTTCAATATTCATTACAAGAAAAGTTATTCCTCGCAACTGCATTTTTACAGTAAAACGCAACATGCTTTCAAATTTGCATGTAGTTGCACATAACATTATACACAGTGCCTATAAATGCCCATAATACCCCATTTGTAGCCATGTCTATTGCCGCGTATTTGGAGCGAAATTCTTGTCATATTAAAGAAATTTGTTGCGGTGAATGACCGCATAAAATTGAAAAAAAAAGTTAAAAACAAATACTGTCCGAGCTTCTACAATCAATGGTTCATTGCAAATATAACCGTTACATCCTATGTATATTCACTTTTTTTTATGTTTCAAAGTTAAATGATAAATATAAACATTACATCTGATAAATATCGTTGTTACGTGCGGTCCGATTGGATGTAATGACCAATTCCTGTAATTAGGCTATTTTGGCGTTAAGATATCACGTAATCTCATCCTCTTTTGAATCAACCAAATAAGTGATTGCATAAAGAGCCAAAGTTTTTTGATGAAAAGAGTAGCTCCTACACCGTCCACCTCTACAAGAAGGAAAGGGTAGAGGTGGAGGGGGAAGGGCTAACATCGCATAAATATGCAAAAAAATTGTCTGTACAAAGTTTTTTCTGAAGAAAAAAAGGTGAATTTTGCCACCATTCTTGTTCAGGCAAAAAATTTGAAGAAACAAAATCAGCAAGAAGATGGGTCACGGAATTTCCGGACCACAAAACATGGTGATATGACAAAAAATGGGCCATTTGGGCGATCTGGCGAATCTGGGAAACGATTGTGCCCACCAGAGTCCTGATCGCATGTTCTCCTGTCAGAAAATCAATAAGAATTAGGGAGTCAGATTCCACCTGTAGGTTAACAAAATTGGCCTCCAATGCCCACGCTAAACCAAAGCTAAGTGCGGTTGCCTCCATAGTCAACGGGTCCATCATCTCGCGCCTGTTCCAAACTTTGGCCGCCACAAAGGAGCCGTTGGAGTCCCGAATGATTGCCGCCAGACCCGTGCAGTTAGTCAGACTGTTCCGTCGGCCGTCAACGTTGATTTTGAATTTTCCTTCGCATGGCTTTTTCCATCGCGCCTCCATGGGTTTCTCAAAAAAAGGGGTCCTTCTGTTGACCATCGCTGTCTGAAAGTGGTCTCTAAAGTCAATGCACCACTCCTTAACCTCCGAAAACACTGGTTGTAGGCCCTCCGCCTGGAGTCGGTTCCGAAGAAACCAAATGCGCCAACAATATAGAAGGAAAAGGGTGAAGACATCCTTACATTGAGCAGTGGAGAAAGCCCTGAAAATATCCTAAATGGTGGGATCCCCAATGAAAGAGAGACTATCGCCCATGACATTTTGATAAACCGGCTGCGTGGCACAGCAGTTAGTAAAGAGATGAGTGATGTCTTCCACATGCTACCTACAAAAGAGGCATAAGGGTTCGACCATGATACCACGCCGTTGCAAATTGAAAGAAGTGGGGAGAGCATCCAGGAACAACCTCCAGCCAAAAATCAGAATTTTACTTGGGAGTTTTGCTCTCCAGATGAGCCTGAAGATCCCCAAATTGCTATCATTCTCGTCCACTCCAACCACCAGGGGCATATCCGCATTTAGTGTGAGGAGCCTATATGCGGACTTGACAGAAAAGTGTCCATCCGGTTCGGATTCCCAATAGCAGATGTCATCCTCGGTCCCAGAAGGGGGCGGGTTTGGAAGAATGGTGTCACGCCCCGACTCCCCAACCGCTTGCAGGAGCAGAGTTTCCTCCCAAAGACCATCCTGCTCATTTCGAAAAAAACTGACTTTTGCATCATCAGGAATGTGTTCAGGTAGGGGTCCCACCTTAGAAAGAGGAGTAGAAAGCCATCTATCCCGAAAAAAGTTTGCCCGATTGAAAATTATGACCAAATTAATTACTTAGCCTCAAATATTAAGTAATTAATAATATAATCTTTTGAAGCAACAAAATGACTCTCCCAAAGGAAACTTCCGAAGTATTTAATATGTAAACATTAAGATTCAAATAATTAAGAGTGTAACCGGAATAAGGTTAACTCATGACAGGCTAGCTCAACCTTGTAGTGGAGTCAAGACCCTTTGGTGGGAAAGAAGGATAATTTGCAGTTAAAGAGTCATAATATTTTTTGATAAGGGACAACAATACAAAAATAAATAATATTTTTAAAAAATTTCAAGAGAAATTTTCAGGAGAATTCCCAAATACATCCATGTATTTTCCCCAAAATTCCTTTTATACCCATGACTTTTCAAATATTTCTCTCATACCTACGAATTTTACCTATTATTTTCCTCATACCCATGCCGTTAACGTCCGTTTGCTACCGTTTGAATTTTTTATTTTTATTATTTATATTAAATAAATACTAAATTTTCCCATGTATTTGCATATACATGAACCAATATTCCAATTCCAAAACTTCCAACCCCTGTTGTCCTATCATCCTTAGTAATTTAGAATCTAAAATCGTAACCCTTGCAACCTTCATGCCTTCAACAGTTGTGTTGTCCAACCATTTAAGGTACGCAAAACTTTTTCTAATGCTGCTAATGCTTATGTATTTTCTCTCATGTTGCAAATGAAGAAATAGAAAGAAGACGAAAAAATATTGGTTCATGTATATGTAAATACACGGGTAATTTTGGTATTTATTTAATATAAATCAAGTTTTACTATTTTTGGATACGTATATATATTTATTTTGTATTTTTAAAAACAAGGGTATTTAAGTCATTTTAAATTATTTAAAATAACTTAAATATCCCTATTTTTAATAATAAAAAATAAATATATGCATATATTAAAAAATGGCAAAACTTGATTTATAGATTAAATATAACTAGATTGACATATTTATAAAAAAAATTCAAAAAATATATATTTAAGAAGATTAGATCTCTTCATGCATATGCAAATACGTGGGCAGTTTTGGTATTTATTTAATATAAATAATAAAAAATGAAAACTCCAAACGGCAGCATATGGACGTTAACGGCATGGGTATAAGAGGAATAATGCGTAAAATTCATGGGCATGAGAGAAATATTTGAAAATTCGTAGGTATAAAAGAAATTTAGCATAAAATATGCGGGTATATCTAGAAATTTTTCATTTTTTAATAAAAATTCAAGGGATGCAATTGCCCCAACTCTGCGTGGCTTTGCCATTAAACCTAACTAGATTGTTAATGGGTAAAAATGTCAATTATCGTGATTCCAATAAGGGATGAATGAGAAAGGAAAGATAAAGCACAAAGGATAGCATACATAGAATTTTTATACCGAAAAGGACGTATCATAATACGATGCCTTCTTGAAAAGTTAGAGAAAAGAGAAGACTTCACCAAGTGTCCAAAAAAATGTACAAGTGATGTAAGCATATCCTCTGGAGAGAACTTTGGGTGCTCTTAAGAAGTAAGAAGGAGATGTGCAAGAAAAGAATAAAATTGTTTGTTGAGAAAGTAAGTATGGACCTATTCTTCATTCTTCTCCTTTTTTTTTTATATAGCTTCTATCTAAGTGTTTCATGAATCCTTCCATTGATCTATTTGATCCTCGAATTCCGAACATCTCTTGGTCTTTGATCTGTCATCCTCACCAAATTAGGATCATCATAACTTTTTTGATATTTTTCTTTAAGCGCGAAGCAGGCGTAGTGCAAGTTTTTAGAGAGAATGACGGGGGTTGACATTGGGAGAGCAACTCATTGGACATTAGTTGTCCAGAGGTGCTGCATATGCAGTAGTATCTGACTTGGTGGGTGGCATGGCAAGGCAACGTGTACACTTGGCAAATATGATTTTCTCCAGTTGCGTGTAAAGTATCATGGGTAATTTTATGTATCATGTGAGGTATCATGAGGGTGATCAAATTTCTTCTTAGAAGATGGATTGAGACATTATATATCCCGTCTCAATAAGTTGACTTATCTAAGTTGCTTACCCCATAATCCAACTGGTTTAACCACTCAACCCAAGTAACCCACTTACAATTCATAAGATAAAAAAAATTAACATTTTCATGATGTTTGATTATTTTACTAGTTATATGGAATTATTAACAAGAGAATTAACATTCCAATTAAAAATAAATGTGAAAATTGATCTTTTTAATATCAGTAAATTATTGGCATTAGATGCTTTGTTGATTGTCTAAGATTACGTTTTAAATAATTCATTATTTTTATTATTCAACTTGTTAACAATTCAATACCTAATCAATTTATGTTAATCGAATTAGAGTTATGACTGAAATTTTTATAGATGAGTTAACAGATCGAGGTTGATGTCCTTTAGATGGATTAATGTTAGGATTAACCTCTGCCTTGTATAACCGAACCCAATTCCACTACTGCCAATAATAAGTATAAATAATATAAAAATTGAGTGCAAAATTAAACTTCCTTGAGATAAGCTGTGAAGATTCTGACCAAGCAGGCTATTCTAATTTTAAATATTCTTATAAGAAAATTTTAAAATAGTTATTTCAAATATTTCTAAAAATTTTAGTGTAGAAATAAGGTCAAACTTGGATCCAACCCAAAGGTTCCACTTCGGACTCAACACAATTTATATTTAATTAAATATTTAAAGATTAGGTTCTTTTGATGGTTCCTTTCTAGAAAAACTCATTTGATTGCTAATGGCGATATGTTCGGGATATATCTATTAATTATTCTGGTTTCTTAATTTTATTGTTATTTAATATTGCATTTTATGTTATATAAGTTAATGAATTTTGTTTAACCTTATTACCTATTCGAATTTCTAAAATTGTTCCCAATTATACTAAATTCTATGGTCAAAGTGTGCATTACATCTACCGTTAAAATATTATATTAGACGACAAAACTAATCAAATTCATCATCTTAATACAAATATACGGCTACTTTCTCAATTTAGATCTTTAATACCAGAAACTAATCATAGAGGATTCGTTAAGAGACAATAAAGGTTTTAATTTTTCTGTTGTATATGTAGTCGATATATAGGACGTTGATAAATGTTATTATTTTATGAATATATTACACGGAAGGGCACTGCATGCTCCCGAGAGCATACACCTATTTTTTTATTTTTTATTTTGAAAATGTTTTCATAAACTTGTTAGCCTAAGTGTATTTAATCTGTGTGTAAATTTTTACCATTTTTGGAATATTTTAGATATTTATTTTTTAGTTTTAAAAATCAATAGCATTTTAGATAATTTTCAATTACTAAAATGTCACTGATTTTCAAAAATAAAAAATATCTAAAAATCTCAAAAAATGATAAAAATTGATACATACGTTAAATACACTTGAACTAACAAGTTTATAAAAAAAATTTCAAAAAAAAAAAAAAAAAAAAGTGTATGCGCCCCAAGAGCATGCAGCATGCTAAGGGAAAAAGAGCAAAACAACGTGAATGGACCAAGCTACAGGACGACAACAACAAAACATCCACAGAAAAATGCTGCTTAACTGATCCATGAGATTGATGTTACGTAAATCACCTGAAAGTATATCTAGGCCACTCGTGAAAATTTTCAACAACGGGGGATCCATCATTTTTTAATCCCGATGGCTCAAAGGTTCAGATCATCAAAAACTTGAGCATCTGACTTGGGACTAACCTAATTAGCTATGAGTCTGCAAATCATTCACTAAGCTAAGAAACTTCTGATGAAATTCGTAGTACCAGCTGATCATGATTTGATTAAGACGATCGATCAAGAGTCAGTATGGTCCTCCCATGGGTCAGGAGCTGGGAATGGAGAAATCCCTAACAAGATTTAGACGGTGGAAATCTCACTCCAGGAAAGTATATGGAGAGGAGTTCCTGAGCCAAGGTCTGGAAATCAACGTTGCCAGGTTGGAGGTCGAAGGTATCCTGACCGTTGAACACCTCGGCTGACTGCTGCTGCTCCTGCTGCTGGGCGTTGAAAATCACTGCATGGTCAGATGGAGGGCCAAGATTGGCTAGACCTTGGAAGGTTGTGTGGAAGCGAGGATGATCGAAGCTTGAGAGGTGACTCTGCACGTATGCCAACTCCGCTTGCAAGTTCACCACCTGATAAGTAAAGAAAATAGATGCTGAAAATCTAGCAATCGGTGGAACACCCGAACTTGTTTCAATGCAGCAGGGTACTCCATTTTTTTATTTTTAGTTTTTTTGAAATTTTTTTCACACAAATGTTAATCTAAGTATATTTATTATGTGTATCAATTTTTAACATGGAACATCAGCAGGAATAACATAATCTCAACAGCCTAGGGATGAACTCAGGTCTGTTTAGACGGTGCTCAACCCATTCTTAAATTCTGAAAATCTATACTTAAAGCAAACCCTAACTCATTTTCCAAAGAGTTATGATTCAACACACCGGTTGAAAGAAAATTATATAATATACTAATATTATATTAAAATCCAAAAATTATTGGGTTATAATTTTAAAAACAGCCACCACATTGTAATAAATTTAAGAATAAATGACAAAATTGAGAACCATTTGGTTACGTGATGGTTATTGTTTGACTGTCACATATGCTAATGATAACAAAATTTTATATTTTTGTTATTATTAGTGATATTTCTGAACCATCACCCTTTTCTAAAATCTCATCCATCCATGTGAAAAAAGGACAATGTTTCAGAAAGTTAGATGTTGAATTAAAAGCTTTAGGACTAATTTCATGGAACCACAAATAAATTTGTCTAAAAATTTTCGTTTTATATAATTTTTTAAAGAATATAGTGATTTTAATATAATAAATGTAAATTGGTTGTACAATTTATTCTTTTTGCATATTAATCTTTGTTGAATAATTAAATTTCTCTTTTTTAGTCTTCAAAATGGGCTGACATACTTTATCGAATAATAGTATTATAACCTTGTGTGTGGCTTTTGTTATGATGTGTTGATATAACAACACCTTTTAGTTCATTTATTTAGTATTTTATTACTTTTATTATTTCATTAAATATCAAAATAATTTAAAATACATTCCTTATGTACTTTTATATCTCAATTTTTATTACGGCAAGTGTAGACAGAAGTTTCATCTAAGTCGAACCCCGCTGCCAAGCCTGAAAGCTTATCAGTCAAGCCATTAATTACATTTATTATTCGCCATAACAATTTTTAGAGTATTCTAGTGAATTTGTAGTTCAATCGGGTTTATTTTTTATATCTTTACTAAGTAAGTATGAATACTTAATTGCTGACTTACATTGATAAAAATATAATGGTTTGCAAATACCACAAGGTTCCACTCTTGTAACCAGTTCCACTAAAATAACCATAAATGTGTGACTAAGCTTTTTTGCATAGGATCTATTTAGTACAGAGGGGTAGCCAGAAAGATTAGGGAAAAAAAAAATTGTAGTTGTTAACATAACTATAATATCACATTCATACAAGTGGTAACTGATTAATAGTATATTCGATCTCGCCCTTAAAGTTTTGCTTCTAAAAACAACAAGATAATCCATAATCCACAAAATTCAATACTAATTTTCATTAACACAGTAATTTTCTTATAATATTTTTTTAATACTATATCTCATCTCAACACAGATTCCAGTTAGGCTCAAAGTGTTTAAATCATTTTTTCTCATTTCATCTTACAAATAAAACCCCTTAGGAGACAATATATACATCAAAGGGAAAAAAAAAAAAAAAAAAACTTAGGAGACAAACAGCATGAAATTTAGAGATAACACGAAAATAATGAAATGATATTGATGTATTAAATAATATAAAATATCCAGATGAACTCTAGTGTTGGAAAGACATGCATGGAGTAATGATTGGATATATAAACAATGATTAAAAAATAAATCCTTTGGAATCCATAAATATTAATTCATAAAAGGTAAGAAAGAGAGGGAGATCTCTAATTTTCCCGTTGTTAATAAATGGAAGGAGTTTTTTTTTTTTTTTTTTTTTGATAAATGGAAGGAGGAGTATTTATTCTCAGCTCTGGCGTCGTGTTGCTGAGGCTTGCATGGAGAAAGACTCGATCGCTGCATTGCTGAAGCGTCACTCAAGAAGATTTCGGTGCACGGAGACGTTACTCGATTCGTGTTGAAATGTCTCATCCCAGTCCGGACACGTGCTTCCAACACCGAATCCTTCTTGCCATTCTGGGAATTACCCTTTTTTATATTAAAAAAAAAAAAGAGTACCCATTTTCTACGTTTCAGTCGCATAGATACCAGTTTAATTAATGGCCAGTCTGCAGTCTGCAATGGTTTTTCCAACATTGCAAGAAAATGGTATTTCTATGTTGCACGGCACACATGCCCATTTTTACCTACAGCTTACCTTCTTTGGCACATATATGAGAAACATTAATTCCGCCTTTGACTTCTTATATTGAATTATTAGAAATTTTAACATTCTGTCGTTGTAGTAGCGATTAAGACTAGAAAGGTCAAGATGTCAGCTCGCAGAAATGATGTTTGATGTAAATTAGCCCCAAAAGAAAGAAATTTAATTAAGTTAGCATCCATCACAAGACAAAACTGGACTTCATCAGCTTATATATGTGTGAGGATTATTCAAAAAGCAAAACAATGAAATGATGATGGTCGATGGATCGAGCCGTGTATCTAAATTAGCGGCATGAATGATGGGTGAAAAAGGTTTGCCTTTTCAAGCCATCGAGCGGGGGCAGTGTATCTGTTCTTCTCCTACAAAACTCAACACCAGCACCCTCCATCTTCGACTCCACAGAGAGAAAAGTGCGTATGCATGTGAGTGAAAAGGTTCGTACAAACCCTTTTGCCTGGATCCAAATTCCAAACCATGGAAGACTTCAAAACATCTAACACGGCCCTGAAAGTGGTTTGGTGCAACTCTCAAAGCATAGATTTGAGGGTTTGCCGCAACATGAGACAAAGGGGGCAGGAATCCACAAGTCAAATTAAGAAGACTGGCTACCATCCATCTGTTTGGCAGAGGAGATTGAAGGACGAATACCATAAATGCGATGGCTTAATTTCGTCACAGAGAATTCCAGAAATATGAAATGAAAAAAACCCAATATTTTTTAACAGGTAGTTTGGAAATGGTAGCACACCAGCTTGATTATGTATCACTTCTAAGAATGGGAAGCTCCAACAACATCGACATATTCTTGAAGAAATAATATTGGTGGCGTATCAATAATTTTCTAGATGGATATATAGATAAAACCCTAATAATCATTTATGTATCTAGAATTGTAGACAGATAGAGAGAGATGTGCATGAATGATTTGGAATGTTTTCCATACCTGTTGCTGGAGAGCGAAGATGTGGGAAACGCAGCCGTAGACAGGATCTCGGAGGCGAGCCTGAGCTTCGTAGCAGATGGTGACGACGGCGTCGAGGCGTTTGTTGGTGGGGATGCGGCGGAGCAGCTTCGACACGTTGCTGGCACCAAACACCTTGTGCACAGCCGCGAAGTGGGTTGCGCCTTGCTCCGAGTCGAAGTAGGGAGCGAAGATGCAGTCGCTCACGCACTTCCGCCGGAGGAACTTGCATGCCCCACAAGGCCCGTTGTTGCTTGCTGATGATGATGAACTGGTATTTCTGCTCATCTTCAATTTCCCTGCCTCCCTCTTCTTAATTTCTTTGTTTTCTCCTTCCTTTCTTTCTATAGATTTCCACTAGTTTCTTTTTTTCTTGGGGATGTGTTTCTTTTCTTCTCCTTGCCTATGTGTACAATATGTCTACTCTCTCTCTCTCTCTTTAGTAGCAGCTCTCTAATTAATGGGTGACAGACAGAAAGTATGAGAGGAAGGTAGAGGCCTTTCTCTGTGTAGTCGTCAGAGAGAGAAGAGAGCGAAAGAGAGGAAGGTAGAGGACTTTCTCTGTGGAGGCGTCAGAGAGAGAGAGAGAGAGAGAGTGAGTGTGTTTTTATTATGTTGGTTTTCGATGGAGGAGAAATTTTTGGTGATGGGTCTTTGGGGTGTTTTGAGTTTAATCTTTAAATCCACGGCAAGCAACGCAAGAGTCCAGCTAGCGTTAAAGCTGGTTGCGTGAAGCAAACATATACATGGCTAGCCTGTAGCCAGTGGCAACTCCCAACCGCCACGCCCTCCACCACTCCTCACAACTCTTCATCTTCATCATGTGTACGTGCCAAAGCTTCCCTGGTGTGTGGTAATCATGTGTCCAACCAAAAGGGGTCTTGTCCCCACTTGTGACTCTCTCCTTCTCATGTGGGTAGCTAGCTATACATATATAAGCACTTCTGTCATAGCTTTTCTTTCTATAATATTATATTATAATGTGCATATGTGTGGTGAGTGCTGACATAGGGATGATATATGCACACCAAGATGGCAATGGCTTCCACGTCTCGGCTCGATCCGTAACTGTTCATTTTTACTGATCTTACACCATCCGAAACTTATAGGAAGCATGCTTGCACATACAAACTCCGCCGCCCTTATAAGTGTTATTTATCGTGGATGGATGGCTGGATTATCATATTAGTCCCTCAAGTTTGCAAAAGTGTCATTTTTTGACTTGCTATTTGCAACCGAATCAAAAAAAATTGCAATTTGTAACAGAGCTGTAAGTTTAGAAATTGTAAAGTTTTGGTCTCTCCTCCCTAACGGTTACCCTAGCACCTTTAACAGCTATTCTGAAATGATTAAAATGCCCACATTACGAGGTGTAACTCAAGTTAGTTTGATTTTGTTTTTCATCTTACCTACTTGTATTTTATTTATAAGATAGATGGATGAGGTTCCTAGTGTACCCTTCTTTACTTATATGAAGGTTTGTTGAATTAATTTTGATTCCAAATTGGTTACTTGATTAACCAACAACAACTACTACATATTAAAATAGTATCAAACAAACATTAAAAGAAGGATAGATACTTAAAATCTAAGCATTAAATCATGAAAAATGTGTATAAAATTTGAAATGCAACTAGATAGACAAATACATTACTAAATTATTGACCAATAATCAAGTGAATCAAACTGTGGTGAAAAATTATGAAACTAGAATCATTTTCCTCGAAGAAATAATTTAAAACTATTAGTAAGAAGGGACCATAATCCAATTGCCAATTTAATGTATAGAAAGATATGAAAAATAAAACCATCTGAACAATGTAGATTGAACACATGGCAACAACGGTCGAACTAATAAATATTTTCCCTTAGCTAAACAAATGAGGGATTTTATCATTGCAATTGGGCGCAAATGGCAGCATTTACATCCTACAAACAAATTCACTTTTAGTTTGTATCCAAGCCTCACCTATACCTTCATTGTAATAGGATAAAATGGGAATGGTTGTGTCGGTGTATGTATCCATGCCCATTTTCTTTATTTTCAAAATTCTAGATAAAATACTAAATAAAATTTCGAATTATCAAATGTTACAGTGAAAAAGTACGGATGGAGCTCACACATGGATTAAGAATTTTTTTTAATGTAAAAGGTGTTTGCGAGCTAACAAATGCTGACATTTGTTCCTGCTCATAAATGATCTTAATGCGATAAGCTATCACTATCTTATTAGATAGTTAAAGATCATATAAAAATCAAGACTTTCAATCCAACGCGAGCCACTGCAATGGCCTAAAAATTTTGGCAGAATACACTATTGCATTGCTAACTCGTTAACAGCTTAACAAACATAAACGTAGGATAAATGGATAGCATGCAGTGGTATAGGGGGCTGATCTATGGCACTTGTTAATAAAAATGGAAAAATATATGGCTCGTCAAATATGTGTACCAGATCAAGCAAAAGGCAAATTATCAAATTCATCAAAGTATTCAATGGTTATAAAAGAGTTTATTTGCCATCCATGAAAAACATAGGTAGCAACATGGCTATCTAAAATCACTTAAAATTATAATGAAGCCGATAAAAATATGCACTTATAAAGAAGCTCATTTTAAACTCAATGAACAAATTAACATAAACACTATTGAAAAGGACTTCCTCGAGTAGGTGTATAGTCATGGAAGGAGCGGAAAGTGATAAAGAAGTGTGTCAACTTTAAATTGTCATAACTTTTGATCTGAAAGAAGTTACAATGAGTCATAACATATCAACTAAAGTTATTTTTTGATCCAATCAATGTGACAACACAAAGATAATTTAGTTGATCAGATTTCTGATGTCAAAATCTATTGTTTGCAAATGAATCTAAGCCTTTGAAATTTTATGCGATTTAATTTATTACTTATATAAATTGTGCATTTTACTATTTTTGATAAACGTGCACAGTAAGGTTTTTAGCAATTTCATTTGCATACAGACTGGTAGTGTAGAGTTTGCCTCTCTTGTCTATAAAGTCGTAGCTACTCTTGTTATTAGATAGTTTACCCTGAATAATATTTCAGAGATTTTTCCTATACTTTACATTTGAGTTTTGGTGATGAACTCGATTCTCAATCTTGAAGGCATATTATTATGTTAGCCTTTTTTTCGCTTTTCTCGTTACATCACAAATGCACTAAGTTACAAAAGTTATATGAAAAATCTATAAATAGATGCAACTACTTAATTTTTAGAGGCAAAAGAAAACTGGGTGAGCAACACATCATGATCATAAAAGTTTTTTTACAGTGACTCATTCAACAATATTAATAGAGGATGAATTTGAAGTAGATCACCACGATAATATAGTTTCTTCAAATTCTAATGGATAAACTAAATTCAATTAGTCAAACAATACTCTCTAAATGTTGAAGTAATCAGTAAAGAAAGTTTAAGAAAATAGTAATGTTGGTATTTGAGATTACTTAATTTTAAGCCAAATCTTTGTACTAGTTAGCATTCAGATCGGCAATCACAACATCCTTTTTCAGTTTATGCATGATGGCAATCTTATCATAAATATGAGAGAAAAACAACATGTATGCAGTTAATCAAGATATTATCGATCTAGAAAAATTCAATAGATTCAATTTCTACATAAGATGACATAATCAGGGGCAAAAATGTTTGCAAACTTACATTTACTACATCCACATTCCTCTCATCCTCTATTTTTAAAGCAAAATGGTTAGTAGCTAACAACCACCAAATAACCACATGTTAACTACTGTTTGAAACTTCTATAAAAAATTCAATCAATAGCACTTGTCATCAAAACAAGCACATACAAGTGGTTAAAATCAAGAAAAGGAATCTGAGTCGTGAGAGCTACCAAGGTTAAGGGAGGTGTCATAAGCATGAAAGGGTGGCGAATTGAAAGGACCTCGGTGCAATAGAAATAATAATTAAAATCCTAAAATACTAACTTACCATCAAAATTCATCTCCTTTCCAATCAACAGCGCAATAAAAATAATAAAACAAGCCAATTGGACCCCTAAAATAACAACATTAAAAGGAATCAAAAGATCGTGAAAAATGATTTTAAAAATAGAACTTTCCAAATGCCTCCAAATGAGGCCCTGAACTAAAAAAAATTAGCGCACAAATTTTAGTAAAAAAACAGAGTGAACTAAAAGGAAAAACTCAAGTTTTCAAGGGTGAAAGGTAGACCACTGCCAATTACGTCTCCAACAAAAAAATTTTATCATTGCAAATTTTGGTGCAATTGAACAGTGAAGTATAATGATTTTTAAGATTTGTTGCAATTGGTAAAAATCTAATTTTTCTCCAGCTAGGCCCCAATTCCCGCTAACCCTAATTTTACGTTATAAATATTCGTGGTGTGTTTGGAAAGTAGTAAAATTTTTTATGAAAGGTTTTTAGTATAAAAAATTTTAAAATGAGAGAAAATAATATAATATGATTGGAGTAATGATGAGGAGTAAAGAATAAAGTTAAAACAGATAAGTTAGTTGTATATGTAGTTGTGTAGAAATAATTAAAAAGTATAGTAGTTGTACAGGAAGATGTAAAAAAAAAATTAAATAAGATGTACAATTGCGTGTCGATCGACGTGGGCAAGCTGATCTACCACCATATTTGTGCCTGTGCGACAGCGCCCCGGGGTAGCTACTACTTCCCATCACTCATCACTTGGCTCTGCAAGTAGGCGGGAGTCAGATGGGAGCCGACGGAGGAGGTCCTGAACTGTCAGGTGATCATAGATGACCTCTCCTACCGCACCCAGCCACGAGTCAGCACCGCCACGACGCGCCCCAGAGTAACTCCACCAGCTGGACCCTCTTCGCAGCCACTATCCACGGGCGAGTGACTGACCAACCAAGAGAACTTGGTAGCGGCCCAAGCCAGGTATATGTGTCAGCACGATAGGGCGATGGAGGCCTACGTGCGTCGGATTGCTGAAAACTGCCAGATTGACGTCTCGACTCTCCCGCCCTTCCCATCGATGCCCCTGGAGTTCCGAGCCTGCTTCGGGCAGCAGCCCCAGCCGCAGCGCAACGAGGACGAGGACGCCACCGAGTCCGATTCTTGAGGGAGTCCCGGTCCTTCCATTTTATTTTTTTATTTTATTTATTTTTGCTTTATTTTGTATTTTCTTTATTAGGTCATTCTAGGTCATCATGCATTAACGACAATGCATCTCTCAAGTTTGGGGGTATATAATTCTCGACCATAGGTTAGTTTTTCATGTTTTGCATATTATGTCAATTTCAGCTAATGAAAGTTATCTTTGTTCAATCCATCTTATTGAAAATGTGTAAGGTTGTGAATAATGTTGACTTGAAATTGAATTCATAAAAAAATGGGCAATTCAGAATAAGGACCAAGTATAAAAGCAAGTTGCAATTGACATGTGAAAGAATTAAAAGGAATTCATAATACATTATTCTAATTCAATTATATGTCAATTTTCCAGATTAAAATGATGAGAATTAAATTAAACAAATGCTGACTAAGTACTTTAAGGGAATTAATGAGTTCAGACATGGTAATATTTCATAAAAATTACACAGGCATATTCAATACCCATAACAAGGCATCAAAATAATAAAAGGGGGTGATTGACCTAAGCTGAGTAACCAGGACTTGGCATCAACAAATGGCATGGTTCGCGTAAAAAAGCAAAGGAAAATCACAGTAATAACGCTTTAAAAATAAAATTCTCCCCAGATACCCTGAAATATGGTGATGGGAGCCCAAAAAAAAAAAAGAGAGAGATTTTCAGATATCCTAAAATATTATGAGGAGAATTTTGCAAAAAGTTTGGGAGGGAAAGAATGTGCAATTGGGCAAAAATTGAATCCAGAGAAAGATCACTGTTTCCTTTGACCAGTTAGTTCAGCTTAAACCTTGGTCTGCCTGCTTTCATTGATTTTCTAACCAGTTTTCTGATCAAGTGGAAGATTAGCATGTTGAATGATGACCATGTACGAGGAAATTTTGTCACCCACATGTAACTTGATTTGAGAATAAAAATGCATGCCCTGTTTTGTGTGATGGATGATTTTTCAAGTTTAGATTATTTTTGACCTTGTCGAGCAGATAAATGGATTAATCAAAGCATAACGGGAAGCAAGTTAAGTTGACAGAATCCGCATTCATTCATTTATTTATTTATTCATTCATTCATTGTGTTTGCATATGTTGCTCGAGGACTTGCCACATTTAAGTTTGGGGGTGTGATAACTCATAAAAATGCAAGTTATCATGACCCATTTCTGACTATATTTGCGCGTTAGTCCAAGATATTAGACTAGGTTTGCATTCATTTAACTTAATTTTCACTTGCTTTGAATTTTATGAGCATTATTTAGTTTTTACACATTTTTTTGTATAAATTAGGCATTTTTAGTCAATTTATTTAGTTTATGTAATTTTTGTAGGAAGGACGGGCGAATTACAAGCAATGCAGGCAAAGCGGATGCAAATCAGAACCAAGTCACGATTTTTCACCCTACACGCCCTTGCCAGATTTTTCTAGCACATCTAGCAATCAATAGCTTCCAGTGAGTTGACGCCTAGGTGCCACTTCACCATCATGCAAACAAGTCCAGAAGGGTTTTGAGGCCACCAGTCATAATAGCTTCCAGGGAGTTGGCGCCAGTATATGATCACAGGTGTTCCAAGAGAATTCCTAAGTCATGAAGCATCCAGGGAATTGGCGCCTAGGCGCCAAGGCATGAATTCCTAGGGCATCCAGACAGGTTTCTAAGTTACCTAGTACACAAAGAGTTGGCGCCTAGGCGCCACTACACATCCGCGCACGCGGATTTTGTACGTGTGTTGCGCAAATCCATTTTATAAATAGAAACCTAGGGTTCGCGCGCGGGAGAGAGAGCCCAGAGGGCGGGAATAGATAGTCAGAAAAGGACGAAAACTCGATTGAAATGCAGATTGAAGAAAAGATTCAACCGCATTGGTGGAAACCGCCGGAAAACCAGTTTTCTCTTTATCTTTCTATTTTTCTTTCTCTGATTCTCTGGATATTTTTATAATTGATGTAAAGGATTTTATGATCATGTCTTTAAACTAAACTTCCTTTATATTGATAGTTAGGATAAATTGATATCTAATTATATTGTATTGGTTCTTTGAGATTCAGGAATGAATATTTGATTTTTCTATATGATTGTGTGTGATTTACCCTTGCACATGTAGTTTAATATTTTTTACAATATTAACTACCTTGTAAGATGATTTAATTGTTTGATTAATCTTTGAAAAAGAAAAATCTCTGCTAAATCAGTATCTAGGGCATAGGTTTTCTCTTTGTTAAATGGAGTTATTTAATGGATAGGAATATACCGTTAAATCCTGTGTAGTCAATAAACAGGTTATGAACTTATCAATTCCATTTTATTTAATGACATGAGAACATAGTAATTGAATAAGGTGTAATTAGCTTTATATACGTTGAAAGACTTATATAAAGATTATTGAACTTGGACTAGTAAATCTATGCACAATCCAATGAAAAAGAACCCATGCAATATAATTTATATTCAAGGATTCCGAGCTATCCATCTGTCATCCCCGATTAATAAACCCGTTTCTAGTATCCAGTGATTCCGTGGACTCTATTCTGATTTCTTATTGCGTTTGTTAGCTTTAGTTTTAAATTCAAAATCCAGAATTTTCTACTCACTGAAAGCAATTAAACTGATTAATAATTTTGATTAGACAATTCCTCGTGGGAACGATACTCTACTCACTATTTATTACTTGATTCGGCACGTATACTTGCATTAAAAATGAGCATTTTAATAGACATATATGCAACTCCTCAATACTATAATAAACTTAAGCAAAAATGACAAATTAGCTACCATTTTAATTGCACAATGGTTGGATGGGCTTCCTTATTGTCAACAAAAATGCATATTATTATTGTTTGGCCTATGCAATATAGTAACCATAGCATGATTAAATTTTGTTATGGTAGCTAAAATTAGTAAGAAAGTAATATTAACTTAGGTGATGATTCATTACAACTCAACCTCTTTTATTTAATATAGTTTTTCTAAATAGAAATAGTATATGATCTTTATCCGTACACATTTATCTATGATTTCAAATTTTACATATATTAAAAACTTTTATACAATATATTTTTAAAATTAATAATTATTTGCCATTAAAAATTCTATTTTTTATACAACATTTAACTTTCTAAGTCCAAGCCCAAGTACTTATTACTTCTTTGGTCATAATTGCTATATTATTAGGTTCAGCTAGTATTCCCATTCAGGATGCCCAAACCTTGACGATTAGAAAACCTTTGAATATGCACTTGAAGTCATTCAAGACTTGAGCAAAACTCAGAATGGAGAAGCATATGTTCATTGATTCCCTATATTAGGATTATATTATTTTTATTTTTTCTAATTATTCAAGTCAATCAATGGCATAATAACTAATTTCGTACCGAGGTAAGAAATAACTAGTTACAACAAAAGATGTAGTCAATACAACAAAACCTAAGTAATTCATGAGGTATTTAAACCTAGTTAGATACATAGAAAATATGTGTATAATCATAGTTAGGACTATCACACTTACTAACCATCAATGAACTGATTAGATTAATCAACTGAAGTTTAGTCATTATATATTAAACAGGTAAAAGCCTCTAGATCAGTTAATCGAAAGTAAAAATTTATCATAAAATAGGTAGCCACTCGTGCTAAAAAATAAGTAAGTGTGATTATCCTTTAACAATAAAATATGTTGACATGAAGAAGATTATATTTACTAGTTATATCATTTACAATTGCCTTAGCCTCGAGTTGCTCATCGAAGTAATTATATACTTTATTAGGATAGTAAATCAAAGAAACCCCCCACCTATAATATTTATTCGATTTATACCTTTCTGCTTGTAATAGGTACTGGTATTTATTCAAATGTCCTTCTCTCACTGTCAGTTGACAAGGCTTAAACTATTCTATCCAATTACTGTTATAAATAATTTTCATTAATAAGATGTCAAATAATCTTGTGATTTAAAAGATCTTTCAACTATGTAATGAAAAACAAAAAACCAAAGTGAGTTGTAATTGAAATCAGATACATCTCAAGTTTTTGAGAACTATTTATATTTTAATCTCTGCTAAATGATTCTCGAAAACTCATAAAAACTTTTTTTATATGGATTGAAATTTTAAGGTATTTAGTTCATTTCTTTAATTGGATAATGCTGTTTTTCCTAATAAATTAACTCCAAACAAATCTCTGCAAAGCATAAAACTACTCATGTTACAAAGCTTGATAAAACTACTCATTTTTTATTGGAGGCCTGCAATTTAGTTTATGATGCAATAAGAAAAAATACTTCTTATAGTTGGTATAGGAAAGAAAGTAGCTAGTTAAGTAGTATCAATTACAATAAAATCTCAATGTCATTATATTAATAAAAAATTGTACCAGTGATATGTTAACAAATTGGTCCACTATAAAAAAAGAGACTTTATAAGTTCATGAACTTAAGAGAGAAACAAAAGAATAATAATTACTTTTAGCATTATGTGAAACCGGTGTTATTTGAAACTGCGTGAGTGTAATGTATGCTGAAAGACTATATAGTGTATATGTTATTTCAGTAAGGTCATACAAAAATGTGTGTGTTTACAAAACGATCAAATTTCAATTTTAGAAAAAAATGAGATTAAACTGTAAATTTAGAATAAAGAATTGATTGGTAAAATTGACTAGAGTAAAGACAAGAAGAGGATTTTATTTAACAAAAGTTAAATTTGAGGTTTATAAGAAAACTAAAGGGGTAATTTATGATTTCATAAAGATTAGATATGAAAATAAATTTTTACAAATTTTCGGAAAGGAATTTCAAAATTCTGAATCATACCAAGTGAAATTGTTTAAATTCATAGACCTTATGAAAAAATTAAAAATAAATGAAAATTTTTTTGGCCAATTAGGGTCCTAACTAAGGGCTTATATTCATCCATACTATTTTCATTAGATTTAAGCATGTATAACTCATATGGATAAGAAAACTTTGTATAAAGTACTAAATTATGTGCTCTTCAATCTAGATGGAATAGATTATAAAAAAATAATTTACGTTTAGTGGATATTTGTTATTTTTGTATAATTATTTAGTTAATTAACATCTTAATGTGTATAAGGCCGTTTAAGATGAAACTTTTGGAGTAAGCCTATTTTAATATACCCTACATAATGAATGAATTAAATTTTGAAAAACATGTCTACAAGTTTTTAAAATGAAATTTTATGACAAAATACGATTTTAATTAAGTTAAAATATGTACTTCGCTCCAATTGAGGTGAAATTTTATGGGTAAGCCTTTTTTAATATGCCCAATTTAATGAAGAAATAAAATTTTGGAAAATATTTTTCCAAAATTTTAAAAAGATATTTTTATCTAAATATGAATTAGTTAATTAAAATAAAATAGAAATCTTTTTCAAAATTCTAAATGGTGCATTTTGTGAGCAATTGTATACATATTAATAAGAAAAAAATTTCATAATATATAAGTGTGTATGTGTGCAGTTATGATTTAATTTATTAATACTAGAATTTCCATTAAAAAAAATTTTGCTCGTGAAGAAAATTGGCTGGCAGCAACGTTGATTACGTGGACAACAATAATGTGACGGTGGTGCATGAAGTAGGATCTGTCCAAAATTTGATAATGGATGGATAATATGCCAGCAGCTGTCTTATGGTTAAACGGCAACTTGACTTAATTAACTCAAGTAAACCACTAATATATAAAGGGGCTGGACGTGGGTTGGAGATGCTGCTGAATGGTGGATGCAGCAAGAGAAAAAAAAAATTCCTCCAGCAGAAAAAGACATCCAGTAATCCAACCAGGTTCAGTTTATCAATTTATTTCATGTAATTTTCTTACTAATTAGATGCTTATTTAATATTAAAGAACGTCAAAATGATAGGTTAATCTTGAATTGTTGTTTAAAGTCTGAAGGTTATGTGATGTTAGAAACCAAAATATGAATGAGATGGTAAACGAAGGAGTTTAGCCATGAAATTTTTCTTTACAAGCTTATTATATTATCATTAAGAAACGACCAAAGTTTCAGCTTAAAATATTAAGTAGGTTGTAAATTAAAAATCCGAGAAGATTAACTTAAACAAGGTAAAACGGGTGACAGGATCAGCTATAGTAAATTATTTTTAATAATTTTGTAGATGGAGTTTTGATATGATGTATAAGATATTATGATTATCACATGAACAAAATTAAATATGATTTTTGGATGACATAAGTATGGTTTAAAAATAACGTGATTAGGGTTGTTCCTAATTTTACAACACTGTCCAGCACAGTGAAAATGTCAAAATAAATATATAATGTTAATATTTCTTACTGAAATTTTTATGAGGGTTAATTCATGTAGTTATTGATGTATGACAGAAATTTAAGAGTTAAATACCTTGATTTGATTATAAATCAAGATTTAGAGAAATCAGTACGCCTGATTTCAACAAATGAAAACAGTTTAAGAAATAATCAAAAAGAAATATGAAAACTAAGTGAAAGTGATCCAAATTTAAATATATATTATGCAAGAGTGTAATAAAGGATTAAGGATAGCAAATTGATGCTATTATATGTATATGGAATTAATGGATAAATAAGAAGATGAAACATAGTGAAAATAAGAAGAGAAGGGCTGTTTTGGAATTTAATAATAAGTTTTAGAAATTTTAAATGAGAATTATGATTATGTTGATCATGGTGTGTTTTGGAATATATTATAGGAATTAAAAGAATTTTGTTAAGTCAAATTTATGCTTAAAACATGAATTATGGAACCTTATAAACATATGTGTATAAGTGGCTAAAATGATTTATTTAGTCCAGATAATCATGATTAATTCAAAATGTATGAATTATCTCATGATGTACTAGATAAGAGCTATGTCATGATATTTTTTAAAAAAAAAATTACCAAATTTTGAAACCCATGAACAGTGCCAACCATGTTGTGGACAATAACCCGCGTAAACAGTGGACGTGAACAATAATTAGGAATAGTGATCATGAACAATAATCATGAATAGTAAACAGAATGATTTGGGCAGAAATAAGATTGATATTATAAGGATGTATGAATGGAATTTTTAAGGATTTTTTGGATAAAAATTCATATGTGAAAATAAAGACCAAATTAACCTCTATGAGAGTTATGAAGGAAAATAAAGTGATTATGACATATGCATGGGTTGAAAAATCCTAAGATAAATTCAAATTTAATAGTAGAAAGGTGCAAGCATGGAATATTATGTTTATATGAGAAAAATGGTCCTTTTCATTTGTATAGAAAAAGAAAAAGGTACAAGTTGACTACGCAGGTAAGCAAGCAAACCTTTTGAAAATATAATTTTATATGACCTTACTCTGCAATCTTAAATTGTTTTGGAAATTGCTTCGCTAAAAGCAAATCCTTTTAATATTGAAAAATATGGAAATGCAAATGTTGAAAAGGTTATGTTGAAAGGAAAATGAGATTTTAAAATGATATTTGAAAATAATGTTTTAGAATAGTTTTATTACAAGGTTTTGAAGTATTTTAATGATATGTTTCAAAGGATCTCTAAATATTAGATTATTTTAGAGTTTCCAAAATCTATTATTTCGAGAAGGATTTAAGGAAGGCCAACACTATAAATTAATTTCAAAAATGATTTGAGAAATGTTCAAAGGATTATACAAGACTATCCCATATAGAAATGAATAATAAGACAAGTGGACAAAAGTCTATGATATTAGATGAAAGCATGTACTTGCATGTCATTTGATCATAAAAACCCATAAATGGGAAAAACATTTGTAAGAAAAAATCTTTTGGTTTCGAATATTTTTAAAGAGGTTTTATCGTTCAAAAATTATTTACAAAACGGTTAGAAAATATTGTTATTTCAAATATTTTTCTTGAATACTTCAAATGATTTATGAAATATAAATGTTTTAAGGTTGGCCATCCTTACAAAATATTTTAAGTATAGAACTCGTTAACATGGGTTAAGCCCAGTTTTCAAGATTTGAAAAAGGAAATACAGACTGAGGTTTGTACTGTTTTGAAATGATATGCTGACATCAAGTTTTCAGAAAAAAACACAGACTTGGGTTTGTGATGTTTTATAAAAGCATGCCAGTTTGTGAATGTGAAGAAAAAGTGTGCACAAGGATTATGTACTAGGTTTATTGTAAAGGATGTGCAAGCCGGACGCGGTTGCAAATTGGGCCCCTTTTGCATAGGCCGAGTCGCTTGAATAAGGCTAAATGCCGGCAGCGCCCTCCCTGAAATGGAAGATAGACACGAATAGCCGCCTGGCTCGCGGGCTATCACCTGGAAGGGTTTCTCTCATAAGGAATGATGATCACTTGATAAGTGTCACCTACCAATGGACAGAGACGTATTGCATGTTGCATATGCTTAAAAAGGGATTTTATGAAAAGTATTTTAGGACATGAAAATGTCATATGAGAAAAAGAGTTTCGATGACCAATATTTCAGAACATAAATATGTTCATGGAAAAAGAATTTATACGTTAAGTTTTATAAGCAAATGTTTGCCATGAATTGGGATTATGAAATGTTTATGAAAGGCATTTATGAAAAGATTTCCTCCAATTGCTAGTCGAACGCTTGTTAAGCGTCTACTACTGAAAGGTGAGAAATGCATTTAAAATGAAAAATGCTTGCTTATTGAGTTTCGACTCATGTTTTGTTTTCCCCAACCATAGACAGGTACAACACAGGCCACGCAGGAAAGGAAAAGAGTATGAAGAAAACTTTTCAACAAGCTGGTCCGTATATGGTATGAATGATTATATGGAATTTCAAAATATGTATGTATGAAATGTTTAGATTGAAAGAACTTGTGATGAAGATAAGTCAGTTATTATGATATGAATAATATATGTAAAATTGATGTCAAGAATGTGTTCATATATGATGATATGATGTTATGTAATAAGATAATATAAGTATCATGTGTAAAGCAATGTTGTCAAAACCGAACCGGTGATTGAACCGGTAAAAGAACTGGTCTGGTTAATCAAACCGGTTCGAACCGGTGATGTCAGCATGACATATTTATGATGTCATAAATATTGAATTTTTTTAAATTTTAAATAAAATATTCATAAAATTATATTTTTGTAAATTCTAAATATATATTAGATTTTATCACAATATAAGTACAAAACATGCACGAAAAAATTAATAATAAGTTTTAAAAAATCTTTAAGCGTGAATTTTAGAAAAATTATCTATATTAACTAATTTGAAAGACTTAAACTTGTAATAAGTCATGACCGTTGTTGCTTGGTTGTTGATTCTTGAATTCTTTCTCTTTATCTTGGTACCTTAATGAATTGAAACATACCTGACAAAATAAGAAATAAAATAAATTAGTAATTATTGAAAATTTGAACAATTAAATAACCTATAATAATATAAAAATTAAGAATATCTCCTATGATTTAGCAAAAAAATGAAAATTTAGATATTTATAAATCATTAAATGCATCATTCTCATCAAATATAGATTTTAAAAATCAAAAGCCATTAGTCAGAGTGGATTTCAAGGTGGGTGATGTTTCAATTGATGCTATACAAATATGGGCGGTATAAAATTTGAGTGTACCGGTTCACCTGCAGCGTAACCCATATTAATCACTTTACAAACGATGTCATTTCGAATTCAAAAAATCCAATTTTGGTTTAACCTTTCGAATCTTTTTGGAATGTGACAAATGTGACAACTCATTGCTGACGCTAAGGTAAAACACTTGTCCACATTTCGTTCAAGGCAAGGCTGGTCGAACCAAAATTACCCATGGCAGGGCCTTTGGTTCCGCAGAGAGAGAGAGAGAGTGCGCGCACGCTCGATTTCGTGGTCAATGCGGACGAAAGCAGACGGAGGACCCAAAACCCTGTCCCGCCGTCAACCCTTGGCCGCACAAATTTGGGCCATGATTCCAGACAACAGCCATGACCGAAAGTTTAGAAAGCACGGGACAATTGTGGGCCCTTGCGGCATCCTAGCGAGTCTGTCCGTCGTCGCCAAAAGCTGGATCGCCCTTCCGTGTCAGCTTCCTTCCTTTCTTCTCTGTTTGCGTTTCTGTTTTGTGAAACGGAATTGATATCCAGTTGAAGTCTGGAGACTCCTGCTTCTCCTTAGGAAGACTGAAGACTGAACGGCGCGTAGCAAGATGGCGGAGAGAGGCTACCAGCGAGCGCATTGAGGCAGCGGGTGGCGCGGCGGGAGCTGTGTGTGTCAGGCGTGGAGTGAGGTTCATCCGCGAGAGAGGGGCGAGTGGGACCGCGGGTTCGTTAACTTCGTTTCGTTTTTGTTTTTTTTAAAAGTTAGGCTGTTCGACCGTCTGACCGGGCGAATCCGGTCCAACCGAAATTTTCGGTTCGACCGCCGGTTCACCGGTTCATACGGTTTATTGCAAACAAACCGAACCGTATGCAAACGAACCGGAAACTTGACCGGTTCCCGATCGGCCGGTCCGTTCCGATTTTGACAACATTAGTGTAAAGTCGATGACAAGTGTTGGTTATGTGATGAAAGAAAAAGAAAATTGGACGAGATCCAATTAAAAATCCCGCCGTGTGATCAGGGCAACAATCCTGAGTCACGTTTACCAATCGATAAAGATCCAGGAGTATAGCTTCTAGGCACCCGGGTCGGGGCGCCACACATTATGATAAAATAAGTAATGTTAAACAAAAAGATTGATCTAAATTTAGAGAAAAATTAAATAAAAAAGGACAACCTTATTGGTCCCGAGTTTATAGCAAAACTCAATAAGGGAGTGGTGAATTGGGTTCTTTAAAATCTGTTTAGTAAATAAAAATTTAATCCCTTGTAAACTACATCCCCTTGAATGAAAATATGGAGAGTAATAGAGCAAACAAAATCACAAATAGTAGATATAAAAAATTAGAGTGGTTCAGGACAACTCTCTCCACTCCACTCTTACAAGATCACACTTTTGTATCTTAGGTTACATTATTTCAATAGAGATACAATTAGAGCTTTTGCTCTCTTCTAGATTATAGATCTAGAGGCCTTTATAATCACAGAACAAGTAGACGATGAATCTCACTACAACCATGTACTACTTATCTTTACTTGGCCTTGGTCTCCAACACCAAGCGAAGTAGCAATATAACAGAATAAGTTACAGAGAAAGTCTATACGTTACAAATTGTGTAGAGAAGATTCATCACAAAAAAAAAACTTTTGGAAACTTGAGATTGTTGATTTATTGTAGCTCTTGCAGTGAAAAATGAAGTTTTTTCTCTTTGAGCACTTAATACACAATTGAATGCTTATTGAAAGGAAGGTAAGGGCTCAATGAATACTCTAGTTAACTCTCATAACTGCAGTTTTCATGCTTTAAATAAATGAAAAGTTATTATAAACATTGGAGGGCAAGTGGTGCGCATTAAATGTGCTAACGTTCGAATTTTTCAACCGTTACTGTAATATACCTGTCCAGAAAAGTGATCCCGGGTCGTGTATTTCATGCAATTTTTCAAGATTAATCACACATTTATGACAAAATTAATTATTATAATTTCATAAAAATTTCAAAATTCCACTTCTACTAGTCATGTTCCCATTATTACATCATGGCATAAAGAAAAAGAAATTTTACAAGTTTATCATTCTCAATACATACCTTTAAAATAAATAAATAGAAATAATTATTCTTAAAAATCTTCTTGTAAATCCCAAAATGCTAGCGTCCCACTTGATTTGGTACACCTGTAAAAATAATGGATTAGTCTCAACATGACTAGCAAGTAGAAAATTATTTGAAAATGGATATTGGCCCAAATAAAACTTAATTAAATGATAAAATAATCATTTAATTTAATATCTTAAAAATTATGCCTCAAATGCAAAATCAAACCCTTCCGTTGAGTCCAAAAGCATCAAAAACATAGAAATGGACTATTTGATCATTCAAATCGGAGTTCAAATGAATAAATCATAATAAAATAGAATGAACGATCCACATTAAGCTACATTATCATGATTTTCCAGCAGATGGGTCCCACCTAGACCTCTCTGACTTAGCCTTTTTGCTGTAACAGGCTACACGTCAGTGTCCAAGAATACTTGAACATCAAAAGCATCAAAATTATTAAATGCATTAAAATGTCAAAAGCAACAAAAAAATTTCGTTGCAAAAAGAGTATGCACATGCATTGGACGAAAATTCCTCTCTGTTCTTCCGTTCCACCAATTCTTAACCTGTAGAAATTCTTTACCGAACAGAGTTACTTTTCTGGACATATGACGATAGTAAAAATCGGCTTATATATAATCTGCTTTTACGCATATTATATTATATATATATATAATTAACTCACATCATTAATATATAATTTCAATATCCATATATTTATTGCATATCAATGCATTTATAAAAATAAAATGCATAAAAAAATCTCAATACACATAATTAACATATTTATCTGTAAAATTTTATATCCTAAAAATTTAGGATTATAAAATTTTAATATGTTAAGCATAGTCTAATATATATAGGATGTGTTTGGGAATGAATAAAACTTTTAATGAAAAGTTTTTTAGAGTAAAAGTTGTCAAATGATATGATATGATAGGGGTAATGATGAGGAGTCAAGATGATAAAGTTAAAATATATAGGTTAATTGTGTGAGTAGTTGTGTAGAAATGATTGAAAAGTATGGTAGTTGTATGGGAAAATGTGAAAAAAATGATTAAAAAATATGAAAATTGTAGAGATTGAAAAGTTTTAAGTTGACATTTTTTCCTAATTGCCAAACACACCCATAATATACATGCTTTATACATAACAATTGTATAAAAATAATCATAGCCTTGAACTAAAATCAATTTCAAATAAAATCTCACTTGCCTTATAAAAGTTCTCTCCTCACGCAAGCCGTTTTCTCTAAAATTCTCCCAACCTTTCTTACGAATACCCCCATCTATCAAGTCCCCACTCCAATTTATAAAAGTCTCGTAACTTCTAAGGGATAGGAAGATAGGAATAAGATAAATTTTATTTTAAAAATAGATTCTATCTTAACAAATCTTATCTATGATAATTCTTATCTCATCATATCTTATCCCGTGGAGATAAGATTTGTTTCAAAATTAAATTTTATCTTAACCACCCTATCTATGAGAGTTCTTATCTCATCCTATCTTATCCTGTGGGGCCCACATGTCTGGAGAGGCAAAAATACAAAAATTAATATTATTATTTTTTCAATATTTTACATTCTCCCCACCTTATAAAGTTTCGTCCTCGAAACTTGCAATAGTCATGATAGATTTTGGAACAATTCGGGGCAGATTCTACGAATATCGTCCTCTAGCTCCCACGTTGCTTCCCGCTCACCGTGGTTGCTCCATTGCACTGGAACATGCCGAATTGTCCTCCTTTTTAACTGCTTCTCGCGACTATCCAAGATTCGAATTAGACGTTCCGGATGAGTTAAATCGTCCTCAATCTCATATTTTTCGGTTGACAAAATATGTGTCGAATCGGCCACATACTTTCTTAACTGTGAGATATGGAATACATTATGAACACTTGCTAGCGAAGGAGGCAATGCTAGCCGATAGGCAACACCGCCTATAATTTTCAATATCTCAAAAGGTCCGATATATCGAGGAGATAATTTGCCTTTCACTCCGAAACGAGTCACACCTTTGGTGGGAGAGACTTTTAAGAAGACTAACTCGCCTACTGTAAATTGTAGGTCTCTTCGCCTGCCATCAGCATACTTTTTTTGGCGATCTTGCACTGCTTCTAATCGTCATCTAATAATTCGAACCACATCAGCAGCTTGCTGAACCAAGGCTGGAGCTAAAAGTTGTCGCGTGTCAATTTCTTCCCAATAGACAGGCGTTCGACACCTTTTTCCATACAGAGCTTCAAACGGAGCCATACCAATACTAGCCTGATAACTATTGTTATAAGCAAATTCAACCAAAGACAAATGCTCATCCCATGAACCAGGAAAATCTAAGGCACAAGCTCTCAATAAATCTTCTAAAATTTGAATAGTTCTTTCGGACTGACCATCCGTTTGCGGGTGATACGCGGTGCTTAACCGTAACTCTGTTCCCATACATTTTTGTAATTTTTGCCAGAAATCAGAAATAAACCGTCGATCTTTGTCTGACACAATGGAAACAGGGACACCATGTAAATGAACAATCTCCCACAGGTACAAATCTGCCATTTAATCCATTCTAAAGGTCATGCGATAGGGCAAGAAGTGAGCAGATTTAGTAAGTCTGTCCACCACTACCCATACAGCATCACAACGAGCTTGCGTCCTAGGGAGAGCCGTCACAAAGTCCATGATAATATGCTCCCATTTCCATTCTGGTATTTCTAAAGGTTGCAACAATCCGGCTTGTCTTTTTTGTTCAGCTTTGACCTGCTGACATACTAAGCACTGAGACACAAATTTGGCACACTCGACACGCAGCCTTTTCCACCAGAAATTTTATCTCAAATCTTTGTACATCTTGGTACTACCATCTTGGGACTCCAGCGCCCTCGCTGGACACACCAGTAGGATATCGGGAGTCAGCTTTGATACCATCTATAACATACCGATCCAGAAAAGTGATCCTGGGCCGTGTACTTAATGCAATTTTCCAAGATCAATCACACATTTATAGAAAATTTAATTATTATAATTTCATAAAAATTTCAAAATTCCACTTCTACTAGTCATGTTCCCATTATTATATCAAGGCATAAAGAAAAATTTTTTTTACAAGTTTATCATTCTCAATACATGCCTTTAAAATAAATAAATAGAAATAATTATTCTTAAAAATCTTCTTGTAAATCCCAAAACGCTAGTGTCCCACTTGATTTGGTACACCTGTAAAAATAATGGGTTAGTGTCAACATGACTAGCAAGTAGAAAATTATTTGAAAATGGATATTGGCCCAAATAAAACTTAATTAAATGATAAAATAATCATTTAATTTAATATCTTAAAAATTATGCCTCAAATGCAAAATCAAACCCATCCATTGAGTCCAGAAGCATCAAAAACATAGAAATGGACTATTTGATCATTCAAATCGGAGTTCAAATGAATAAATCATAATAAAATAGAATGAACGACCCACATTAAGCTACATTATCATGATTTTCCAGCAGATGGGTCCCACCTAGACCTCTCTGACTTCGCCTTGTTGCTGTAACAGGCTACACGTCAGTTTCCAAGAATACTTGAACATCAAAAGCATCAAAATTATTAAATGCATTAAAATGTCAAAAGCAACAAAAAAATTTTGTTGCAAAAAGAGGATGCACATGCATTGGACGAAAATTCCTCTCTGTTCTTACGTTCCAGCAATTCTTAACCTGTAGAAATTCTTTACCGAACAGAGTTACTTTTCTGGACATATGACGATAGTAAAAATCGGCTTATATATAATCTGCTTTTACGCATATTATATTATATATATATAATTAACTCACATCATTAATATATAATTTCAATATCCATATATTTATTGCATATCAATGCATTTATAAAAAAAAAATGCATAAAAAAATCTCAATACACATAATTAACATATTTATCTGCAAAATTTTATATCCTAAAAATTTAGGATTATAAAATTTTAATATGTTAAGCATAGTCTAATATATATAATATACATGCTTTATACATAACAATTGTATAAAAATAATCATAGCCTTGAACTAAAATCAATTTCAAATAAAATCCCACTTGCCTTATAAAAGTTCTCTCCTCAGGCAAGCCGCTTTCTCTAAAATTCTCCCAACCTTTCTTACGAATACCCCCATCTATCAAGTCCCCACCCCAATTTATAGAAGTCTCGTAACTTCTAAGGGATAGGAAGATAAGAATAAGAAATTTTATTTTAAAAATAGATTCTATCTTAACAAATATTATCTATGATCATTCTTATCTCATCATATCTTATCCCGTGGAGATAAGATTTGTTTCAAAATTAAATTTTATCTTAACCACCCTATCTATGAGAGTTCTTATCTCATCCTATCTTATCCTGTGGGGCCCACATGTCTGGAGAGGCAAAAATGCAAAAATTAATTATTATTTTTTTTCGATATTTTACAGTTACAATCCAAGTCGCATCTGGAGTTGACTTTGGATGAGAATTCACTCAAGGCATAGGCTAGAGTCAACTTAGGTTACGACTTTGTTCTACACACTTTCTTCTCCAGAGATTTTCTTCTTGTCTTTAGCTCCAAGTTTCAACTTGAAGTCGACTTAGTCTGGAATTTGACCCAAGTCATAAGTGAAGTTGACTTGGATTGCAACTTCACTTTGCAATGTGTACATGGAATTTCAAGTCTTTGTAAAATGAGTGCATAGACCTTTGTGCTTTAGAATATTCATATTTTAGCTCTTTTTTATTCAATTTTTCTTCAATCTTGAGATATATTCTTCTTTTCATTGAGGCATGTACTTTAGTCTTCACTTGTTTACATCTTGACCCTTCAATTTGTAGTATTATCTTCAACTACTCAAGTATGAGTTTCTTAACTTTGGCTTGTTGATCTTTGAGCTCATTTATGTATGTTTTGAGTTCCTTTGTGTCCAAGTCATGCGTTGGGGTCAACTTCGCTTGCAATTTGACCCAAGTCGCAAGTGGAATTGACTTGGGTGCGAGACTTTAATATTTGTTGTATGCCTGAAACTTCAAAATTCTTCATTTTTGCACTTGTGTTGCTCAAGTTGCGTAATTGAGTAGATTTCATCTAGGACTTCATCCAAGTCACATGTCGAAGTGGACTTGGGGTGTGACTTGACTTTCTCAGATTCTCCATCAAAGACCTGAAGTTTATCTAAGTTGTATGCTGAATCGACTTGGGTTGCGACTTGACCCAAGTCATATGCAAAGTCAACTTCGGTTACAACTTCATCCGATCATGCGTCTAAAATTTCAGCTTTATCAAAAGATGTATAAAAATGAGTTAGATTTTTTTACTTTAAATATTAATAAACAAACATTAGCTATCATACTTTTTCTATTATTATCTTTATATTTTAACTATTTTTCATATCTTTTATAAGATTATCCTATCTATTTTGCATTTATTCTCTTTACTCATAAACATTAGCCCCCATTATGTTACATTATTCTCTTATTTTTCTCAAAACTTTGGGTAAAAATTTCCTCACTTTTTTTACCTTATACCACATAAACCCAAAATTCAATACATCTAATCTATTTAAAATCATTCATGTAATTAGGAATCAAAGTTTCATACAAATCAAAGATGCACATGAACAACTTTGAAAAAATTACATAAAATCATTATATCATTATTGTTTGAATTATATAAGAAGTTCGTAATTTTATATTCAACCAAAATCGTTCATAAGTGAATAAAGAATTTCATAATTTATTATTATATTTTAGTGCATTTCCAAATAAATCTAAGATATACATTTTTAGTAGGCATGAAGCACCTAATTTTCAATATCATGTTAAAACCAAATGATAAATACAGTGAATGAATGAGATTTTGATTTATCATCAACATAGTTTAAAATAGTTGGCACACTAAAATATTCAGCATTTTATACAACTAAAGTATATTGTGTTGAATTAAATTAGTCTTAAATTATTTATTTTTATTGAGTCAGTCACCTTGGGTGACCAGATACTTGACAGAAGTATACACTATGGTAGGGGTGCAACTCGGGTCTGATTGTACCAAGTTTTGGTGAATCCAAACCTTAAGCCTATAAGGTTTATGTGAACTCAAATCATAACCCTGATATTAGAATTCGGGTTTGGGTCAGGTTGACATTGATTTTAGATTGAAATTCGGGTTACTCTCAAACCAATAGAAGTTGAAATTAACGATAAAGATAACAAATTTTTTAAACACTATCACATTCATACGTGAATAGTTTACACTTAAATATATTTATACGATCTATGGTATCTTTGATTTTGATTAAAATTGATCTTCTGATTAAAAAATAATTCCGAGTACAATGAATATTTGGTTGGTAATTTCACCGTTGATTTTATTTTTTAGTAGAAAAGTGTTCCTGTTAGTCCGAACTAAGTAATGACTTATGTAGCCCATCTAAAAAAACTCATTTAAAAAATTCTTTTGTTTTTTTCTTTATACACTTTTTTAATTAAGTGTATTTAATATATACATCAAGTTTATCATTTTTCGATACATATATATATATTTTTAAGATTTTTAAATATATTTTCTCGAAAAAGATTTTTAAACATACGGTTATTTTAGCTATTTTTAATAAATGAAAATAGCTAAAACAAATATATGTTTAAGCACCATTGAGTTGCTACGGCTGCACTGAAGTCACCTATTCTTCAGTCATGCATGCTTGTAGTCGGATCGTGCAGGGCGAATAAAAAACGTTGGATCAATGATGAGAGAGCTTTTACAGAATACGCCCTCTAACGTCGCGCGGAAAACGCATTAAAAAACACAGCTAGCAAAAACAAAAAAAATCGTTGCCTAGAAAAAATAAAAGCCACATCTTCGTCTCTCTCTATTGTCTCCAGTCTTACCCTTTGTCGCTGACGTTGCTCGTCGGTAGCCTTTGTCACTTGTATGTTCATATCTCATCTTTTCTATCTCTCCCGCACCCCTCTTCCTCCCATTTTCTTCTCTCCCATTCACTCTAGTTGTAGAGACACCCTTACCATAGCTTCCTTGCTTTTCTCCTCTCTTTCATTTTCCTCACTCCCACTTGTCCACTAGCATATGCCATGGCCCCTGCATTATGCGTGGATTTTTTTTTTTTAAATCCTTCATTCTTCGATTTTCCATGTGGATAGATGCATAAAACTGTACAAGAATTCTTTCTTCTATAAGCCATAGAATATTTGTGATTGCTTAAATAAAATTGAAACAAATTTTTTTATCTTTATTTTTATTTCCAATTGCGTATGGAAAGGATGATTGTTTTCAGTTTGATTTACCATATGTAATAGGAAATAAAAATAAAGATAAAAAATTTGCTTCAGTTTTATTTAAGCAATCACAAATATTCTATGTCTTATAAAAGAAAGAATTATTGGACAGAACTGTGCATCCATTCACAGAGAAAATCAAAGAATAAAAGATTTAAAAACAAGGAAAAATCCAGGCATAATACAGAAGTTGTGGCATATGCGAGTGGGCGAATGGAAGAGAGGAAAATGGAAGAGAGAAGAAAAAGCAAGGAAGTTATAGTAAGGGCGTCTCTACAACTAGGACGAATGGGAGAAAAGAAAATGGGAGAAAGGGGGAGAGAGAGAGAGAGAGAGAGAGAGAGGGACAATACTGACGACGGAGGCTATCGGCGAGCTATGTTGGTGGTAGAGGGTGCGACTCGAGATGGCAAAGAGAGATGGGACGTGGCTTCTATTTTTACCACTTAGCTGTGTTTTTTATTTTTGCTAGCTGCATTTTTAATGCTTTTTTTGAGCAATGTTAGAGGATGTATTTTGTAAAAGCTCAATTGCATATACTCAATTAGCAGCGATGTTTAAAATTTTAAAAAATATATACATATATAAAATAATAAAACTTAGTTTATATATTAAATACATCTATATTAACAAGTTTATAAGAAAAATATATTTAAAAAATTTTTAATTTGCTTTTTGAGGTGATGTTACTTAGCCTAGGCTAACAGAATCACTTATTTTTTTTAGTGCGTTTAAATAAGGGTGTGTTTGGATGAGTATAAAACTTTTCCAATAAAAATTTTTAATATAATTTTTTTTACTCTTCATAATTATTTTATTTTTATATCATTTTATACAATTACCCTACTTTTTAATCACTTCTAAACAACTACCCAAACAACTACTTTGCCTCCTTTAACTTAATTATCTTTACTTTTCATTATTACCTCTATTATATCATTTTTTTTTTCAATTCAAAAACTTTTATACTAAAATTTTTCATTTAAAAATTTTATCATTTCCAAACACATGTCTATTTAACATTAAAATTTTCTAAACTAAAACTTTTCACCCTATACAATCTATTTTTAATTATTTATTTACATCTTCATATCTATTTTTTATTTTTCACATCCTTATATATAACTATCATACTTTTCAATCATTTTTACACAAACTAATCATACAACTAACTTATCTATTTTAACTTTATTATCTTTACTCTTTTCATTAGTCTTATCATGTCGTATTATTTTCTTTCAATTTAAAAAAGTTTAGGGCTCCGCTTGTATGTAATTGGGTTACATGGAAGTGGAGTAATGTAACCCCCTCAATTTTTAATATATTCATGACTGATGTAAAATTTAATCTATTTATTATATTTAACATCACTTATTTGTTAGGAGAACAAGTTTTATCTAAATTAAGTATATGCATGGGCCACATTTGCTCAAAAAAATATATATTTAAGTATAAATAATGAAAAACACTTAGATCCATTCTCACATGTATTAAAATGTAATAATACTTACAGTTCAGATATCAGATGAAATGAGAATTCGGGATGAAAATGTATATGGAATGGATAATGTTGTAATGGGAATGAGTAAAGGTATGTTGAGAATGAGTAAATATGCATTGGAAAATGTGACATCTAATCTTATTCTCATCTCATCCATCTTTGAACTGAATATAGTAATGATATTTTAAATAATTTAGATGTTTGAAAATTAATTTAAATTTGATATTTTAGTATTAAATTATTTTATTATATTAATTTTTCACATTTATTGATGAGACTCGTATACAATAAAACTAAACTAACTAAGGAGTTCTTAAGATACTATGGGTGTGTTTGTTTAGGGCAAAAAAGTGTCAACTAAAACTTTTCAATCTAAAACTTTTCACTCTCCATAATTACTCTATTTTTTAATTATTTTTTCATATTTTTCTATACAAACTATCATACTTTTCAATCATTTCTACACAACTATCCATACAACTAACCTATCTATTTTAACTTTATTCTTTTTACTCCTCATCATTACTCCTATTATATCACATCACTTTCTATTGATTTGACAACTTCTACTTTAAAAACTTTTTATCAAAAGTTTTACCTCCAACCAAATACACCCTATAAATCATACTAGACATAATAAACAAAATAAAATTTTCATGGACTATTAAGATTCTAAATACCAAAGAAGTTGCATGGAAATTAAATTTTATAGAAAAGGTAGCGAAACTTTTATGTCAATAATTTTTCGTTTAAAATTTTCGTAACTGTGGCCTTTAGATAACAACGAATACTACTACTACTACTGGGATCATCATCGTCGACAACGTTATCCTACTCCAGTCGGAGACCAGAACAAAAGTGCTGTGCAGTCCTCACGTTCTCGTACATCCCTCCATCCGCTTTTCGTACCGCTTTCTGACTTGCCTGTATATATCTCTGTCGCATTTCATGTGGATAAATCGTTAGGGTTCAAGGCGCAGACATGTGGCCTCATTTAATCTCATCATAGCCGTTGAAAGGCACGTTGATTTATAAGGGTTTCTTTGCAATCATCATAAAAGAGGAATGCGATAGGATCTTTGTCACCACCAAAATTTTTTACTTCGAATTTCAAAAAAAAAAAAAAAAAAAACAACTTCTGATATTATCTTTTTCATTTCCATTAATATAAATGTTCTTTTGGAAAATACAAAACCTCTCATTGTACAAGCTTCCGAGCTCTCTGTTTTTTTGACGTCCAATTTCGGCGTGGCCTGCAACGTACTGCAGGACATCGTTAAACGCGACTGAGGTTGAGGCGCGAAGGACATTGTGGTCAAAAGCATAAAATTGCAGCGTTGGACTTGACCAGCTGTACGAGTGAAGTGTGCTCACATGCAGCCGAAATCGCCGTAGGGCCATCGCAGCACCACGTGGAATGTCTGATGTCACGGTGTAGACTCTCGTACCGTTTTCTTACAAAATTTTTAGAAGGGCTCCTCCGGAGCTTCTTTCCAAAAGCCCGTTCTCGTTAGGTTGTAAAGGGGGAAATAATTGTGTAGAAAATTCTGTGAGATAGATGAGATAATAAATTAATAATATAATATGATAAAAGTAATAATTAAAAATAAAAAGAGTAAAATTGAAAGATAGAAGATAATTGTATCGAAAAAATAATTATAAATTTTGTTTATATCTTGAATAACATGTGGATAAGATGAAGGTGGGATAAATATATCTATTTATTTCACATCTTTTTTTTTATAAAGTTGTTAACATATATGTATTTAATATATAAATCAAAATTTATCATTTTCGTATATATGTATGCATTTTTTTAAAAAATTTAAACATATGGGTATTTTAGAATAGTTAAAATAGTGTAATGTTTAAAAATCTTAAAAAATACATAAGCGTATCTAAAAATTATATAATTTAATTTATCTGTTAAATTCACTTAAATCAATAAATATATATAGCCACCGTTACTTTTCGCATTCTCACTGTAAATTTTCATTTCTCTAGTCTTCTTGTGCCATAGCAAAATTCTATTGGGTGATTCTGAAACACTCAGGAGTGGACTCCAAGTAGGAGGGGATCTGACGCGCTTCCGTTTGTAACTGGAAGTTCCGCACGGTCGCTGCGCGGCGCTCGGCGCTCTGTCCAAGTCCGTGAAGAAGAAACCGCGTGAAGCTGACGCCTTTACCAGAGAAACCCGCAGCTGTACGGAACGGATGCCTGCCGTTGCCTCGACCTTGGAATACGGGTACGCAAACGCAGCTGCACCTTCGAGTCGTTCCCAGCCCATCATATCCTTACGCTCGGGGCCACCAAATCATGATCCGAGCCGTTGGCACAGTCTTCTACAGCACGTGTTCTGTTAGTTGTCCCTTCATAGGCTTTTTCCACGTGTGTTCTGATAAAAATTTGTATGGACGGTGAATAGGCTGTTTCAACTGCCCCCGTTGATGTGAAAAGTCGAAATGTTAGCGATGTTGATGCACTGTTGAGCGTACGAGTTGGAGTGGAAAAGGCGTGTGTGCGGCGTAGGGATGGGATCGGAGGCAGGTGGCAAATGTTGCGCGGAAACAGTTGTTTGATTGCTCCTCCATTTAACGCCTGTCAGATTGAAACAGAGAAGGCAGAGTCGGACAACGATCTTCCAGCAGCGCCAAGCCATGTGCCACACACGTTAAGGGGACGTTCGCTGGGTGGAATGTTAGGATGGAACGGGAGGTGTGAAAATGAATATTTTGGAAAATGTGATATTAAATTATTAATATAAAATAATATATGTATAGTTGGAATATACAGAGTAGTTAAGAAGAAAAATGAATGAATTATAAGGCAAAATTCCTTTCATACACTTAAAATTTATACATAATTCCTAATATACCAACGACGTTTCATTAATTCTTCTTATACTTGTAACATTTGATACTAAATTTCTATTATACTTATGTCATTAACACAATCATTATGCATTCATTGAAAAGATGATTTTACCTCTTTAAAAAAATTTTAATTAAAATGATTCAACTTTAATATGATTTTTGAGTCATTTAATGCAATATATCGATGATTTATTTTCATCAGATGAGTTATATTATGGCTGAATTGCCTCAATTATGAAATTTAAAATGGCAAAATCGTCTTCACATTAGGGCAAATAACGGTTTATTAATAGCATGAGCATGAGAGAATTTTACAATGAAATTTTATGGGTACGACAAGAATTTATTTAATAATTTTTCAGAATATATAGAATTATAGGCAACTGTTATAAGCATAAGAAGAATTTTCTTGGATTATAAAAATAAAGTTTGAAAAATATGATTGTTGGGTTATTAAATTATTTGTTGAAAAATAAATTATTGCATGAAGTCTCAAGTGTTCCCCATCCCATCCTACTCCTTCATTTTTCCAAATGTCCACTAAGTGTGTGTTTAGTGTTTGATAAATAATAATAATTATTGTTATAGATAAAGAAAATAAAATTAGAATAAGTAAAATCATTATAAAAAACTTTTGATGAAATGATTAAAAAGTAAAGTAATTATGTAAAAAATATTAAAATATTAAAAAATAAGATAGTTATGAGTAAAAAAATTTTGGTGAATGAATAAATTTTTTTGGGTGAACACCAAAACTACCCCAAATTCGAAAGTCATGTAAATTTAAATATCATGTGATTAGGATTGATAGGGATTGAGAGGCAGTCATCATTCAATTAGTGTGGTAACTTTATTCTTTAGAGGACATTCATGGAAAAAAAATAAAGTTGTTTTAAACACCTCAACCCGATTTTTCAGAATATAAGCTTTAGAGCTATAGTTTTAATAATTTCAAAGTTATTAATTGGATATCTAAAATTATAAAGCATTACCAATTAAGCGTTAGTCCGATTGGTTGTGAACAGTGGTAAAGTGCCAACTGAATGTGTGATCGACTCTCTATGGGAGTCCAACAATGTGGCGAGAGCTTGATCTTCCATGTAGATAATTGGGAGCTTTATTGTCTCTCATGTTAATAGGTAAAAATTTATTGTTGTCTCCCACGTAGATTATTAAGTTTCACTATATTATGAAATTAGATATAATATTGTATAACCAATCAAAAAGTATAAAACATTATTATGTTGTATCTGAATGATTCTACAAATTATAAAAATTTATTGTTGTCTCCACGTAGATTATTAAGTTTCACTATATTATGAAATTAGATATAATATTGTATAACCAATCAAAAAGTATAAAACATTATTATATTGTATATGAATGATTCTACAAATTATTATAACATGCCAAGGGGTGTTCGTGGTGTGGTATTTTTCATTTCCAATGTGATTTTTTTATTTAAAGGATAATATTTTATCTTTTAATATTTTTTATACAGATCATTACATTCTTATCTTTTTTTATTCCATTCAAGCCCTTTAAAACAGTATGATTTACATTTAAGCAAATGTTAAATCAATTCAAAGTTACCAGCCGCATTTGCACCCTTTTATAGAAACCATCCTATTTATTTATTTATTATTATTATTTAACAATATTACTTGAAATCATTATTGTCAAGAATATGCGTGTGGGCTAAACATAAGATGATGATTCTAGTGATCCAATCTATTTTTAAGTGAAATTAGTATATTTTTATTTAAATACGACATTCTAAATAGATGGATTCGTAAAGGCGTACTTAGCCGGTTCAACGTTTGCTGAAATGTCAACTAGTTCTGAGTGAGAAATGTTTTTTCCCCATTTTTGGCACTATTTATGTTTTAGTAACGTGTGTTACTATTTGCAATTGATTCACTAAGCTTTTTTGGCTTGCATGCAATTCATACCTTGTAGCTTTTTCTTTTATAAATAAATCTTCACTTCTGCCTTACCATAAAAAAAATGTAGACTTTTACTGGATTGTGATATGTATCACGCCCCATTCGTCTTCATAGTTAGTTGTTTACGTAGATACATAATAGATATGACCCTCAAACATTGAAGATCTGATAAGATAAATATTTTAATTAACTTAACAAATCTTAAATTCTAAAAAGCTATATTCATCATCATCTGATCCACGGCGCGTTAAAAGTAGGGAAGCCTGGTACCGTTGAATGGACTTGATTGTATAACTATAAAATTCAAATTTAACCACTTAACTATGGATTTCATGCATGGGAATTTTTTGAAAAACAAACTTTTTTGGATTGTAAAACATACAAATCATTTATCACAATGAAAGGGAATATATATGAATTTGTTAATGAGGAATAATTTTGTTAACTCAAGTTAAGCAAATGCGTCGCTTAGTACATTTAAAAAAACCTATTTACAATAATTTTTTTTGTTTTTGTCTTCAAACACTTGTTTATTTAAGTGTATTTTAATATATATATATAAACTAAGTTTTTACTATTTTTAAAACTTCGTTTATATGTTAAATACATTTAGATAAATAAGTGTATGAAGAAAAAATTAAAAAATTATTGTAAATGAATTTTTTGAGATGGGTTAAGCAGAACATTTGTCTTAACTCGGGCTAACAGGATCACTCCTCTTTGTTAATCCATACCCTCGCATGCACAAGCAATAATATTTTCGCCAACGCATATGAAATTCTATATACATTAATTATAAGCTAACTTTATCTCCTTATCAATATTTATTATTATGATGGTGGTGGTCTTCTATTTTCTAATTAGCATCAGTTTCTCTGTGTGCGCGTCTCAATAGAATATTGCTTTAATGCCTGCATGAACTTCAAAACTTGCGTTAGCCCTTTTTTTGAAGAATTTTTTTTTTAATGTATATATGAGTTCAAGAAAATTCTTTTTACGTATGAAATTTTACATTTTTCGATTTCTTAAGTAGATATTTTTTATTAATCTTTGTTTTCACCAAAGCGGGACCCTACATGTAGATCTATGTGCATTTCTTCCCTAGCTTTTCTTCCTGTAATATATTATATCATAATCGATGCATGTGTGGTGACGTAGGGATGATATATGCACATGAAGTTGATAAGTTGATATAGATGTGGTGTAAAGTTACATTTTCCCGTGCAAATGAAGAACAGGCCTTCAAGTTTTAACGAATTCATGAGATGCGAACATGCGTAGAAAGTTATGAAATGCTGCGGCGCACATGGAAGAGTGATTAAAAGCAATCTATTGTCCGTCTCCGTGTTTGACGTTTGCGTCCCTAAATTTTGAGAGATTGAAGAGGAGCAGGTGATGAGGTACGCTTGGCCCGTGACTTCATGTGCCGCGTGCTCGTCCTCGGACTAGCAGCACCTTCTAAGCAAATGGCATAGTTGTTTGTTTTGAATAATCAAAAATTGTATAGAATTGTTTTCACAAACAAAGTTAATAAATTAATATATATTTTTGAATATTTTAAAATTTACTTATAAGTATTGTAAAATTCTAAATGACAGGGAGACAAATGGAGGAAGCCCCTTTTTTATGTGCTATACAGTAATTTTTTGAAGAGGTATGGTGTAGCATTGAAATATTCCTATGGTGTCACACTTTTTCGCCCATTTGGTAATTAAATTAAAATTTAATTTGCCTGTTGTATTTATACTTATTTATTTTACTTAATTATACAAATGAAAATGTATATGATCCTCATTTAGCTAATAACGCATCAAATTTTCATCAATCTTAAAGTTGTTAATTCAATGTCTAAATCATCTAAAACATTATTCATATGTAAGTGATTTTATAAAAAATAACATGACATTCTAATGCATATAAAATTATGTTGAAGTACTTTTTCGTGATTTATACATGTTATATACATTTAGGGTTTGTTGTGAACGGCTTAATTTGCGTAACAACTCGCAGAAACGCTTTTTTGGAAATATTTGGCAGAGCTTATAGATGCGTTTAAAAATCCTAAAAAGTATGGAAATGTTAAGCTACAAATCCTTTTTTGATGGGGAGATATTTACATACATCTCAACACATATTACACTGAAGATCAGAGACATTTTTACAAATTTGAAGACACTGCTCCGCCAAGTAAACAGGAAGACACAGCTCCAACAATTAAACGGGAGACCACTTTGCTCCCACGAATTAAACGGGAGACCACACATTTGCTCCCACGAACGACGGTGTTGCTCCAGAGCGGAATCGAACCAACGCCCACCTCAGCACAAGGCAATGACGCCGACCACCAGGGCGCGTCCCTGGTGGCGTTAAGCTACAAATCCTGAAATCAGTTCTTCTAGGATAACATGCACGATGCGTCGGGCCAATATGTAGACACTAGACACTTAATCGATTATGAATATTCAAGTCTTTGATTGAAACTATTTTTTATATTATAGTAGAATAAATGATGCTAATTGCTAAACAAAATAAGCGGATCGAATCTTTTTTCTTTGATATGAAGCGGATTGAATCTTGATTTAACTGTTAAGTGGGCTCAAAATAGAATGACATCAATGTATTTCTATGGTGTCGACGCCACTAAACAAGCCCTCATATTTAAATTCGGTGAAATTTTTATGGGGGTTCCATGTTGCATGTTTTATTATATTTATTTTTATATTTTCTATCTTAATTATTTCATTGCGCTTTTTGAATAAATTGTCCTATGTATATTAGGCTTTTTGCATAATAGTCAATATTTGTTATGAGTCGTGTAGATGATTCATACTTAATTATTCATAATGTATACAATCGTATACGTATTTATTTTTTATAAATAAATAAATTAATTAATTATTATATGGTAAATTTGGCATCTTGTCCCACTGTTCAAAATTGCTTCAAAGAAGAATCCAACCAGCACTAAGATACAGTTTTTTTCTTTTCCATGCACAGGATTATCTACTTTGATGGAATGAGATGAAATATTTCATCCCAAATAACTTTTCCTATTGGAAAATATGAGTTTCTCTTTTTAAATACATAATAATATTTTTCATTCTCATCATTATTTTCATTTTTAATATAATTTTTTATTTTTCAAATGCACGACAATCACTCTTTGCCTTATTTCTTCCTCCGAATCTCATCTCATTCCATGTAATTAGATGATGTTGAATGAGCACTTACAAATACATGATACAAAAGGTCCCTTCAGTTTTTTAAGTTCATAACTTTTGGCCATTAAGTTTTATACTTGAAGTGGATGGAAAATTTTAAAATGTATAGTTGGTCCCTTCATTAACATCATGTTTCGATAAATATTTTATTTAAAGATTAAAATATATTTTAAGCAAAAATTATAAAACAAGTGGCCCCAAAAATTTTCAACCGGATAAGATTTCAATAAAATTGAACAGTGAACATTCTGCAAAAAAAAAAAAAAAAATCAAGTAAAATTAACCGCTTTAGGATTTCACATCAGTGGAAGGAACAAAAACACCCATTTTCAAAACTTCAAAGCATTTGAAAATTTCATATATGATGAAACTCAAGAGTTAAAAAATGCAAATACCATAAACTTAAGCATATGCAAATCCCCCTCCACAAATACAAGAACGACAAAAGACAGATTAATAAGTAAGCACGGATGGCACACCGGGCCCACCCCAGCCATGTAAATTTCACCATCTAGCTTGGTGGATCTTATTCTAGACTAGCTGCTACGCGGCTACACCACGTGCGGATGTCTGCACAGCAAAAGCATATTAAAACATTAAAACAGGATTAGACCGTAGACAGTTGAAATTCGAACATGTATGTTTCTAAATTAGCCGACTTAAAGCAATCCCTGGAAACCATTTTTTAATCATAAACAACACCACAATCATGGGAAGAATCGTATAGAAAACGTTTCGCGATTTTTAAAAATCGCATTGACCTTGATTTCATAGCTATATATGCCCACGATCAAAACGTCGTCTCAAACTCCGGCGCCCGGGCCTGAAATTTCCCCCAAACCACCGACCGGCATGCATTTTTTTAAAGGAGTAGATGGAATTGCATTGGAGCACTAAAAACCTTTTTTTTTTTTTTTTGTTTTTTGAAAAAAATGGTGGATGGTGAGGAATATAATCAATATATAAGAAATGGGGTCGAGTGATGACATGACAGAAAGGATGGCCTCAGATATAGGCACCCCATTTGTGGCAGTGGTGGCTGGAGAATTATTTATTGCCCGCGCTTTTTCAAAAAATACAATTTTATATATTAATTATTTAATTTTATATTTTATATTTTTATTTATATATTTTAATTATTTTCTCACACAACTACTCAATTTCTTACCGCTTTACTTCTACGCCTGACCGTTACACTTCTAAAAAAATATTTTTTCTTCGTTTCCCGATCCGCACTCTACCTACAATACTAAACGGTGACATAAATTTCTCGATTATAGAAATTGGGCCAGACCCATTAGGACCAGAATCAACTCAAGTACAATCCATAAAAATGGCCCAGCCCAACTTCTGCATCCACCACAACTCTTTTTTTTTTTTTTGATAGAACATCCACCGCAACTATTAAAAGTGAGTTCACCACGACAATTAAAGGTGCCCATCTTCGATTCGGGCGGCTGTAAAAACTGATTTTTATTCTTTAAAAAATTTATTATAGATATGTTTGCTTTTCTTAGATTTTTCACGTTTTAAATTTAGTAATTTTATTTTGATTTTTCAAAAATAATAAACGTATACCTCCTTTTATTATTTTCAAAAATCAAAATAAAATACCAAAAAATTTAAAATTATCAAATTTCACAAGAAAAATCTAAATAAAGCCAACACATCTATAACAAAAATTTTAAAATAAAAAATTTGTTATGACCGTCTATGTTGTGCTGATGTGCTCACAATACAGGCGACTACATAATATCGCTGGCATTTAATTAATTCTTAATAAATAAATTTGAATGTCCAATATCATTCACGCGAGTTTATAAATACACGAATAATTTTATTTGCTTTAGTGTGATCATTACTGCAAATTGCATCAAAAATATGTTGATGAAAATAGGCAGACTTTTCTTCTTCCTCCGTCTTGAATTGTAAAAAAAAAGCTAATACCTCCACTGAAATCATTTCCTGGGTGTACAGAAGTACGTACTCACATTTATCTACATAGTATTATGGGAAAATTACATATATACTTGTCAACTTTTAAAAATTCTAAATGCATCTACATATTTTGCCTAAAATTTCATTTATAATAACATCGCTAAGGTTCGGTTAAAGGGGCCATTAACCCCCAGTGAAATCGCGAATATCACCAAAATCCTAATACGACTTAGGATCGATTCACTCAAACTTAAAAATTCACATTCAAATAATAATATATGGTTGTGCTGCTTTAAAAGCACAAAAAAATCATTAAAATATAAATTTTTAGCTATATAATTATATTCTGATTTAGGGCGTATTCGTCATTTTACATGGAGTTGACAGTTTGTTTAAATGATACCTAATGGCATGAGTGTAATTAAAATTTTAAGCAAAACACATTAGTGTATTTAGAATTTTTGTAAATTCGTTGGTAGACATAGCATTAATTATATAATTTGAGAGTATAATTAAAATTCATCTTAGTACTATCCACATAAGTCCAATTTTATTTTGATATTGAATGGGTGGCTGAATTGTTACATCTTATCATTAATAGGATTATGCTTCTATAAAATTCTTCTTTGACGTAACCATGTTCATTTTTACACCCTTAGTGGTTAATATGAAATATACTTCATTTATTGTATTTAGCATTACTTATATTATCATGTAAATATTTTCATCTAGTTAATATCATTGTGTATGAGTCTCATCTACAAATGGCTAAAATCAACATAATAAAATGGTTCGATGTCATTACATTCTTTTTTTAACGGTATTTGTACAATGCGACAACATATATTACAAATTGAGTATATTCACAACCCTTCAATCATAGAAGGACACTTTTGTGAAGACCTCATATACTGAAAAATCTTATAAAATTCACACATAGGCAGAACACAATATTTTACTCCATATAGAGGCAGGACACAATATTTATCTGCACGCACTAGCACGATTTGAAGACAGGTTTTACTTGAAGTGGGCAACTTGCTTTACCACGATGTCAAACACGTTATGACAAGTATTGTTACATTTTAATAAATATGTAAATAGATATAAGAATTTTTCATAATTTACACATAAATAGATATTCTTAAGCAAATGTCACCCTTGCATCTCTTTAGTTTTGATGAAACTTGATATCTCAACTAAACAAATAATGTTAAATATAATGAATAAAGTATATTTTATATTAATAATCAAAGATATTCAAAGTGAATGAGGGTATACAAATAATGTTAAATATAATGAATAAAGTATATTTTATATTAATAATCAAAGATATTCAAAGTGAATGAGGGTATACAGAACCATTTCCGCCATCTTGCGTTAACTGATATGGAAAACTAAAACTGATTTATTTATAACAACTTAAATTGTTTTTCAAAAGGAATTTTTGTAAATATATCTACAAAGTTTGACCAATATCGCATATGTATTCATAAGTTTGTCGATATTGTAAATATGTCCATAAAGTGTGCAAAAAATTGCAAGAGTATCCCTTCTGTTAGGATGACGTTAGAATTTTTATTAAATGACGATAATACCCTTTAAGTTAAGTGATACAATGGAAAATTTTCAAATATTGTTGATATATTTACTATTTTATTATTTTATATATTTTTACGTATATTATTATTTTAGATTTTTTGTAGATATGTTTATAACATTTGCAAAAATTGTAAGTGTATCACTTGGCTTAAAGGGCATTATCCTTATTTTACAAAAAATTTTAATGACGTCATCATAGAAGGGACACATTTCCAATTTCATACAAACTTTGTTTGCATATTTGCAATATTAAAAACTTAGGGACGCAAATATAATGGTCAATTGTTGTATGCATATTTGAAAAAAATTCTTTTAAATTTTTTTAAAATAAGTACCATTAAATTATAAGTTATGTTGTTTCAGCTAGTAATTTTATAGGACTATTTTCATTTACCTTTTATTGCAATTTTTAAATGATCTAATGCAACCCATTTGTCTATACACCCCTTCATTTTTGTAATTTTAGAAGTTTTTTTAAGATCCTAAACCATTTATACTATTTTCACCCATGTGTATTTGTGTATGACACAAAAATCACATATATTATAAGCTCTTTGGTATTATATATATTTAATTCTAGTCATACATTCACCCTCAAAAGGTGCTAACTTGTTTTAAACATATAATTTTCAATCAAAGTATGTTTTGAGATCATAAATGAATGCCAATTAATAAAGATCAGAAATGATTTAGATTTTTAAAAAATTTGAGATTGAGCAAGCAAAAGGAGTGCATGAAAGCAGATAGATAATAGAAAAATTATGATATTAATAGTTAAATGTTGCATCATATCGAAATATTGTTGAGATTATTGATCATGTGCTTATCGAATAGAATGGTTAATTTGATTTTGATGATTAACAAATAATTGAAATATCATTAAAAAGGATCTAACACATTTGTCTAAGTGTTCTCAGATGTTTTGTCTCAAATTATGTGTATAAAAATGAGAATGTGAAATAATTTAAGTTTCAAGAGTTTTAGTTCATGAATTGCAAGTTCAGCAAAGTGAAGTCTCAGCCCAAGTCGACTTCACTTGTGACTTGGGTGAAGTCTCAGACCCAAGTCGACTTCGCCTGCGACTTCGGACAGACAGCAAAGTGAAGTCTCATCCCAAGTCGACTTCGCCTGCGACTTGGGTGAAGTCCCAGACCCAAGTGGACTTCACCTGCAACTTCGAAGGCAAAATTCTGGACAGCAAGTTTTAACAAGACGAAGTCGCATCCCAAGTCGACTCCACTCATCCGAAGTCGACTCCACTCATCTGAAGTCGACTTCACCCATCCGAAGTCGACTCCACTCATCCGAAGTCGACTCCACTTGCGACTTCAACTCGTAACGGTCGAAAATCCGAACGTTGGAGCTCTAGATGCGCGTGAACCTCCACTCCAACGGCTAGAACCTTTTTCCCTCTATATATACCATTGAAGAATGAACGTGGAGAGAAGAGAGAAGGAGGAAAGAAAGAGGAAAACACAAGTTGAGCTTCCATCTTCTAATATTCATGTGTGTTGAAGATATTTGAATAACTATTGAAGCTTCCAAGTGCTACAACTTTCAAGTGCGCTTCCAAGTTTATCATCTACATGATAAGGAGCTTCCGGTGCTTAATCGAATACACATTGTAAAGTGTAATTTCTCTTTTGTTTATTTTATTTTGTGTTGTTGCCTTGAATCGGTATTAGAGACCGGATTCAAGAAGAAGCAAAACAGGGGGTTGGTTTGAGTTTGTTTCACTAACGGGTTTTGCTTGATTGGTTGGAGTTTGTCTCACCAATCGTTTGGACTTGGTTGGTTGGAGTTGGTCTCACCAACAAGTGATTGTTGTATATGCCTCCTAAAGCTAGAATCTAGAAGAGAGCGGGTGCTCTAGATTGTATTGAAGATACAATAGTGGAACTCAAGACACAACGGGTGTGTGCTTGGAAGAGTGGAGTAGGGAAGGTTGCCCGAACCACTATATATCGTTGTCTCTTGTTTGGTTTGATTGTTTACATTTTTATATTCGATTTGCACCCTCTCATTATATCTCATATCACGTTTCATCAAGGGGATTGAAATTATAAGGGGTTAAGTTTTAATTTACCAAAGGATTTTTCAATAACCCAATTCACCCCTCCCCTCTTGGGTTTTGCCATAAACTCGGGGCCAACAAATATGTCTAACAAAGAGTAGATTTTTTTTTTTTTTGTATATGCGTATGTATCTTACAAACGGATCATAAGTGTAAAAGAATCATTTTGCACTTAATTGATTGTGGCTCTTCTGTGACTTATTTTAACTTCAGAAATTTAAGACTTTCCAAAAATAAGTCATAATTGTGCTCAACAAAGAAAAATGCTTATTTACTTGCTTTAGACAAATTATTTTCAATTTCATCAAACAATTTTTTCTGCCCACAAGCTTCGCATCCCTTAGTCAGTCAACTTATTATTCATTAAATATTCTGTACATACAACCCTATAATGTACTCCAAACTTATCCATAAAGGGTGTGTTCGGAAATGGATAAAACTTTTGATGAAAAGTTGTAGAGATGAAAAGTCGTCAAATAATGTGATATGATAGGGTTAATGATGAGGAATAAATATGATAAAGTTGAAATAGATAGGTTTGCTGTGTTGGTAGTTGTGTAGAAATGATTGAAAAGTAGGGTAGTTGTATAGAAAAATATGAAGAAATGATTAAAAAATAGGGTAGTTGTGGAGAGTGAAAAGTTTTAACTTGACTACTTTTTGTTGTTAACAAACACACCCAAAATCTTTCATACTTGCAGACCATTAAAAAATCTCTAAAATAACAGTCCCCTTGGTAATAAGCAGAAAAATGGTAGAATTTTTTTTAAAAAAAATGAAAAAATGATGTAATATAAGAGATATATAAATAAAGAGAGTAAAAGATAAAATGGATAGAATAATTATATGAGAAGATGTGAAAAGTAAAAAAAAATGGTGAGTTTCTTCATTTTTTAAATTTTCTTTAATTTTCCAAACTATAAAAAAATACATACAAAATTTAAAAATAATAAATTTAGACATTTGAACTAAATACGTGTGTACAAATGAAAATGAAGGAAAGCTCAAAACAGTGTTGAGCATTGAATCATTATCCATGAATGATTATTGATTATGCCGTCGTCATAATTTATAGTAATAAAAACTTCCTAATAACAAATCTATTTACATTTGCCGCCCCATCTTCTTAAAATTTTCCAATTTTTACCGGGCCCTCAACAATTGGTGTTGCAAAAATATCCACAATTGGTGTTCAAATGGTATTCTCGGCATTTGCTAAAAATTAGCCAGCAATTAACTGGATGGCTGTTAAGTTGCTTGTGACAGAATGGGCATCATTTGGATTATATACAAAGCGTAATAGGGATATTTGAGATTTTGGAAATCAGTGGCTAAATTTGGGATTATGCTATATTTAGGATAAGCCCAATTATTTATCCAAAAGAATTCTCAAAAACAGCAATGAATCCGTGCTTTATACTATGTGGCAGTGGTCAAACGAAACCTAAGTCATAATTTTTTTCTCTTTTGAAATTAGGTGGGATTCAATGAAGGGTGGGAATCGGAGTGGGCCACAGCTGGTCAGGATTTGCATAATCTTAATCATACTTTTTAAAAATTCAATTTGACTGTATTTTTATATTAGGTCGGGACAAATTCAGTTTGACCCTCACTTCTTTTTAATAGATTTTAAGACAAACTTAGAAGTTATCGGACCGGTTTCGAGACAGCAGATCAGGTAAAAAATGTGGGTCAAATAAGAAAATAAAAATTTATATACCTATCAAACATAAAGATACATCTATACTAAATTTAAATGTTATGTAATTCGATATTTTACTAATTATTAAAAAATACATCATTACTAAAACAAAACATGAGAAAATATAGTATAAATTTATTAAAATATGGTAATATACAATTATATATAAAAGTTATATATGTGCGAATTTTTCTTATTAACTCTTATATTATGTTATAGATAAATTGATTCTTCCATTGTTGATATAATTAATTATAAAAAATATGAAAATTTTAAAAGAAAATAATAATGAGATTTAAAATAGGCTTATATTTTTAATAAATTAATATATGCGGGATGGGTCGGGATAGACTTATATTTTTTAATAAATTAATACACGCGAGATGGGTCGAGACTTTTCGGGTCGAAACATGGTCAACTCACTCTAACAATATTTTTGAATTCAGGTTAAAATTTCTCACTAATTTCTGTACCGAGTCAAAACATTAGTTTTACTCGGTAAAAAATGGGTCGATTTAAGGTCGAGTTAACCCGCCTCATTCCTACTCGTAGTTCAGTATCACGCCTCATTCCCACTCTTAATTCAATATTAGATAGAAGTAGCAGTGTTTTACAAATAAAGGTTTATTTGAAAGGAGGTGAAAGTAAAAATGGAACATGCAAGCATCCTTCAGTTAGAAAAGTAAGGAGGGTATTTTTTTCAAAAAATGATTTGACATTTTAATTATTCAATTATCTTATTTTCCATTTTACCCCATATTTAAATCATTTTCTCGCATGAGTAACCTATTTATTTATAATTTATCCATATCATATCACATTACCCTCTTATTGCCAACTTACCAAAATATTTCAAATTATTTTAAAATACATTAAAAACAAATGTAATGTAAAAGTGATAATAAAACAGTAGGATAATTAAATAACTAAGACAAAAAAATTATACAAAAATATGCATAAAAGGAGTACTATATATGTGTGGATAATGATTTGATGCTTATATACGATTGAAAGCTTTCACGCTTACCCTTGTTTTTTAAAATTTAAAATATATTTTTAAATTTGAACCATTTATCAGGTTTAATATATCTTGTTTTATCATATTATCAAAAATAAATTTTATTGAAAACTTATATCTTGTAAAAAATAGTATTTCCTAATCCAATCTATTTAATTTTTAATACACATTATTATATTCTTATCTTATTTCTCGTTCATATTTAAGTCACTGATGTCCTAAAATAATACCTTAATAAGAAAAAATTATAAAATCCATAGGATAAGAAAATAGCCCTTTCTTGAAACACAATGTTTGCGCCTAGTTGGTAACCACCCATGACCTATGGGATTATATTTTCCATAATCTCTCATTACTAAATGTCTAGCTATACTGCCAACCAGGTGGTGCCTTGTTAGTAACGTTGTCAACAACTATAGTGCTTACAAGCATTTAAGTGGCGTCGTGTTGTTTTTCTGATTATTAAAATGGGAGTGTTCCCCAAATTGATCGACGGGAGCATGTTATTGTCTTCCTACTTGGAAAAAAAATAAAAATTGTAGGCATGTTAAATGGAAAATTTTGTTAGAATGTCAAAGAGTTTTATTGTAATAATAATTGAGATAAATATAAAATATAGCAATAAAAAAGGTCCAGTTGTACATATCAGGTTCGCTTCTAAGGAAACATCTCTTTTGTATAACTTCTTTCATTTTAAATATCTTGATAATTAATAGAAAATCCGCCGCATCTATTATATTTAATATCATTTATATTATCAATAAAACTCCCTCATTTATCAATGCATCTATATGAACTAAATAGTTGTGAAGTTGAATATTAGTATTATATCTATTGATAAGTCTTATCAGAATTTCTTCCTCGTATTTTAATTTTTTAAATTTGTGACTTAATTTTCTGATTTGATATGGTAAAGGCATATTAAAATTCTTCGTCGGAAGATGTATAATATTCTCATTCAAATTCTACTAAAATATTTTCTTCGTTATTGATTATATGAATGATTCGTTCTAACAATTCAGTGGCTTGGGTTTCAATATAAAATACAATGCAATTGTGCGGAACATAACATTCAGTATGCCATAATAATAATTTAAAAATGTGATATGCTAGCCATTCATCATATGAAAATGGAATATCTGACATTAAAGAAAAACTTACATATATGATTTACAGGAGGAAGAGGAAGCAAGCTGAGCAATCTAAGAGACTAACACTCTTTAAAACACTCACAAGGCTCGAAGACTCTTCGAATACCTTATACCTAAGCAAACACACTTATTTATAGATGAGGAAGGGGAATATTTTTACAAAAGTGAAACGAACTTAAGAGGAGAATAAGTCCAGAGCCTTATCGGTTGGGTACGTGTCCTTGATGTTGTGGGGTCGATCATCCCAAGACGATAAGAGCGAATAAAGTGGTTTGAATAGTGTCGGTGACTAATAGTTTCGGAATCTTGAATAGTGTTTGAATAGTGACCAATCTTCTTTTGCTTTTGCTTTAATAAACGATGATAGTTGACCCAAATAATTGAGTCAAGGAGACAAGGATGCTGACGAAATATCCATCTGGTCTTCATCCATTTGACTGGAAAATAAGAATTCAAATGCCTTTAATCTCTGCTCCTTTTTTGAAAGAAGGAGAAAATGCTTTTTGATCATTTTTAGAGCAGACTTGAACGCTTCTTTGGTTTCGTCAGAGTGGCCCGGAAGTTTCTCGACAGGAGAGGAGCAAAGAGACTCTGCAATTGAAGAAGCCTTTTGCTCGGCACGATGCTTTCGCCATTTATAAATTTGAAGGATTAATTCATAATCGAACTTTGGCCATCATTTTAAATATGAGGAATAAGTAATATAAGAATTTGATTCAGATTCTATAAAGAAAGAGAAATCCCAACGGAAAATCTATGGGATAGATTCTTGGATTATAAATTCATTAAGTTTCTAAGAGTCGCAAATGTTAAAGGATAAATGGGAGATAAGATCGTCTAGAAGAATAGATTTGTCAAAACCCCAACTATCCCAAAATCTCTCATTGAACCAAACTTGAAGATTTTGAGAAGAGTTGTCAAGGTTAAATCTAATCTGCCAGGAGTGTGAAAAATAAACATTTTGATGGAGAAATACCTTTCTCCAAGCATCTTGGTAATCCCAAAAGTTAAATTTTGGATAAGTATAAAATCTTTTGAACTTTCTGTGAAGGGAATATAAGTGTTTGGGTCATTGACCAGCTAATTTTCAAGAGAAATAATTCTTTTGATAAATATCTTTGAATAAATAATTAAATCTCCTTTTGGTTGCTTTGTAACATACTCCAAAGATACGGAATTTGTTTGTAATAAGATTCTTTCATAAAGTTCTACATTTTTGCCAGGAGCTGACGGAATAAACCATTTATACTTTGGAAGATATTTTTGATAAATCATTTTGCTTGTTTCTTGAATGTTTTTGTTCTCTTTGTCACTTGAAGAAAAGTGTTCTTCAAGACCTTTGGATTTACATAGATCGAAATCTGATTTTTCAAGATAAATAAATATGTGGTCTGTATATAATTCAAAATTATAATTTCTTGGAATTGGAGGGGTTTTTGAAGAAGAGGAAGAAGCAGGAGAAGATGAGGAGGCTGCTGCTGGAGAAGCTAAGGCCATATTAATTTTTTCCTTGCAAAAATTCTCGAGATAAATAGTCAGGCAGAGAATTATTATCTCCTTTTATATATTCTATTTGGAAATTATAAGTGATAACATTGCTTGCCAGCGAGCAAACATGTGACGAGAGACAAAATTCTTTACGTTCTTTTGAATGATCTGTTTTGCAGCTCGGCAATCAACTCTTAATAGAAATTCTTTATTTATAAGATCTCCTTAAAATTTATCTATACAGATAACTATTGCTAACATTTCTTTTTTAATAGTTGGATATTTCTTTCTGGTTTCATTCCATAATCCTGATGTATATCTTACTAGATATTCTTTATTTTGATCTTTTCGTTTGAGTATACCTCTATATCCTACAGCAAATGCATCTGTTTTAACTATTTTATATAAATCTGGATTTGCTAGATGCAAACAGAGTGAATATTTAATTTTTCTTTTAATATTTTAGACTGCCTTCGTATGTTCTTCAGTCCATGGAGATGAATTTTTTCTCAATCTTTGTAATAATATTCCTCTATCATAAGCAACTTTTTCATAAAATTCTGCCACATAATTTAGACAACCTAAGAATCTTTGTAATTATTTTTTATCTTTTATTTCATCTGGGAATTTATCTGCAAATATTATGGCTCTATTGACTGGTCGAATAGTGTTATGTTTTATATTAAATCCTAAAAATGATATTTCTGTTTGGAATAGTTTTATTTTTCTTTCTGATAATACTAGTCCATTATGATAAATTATATTTTTGAAAGTTTTTAAATGCTTCCAGTGTTCCTGAATAGAATTAGAATATAATAGGATATCATCAATATAGACTATTATAAACTCAAGGTAAGGGTTTAAAATATCATTCATAATATTTTGAAATTCAGAAGGGACATTTTTGAGGCCAAAAGGCATAACAGTCCATTCATAATGCCCAAAAGGAACTATAAAAGCGGTTTTATATTTATCTTCCTCAGCAATTTGTATTTGCTAATAACCTGATTTTAAATCAAATTTTGAGAATACTTTTGCCTTTATAATTCTCTGTAATAAATTTTTTTTATTAGGAAGAGGATATCTAATCTATTTTAATGTTTTGTTTAATGGGTTATAATTTATAACTAACCTAGGAGCTCCTCTTTCAATTTCTGCTGCGTTATTTACATAAAAAGTTGCACATCTCCATAGTGACTTACTTGGTCTTATTAGTTTTTTATGTAATAAGGTTTGTATTTCTTTTTTACAATATTTTACTAATTCTAAATTCATTTGAACAGGTCTAGCTTTAGTAGGTATTTTTTCTTCATTGAATCCTTCTATAAAAGGTAATTTTACTATATGTTTCTTTCTATTCCAGAAAGCATTAGGTAATTCTAAGCATACTTCTAAACTCAAATTTTTATAAAAATCTTCTATATGCCTTTTTAGAGGTCCTTTAATTTATTGTTCTATATTCTTTATAGTCTTTTGTTCTTTAAGATAACATAAAAAAATTTTCTTGTATAATAATGTCTCTTTTAATTCTGCTAGTAGAGACATTTCTGAAGGTTTTATAAACGAGAATATTAATTCTTTATTTTGTATAGTAGTGTGGATTCCTTCATCTGTTACTACAAAAGGTTTAATCATTTGTAAGAAAGGTGTTCTAAGTATAATTTTTTGTTGCATATTTTTTATCAATATAAATGGGATTTGGAAACATATATTTTTATTACATATATAAGTTTTTGATAGTTTATATTTTACTGTCATATCTGTTCCATCTGTGGTGGCTATAGAAGAATTTGTTCTTTCAAAATATTTAGGAAGAATTATACCTTCTTTTATACAATTTAGAACTGCTTCCGAGTCAATTAAGGTTATAAGTTCTATAGAAAAATCTTCAGGATAATCTATAATTTTTAAAGTAATTTTTGAATACCATTTTTGTGAGATAATTTTCTGGGTCTGATATAGAGTATGTAAAGATGATTCGGGCTGATTGAGATCCTTTTCCTTTATAATGCTATTTAATTTTTATTCAAATTTTTCTTTTTGTTCTTGCCCTTGCTAGGTTTGATTATCTGTTATAATAAAGAAAATAAAGTTAAAATAGATAGGTCAGTTGTATGGATAGTTGTGTGAAAATGATTGACAAGTACGGTTGTTTATATAGAAAAATGTGAAAAATAATTAAAAATAGGATAGTTATGAAGAGTGAAAAGTTTTGTTGATATTTTTTGTGTCTAATCAAATACACCCTAAATCATCTAAAATATCACTACGGTATAGATATATGATTTTTTGAAGTATTATTATATTCTAATTATATATTATCTAAATATTTTTTAATTTGCCCGTGAATATGCATTTTTAAGCAAATGCAACCCATGCATATATTTGATTTTGAGGAAACTTAATCTCTTAGCAAAATAAATGGAGTTAAATATGATGAACGAATTAAATTTTGCATTAATCATAAACATCTTAAAAAGACAAAATTACGTCTTTGTAATATTTATATATTTTTTCACTCTACATACAATAAGTTATTTTTTTGCAATATAGGCATGTTTATTTATCACCGAAAGTTTTCACTTTTAATTTAAAATATTTCACTCACTATAACAATCTTATTTTTAATCATTTTTATACCTTTATATATAATTATTTTATCTTTCAATCATTTCTACACAATTATCTATACAATAAATTTATCTATTTTAATCATTTTTTTATTTATTATCATTACTCTTATCATATCATATTATTTTTTCTTTACTTAAAAACTTGTACATTAAATTTTTTTTATTTTATCACTTCTCGAACACACCCATCGAATAGTAGCATCTCGTTCGATCCCTCCCTCCAGTCTTGATTCCGTTTGAATGCTTCGCAACAGGCTGAATTGGTAAAAATTCCTATCGTCTTGTTTTGCGTCTTCAATTTTCATGCGAATATCAAATCGTCCCTTCTTCAACAATGAAATGGACGGTTGCGATTATCATCTCGCCCCGACCCAAAACGAGCTGAGCACGAACCGGCTCCTATCTATTTTTTCTGCAAAAAGCCTGCAAAAACCCTCCCAGCCCTCTCCTCTTCCTTTCCTTTCCTTTGGTGGAGGATTCTTGGAAATGGCTGCTCGATCTCTATCCTCTCTTCTACCTTCTTCCAAGCTCTTCTCCGCTTCCGATGGTCGAAGAATCGTCGGCCGGCGGCCCACCTCTCTTTCCTCCCTTGCTTCCTCCAGACGAAGCGGTCTTTCAAGCTCGCTTCTGTTTGGTGCACCCCTTCTTCCTTCTGCGACTCAACTGCCACTGAATCAGAGGCGTGGACCCTCGGCCATGGTCGCTGCCAACTCCACTCCTCCGACCGCGTAAGTTACGATTATATCAAATTTCGGAGATTTTTTTCATAAATTCTGAAAAATTCTGGCTTGTTTGTTTTATTGTTGTTGCTTTTCTCTCCTCAGGGAATACGACAGCGCTCCCACTGGCGAAACTCCCAAGCAATCCGTCAGTGTGCCAGCTGAGAAGAAGACTCCCAAGTGAGTGCGATTTTTTTTCCTGATTACTTTATATGGATTGTTTGGTTGCTGACATTGAATTGTCGAAATGTCAGTGGTTGTGGGCGTCGGATCAGCTTGGTTTTGGTTTTGGTTTATGCCCTGCTGTCTCGAAGCAGACAATATGGATTATAATTGGTTTCGAATTCATACTAGTGTGGAATTTGAATGCTTTCTCTTTTGATGTAGCATTCACTCTGGGTGGAGAATTAGGTAGGTTTTGATATATTTGTTGATTAATGGCGCAGAATGTCTGCCAGAATGATAAAGTCTATTGCCCTGGCTGAAATGGAGGCAAGGAAGTTGAGGTACCCAACTAGAGGGACAGAAGCTCTTCTCATGGGAATCTTGGTTGAGGGTTAGTGATTTTGCATTCACTTGAGAAACATTCTTGGGGTTCAAAATAAGACATTATTGGATTTCAAAATATATTCAGATTTGCTTGTAAAAGTTTTCGGTTATGACTCATTTGACTCAATGTTCAAATGGAAGGCTCTTGCCATTATTCAAATCATGCCAGGCATTACTAGACTTGCAATTTTATCAAAATTGTTTCATTGCAATTTGGAATTTGGTCTTGAATACTCAGAGACCGAGTGAAAACAGACCAATCTGATTTAGGTTAAAATGCATTATGAGATACCAGGCTATGCAAAATTTCATTCCTTTCAGGCTGAATTAACTGAAGCCTGAGCATTAGTTTTTCATCATGAATACTAAAGTGCAATTGTTTTGTTGCTGCCTTTTGGTCAAACTCACGTTTTCATTCTGCCGAAAAACCAAATTTAGCAAAGGGGTTGGAAGAATCCATATACAGGATCTATATCCATAGAGGCTTAGATTTACAAGGAATGAAGGAAGGCATTCACCCAACACTTATTAGCCTTGGTGGGAATTCTCCACATTGGAAATGGAACCTATTATAGAGAGCTCCAGTGGCCACCAATGTAGACATGAACAATATTGTGGCTATGCCAGTATGCCTACATAGATACCTTGGCTTAGCAAAACTTCCAATGTGATGCCAATGAGTTATGCACCAAGATAGGATTTTGTGGCTGCAAGGGCAATATAAAATGATATCTGGGAAGTTATGAATGGTGCCTTTATATGATGCTATCAGGGGGAGTGAATTAGTCATGTCAAACATGGTTCCAGTAGTGGGCCCTTGAGGGTATATGGAAGGCCTAAAGGGATTTGGTAACACCTGCATAGATGTTGCTGTTCAAGATATGGTGCATGATGGAGAGGATTTGTTATTTATGTACACTTAGCTGACACAATTAGCTAGGATGGTGGTTGGATGGCGATGATGAGATCTTTGTTGCCCGGATTAAGGATTTTCTTTGTGCTTGTGCCAAGCATATAGGGGGATGCATTAAATTCTGATCAAAACTGCATTATATGATTTAAAATGTTTAGAGAGCAGAAGATATTTGGCATAATCTACGAGTTGATGTTGATTTTTTTTTTTCTCTGAGCCAGATTATTGCAGTTGTATTTGGCTGTTTGAATACCTTACAAGAGCAGTCCAAGGGACAGTTATTTTTGTTTTTATTCCTGTTGATTACCCATATAGTTTCTCTTTAACAAAGCAAGGGAAAGCTACATATGTGGACACCCCTTCCCAGACCCCGCAATGGTGCTGGATCTATGTGCACCGGGTTGGCCCTTTTATTAGTAGACCAGTGAATGGACATTTTGTTCAGTTGTCAAGCAATTGCAGCAATGGTGATATATGCAATTTCCTTGATGCATGGTATTGGCATGTAACCAGTTGCTATTTAGGTACGACATAGGACCTCAAGAAATTGATCAACAAATGGCATCTTTTATGTTTCATTGGGCAGGTATTTATTTGTTCTTCTATAATGTTTACTCATAGAATTGGGTGATTCCAATTTAAATGAATCATCTTTTCAAAATCACCATTTTTTTGTATTCCTTAAAGTTACAAATGCTGATTGCTTTTGGTGGAAACCTGAAATCTAGAGTGGCAATTGTGATGATTCATGATGGCATCTAACTGGTGAATAACATGACATATTTCCCTTAAATGGAGAAGTACCTATTTTGTATCTTTAGGTGAATGTGTTCATGCTAAAACCATGGTTGAGAGATATGGATTAATGCATTTGGTCCTAAACTGAATCACAACTAAGCAAGGAGAGCATCTGTGGTATGGATTAATTGTATAGGATGGTTGGGATTAGGGGTGTTAATGGTCATTGTCAACCTGTCAACCCGCTCGTCCAACCCGTTTATAAATGGGTTTGGGTTAGAATTTTTGAATAAATGGGTTATGATCCGTCAAACCGTTTAACCATTTAATTAAATAAATGGATTAGGGTTGAGATTTTATAACTCGTCAATCTGTTTAGCAACTCATTTAACTCATATAACCTGTTTAACCTGTTTAATTCATTCAACCCATTTAACTCGCTTAACTCATTAAAGTTTTATATATACACATCTAAATCCCTTGGTTATTTTTCCTTTCTAAATCTTTCTCCAATCACCTAATTTTCATTTTTCCACTGCTGTCCTAATTCCATTTTTCCCTACGCAGAAAACACCCTCGCATCTCTCCCTGCGAGATCGTTATCTATTGGAGTTTAGACTTTCAGGTTATTTGCTATACAACCCGTTAACAACCCACCAACCCGTTTATTAAATGGGTTGTAAATGGCTTAGGGTTAGGGTTTTTTAAATGGGTTAATAAACGGATTATGGTTGAGATATTTTAAATGAGTTAGGATTAGGATTAGGCTCCAACCCGATTCGTTAACACCCCTAGTTGGGATATTGTCAAGTCCAAGTTATTTTGGGGAGCATCCAAACCTTAAAATTAACTTTTTGTTTTGATGTTCTAGATGTCGAAATGTGTTGATATTTTTGTCACTCTACAACAAAAGGGCTCTTTTTTTGTATGCTATAATTGATCAGCCTATTGCAATAAAGGAAGCTTGCCACAACTAATAGAAAATGTAGCTGCTAAGAGAAAAGTAAATAGTTAATGCAGTATGCAATTGTCTTTCTGTACACTGTTATTTCTTGGCCCAGAGTGAGTTTTCTATTGTGAATGCATACATGAAAATATGGAATTGACTGATGTTGCTTACAGTGGTTGCTTCAATTTTCTTTTATTTTGAAGATGTTTGCTAGAGCCCATGTTGTTTGAATAAATCAGCCTGAAGTCCAATGCTTGGAAGGTTTTCTCCATTTGCAAAATCAAGACTTAATTTTTAATATATTAGCTAATCTTTATCTCGGATTTATTAATGAACCTAGGTTATCATTAATGCCCAAAATTAGCGGAGGTTACCAGCATATTAGAGAGACACACATGTTTGAAGCATGCATATTTTCCCCTTTTTTGGACAATCAGGAATAATGAAATTCTCTTCGCTTATGGTACTTCATCTTTTTGACATTAATGAAATTCTCTTCTTTTATGGTACTTCATCTTTTTGACATTGATGAGTGTTTTTGCAGGTACTAGTGTTGCAGCTAACTTCCTTCGAGCTCACAGAATTACTCTTTCAAAAGTACGAGAGGAAATTGTTAACTTACTTGGAAAGGGAGATAGGACTTACATAAGTCCTGTTGATATACCGTTGACTGGAAAAGCTCAAAGGGCAATAGACCTGGCTATTGAGGAGAAGATGAAATCAGGTATCTTGTGTGTTAAGATCTTCTTCTACTTTTTATGTTGATTCATATACTTTAGCAGTCATCTCCTTCAGATGGGATTGCTTTTTATAGTGATGATGATACCGATTCTTAGGTGAAACTTAGTCCACAATGTGTAAATTCTTCATTTGTACCATAGAGCTCCTCATCAAGAAAATCACTGGGTCATTCCAAAAGATCCTCAATAGTCTCGATGCCAGCTTCAACCAGTGATGGAGAGTCATCAACCTCAAGGTCATCCACAAGAGATTAATAACCAACAAAACTATCTATATGATTAATGCTCATAATCACATTCCTGTCCTTCCCCTCTTTCGTAATAGCCCGAAATTATTTGGGTTTTTTTGAACACCTTGTTAATTTTGGGTAGTTTAACAAGGAAGCCTATCATTAGGTAATATTGATGAATAGAGATCAGTTGTCCTCCCTTGTCTGTGAAACCCCTCTGCCACTGCCCTTGCACAATTGATTGCAACCTTTTAGCGATTGAGATTGAAATATGTCTAACACATTCATAACCTCCTCTCTAGGCCACACCAAGATATTTACAATAGGGAATTTTTTGGGTTTCCTGACAAGATTATGAGACTAGGAGACACATTTCTATAAAAATATACACCATTTACAGTTTTTTCTGATCCATTGGCTTAGGAGCTTATTGTTTGACTCTTTGCATCCATGGCATCAGATTTCCTCTTGAGAATGTATTCCAAACTGTAGTGTTAGATTGGTTTCTTCCAAAACTTGGCATAGCACTTCTAGAGTCATGCATCAATGAGAATTTAGTTCTCCGCTAGCTGAGAAATCATGAAAGAGATGTTTGGTAAAATGGTTGTCTTTGTATCTTCCTTACCCTGAAGTTCATTTCTCAATTGGTTCAGCACCTTTTTGATATCATCTTATTTAGCCCATTTCATGTATCATTGAGTCCATTTTTCGGTCCTTTGCCTCATCGTGGTACATGTATTGTGTTTTCTCCATGTTTCCAAAACAAAACCCTGAGGCTTCATTTGGTGTGACTATGTATTTGTGGGTGGACCTGTGGCTTCAGGAATTTGGATTGTGCCTTTTGGGGAAGTGTTATTTTCAAGCTTCCTAGGTCTGTGCTTTTTGGTCTTAAATTGTCTTAAAAATAAGAAAACACTAATGTCACAGCTGCCTACTAAACGTGTTTTCCAATCCATTGCAGTTGGGAGTCCAAAAGGCATGTTAGTGTCACTCAAAGTGGGGCCATTCAAGAAAATTTGAAGTTTTTTTAAGAAAAAAAACTTTGAAAAAGAATATGATATGATCTCAAGAAAATTAATCTGGAAACTGTTAGAAATGAAAAGGATTATCAATAGATATATTGATAGCATCAAGGACATGTGAGAATGATACAATCCATGACTAAAAAAGGATTGCATTAAAAAGGATTTCTGGTGTCCGTTATGATCAATTCAAGCTTTTCATAACAATGATATAAGAGCTTGACAATGTACCTAGAGGTTATGGTTCGATTCCTGAAAGGACTGACTTAGAGATGGATAGGTGAGTGAGGTCGTCTTGTTAAAGGTGACACCTAGAGGCTGGATTAAAATTAGTGGAAGGTGAGTAGAGACATTCCAAGAGGGGAAAGGGATACCATTGGGCCAGTGTCGCCAAAGTAGGCTGTCATGGACGTTGGCCCTAGGGGGTTGGGGTATTGATATGACCCATGACTGAAAAAAAGATTACGTTACGAAGGATTTCTGATGTCTGTTACAATTAGCTCGAGCTTTTCGTTACAAAGAACTATGAGTGGTGGCTTCTCCGGCTTTTCTATCCATAATCAATCCCCCATCATTATCTGAAATTGGTGACGAAAACTCAAGACTCAAATTGGCTCCCAAAATCAAGCAGGCAGATCGAAAGTTGAAGAAAGATCTCTGTCCCAGAAATCCTGAAACTGAGGGTATTGGTTCTGTTTGACCACTGTCCCCCATTTCTTCAGGCCACAGTTGCCAATTTCTTTGGCCATAATCCCATTGCCCCAAGTCAATGGCAATTGTAGGCTTCTTGAGGCTTTTTCAACCATAATCAATCCCCACCATTATCTGAGATTGGTGTTGAGAACTATAGCCTCAAATTGGGGCCCCCAAAGGTCCAAAGTAAAGCAGACAGACTGAAAGTCGAAGAAACATTTCTCTGTCCCAGAAATCCTGTTACCGACTGTCTTGGTTCTGTTTGACCACTGTCCCCCATTTCTTCAGGCCACAGTCGCCAATTTCTTTGGCCATAATCCCATTGTCCGAAATCACAGCAATATGATCTGACATGTTTTTGACACTTTTCCATTCATCATATGGCTATTGTCATTTGCCCTAAGTCATGTCCAACAATTGCCAATGCCGTGTAGTCTGCATGTCTGTTTCATTTTGGGTGCTTGATTCCAGCCATCAACCGTGCATTTTTTTTCCCCCAAAAATCAACCACCACTATTAATTGAGAACTCCCTTGCCAACAAACAGTCCCCTCGGGATCTGAATTTGATATTCAGTGTTCTGATGCTTGTAATCCAGCCTAAAAATTGTATTCCAACTTTTTGCAACGCCCTGACTATTTCAACAGCCCGTCCTACTATTCTTCCTTTATTTTGGCTTCTGCTTCAAACTCTACTCTACTGCTATCCTGTTGACTCATCAGCAGGGATTGGAATGCTTGGCAACTAGCTGTTGGCATATTTGCCTAGCTGCTACACTTTCTCACTCAGGGGACGTTTGGTAACATCCCTGTGTGGGAAACGGTGGGAAACCATGGGGACGTACGGCTGTTCCCATTTTCCAACCAATGATTTAACAACTCAATAATTACTATTTTTGAACCTTATCCTTATATTCCAATCATATTTTTTCAACTATCATATTTATTCCAACTTTACCACTATTATTTCATATCAATCACACAATTTCCAAAATATTCTCTTTTCCACTCCCCATCTCATCTCAAAATCCTACAAAAATTTACATTACCAATTGTCCCTTTAATTGGCCACTGACTTGAGCTTAGATAATCATTGATTTTTCCTATCTTGTTTGTTGCAAGCAATGTTATTAGAACCAAATCGGTAATTAAACCAGAACAGGGTCCATTTTGGTTCAAACCAGTTTAACTGTTAATATAAACTTGTTGGAACCATGCCTGGGACAGCCAAGATAATTTCATCAATAAGTATTAAAACTAAATTTTACAGAATTTGAGAAAAAGCAAAAAATTAATAAAAGAATGTAATTAATGAGTAAATAATCTAAACAACTACCAACCAAAGTCATTCTAGTACAAGAACAGAGCAAAATTTTAAAAGAAAAAATAAAAAGAGAAATGGCGTGGAAATACATACAAATGGAATTCATCATTGGCTAGTGGCTACTACCTTAGATGGGAATCCACTCCAATCCCGCAGCGTTGTTCAGAACAATGTTATCAGAACCAAACTGGTATTTAGACCAGACCAGGGTCTAGTTTGGTTCAAACTAGTTTAACTGTTAATATAAATTGGTTGGAACCATGCCTTAGACAAATAAAACTAAAAAAATTAAGATGAAAGTAAAAAAAATTGGTATTAATAAGGATTAAAAATAAATCTTACAGAATATGAGAAGGAGCAAAAAATGAATAAAATAATGCAATTAATGGGCATGTAATCGGAAAAGTTCAACCATAGTCATTCTAATACAAGAACAGAGCAATAACTTTAAAGAAAAAACAAAAAGAGAAATGGTTGTAAAATACATACATAAATGAAACTAGTCATTGGCTACTGCTCAGATGAGAGTCCAGTTGCACCAAAGTATATTTCAGTAGCATAGACCATTTGAGAGCAATCATGTCTTGCTGGCAGAAAAGTAGACATTTTCAATGTCCTTTCCCCCATCTTTTAGGGTGTTTTCCCCAGCTATCGGATGGATTGGGTGATTGGATGAGGGGTTTTTGAATGGAAATAGCCAGTCAAAGGACAGAGGCTACCAATGCCTTGTGTGGATTATCATTGCACGAGATGGAGCGGTTTTAAGTTTTGCAGCAAGGAATGAGGCAGGAATGAATGGGCAGTCAAATAAGCTTTCCAGATTCAACTTTCACTTTTGGTGTGATATAGTGGCAGCAATTTCCTTTTTCTCATTTAAAAAAAATGTTTTTTAGCTTCCAAACCAGTCTGGCCATGGCCAGTTCTCTAGTGCAGTTTCTGTTTGGATGATTTGTGTGTTTTTTCTACGAGCTGACTGGACTCTGGCAATGAGACTGCAAGGCTCATAGCAGTTGAATTGGCTGGTGAGGACTGGTTTTCATAACATTGGTTCAAAGCTGATCTTGCAGACTCTGTTTTTTTATTCTACAGAAGGAATTAAGTTAGAATAGGAAAGTGTGACTCTTTGACAAGTTAAGGCGTGTAGAATGAATAGCTCACTTTGGAAAATCCACCAACATTTATAGAGACAAATGGTTTTGGAAAAATATCCCTTCCAGAATCCATGGAATCCAAAGCTTTCCCGTTAAATTACTCTACAATGATGATTGTAAATATTAGTTGATTTTTTGGTCCTTGTCCGCTTTCGAGGATTAAATAAGCATTTCATATTCTATAATTTGCTTGTAATTCTGTTCCTTCTCTCTGCACCTAAAATTACTTGGAACTGCAGGTGAAGATGGTGAAGTCACTGCCGTGCATCTGTTACTGGGGATTTGGGCTCAGCAAGATTCAGCTGGTCACAAGGTGCTGGCTACATTGGGCTTTGATGATCAGAAAGCTATGGAGCTGGCCAAGCTTGTGAGTACATCCTTCTCTTCTATTTCTATCGAGGAGGAGTTGCTTCAGTCTGTCACCGTTGATATTCCCTTTCCCTTGTTACAGGCAAATGGGGGTGATGCTGTTAGGATCTTCAGATAGAGGACAACAGCTTTCGGCTGTGGCTTGTTTGGTGCCTTGAGGAACAGCCTCTGTGACTTGGACAATCTTGGGAAAAGCTATTTGCAAAGTGCCTTTCCGTAGATGTACCACTAGAAGGCTCTTGCGAGTCGTGCCCCAACAGAAGTTGAATTTTGACGGGGTTGTTGTTCAGAGGATCATTGAAAATGAAAATTATTCAATTCTATCTCCTCTTTTTTTAATATAGAAATAGAAAAGCTCTTTGTTTCTACTTTATTGTTTATCAAAAAAATGTTTATTTCTTGTTATTGGGGCAGAGCTTGAACAAAACACAAACTACTCCATCCACTCTGTTGGTAGCTGCCAGCCAGCCAGCCAGCCATAATTTAGCCTATAAAGCTTATTAAACTATAGCCAGAAGCAGAAGTCATTGTGGGAATTTTGTTAGGAACAGCATTTAACTGGCCCTATTGTGTAGTTGCATTTGATCTGATTATCTGAATATCCATGATTTTATGCGGCATAATGGACCTATCAGATGATTCTGGCTAACTGCATTGTCTGGCTTCACAATTATCCAAGCGATCACGGCCAAATGAACGTCTGCTTGACACTGAATTTCCCATAGGAGGCCCATCGATTGGATGGGGCAGCATGGGATGATTGTACTAGAAGTTTACAAAACAACCACAAAATGAATAATTGATTCGGGTAAAATTTTTTGAAGTGGGATAAATTAGTGTTTCATATATTCATTAAAATTTTACAGGTATTACTACTAATTGCTAAAACAATGCAATCTAAATCTTCTGGCAAAACTACTTGCTATAATGTGTATTTCTCGTGGGATGCTTATATTAGCATCATGTTTCTAGTTTTAACTTCAGGGAAATTGTTTCTAACATGGAATTATCCACATTAAACCCACCTTACAGCTGCTACTTCGGCCCTTCGATCGAGAGCATCTTTAGCTGTTGATGCGAAGGTTCGGCGTATCATGTTTGGTAAATTATAAAAATTTTCTAACTAAAACTTTTCAATCAAATTTTTTTTCCACTCTTCGTGACTACTAATTTTTTAAATTATTTTTTCACATATTTTTATATAACTATTATACTTTTTAATCATTTCTACAAAAATATCTATACGACTAATTTATTTATTTTAATTTTATTCTTTTTATCCTCATTATCCCTGTAATGTCTCATCATTTTCTACTCATTTAAAAACTTTACACGAGATTTTTCATTAAAAACTTTATCACTTCCCAAACAAATGCTAACCGCAATGTTTTTTTCTCTAAAATCTCGTCACCGCAACTTTTGGGAGCAGTGTTAGAAGTAATTATGAAATGATGCAGGCCTTCTTGGTGCCAGCAAAAAATGATGGCAAGTGAAATAAATTCCAGGGGCTCACGATGCATCGTTTTTTTTAAAGTAATTTTTTTCTCATTTAAGTGTACATATTTCAGACGCCAAAATTTACCATTTTTGAATTATTATATATTTTTTTATAAATTTTTAAAAATCAATAATTTTCACTAATCTTGCACCCGTAGCACATGAAAAAGCTGAAATTTTTTATTTACAAATTTACAAAAAATATGTACAATAATTCAAATTTTGTAAAATCTCGTAGACGAAATATATGCGCTTGGGCTTTCATATAGGAGAAATGACCCTGTTAACTAAGTAATGACTTACTTAGCCTACTTCAAAAAATCTATTAAATTTTTTTTCTTCTCATGCTTATTTATCTAAAAATATTTAATATATAAATCAAGTTTTATCATTTTTTAATATATGTATATACTTTTCAGATTTTTAAATATGCAGGTATTCTAGCCCTTTTCAATAGTTGAAAATGGCTAAAACACCCCCACATTTAAAAATTTAAACAAAATATATACACATATTAAAAAATAATAAAATTTGATTTATATGTTAAATATATCTATATTAATAAGTTTATGGAGAAAAATTTTTAGTGTGTGTTTCAAGTCATATAAGATTCTTAGATTGAATTTGTATCATTATTTCCAAGACAATTTTTCAATTTCTAAGGCAATTTTTTTAATTTTTAATACAACTTTACTCATTCACATTACAATTTTACTCACCCTCAATACATATCATTATATTTTCATTCTAAATACAGAATGAACCCAAGAATCTTATATGAAACACGCCCTTAAATAGAATTTTTAAAGTAGACTATGTAAGTCATTATTTAACCCATACTAACAGGATTGCTTTTCCTGGTATAAATGAAAATTTTTCAAAAATTTAAAAAATGCATTCCATCGTATGCTAACATGCTTCCTTTTCCGTCATCTTGATTCAATTTCTGTCATCGGTAGAAATGCAAAATACCATGGATCAGCTGGGCTCTGGCAGATCATAAAAAATGCTCCCTCTGCTTATACATTCTCGGAGTTTTTTCAAAATTCAATCTGACCCTTGACGTTTGAATGATGATGACAGGCTGATCTATTTCCCCAAGAAAGGCTGTCCTGCTAGGAATCATAGCTACTGACTGAGGAAATTTTCTGTCCCAAAGAAAGATCTCTCTCTCTCTCTCTCTCTCATGCCATGGCTATCCAATTCCATGGGATCTGCTGAATCACAACAAGAATGTTGTTCCTGACACAGAAGGTTGACAAAGCATGTCCTGGCTATGGGGCTGAGTGGCAATGCCTAGAGGTGAGCCCTGATGCTGAGGAAGGGGAGGCGACTGTAAGCCAAGTGTCTCATCCCCCGACTCCATCCGAGACAAAATAAAAAATAAAAAACTGCCTAGATGATGAGGGCTCCCGTGAAACAGCGGAACCCATTCATGGAAAGCTCAGATCAGAATGCTTGCGAGAATTGCGGAGGGACAGCAAATGTTTAGCATAGCTCGACACGACGACACCAGATTTTATACCCACAGCTGATGAATGCATGCATGTAAACGAATTGTTATCATGACAACATCTTTTTTAAGTGCAAGTGGAAAAAGATTTCAAAAGCAGATTTTGGCTCCGCTTTCCCCTAAGCGGAGTCAAATGGATAAGCTTCGAATTGGCGCTTATGACTTAACCCACTAGTAATTTCCCTCGGAAGATATACATTTTGGGCCTGTTCTAAACCCTATAAAATTTTTAAATTGAATTTATATCAAGGACGAGAATGTACTAATATGTACTAGAAATGATAAAGTTGTATTGAAAATGGGTAAAGTTGTGTTGTAAATTGAAAAAGCTATCTCATGAATTAAGAAATTGATGATGCAGATTCAATTCAATGCTTCTTTTACGAGAGTATCAAATTCAAGATTAATTCATCCTATAACGCGAAAGCCCCTCTTTTGCATTTTTATTTTTATCACTAACGGTATCATGTTTATTGTTAACGTGAATTGTTTCGTGTTCCGTAAAAAATTACTTACTTTCGTTGGATATCATCTTTTAGTAGAGCCTATTCAATTCATAAGAAGCCACTTTCCATTATGGAAAATCACTAGAGAGAAAAAGGCAATATACCAAGTCTTTTGCAATCTAGATTCCAATTTCTAAAAAATTTTAAAGCATGTCATTTTTCAAATATGACCACATTTTTTGCACGAAATTTTAAATATAACCACATTTTCAATACTATCAAATATGGGATGTAATCCTATGCACCCGCATGCATTGAGGATTAATGCACCTGAGCACATATACTCACTTTTTTCTACATAACTGTTAATTTAAGTGTATTTAACATGTGTATCAATTTTTACCATTTTTGAAAATTTTAGAAATTTTTCCGGATTTAAAAAATTTTGTAGCATTTTAATAATTTTAAATTACTAAAAAAATCATCGATTTTTAAAATTTTGAAAAAAATATCTAAAAATTTTCAAAAATAGTAAAAGTTGATACGGATGTTAAATATGCTTATATTAACAATTTTATGAAAAATTTCAAAACAAATTTAAATAAAAGGTGAAATACTCTGGTGCATAGGATGTGCGCCCATCAAAGATTGCCATATACTTTGTCGTTGCTTTTCGAACATGACCATGCATCCATATTTTGCAATAAAATAAAAACCGACAACATTTTCATTGTCGTACTTTTAGCAATGTGGTCACATATTCGTCACATGTTTTCATTAATCAGCAGTAGTCAAATGTTTGGTCATCCTTGATAAAATCCAAAACATCTGGTCATATTTAGATTTTCATGCGTAAAATCGGTCGTCATATTTGAAAAAGACCCTTTTAAATTAATAAAAAGGAGACCTCCAAATTCCTTATTCTTTTTTCTGTGTTCTGCTTTCTTTAGCAGACTTAGGAATTTCAAGAGAGTGAGATAACATTCTCGCCTCAAAATTTGCTGTCCACGCAACTGTACTAGGTAGAAAGAGCAATGGATTTAACTTCTTTTTCTGTCATTTCTCTAAGTACATGTTCAACTTCATCCACTATCCCTAACCGACCAAACCACTTAGCCAAAACCTGGGATGCTTCTTCTCCAATGACAAAACCATCTTTGTCGAGATCTGTCAATAGCGCTAGAGCCTTGCTTAGATTTCCCTCCTCCTCATAAGCACCCAACATCAGGGCCACACATTTATCACTGGGTTCAAGCCCAGCTCTCCTCAGATTCTCCAACACTATGCCAGCTTTATCAGTCTGGCCAGCCATGCAATATGCATTCATAAGAAGAGCACAGAGCCTGGCATCAGGACAAATGCCTGCAAACTGGATGGCATCAAATACCCTCTGAGCCCCACTGGCGTCCCCAGCAATGGAATAAGCTCTTAACAATGCCTTGTAGATCTCCCTCCTTGCAGATATGTCGTTATCTTCCATTTCTCTTAATAACTTCTCCCCACAATGGGCCACGCCAGCTCTTATATAGGCCATTATCATAGACCCGTAAGCTCGTTTATCCAATACCAGGCCAAGCGACCGCATTTCGTTGAAAGTTGCTTCTGCTCGCAAAAGATTCCCGGCTTTGCTATACATATGAACCAGGACTGTTAGTGTGATTTGATCACACATGAAACCCCTACTCTTCATTGCTGCCAGCACATTCTCAGCATCTTGCAAACGGTTTTGCTTTGCATAGGCATCAATTATTTTGGTATAATCCCGAACATTGGGTTCAAATGATTCTTCTTCAAGGGCACACTCCATTACCTAAATGACAAACAAAAACCATGCTCTCAATTGGAATCCAAGTCACATGGAAATGAGCAATTAAGCATGCAAATACCCACATTTCTCTCTACAATATTCACTAGACATGCACACAGTTGCCTGGGATGATTGATTAGGCCCCGACTTTTAACTTCAGCAAACAAAATGGGTAGGGTTCTGGGTGGTTCCTATAGTACAATGTCACGTACTGCTGCCCCCTGTATGCACAATCTGTTTTCAAATGAAAGCATATACGAGTCTGGTATTTGGAAAGGCTGTTCATTCTGTAACATCGGGGAAATGAGCATACATAAATGTCAGTTTGCCTAAGCATGCATTATTCTTGCTGCTTTTAGAAACTCATGGAAAGGTATGGAAAATCAGATGGTGACAAGTCCTCTTAAGCAGGCACATTGTGCAATGAAAAAATCAAACAATACCAAATCACGATTTCTATCATGATTATGCTTGCCAACCTTTTCCCAGTTTAGTTGAAGTCAGCACGTAGCTTTACTGGGAGAAAAGCCATGCATGCATATTGTAGATAAACAGCAAAGTGCAAATTTGAGAAACATATTTGAATCCTTCTATGCGTGAGAACTTCAGAAAGAACTTTAAACTTGCTGCCATCCAGGTTTGGATCCATATGCCGCACTGGGTACCTAGCTCAAAATCAGTATCCAATTGAATTTTCCAGTATCATTTTCTAAAACAACACAGGCCAATCTGAGACTCATGCAGCTTGGCGAAATTCTATCATATCCAATTCTCTGGCACTGCCACCAGTAAACACACGCAAAGGGTGTCCTCTACACCATATTTGAACTTGCGCAGTCAAATTGAACTGATTTGAACCAAATCCATGTCTCTGGTGGGCTTTGGGGTCGTCAATTACTCACAGTTTTTCCAAGGGACATGAAGAAGCCACCCGAATGCTAATGCCCCAGATTGCTTTAACATTGTCAGATCCTTCACTTGAAATGAGTGATGCTGCTCTGGGTTTCCTCGTGCAAACCTTTTCAGTCCAGAAATCTCTGTCACGCACATGGCCTGCATGCTTGTGACACCAGAGCAAGGCAATGGGTTGGACAATCGAGCATTTTCTCAAGCCAAACACAGCACGGCCAACAGGCCCATATTACATTTCCCTTCATCGGACCCATTCAGCATTTTTCATCCCACACCCATAAGTCACTGTCAAACAAGCAACGCCAGTTCGCAAGCACTTGATACGCATGAAGACAAAAAGCAGAACTGGAACTCACCTGCAAAAGCGTGGGGACTTCTAGCTTCTTCAACTCTCTCATGACCGACAGCCAATCGGTTCGCCGGGGCTTCATGATCTCGGCCCACATGCGAAGCAGATGGGAGAGGTCAGCGCCATCTCGGCCGGAAAGATAGATAATGCGCTCGGTGACGGCCTTGCAGCGCTTCGTCATCTTCGGTGAGAGACGAGAAATGAGGTTCTTTTGGGAATCTGTAATGTCGGGGCCGATTTTCATCCAGATCAGTTTTGGTCTTTCTTCTTGCTTTGCTTCTGGAGTAGAGGAGGAGGCTGCGGTTGCCGCCGGCGAGCATTTGGGAGGGCGAGGGCGTAAATTCCAGTGGTAATGAGGGACACTGAAACTGGGAGCTCCTCTGCTCCATGGAGTCAGAGATTCGGAGGTGGGAACGGCGACGAGGGTGAGTGGATGACGTTGAGAAAGCATCAAGCAGAAGGGAAAAAAAAACTGAGATTTTGAAGGGCAGTTAGTCGGACTAGAAAATGAGTGTAACTGATCCCAACTGCTTTCTTATGCAGACACCATGTTCCGGCCAAGTGGCGAAGGGGTTGGTCGAGTGGTGTGATTTGGGAATTCGAGTCATTCTTTTTCTTTGTTTTTGACTTTTTTTTTTCCCAAAATATACCAAGTGCATTTCACCCTAATTTTAAGAGTTAATTTCAAATATACCTACGCTATTTGCCCTTAATCACGAATATACCACTAGGTTCGAAAACATTCACACATATATACTAAGTTTAAAAACTTTCACGTATACCTGCTAAATATTTCATTAATTCCAAGTATACCGAAATTGACATTTATGAACATTTATGGTGTGTTTGTTTGGAATATAAACATGTCAACCAAAACTTTTCAATCTAAAACTTTTCACTCTCCATAACTACTTTATTTTTTAATTATTTTTTCACGTTTTCCTATACAAACTACCATACTTTTCAATCATTTCTACACAACTATCTATACAACTAACCTATCTATTTTAACTTTATTCTTTTTACTTCTCATCATTACTCTTATTATATCACATCATTTTCTATCAATGTGACAACTTCTATCTCAAAAACTTTTCATCAAAAGTTTTACCCCCAACCAAACACACCCTTAGTAATTTTAAAATCTCAAAATACCTCTAATTATTTTGATATTCATTGTGATTGGTGCAATATCTAGATCATCAAAACTCAGTGTCTAACTTTTCTCTCATATTAAATGTATTTTCATCATATTGTTCAACTTCTGTTGTAGTTGAACAACTATTATTATTAAATAATAAATGACATTTTGGATATTTTCATATGAAGGATAACAACAAATTTTTATTGTGCATGACAGACTGAGTATGGATGAAATTTCACCCATACTTAGTGGATATGTGCGAAAATTTTCAAACATAATGAGAATATTTGTAATTCAGGGTAAATTCTGTGGATATATTTGAAATTAATCATAATTTCAAATATACTCACTAGGTTTCCATCTATGCTCGTTACGTTTGTAATTAATTCTAGAAACATCCAATTCGTAAGTTAATGTCGTTAGTTTAATATGTGAAATTGTTAATATACTCATCAAATTTTAGATGTAATTAAAAATTAGAATGTCATAACTCCCCAATGCTTTAATTGATTGTTTAGAGAGCTCAACTTCATTTTCTTTCTATTTTATTCATATTTCATTATTTTATAACAGGAGTATTTTGGAAATTTATGAAAATTCAACTAACGGTTTATAACGGAATTTGTATTTTTAGGATTAACTATAAATGCAACAGGTATATTAGAATTTTGAAAATATAATTGGTATATTTAGGATGAAGGGTCAAATATAGGAGGTATATTTAAGAAAAATTTGTTTTCTAATGTTCGACTTCATTTAGAACTTTTAAAAAATAAAAAACTTTTAGCCCTCTATAATTATTTTTTATATATTTTCATATAGCTATCATACTTTCAATGAATTATATATAATTATTTATATAACTAACTTATCTATGTTTAATTTATCGTCGTTATCTTTGTCACGTCATGTTATTTTCTCTCATTTTCAAAACTCTTATACAAAAAGTTTTTCATTTAAAATTTTTATCACTTCTCAACACACTTTACAAGCTGTTTTGGGTTTAAAACATAAATCACATCGTTCAATTAAAACACGGACACCCACTTTAAAAGAGACGGGATTTGTGCAACGTCATGCAAACATTAATCTATTCATGAAATCGCTAACTACCTAAACTGAATCCTCTTAGATTCGTGCAACTAAAGATTTTATGCAGACATTAATTTCTGCATGGAACAGTTAATTACCTGCGGAATGCCTAGTTGAAACACAAGTACACAATACAAAATGTTGCTCGAAAATGGCAATTAAATACAAAATTTATTTATCGTAAATATGTACGTTTGATCATAAAATTAATTTACTTGGTTGACGGCCATTGTTTAAATTTTGGTCATAAATAATTAAATGTATGACTAAAGGGCTAAATGTATGTTTTGGATTAAATTTATACTCATTAACTTGGGTGAGAACAATTTTTTTAATTTGTTAATTTTAATTAGTAATTAAAACATAAATATAATTTAAATTGTTATAATTCAATCTAGCTTTTAAAAATATAATTTCAATTCCAAATATTACATTTTTCAGATGGAAAGTTTTAGACTACGATCTTATCAAATTATTATATATTTTACATAAATTGCTAATACACCGATTGAATCTGGTTTTCACGAACGGCTAAACTGGTTGAACCAAAATCAATTGCCTAAACAATTCCATTTCGACAGCACTAATAATAATTAACATGTAAGTTTGATATAAATGAGCCTTTTAATTGAATAAATATTTAAAAATAAAATTTTTAAGATCGACTTGAATTGTCAACCTAGAATATTGATTTAAGTTGCAAATGAAATTTTCATCATAGTATATTTTGTTAACTTATTTGACTTGTTATATTATTTATATTTAATTATGTCTTTAATATTATCTAAATATGTTTTATTCTCACTAGCTAGTAAAATGTTAAAATACTTGATCTTTAGATTCGATGTAGATATTACTTTATATTTGGTAAATACACACATTTCTAAGGCTATAATCTTTATTTGTATTTTTAGGGTTTGTTTGGCAATAGCCAAAACTCGTGTTTTTTTTTAAAAAAACTTTTCACGCCAGGGGCCCGTATGAAAGAACCCATCGTGTCGAGTTGTCGTCCGCGTCTCTGCCATTGACAAGGGTACGGATGCAACAGGCTATCGCCGTCTTTGGGAACGGTGATTGGGGCGAAAGACGCATGTGCGCGAGATATCTATGCATTCGTTGAGACGCATGTGCGCACACACCTACGGGATTTTCGGTCCATAGCTCGTTCAAACGCATGTGCGCACACACCTACGAGATATCCATGCATTTCGTTGCAACAACATTTAATGCTTTGAGCACGGTAAATGCGCTTGCACATGTAGGGGACGCCATTCGAATGTGATGCGACAGGTTGTTCTGAATGTAAAAATATCACCCGAGTTTTTGCCGTTGCCAAACAGACCCTTATTCGACTCATTGCTCTAATGTCAATTTGAAATTTGTCCCAAAACTTAAAAAGAATTATGGGAGACAGGTTAATCTTGTCCAATTTAATATAAAAAATTAATTTGATAAATTTCTAAAAGGTGAGGTTAGGATCAAGCGAACCGTGATCCCGCGCGAGTCAAGTGAACCATCCCAATTCCTGGCCATGCTTAAAAAGTAATTTCTAAATCCTGTAACTTGCGTCTAGCGCATGTGGTCAACGACAACGTTGTTGTTGGTTTTCAAGTTCTAGTTTTGCAAATTTAGAAGCTTTGTCTCTATTTGCAATTTTGCGGTCTCTTTACCGATATCTGAGAGCTTATTGTCTTCCTTTTAAAATTTATAATAATTATCTTAGAGCTTTGATAGCTGAGATGTGATGCAAAATACCCAAATAAAAAAAAAAGAGTAATTCCTAACTCCTGACTCCTGTACCCAAGCCGGGAGCAAAAGAACGGGTTGACCTGAAACTCATCCCGGTCCGTCCCAATTTGTCACAGGGGTTGGCGGACTGGGCCAAGCCCTAGGACGGGCCGATGCTCCTCCCGCCAAGCTTTCAGGAATTTAAGAGGTTTCGTACTTCCCAGACGCCATTTTCCTGCCACAACTCTCCCTCAGTCCTATTTCCTCCAAGCCCTAGCAAACAACCAAAACTCGACATGAGCTATGCAGCATTCAAGATGATGCACTGGGCCACCGGCATCGAGAACACTGGTGCCGGATGCATCACCCACTCGGCCGCCGATTTACCCGCTCAGGTTCCTCCCATCCAAGCCGACGATCTCGAGCCCGAGTGGCCGGCTCAGCGCCATATTGGCCCCGTTCCGAACCTCGTTGTCACCGCCGGGAACGTCCTCGAGGTGTACCTAGTCAGGGTCCAGGAAGAAGACGCCAGGGCTTCCCGGCCGTTCACCGAAGTCCGTCGTGGAGGCATTTTGGCTGGCGTGTCCGGCGCGTGGCTCGAGCTCGTTTGCCACTACAGGTATGTTTTCGGCGTTGTTTGATCTTCGTTGCTTGCGAATTACCAAGGCTGTGGGAATGATCAGCAGGAAAGCTTGTACGGCCTCTGAATCAAATTGCATTGCAGTAGTAGCACTGGATTTTCCGAGCTTTCTTATAAGCATCCTTGCCCTTTCAGTATTTCTTTGTTTTTTGAATACCTGAAAGTTTGGGCTATAATTCGGTGACTTGAAGTGTCGATTTGGATGCCCGCGTCCTTGGGCATGCTTCTGATCCTTCGGTAGATGCCCTAAAATTCGGACTTCGAGAAGAAATTCACCATCCGCTACTGTCAGTTAATGTACTTCAAGTATTGGAATCTTCAACTCTAAGCAACTAACTGGTAGGAATCTCATAACGAATTCAGTTTGCTAGAAATCAATGGAGTGGATGGACCACCCTTGATGTATTATTGTTCTTCCCACGGAATGCAATTTTTTTTTAGGGGGGGGGGGTGGGTGGGATAAATATCAGTTCTTTGCACTCATTTGAATTCCTTCACCTTCCTAAGCTAGAATCTCCAATTTGCTAATGGGTAAACCCCAAGTTGCTATCAAGCTATCCGTTGATAGCTTGAAGTTGCATGTTGTTTCAATGAAATATGGCATTTAACTTAGAAGGTGAACATGCCATTCAGCAGAGTGATTAGTGATCCAAAAGCTGGAGATAATAGATGATGTACCAATAAAATAAGAAATAAAGCTGGAGATAATAGATGATGTACCAATAAAATAAGAAATTGTTGACCCAGTGCATACAGTTGCCACGGTCTGGGGAGGGCCATCCATGCATGCAGCTTGGCCTTCATTTTGCAAGGAGCCTGTTTTCATTGACCCAAGTACCAGCGAAATGTGTTTGTAAATTATTGAGGATATTTATATTAATTTACTGATAGAATGTGTTTGTAATTAATGCAAACACCCTTGACATATCTGGACATTGCAACTCCATTCATTCTGCCTGTATGCTTGTTTCTCTTGTAAATGTATATTCTCTTCTATACAAAGGAAGGTGTGATGATTTTAATGTTGTTTCCTAACTTATTTTATTGTTTCAAGGTTGCATGGTAATGTTGAATCAATGGCAATATTATCTCTTGGTGGTGACAATGGTTGTAAAAGAAGAGATTCTATAATCTTAGCCTTTCCAGATGCAAAGATTTCAGTTTTAGAATATGATGATTCCATTCATGGACTTCGCACAAGGTGAGTGGGAAGCATTTGAATCACTTTACTGACTGAAACAGAACTTATTTATTTTGTGCCATACCTGATATTTTACATCAATTAAAAATATTAGTTTTGTTTATTTGATTGAAAACTGCTACTGCTGGACCTTGCTTTCTTTGACATATCTAGTTCTGGTTAAGTATGTTATGCTTATGTTGCAAGTTAGATAAATTTATTTCAGTCCCTTTGATTGGTTATTTTCATGTGGATTCAAAATGCCAACAATGGACATCCTGTATCACTATTTATGCAGTTCTATGCATTGCTTCGAGGGGCCAGAGTGGCACTACTTGAAAAGGGGCAGAGAGTCATTTGCTAGGGGTCCCATTGTAAAAGCAGAACCACAAGGTCGATGTGCAGGGGTTCTCATTTATGGTTTGCAAATGATAATACTCAAGGCTGCTCAGGTATTTCTGTGTTGCCATTTTTTATACTAATACTTTATCTTCTTAAATTTTACTTCTTTTCAGTCTTTTAAGTTCTATGTTTCTTCGAATCGATGTGATTTTGGCATCATAGATATGAGGCATGATTATATACAATATATTGTTTATATGTTTAATTTACAATATTCATTTTTTATTTTATTTTTTGATTTTTCTTCATAAATATGTTTTCCTAAGTGTCTTTAATCTATATACCAAGTTTTGTTATTTTATAATATTTTTACATATTTATTTTGAATTTTTAAAAATCAAGTTTTTAAGGGTAAAAATGACCTAAATGCCCCAAAATTGATGACTTTTAAAAATAAAAAATAAAAATATAAAAGTATTGTAAAATAGCAAAACTTGGTATATGAATTAAATACACTTAGCAAAACAAGTTTATGAAGAAAATTAAAAAAAGAAATAAAAATAAAATAAAAAATAAATATTGTAAACATAAAAAAACGAATATTGTAACTTAAGCATATATACAATATATTGTATATAATCATTTCTCTCATAGATTTATATAGACATTATTATATACAAGGTGTGTTTGAGAAGTAATAAAACTTTTGGATGAGAAGTTTCAGGTATAAAAGTTTTTTAATTGAAAGAAAATGATGTGATATGATAAAAGTAATGATGAGAAGCAGAGAGAATAAAATTAAAATAAATAGGTCAGTTGTATGGGTAGTTGTGTATAAATGATTGAAAAATAGGATAATTATATAGGAGGATGTGAATAAATGATTTAAAAAATAGAGTACTTATCGAGAGTAAAAAGTTTTAGATTGACATTTTTTATTTATTGCCAAACAAATCCACAATATATTATACATTTGCTCAAGTTACAATATTCATTTTTTAATTTTAATTTTATTTATTTTTGATTTTTCTTCACAAACATATTTTCCTAAGTGTATTTAATCCATATTCGAAGTTTTGACATTTTACAATACTTTTACATTTTTATTTTTGATTTTTAAAAATCATCAATTTTAAGGGATATAAGTCATTTTTGACCCCTTAAAAAATTGATTTTTTTAAAAAAATATGTAAAAGTATTGTAAAATAGTAAAACTTGGTATATAGATTGAATACACTTAAGAAAACATGTTTATGAAGAAAAAATAAAAATAAAAAAATAAAAATTAGAAAATGAATATTGTAACTTAAACGTATGTACAATATATTGTATATAATCATATCTTATATAAATATGAATGAATGAATAATGTAAATGGTTTATATATTAAAAAAGATTTTTGCAAATATGCCTACAAGGTTTAACCAATATTGCATCCATGTTCTTGAGTTTATCGAAATTACATGTATGCTCAGAAGGTTTTGCAAGCATGTTCCTTTCGTTAGGATACTGTTAGAATTTTCTATAAAATGATGACAATAACTTTTAAGCCAAGTAATACATGTTTGCAAATATTGTACACATATCGACTATTTCATTATTTTATAGATTTTCACATATATTATTATTTTAGATTTTTTGCAAATATGTTTACAATATTTGCAAAAATTACAAGTGTATCCCTTGGTTTAAAGGGTATTATCATCATTTTACAGAAAATTCTAACGGCATCCTAATGGAAGGGATGCTTGCAATCTTATGCAAACCTTGTGGGCATATTTGTAATTTTTACAAACTTAGAGACATGAATGCAATATTGGTCAAACCTTGTGGACATATTTGCAAAAATCCTTCGTAAAATATTTTTAAAATACAAAAGAATTGATTACATCAGATCAGGTACCCATTTTAAAATCCTACTATCATAAGATAATAGTGATGCCGTTTTTATTTTTAAAGAGGTGTCCATTGGCTACTGCAGTCAATACTTATGGTCTCATCGATGGTGCAAGTGATCTATAATGTGATCTTTTGGACAATTGTGCACAAATTTGATATATCGATACGACATTCGTTAGGCCCTTCAATACATTACTGTAGAGGATTTTGAGGTTTTCCATGTCTCCCATATGAGGTCATTTCAAATTTTCAATGGTCTTAGTAAGGATAGAGCAGAGAAATGCAAGCATTTTGAAGGCCACTCAATTGTTTTAGGATTGATGCGTGAATACTATACAATTAGAAAGCTTTAATTTGATCCATTTTTAAAATTTCATTTCCCTTTTAAAATTACTTTATCTGAAGTATATTGGATGAAATCTGCCTATTTGTACTGCTAGTACGTTTATAAATAAGTTTCTCAATTTGGGCGATAATTGCCAAATTGAAGGATTCAGCTAATTTTATGTGAATTCATGAATGAAAATTCTTTTTATGATGAATATCTACTACAAAATAAAATGATTCTTGAAGTGTGATTGATTAGGCTTTTGGCAAAATTGGAAGCAATTTGGTGAAAGTTTCTAAATTGGTTTTTTGCTCAAATTGGTGATATCAGTCTAGATAGGATTTTGAAAATAATTGCAATTCTACTTGGTTTTCTTCTTGGATTGACATATGAAATTGGGCCGAATATTTGGTAGCCTGCATGGATTAACAAGATTAAAGTTAAAATTTCCTTAATGAGTGGATCTTGGCTATGCTTGTTTTTGGTGCTGATTGGCTCTAGTTAATTAACATCATTGCAAAAAATGAGTGCATTGCATGTGTCTTAATGATGATAATCGTGTGTAAGTTTTTGTTTGCCATTATTTCATAACAAATTATAGTCACTTTGGGTGTTTAACGTAAATGATTAACACATTTAAGTATGTTTGCAATTGTTTGGAATATTTGCTTGATAGTATTCACTATTGGCTCATTATGCTCTAAAGTTATGTCTGGAATTTTGGAGAGGTGCGTCGTGCCTGGATCCTATTGAAATATCAAAAGGAATCTGAAAGCAACCTCACCACATTCATTTACTTGTATGAATCCTGATTTTCATCACTGTACCAGCGTCTAGTAATTGGACCATGTCTAGGTGTTTGATGGTATACCCTTCTCTTTTATCTGGTTTGACTTTTGAAATCAAAAGTTCAAAACTTTCATCAGTAGCATGTAATTGGTTGAGGTCAGGCAATTAAAATCTTATATTGATTGGGAAGGAAATTTGGTTTCTAGAATTATTTGTTGCTTGAGATACAAATTCGGTAATCATATTGTAATTTCACATGGCATCTAATGATGTCAAGTGACTTGTTTGTTCTGTTGTATATAGCTAAATGAGTGATGCTCTAATACTTAGCAACATTAGTTCAAAGGAATGACATGACACCTGTCAAAGTCAATACTTCACTGAATTTGGTTCATGTCTTTTCTGTTCGTTATCCTTGGTTCTAGTGATGATATTATTTGTGAACCTCAGTATTAAGTTTTCCACTTTGCCACCTAACCAAAAAAAAAAAAGGTTGTCCACTTTACTAAGTAAACATGGGGGAACCCTTATATTTTTGATAATCATTTTAGCATTGCTGCATTTCTCCCTATGTTCTCTGGATTATATGCTGATTATCAATCTCTATGATGCAATACCATAGGATTGACAGAATAAGTACGAAATCTCTATGCAATGAATTATTTCTTCTTCAGGAAAAGATTCCTGTTTTTATATCAATTCTAAGTTTACAAGATAATTAACCTCCTATTTTCATTCTCATCTAATTTCTCGTTAGGCGGGCTATGGCTTAGTTGGTGATGATGAAACTACTGGTTCTGGAGGAACTATTTCTGTTCGTATTGAATCGTCTTATGTGATTGGCCTACGAGACCTGGACATGAAGCACGTGAAAGATTTTACATTTTTACACGGTGAGAAAAACCGACAGATTGGAGATTGCTTTTTTATTGTTAAAAAATGTTTATCCTGAATGGATTTATCACTAATGCTAATATCTCAGGATAACTACGGTTTGCAATATTAGTTGGCCAGATAAATTGCTGTAGTTTTGAATGAAATGTTGTATTCTTTTTTCCTGCAACTGAACGTGTGAACCAGCAAAGGTGATTACTGCCTACTTTAATGTGGGAATTAACTTTTAGCCATCTATTTTAAATTTAAGCTAACCACTTTGTCAGTTCTTAATATGATTTCCCTTTAGATTTTTTTGGATTGATTAATCCATGAAGTTTGTGCAACTAAAACATAATCTTTGTATCATTACCCACTTATACTCCTTTATCTGTGGAGCTTTGTATTTGGCCATCTTGAATATGTTTTATGTCTGCTGGAGCAAACTGTGGTGTCTTCGCAATAGGAGTGTCTCTTTCTTATCTATCTTGGAATGAGGAAACTGGAAAATTTATTTTTTCTATAGATCGCATTCTTATTTTGCAATAGCCAAAGGCTTTGTCTGGCCATGCATTAAATGAGGTATAAGTACTCTTTAACCATTGCAGTGGAAATCCTATTTGGTCATGGCAGTGCTTATGCATTTTTTTATTATAAAAAAATAGCCTTTGAAAGCACCATTGATGGAAGCCAATGGAATCTGCTTCTCCACAAGTACTCCAGCTCAAACACCCCCTGCCCTGCAGCGTGCTTTACCAAACAAAGATTAAGACTGGTCTTGATAAAGGGGGAGAAGATTTTTCTGTATCTCTGTTATAAATTTTTAGCATGTAAACTTTGTCATGGAATCCACATATATATGGTCCATAGCTTACACGATACTAGGTTTGCAGGCTATTTTATTCCTCCCTGCATAGTTTGTTGTTCTCTTCTGCTTCTGAGTAGGTTCATTGGATTTCTGTGATGGAAGAGTAGTAATAGGGATGTTCTTAGATCCCTTAAAGGAGGCTTATGTTGCCGTGGTGGTCAAATGGGATGCATACTTCTTGTTGATTTTAAAATCTTTGTGTAGCACATCCAAGGAGTCAAAAACCAATTGAGTTCAGCAGTTTCTGGTTGATTTCCTTGGACATTGATCAATTTTCTGGTTTCTCATTCTGTTCGAGTTCAAGCATAGACTAGACATTTATTTTCCCGTACACCTGTGCATGGGTTTTGCTATTTTTCTACTCAGCTTTATCTGCTGGATAATTATGCAAAGTCTGCGCAAAGCAGCATCCTGTGACTGCTACAGTTCTATGGCTATTTTGATTAACAGGCCAAGCTGGTTCCTTTATCCAAATTTAATCAAAGTTGATGCACTGTACTCCTTTCAGGTGGTCCCTTATTTTTAATGTTAGTGAAAGTTGATGCACTGCGCTTCCCCCTTTTGCCCTTGCATAGACCATAGTTGATGCATACATTCATTTTACGAAATGGAGAACCTTTGCTGTATGGAGGTGATTGGTAACATGGATTGGAAAGGAATAAAGAAGATTTTTTAGGAAAATTTCATTTTCCAATGGTTGATTTGACATCTACCTTCCTAGCAATCTTGTATATTTCCCATTGTTACTTGACACTTTCTATATTATTGATTTCATTTCCTTTCTATTCCTTTCGACCAATCGCCCGCTATATGAAATTGTTTGTTGTTTACTCATTATGAACTGCTAAACAGGTTACATTGAGCCAGTGATGATGGTCCTTCATGAAAGGGAGCTTACTTGGGCTGGTCGAATCTCATGGAAGCATCATACATGCATGATCTCTGCACTTAGCATCAGCACCACTTTGAAGCAGCATCCTCTCATTTGGTCTGCTGCTGTAAGGCCCCAACATGGGTATATACATGATTTCTTTTCTCTGTTTGAAAATTTACCTTTTTTTGTCACAAGGTAAACCTTCATGTCCCAGATTATGTAACTGCACAGGATGGGACAATTGATTATTCTCATTTTATGCTTTCCAGACAGCAAACGAGGATGGTAAAAGAGTCTTAAGTCTTTATTTTAGTTGCTGCTTATATGATTATCTGGATGGAATGGAGTCCTAATCTTTTACATGCTTCACATTTTCTTCAAAGTTGCGCAAGTGCATGTGGTTAGAAAATATTTGAGTTTATTTTTCTTCCATTGACAGTAGATTGTCCAGTTACCTTTCTGTATTTTGTGGAGCACGAAGGATTCTTTTTCCACGTCTTCTCCCAATTCTGTTTAAGTTTGAGGTTAGAGGATCAACTTAGGATTAATAGAAGAACACAGATTTCTGATACCCTTTTTCTGAGCATCATATTCATATTGTATCTCAAAGATAATGACATAAACCTAGAAGTTACAAGTTCATTTTATTTTAATGGTTTGCATTATAATAATATTCCTTCTGCATAGCTGTGTTTTCCGCATAAGAACTATGGGTTTATGCATGAAAAACCATCCCAATGGAGATTATGATGTTTGAAGTCAGATTTGCACACACGCTAGGTCAAGTGTAGAAATTGGTTTATTTTATTCGATGTAATTTTGATTCTATCCTAGTAAGATTTGATTTTGTTGCTAGAACTTAAGGCTGTTAAGGAAGCTATCCTTGTTGATGAAGTTATGCAAACTTCTCATACAGATAGAAAGCCACGTTGTTTGCCTTTCATACTTTGATAATCAATCAAGTGCTATTGCATAAAGTTCCCCAAATCTCTCTCTTTTGCTTCTTGCTTTTCTGTTTCTGATCCCTAGTTCTGTTATTCCTGTTCCTGTTTTCCCTTCTCATCCCCTTCAGAATATCTTCTCTCTTTTCTTCAATATCTTCTCCCTGCTGGAGCTGCATTGCATCCTTGGGCTTGGGATTCTTGGGAAAGCTACATAGGAATTGCTGCAATTTGTGTCTGGTGTGATTGGCCCAAGTCTAGAGGCAGGCATTACATTTACCATAAACCTTATGGTGCAAATCATGCCGAGTTCTGTCAGTCAGTTTGATGCTCAAGAACAATGATAAAAGAAAAACTTATGATTGGCGATCCTTAATTCAAACCTCTCTATATAAGAGGGATTAAGAAAGGCTTAACCTGGTGCCCAAAGGTCCTCCACATTTCAGGATTCAGGGCTACATATTAGAGAGATTAATGATTCGACTTAATTGACTTCTTGCTATACTAGAGAGATTAATGATTAGTCTTACCTGAATTTTAGCAATCATCATCATGGCTGCAACTGGGGACCAGATTAGGTTTTGCTTGCAGTGAAAATTTCTAGGCTTGTATAAAGGTTGTTCCTTATTTTGTGTCCTGTATAAGGTTGGCTTGGATGACAAAAGATGGGGTTATATCCTTATCCTCTCAATGAGCATCACAGTTCCTTAAAATGAAGACCCTTCCATTTTTTTTTTTTCTTGCCATGCGTTAGAGATTCGTTTTTGTTATGGATCTCGCCTGACAAATTTCATTGAATTCCTTGATTGTTAATCTGTGAGCTCTGCTGTTTTTGGTCACCAGAATCTTCCACATGATGCTTATAAGCTTCTTGCTGTACCTTCTCCAATTGGTGGTGTTCTTGTAATTTGTGCAAACAGCATCCATTATCACAGTCAGGTAGGCTGTTTTTTTTTTTTCTTGCTCATGCTCTTGTTGCCATCATCGATCAGGCTAGACAGTAGAGATGTTTATCAATATTTCTCTTGCATCTGCTACTCATGTACTGGTTCTGAAATTCTTTTTTTTTTTTGCGCTTCAATAACTTCTATGCCTGGAAAAAAAATCCATGGATTAATGATATTTCTGTTCTTCTTGCTTGTGCAGTCAGTATCTTGTGCTCTTGGCCTGAATGGTTTTTCTGTTCCTAGTGAAAGCAGGTGCTTCCCTTTCATTAATGATTTCATCATTTCCAATTTTACAGCATTGTTGTTATGATCTATGCTCCGATGGTTATAATGTTGAACACCAGTGTACTTCTTACCTGCTTCCACTTTTTAGGGTGTTTCATTTGTTTTTTGTTCTACCCTTCCATGTTCATCAAAATGGCTCTATGTTTATCCTCTGTGCTACAATCGCTAGGCAGAGCTGTTTGCAAAATGCATTGTATCCTAGTAACCTTCAAGGAGCTTGGTCAAATATGATATGCGATAAATCTGTTGAAGGTTATGATTCAAAACAGCCAGTTGTTTTGATTCCTAACACGATACCTATTATTTTATAATATTGTAATATGTTAATGGGATCTAAACCAATGATTATACTTAGCTTAAGCTATTGAATTATAATCTAAAAATTTCTTTGATAGAAAGCTTACGTGGCCACAAAATAAAATCATGTTATGGTAATATATAGTACTACTAAAATTATTTAATAATTATAAAGAGTTTGATTAATGTATTATTATGCATTCGAACTAAATAATTTTTTTTTAATATCTTAATGGATTGGATTTCATTTAGGGTGTGTTTGGGAATGGGTAAAACTTTTGATGAAAAGTTTTGAAGAGTAAAAGTTGTCAAATGATGTGATATGATAGGGGTAATGATGAGTAGTAAAGATGATAAAGTTAAAATAGATAGGTTAGTTGTGTAGAAATAATTGAAAAGTAGGGTAGTTGTATAGGAAAATGTGAAAAAAATAATTAAAAAATATGATAATTGTGGAGAGTGAAAAGTTTTAGATTGAAAAGTTTTAAGTTGACATTTTTTAACCATTGCCAAACATACCCTTAATATTTTAATGTAAAATCAAAGGCTATTGGTTGATGATTCAAAACAACAGGCCGTTTTGAATCATAATCCTTTGTCGAATATGCCTCCATGAAGGATCTCCATGGCTGCTGTGGTTCTCTATATATGCACATAACTTCTTTTTTTTTTTTCCTACATGCTTTTTCCTTCAACAAAGTAGCATGATTAGTTGTATGGAAGTGAAAAAATGTCTTGTAAAAGAAAATAACCCATCATATATGCTTGCACCCTTATAACTTCACTTTTTTCTAATTACATCTTTACTCATCAAACTGTTAGTCTAATTTGTCTTTTTTCATTTTATGACTAACATCATCTCTTTTATTGTTGATATGATTTCTTTTTCATTCAACCAATTGGCCTGAGGAAGGAATAAGTTACTAATTCTGAAGCATGTTATTCTTGCCAAATTGTTTTAATTTCTTTACTCCAGGTTGACGCAGTCGTCATTGTTTCTGTCTAGATTATGAAAATTCAGAACTATGCACACTTATATCTAATTCTTTTAATCCGTTGCTAAAAAAAAAAAAAAAGAATCCTAAGTTTCTATTGTTAGCCTTGGAATCTTTTGTTCATCAGTATCCAGGTAAAATTTCACTTTGCTTTTTATGCTTGTTTCAGTCAAGATATGCCAAGATCAACTTTCAGTGTAGAGCTTGATGCTGCCCGTGCAACATGGTTACAACACGATGTTGCTATGTTCTCAACCAAAACAGGAGAATTAATCTTGCTCACTTTGGTTTACGATGGGAGGTATGAGATCACCATACATCATGCAACATTGTTTAAAATTTTTTGTTCAGGGGCAGCTGATGTGCCTGTTAGTTTTTCATAAGGAGTGTAAATGGGTAAGGTTGATTTAATCCTGCCTTCGAGAATCTCAGGTGTTGGGGTTATGTACTTTTTTTTTTTTTAAATGTAGAATATGAGGGTTGGGTCAGATCAGGTTGGTCATGGTTGAACAGCATTGAGCTCGTTGAAAATATTGGCTGAACCTACCCCAAGAAGCCAATGTAGCTTACCAACCTGGTGCAAATAGCATTGGGTTGGACAGTTTTTGGGTCACCCAATTTCCACCCCTTATCTTGATTGCTTGTTTCTTCATTCTCTTCTTCAGTTGCATGGACAACAACTTCTATTCTTTGCATCTGAGATTACTGCCTTGTTTTCTGTTCATTTTTTTAAACTGCCAACAGCATATTTTCTTATTATGAAACATCATGCATATGCAGGGCTGTGCAAAGGCTAGAACTTTCAAAGTTTAAAGCTTCAGTTTTGACTTCGGTTAGCTGCTTTAAATTACCAAAAAAGCTGTTTTGCAGTTTATCTTAAATGCCTCATCAAATGTGATGTCTATTTTCATCAGTCTTAACTGAAGTACGATCTTTTCCTTTTTCTTATAAGGACATCACAACCATTGGCGGTTCCTTCTTTTTTCTGGGTAGTCGTCTGGGGGACAGTCTCCTTGTGCAATATAGTTGTGGAAATCCATCATCAACGCCTTCTGCCCATGGAAAGGATGAGGTGCATACCAGATAAATTATCTGTTACTTCATTCAGAATTACGTATCAAATAGGCCATTGTTGTTTTTCTTTGTGCTTTCTATGGCTTCAGATGTGGGAAACTTAGTAATTTGCAATCGGAGCAGTGTATGCAACTTGGAAATTAAACAGCTTGATGACGTGTTAATGATTCATACAGTCCAGGTGGGTCCCATAGAATTGAGCACGAGATTCACATATGGGTATTTATGAAATTTCTGTACAATCCATACAAAATTATGGTAATAAATAACGTTCATGAGATATGAAGTATCAAATTTCTGAAGTACGAGGTCAGCATATAGATAGTTTCAAAGGACGAAGTAAAGGCGTATGAGTAATCTCCACGATTCAATCTTCAGTTTATGAAGTTTGAACTCATCAACCATCACCTTTAAATGTAAATTCCGAAAGACTAAGTAAAAAAATATGAGTAATCTCCCATGATTTTAATCTTCAGTTCATGAAGTCGCACTTGTCATCCATCATATTTAATGTAAATTACAGTTTCATTTTATTTAAATCACAAAAGCTTTGTAAAAAAAATCACAAATACCTTGTCTTGAAATTGAGTTATAGCAAATAATCCTTATGATCTATTTGGGAGTGGAGGAAAGAAGTTGAAAAAATGAATATGAAAAAGGAGGAAAAGGCGAGGAATGATGTGATGTAATAGGTGGTAATGGTTAGAAATAAAATTAATAAAGACAAAGTAAACAGCCTTTTGTATGAAAAGAAAAGCAATTATTGAAATTTGGAAATATACGTAATGGGGAAAAATTAGGTGTTTAAGAAGCTAAGACCTCAAATCATATTAAATTGGGTTGAAAAAAGGGGAAAAGAAAGCTTCACCACAGTTGTGATCTGGTGAAGTTTCCCTTCATGGCTTCAACATAGTATTGCCCAGTCACAGATTTACTAAATTGTAAAGTATCCTTTCATTTTCCTCTGTGGATAAGTGTTATTCTCATTAGATTGCAAAGTCAAACGATAATGCAAAATAACTAAAATGAAAACAGCTAATAACAATCTATATTATGACGCTGTTGGATTAATGCTTCAAATCAAAAGTAAAACAGATGAAAAATCTGGATTTATTCATCTTATAAACATATATCAAAAGTCAAACAGATGAAAATTGTTGATCATAGTGTTATCTGTGTTGGATTGTGTGTAACTTGGTATGAATTGCAATTTCGTGAAATTTTTTGCTACGTCCTATTCACAAAATATTTAATTATAGTTACTCATGTAAAATCATCCAGAATCTCTATCCAGACCTTCCAGTAACTCATGAAGCAATGTTGCACAAGTGACTTGGTTCCCAGCATGCCCAGTTTGTTTGCATGGTGTGCCCTTAAAGTTGTTGTTCATAGTGTTCCTAATATTATTGTTATCCACTATATGTCGATGATAATATCTTTCTAAACAGTCATCAATACACTATAAATTGTTGGACAACAATATTGTGTCAGTTTTCGTCCATTTAACAATACTATCTATGAATTACGGATATTATCTTTTTTTTTTTTTTTTTTTTTGTGAAGATTCATGGATATTATCTTTATTTGATTTTTTTGGCGAGGTACTATTGATATTAGTTAATAGCGATTTTGTGGGAACAACACCCCATTTGGATGCTGTTTGGCATTCAGAGCTCTCAAAACACATTTTTGAAAACACTATTTCTACAGCAGGATGATGGTACAAGATAGATTCAAACTAAAATTTCTGTTTGGGTGGGCAGGTTTTGTCAAAGTCAAAAATTGAGAAATATCCAGTGTTTTTTTTTTTTTTTTTTGCATTGAAAGTCACTGGTTTACAACATTTAAGGTATTATTACACATTTTATGCAAATTTTAAGAGCATTCAAGAAGAAAAATTTAGAGTCATTGTTCTTGATTTTGTGGAAGAACTGTCATTTGCTAAAATCCACAAATAGTTTGATTTAACCCAGATCGATCATATTTAATGGTTGATAATAGATTAAGATTGAAGATTAAACAAAACATGGAGATTTATACTTAACTATTTTAGAAATTTGTTTTGGATTTAAAAGTTGAGAAATTTGGCAGAAATCCTTAGTTGAAATTTCTTTGCAAATGCAATATTTTGATTATGTAAAATCAACACAAGTTAGCTTTTCGATTGTGTTTTTTAAAATAAAAACTTTGTGTTTGTAATTTTCTTAACTTTTATTAATTTTTTTTTGTAAAAATTTCTTAATTTCCTTTTTTTTTTCAATTTTTATCAATAAAGATCCAATAAAAATTATACAATGTCCAATAAATGCGATCATCGTTGTTACTTATACGTCTAGGCTCAAGGTTTAGTTAGGCATACCTTTCGAGCTTTGAGGTAGGCCTTGTATGTCTTATTTAACTTACTCTAAAATATAAAAGCTTCTAACATTCAAATAGAGACTTCTTTAATTTCACCTGTCTTTTGTGATTAAATGCTAGATTAATGAAATTTGAGGTTGTCTTTTTTGTAATAGCTATGATTTAGGAATATATGAATATTTCCTTAGTTTTATATAATATGCACCTTGCTGCACTCGAGCATGGGCCCTGCTTGTGTGCCTTGCACTAAGGCCCCAAGGGTCCTTGTTGCCTGAGTGGGCCTTGTGCTTATAGGCTTTAACAACTGAGAATACAATAATATCTTTCTTCTGACTACCAAGAAATAAATATTGAGTTATGATACTATACAATATATTGTATATTAGTTTATCATATAATATTCAAATTTTCATTTCATTTTTACTTTTATTTTTGATTTTTTCTTCATAAACATGTTTTCTTAGGTGTATTTAATTCATATACTAAGTTTTGCTATTTTGTAATACTTTTATTATGTTTATTTTTTATTTTGAAAAATCACATGTTTTTAAGGGGTAAAAAATGACTTATAAACCCATGATTTTTAAAAATAAAAAATAAAAATGTAAAAGTATTATAAAATGGCAAAACTTAGTAAAAAATAAATATGTAAAAGTATTATAAAATGACAAAACTTAGTATATGAAATAAATACACCTAAGAAAACATGTTTATGAGAAAAAAATCAAAATAAAATGAAAAAATTGAATATTGTACGATAAGCTAATGTACAATATATTATATAGTATCATGACTCATAAATCTTTCTTGGTCTTAAGAATACCGATTGTTCATGGAAAATTGTGATGTTAAATTAATAATACAAAAGTAATAGATTTAATAGATATCACGGTTGTGTTTCATAATTCATTCCACCTTCTTGCAAAATTATGTCGATCCAAGAAAGGTTGGTGGCACCACACAAGAAATGATCATTGTGTTGTGAATTACAGCAGAAGCCTTTTCCATTCCTAATTCTTTTTTGTATATCCATGGGATGCTCAATAACAGGATGTATGGACATGTAATGACCCAATACAATTCATAGTTCTCTTACACATGGGCCTAGGCTTAAGGCTCATAGATCGCTATGCCATAACTCTGATGCCTTGAGATGTGCCTGGTGTGCCTGATTTATCTCGCCTGAGAGTTTTAACCCTACAAATTTCACCTTTTTTTTCCAATTTAATCAAAGTTGATCTCCTCCATTCTTTCCAATGTCCATTTTCTTAATTACAATTGTTATAGGATTAATTTACAGATATATTCATTTTTGTAAAATTTTACATAGTGGGTGCCTTTGCTTTAGTTTAGTTGGTTCCTCGCTTGTACACCTTGCTGCCCTTGCACCTAGGCCTGAAGAGTGCTTTCCGTCTAAGTGCACCTTGCACCTTAAACAACTCTGTGATAGATACAAACTTATGATGAATCATATCATTCAAATTTCAATAGTGATATAAATAATTCTACTGCCACTCTAAATTTGAACCAACTTGATTTGGGTTAGTCTGTTGCTATGGTGGTGGTGCATCAGATTAGAGGGTTGAATATCTTTGGTGCAATTCCCAGCATCATGTGTATAGAACACCTTTATGGAAATTACTAAAGAGGGAAGCTTTGTTGAAGATTTCTCTGTTGTATATTAGATTTGAATGTGTCTAAGTGGCATGGTTAATTTGCTTTCTTCTTATTTACATTCTTAGGCTTCTATTTTTTTTAATTCATTCTTTTATTTTCGGTTGGATTTTGTTAATAGGTTGCAGAGATTGAAGGTGATGCCCCTTTGGCAAAGCGGTTGCGCAGGGCATCCTCTGATGCTCTTCAAGATGTCAGTGGAGAAGAGCTCTCTTTATATACTTCAGCTCCAAATAACTCAGAATCAGCTCAGGTGTGGTACCATTGGCTGATATTGCATGCCATCTTAATCCATATTCGTGCTTAGGGAAGAAGAGGAACCTTGAGATGTCAATGCACCTAGTGAGTTCTCCAGTTTCGTTGAGCATTATTCTTGCTTTTCTTCATTGTGCAGAAGACGTTTTCATTTGCTGTGAGAGATTCTCTAATCAATATCGGCCCTTTGAAGGACTTTGCTTATGGGTTAAGGACTAATGCTGATCCAAATGCGACTGGAGTTGCAAAGCAAAGTAACTATGAACTGGTTGGTTGTTCAGTATAAAAATTTGTGATTTGATTTTACTTGAATGGTGTTAGTAGTATTTGCTGCGTGTGTGTATATATATATATATTTGTTGGTTTTGGTTTCTTAATCTTCAACAGAATTTATAGAAAGTTAGCTAATAAATTACAGCTCAGTATCTCATCAAAAAAAAAAACCTCATAGAAAAATTACAGCGCAGTAAATTGGTGTTTTTGATGATGATTTTTCCATTTTTTTTTTTTTTTTGATGGATCCAAATTTCTTGTTTTGTTTTTATCTATAATGGGGAGAATACAAATTAATGCAAAGTGTTGCTGGTTGTACCTTATGTGCCAGAACCCTGGGATGGGAAAATTGTAGAAATATCACACAAAATAAATTCTCATTTATACTTAATTGACTTCATATTATTGGCTTACTTCCAGCACAAAAATATACCGGAGCATAATTTCAAATCTGGCTTTTCATCTTTATACCGACTGAAACTTTATTCCAAAATCTAGCTTCAAATTATCAAACTCAGGTCTTAATTTGTTCTCAAATCTGGCTTTGTATTATCATACTCAGGACAAGCAACTCTTTTCAATCTGACTGTCCTGCAAAGTGGTAGCATAATTTTGTGCAAACACTCAATTTTTTTTATTTTTTATTTTAAATTTTACTTTATTATTTTTTTGTGAAATAGAAAATTGTAAACTGCAAAATCACCCTTCATTTGTTCAACCTGTTCTAGGCATGTTTACAATTAGGGGAATGACTAAAAACAACTGGTTGGACAATAGGGATTTTCCAACTAGTTGCTTTTTCAAAAGCTTTTTATTTTAATCTAAACCATGTATAAAATAAATATACGTATCTATGATCCCAAAAATCACTTTGATTGGAGACATAGATTTATAAATTTTAACATCATTTGGGAGTGGATATGAAATGGTTAAAATTTTCAAATTTCAGAAGAAAACATGTAGCATGTAAAAGTTCTCAAAATAGTTGAAAATTTGCATAATTACTAAATATCTGTTGGTGCATATTTTTAATTATTTTGATAATTTTAAAAAATAAAAAACCCCTATTGTCCAATGGATAGTTTTTAATCATTGCCCTTACTACTATGGTTTTCTTGTCTGATTTCCCGCCGGTCTGAAATGAAGATACTGGTCATCTTGAATCCTACTTATTTGTTCGACATAGTAAATTGCTGTAACTCCCCATTTGATCAGTAATGTTGGAGGTTTCTGCTTCGCCATAAAATTGAAAACTAGAAAGAACTGCTGAAAAGCACTTGTGGCTATAGTTTTGAGTTGTTTGTATCGGTAGTTACGAAGGTCAGTTTGGTTACTTGTAAGTATGGCTGGTACTTAAACTGTTAGTAATCGGTAGGGGATTTCTCACTAAAGTCCATCCAACTATTTCCCTTCTGTTTTTTCAATTTAGTTTTGACTTAAAGTGTCATATTTTGGATTGATAATTAGGACTAGAGCATGCAGTAACTGCTAACTTTGTTTTCTATGAGGTTACTTGTACAAAATGTTCAGGCATGTAAATGCTACATCCTTCATTTTAAGCTGCACAACATGCAGCTGATTGGATTTTGGTATATGGGTATTTGTTGTCTAATATTCTGTTAAGTGTGTCAATGAAAGAAAGATCTTTCATTTTCCTGTGACGATGTGTTTCCAATCTGATCTCGCATCAGTTGGGTCAGTTTCTTCAACTACACTTTCCCGACAGTGCATGAAAGGTTATCAATGGACACATCTGATTGAATAGTGTAAACTGATAGGTCCGCTCTGGCGCATGATAAAATTTTCCTGGTTTTTTCAGATATTATTATGAGTCTGCTTGGGAAAACTTGTTTGAACTGCAGTAAATTTATCAAGGCAACATAAAAAAATTCTTGTACAAACTTATCTGTGCTAACATTGGAGTTCTTGTAATAGGCTTTCCCCAGACCTGCTATATATTGAAAACCTGGACCTAAGTCCGAAATCTATTTCTTCTTTTCTAGATTCCCATTTTGGCATCTCTTTTCTGTCCTTTAAAATGGCTATGTCCTGTTACCATAATTGATCACTTTCCAGCTGAGAATCAACGAAACAAGTAAGGATAGTATTACTCCATATGTACCAAGACACAAAAAAATAATTTTTGTTTGGTATTTTCATCGCACATGTACTATGATGGAAATTCGATAGGACTAATACAACAGAATAGTACGAATTAATGCGCACTATGTACAAATTCGTGATCACAAAGTTATTCTAAATTGATCTCCATTTCCTATTTGTTCTTTCTATTCCAACATCATGAGTCTAGGAGTGCCTGTAAATGCTGAATAGTTGAGATAATTTCCTCTTTTCATTAAATTCCCTGGAAAGCTGAAGAATTCTGTTTCTCTTTTCATTAAGTTCCTGCAGAATCCTGGATCCAAATAGAGCCTGATTTGACTTTGTGAACATCTTTCAAAATGACTTGTGCATATTCCTGTCATACAATTTCCTAGTCTTGTAGAAGTTTAAGCACAACTCTTTAGCTTGCACTAATGGATCTTCTGATGTTTTCAGCATTTTACATTTAACAAAGTTTTTGTTGGTCTATATTATTTTTATTCCATGTATCTTTTGCTTGGCTCGAATTTGAAATTGTTATCCTTATACTAATTTAGTTTTTGTTCCTGTCTTTTATTGTATTTGACAAAATGAAGGCATGGTTTCTGTTTGTCACATCTTGAGTATTCAATCATGTATCATCATTATTCTTTATTCTTTCACAGGTCTGCTGTTCTGGGCATGGAAAAAATGGTGCTCTGTGCATCCTCCAACAGTCTGTTCGCCCAGACTTAATAACCGAGGTTTGTAAAAAATTATTTTTCTGTGCTTACTTCTACATGCTAATGAATATTTGTGTGCTAGCCATAGCAAGTTTTATGTTCCGTTATTTTTCTGAGGTCTCATTGCATATCACATTTTTGCGAAGTCCTCATGGTAAAGCATACTTAAATCTTAGAAAAAGCTAATTCTGTTGACTATTCAGTTTGAACACCATTGGTGCATGATTTCGATATGAAGAACTTATTATAGAATGGATAGCCTTTGTCTGTACTTGATGTGCTTACTAGATTTTTTTTTTTTTTTTTTTTTTGAACTAGTTGCTTAAAGTTCTTTATGATGCTATGGAATATGTAATAAATTAAAAAATAATTCAAGTGTTTACAGATTACCTTTGATGAAATCCTATCTTTCAAGATGGTGAAAAGCCCCAGCTCATGACGTAGCATGTAAAAGATTTCAAAATATTTGATTTTTGGCATTGTAAACTAAGGGTGTGTTTGGTATGGGTTAGAACTTCTGAAAGAAAAGTTTTTTGTACAGAAGTTTTTGAAATGAGCGAAGTAATGTGATATGACAGGAGTAATGATAAGGATAAAAGAGAATAAAGTTAAAAGAGATAGAGTAGTTATATGGGTATTGTGGAGAAATGATTGAAAAGTAGGATAGTTGTATAGTAAGATGTGAAGAAATTATTAAAAAATAGGGTAGTTATAGAGAATGAAAACCTTTTTTTTATGTCAAGAATGAGAAGTTTCGATTGACATGTTTTATGCGTTTGGTATTTGATAGAACTTTTGAATGAAAAGTTTTTGGTGGAAAATTTTTTCAAATGGAGAAGTAATATAATATGATAGGGGTAATGATGAGGAGTAAAAAGAATAAAGTTAAAATAGATAGGTAGTTGTATGAAAAATTATGGAGAAATGGTTGAAAAGTAAGGTAATTGTATAGGAAGACCAAAGATGTAAATAAATGATTAGAAAATAGGGTAGTTGTAGAGAGAAAAGTTTTAGATGGAAAAGTTTTAAAGTTTACCAAACACACCCTAAGTGTGTGTGTATATATATATATGGAATGATTTTATAAATGGTTTAGATATTAAAAATTTAAATGGGAAATTGAAAAAAAAAACATTCGTACAAACATTTGTTTTTAGTCATTCCTTGAATTAAATAATATCAGGTTACTGAAGTTTTAAATGTATGAAAAAGATGATACTTTCAATAAATCCATCCAAATCTCAGGTTACAACAACAGGCATCATATTTATGTTGTGCTGTAATAGTGCGGCACTTTCTAACCTACAGCACTGCTTTATTGTGCAATTGCAAAGCATTTTGCCCATCACTTCTGTGAGCTGCTTTCTTGTAACCTGCACCATGTCAGCAGTTTGGATCATCCATCTCTTCCTCATACTTATGATTCCTCTTTTGCTTTTATGAGCCTATATGTGTGAGAGCATCGAAAAATCTTCTTATATTGTCATTTGTTTGTCCTAACATCCCTGCAAACTTGGTTCTTTTTCACCGCTGTTTGTATAAATTCATCTTTCATGCAGGTTGAACTAACTGGCTGTAAAGGGATCTGGACTGTTTACCATAAGAGTGCACGAGGACAGACCACAGATTCTTCTAAAACTGTATCTGACGATGACGAGTATCATGCATATTTGATTATAAGCCTGGAATCTCGAACAATGGTAATTCTTAGTAGTGCTTAGGCATATAGATATAGATATGATATATATGCAATTTGGAATATGCATTTTCTGACAACATCATCATCATAATTGTTTTGTCTCTTTTCCGATGGAAATGCATTTCTGAATGTCATTATGTTATAACTGTTTGGTTCTTTTTCATAAGCATAATATCTACATCTTTTGGTATTATTACTTAAGTCTGTACATTGTGGTTCTTATATAGCTCTTGCTGTGAGTGGTACTTCTGAGTTTCTTAGGACATCTGTACCATGAGGGAAGGGTATGTCTTTAGTCTCATTTCTGTTGGTTTTAACAATATTACTTCAGCAAGTCTTGTGTCTTAATGTTGGCCCAATATCATTCATCCAATATATACTCAAGCCTGGTAAAAAACCCATGCCACATGATCTGGTTGTGTATTGAATCTTTTTCATTTTCGTTTTTGAACATTTCTTTTTTATTACTACATTTTTGGATTTAATTATGCCAAAGTCGGCTTTTTAACCTAACCAAGCATTCCAATTCACATTCGTGCTGCTATGAATGCATCATTTATTTCGAAAGAAAATGCCTTATGGTAGAGCGTTTCCATTCTAAATCATGGGTAAGCTACATGGTGGTCTAGATTTTAGGTAAAAGTTTGGGTGCCATACATATGGAGAAATCCCATGACATCTTGCAAAATGTAATATCTTGCATCTTTGGATGCTGCTAAATGTAGAATAAATGTGAATAAAGGTCCATCACAAATTCATTTTAAAAAAAGTTGTTTTTATTATGCTTTATAATTCAAATGTCATATTTGTCTTAATGCGAGAAGTGGACTGGGCCTTCATACAACAATAACAGTTGCCTCCTTGACATTTTTTTTATTACATTGGGGAGGGGGAGGGAGAGAAGGGAAGATGGCCCTGACTCTCCCCAATAGGGTTCTGATGTAGGACAGGTTGCCCTAAATCGATAATAAGTGAAGACTTTGGATGAAAGAGGGAAGATCTTCTCAATAGGTTTAGAAGAGAAGAAAGGGGAGAAATCACAGATGAATAAGAGAGAAAAAACATAGAAAGACTTAAAAGAGTGGAGAAGATGTAGGATAAGTAGAGAAGAAGGTAGAAGGAGAAGAAGGAGAGAAGAAGAGAATTTTAGGGAAACAATGATCTCATTCCATTATCAAAATAAACTATCTTACATAGAACTTAAATAACTCTATTTATCATAAAAGATAACTTAAGCAACAAAGAAATGAAACCTATGCAACAAGCAACCTTGTTTAACAAGCAGACTTGTGGACTAAGCAACTTGTATGACAAGTAAACTTGCGAGCTAAGAAATAACTAAAAATAGAAAGAAAAAACCTAAAATAATTTAAACCATTATTTTAACTAACAATACAAAATTCCTAAATAATAAGAACTTCCAAAATAAAAACCCTAAACAAAATTAATCCTAAATTTATGAAAGTTTCTTCATGCTTCGCATTATTCTCCCTGACTTAGAAAAAACTTGTCATTGAGTTTTGCAATGAACTTTCTTCAACTTCGGAGAGAAGTAATAGTGTAATCGAACATGCTATAATGACATCTTATTAGTTAGTCAATACTTTATCACCAAAATTGCAACTTCCGCTTTGATGGCTATCTGAAATTTCAACTAGTGGAGGACGTTTCTTTAATTTCTAAAATGAGGTAATTTTCAATTTCAAAAAAAGTCAGACGTGCTTTTGTGATTTTTGAAAAATCTGAGACAATGCTGAATTTTTCTGCAACTCGGGGATTTTCTATAAATTTATGAATGCAGAACACTTCTTTGAAGTTTTTTCAAAATTAGGGACTGCTGCTGAAAGTTCTGATGGAGTGGATCTCTTTCAAAATTTTAGGGATTTTTTCTTTTAAAATCAATATGTGGAAGTTGGAGTTCTTTTTTTTTTTAAAAAAAAAAAATCACTTGGTTTTGCACTGATACCAAGTTGATGTATGATGGGTAAAGGAAGAAATTTCTAAATGGATGAGGAGGAAAAAAAGGATAGAAATAGTAGAAGAATAAGAGGAAAATATAGGAATAATAATAAGTAGAAATGAAACCAGAGAAACACTTTTTATAAATCTCAGAATGATGCTCCTTAGAGCTTACAAGGCTATATATATAGGTGAACATGCCACCATATTTTGGCAACATTTATTAAAAAAGCAATCTTTTAGAAAAAGAAACTGCATATTTTAAGTAAACTTCTAAAAGAAGTAAACTTAAAATAGATACAAATTTATTCCAAACATATTCTAAGATATTCTAGAAAATCTTCAAGTAAATAAAAATAAACATCCTAAAATAATCTAAACTCCAATTTATGAAAATATCTTCACGTCTCGCATCAAGTTTGAACCCTAGATCTTTGGTAGCATACAAGCTAGGATGTGAAACCAAGTGGTTCACGCAACCTTTCTAATTAGAGGTAACAAGTTGTTGTTATGGGAACTAGCTTATTTGTAAAAAAAGGATAAGGCCACCTCTTAGTAACATGGATGCCTCCTTGGACCTCGTAATGTGCATTCCTTTTTCATTGTGTTATTTGAGAAGTGATGGGGCTCACTTTAGGCATAATGGCTTGATGAAAATCATGGAATTTGCCACTTATTTCGTGTTGCTGTAGAGTTATGATACTTTAATCGAAGATATTGGAAAACATATTTTTATCTGCAATACAAAGGCATCCCAAGTCTTATGATTTTAGATAAACTCATTAGCTATTCCAATTGATGCTATAAATTGGCCATTCCACTTTATTCTGTAAGAGCCTACTGCATGATATGGGCATGGGTTCCCAATGAACTCAACAGATTGGATCTTAGTTTATAATTGTTTTTAGTTCAATCTAACAAAGCCTGATTCAAAACATTAAAGATGTCTGAGATTGGATTGAGATTTGAGAATGTAGAGACAATGTTCTGCCATTCAGGATGAGATTCTCCCATATTAAATCAATTGAACTTTTGAACTTGAATTGATTAAATTTTAGCTATGTTAATGATCCAAAAGACTACATGGTAACAAGGGAAATCAGATCAGATGTAAAAAACTATATACAATGTGATTGGGTTCCATTAACTTTCTCATATAGATGGTATGCTATATGATGGATTGAATTTAAATCCTCAGAACTGATTATTTGAACTGGATTCAGATTGAATCAGATCAACCTTCCATGGATATATGCATATGGAAAAGCTGCAGAAAGTGAAAAATAAATCCTTTGTTAACAATGTGGCTGTGTGACATGATAGTTTGTGTTGGCTGTTTACAGCCTGTGCCCAATTGGATCAGATTCCTCCTTAGCAACCAAAAATTTAGCAAATTCTGCTGCATCTGAGGGGGTTCTAGATCCTGAATAGCTTGAGTAACCTTTGTATTTCTTTAAAATCTTTGGGTTCCAAATTTGCCTTTCCTATGGTTGCATGTATGAAAATCCAATTGTATTGCTTGGTTCCTCAGCTGTGCGCTGGACCTGCTTGTCATGGAATCTTTGTCTTTTATTGAGGTTTTTTGTTCGTATGCTATAATAACCTTCAATTTGAATCTTTTTGGATGCCGGCTACTTGCTGAAAATTTGATCCTTAAATACAAATGGTAGAACGTCAGTTTGAGGGCTGCTTGATGAGTGTTAACGTGTTTTTTTTTTTTGTTGCTGGGTTGAAAATTATTTCTGCTGATGAAAATAGTTCTTTTCAGTTGTAGAGGGAGTGGAAGGCCTCGATGGCTTATTTTCCTTTGTTCCTTTAACCTACAACTAATGGATTACTGTTTTGTAATTTGATAGTCTGTTTGGCATTTGATAAAACTTCTGAAAGAAAAGTTTTGTAGAACTTCTTGAAATGGGTGAAGTGATGCAATATGATAGGGGTAATGATGAGGAGTAAAGAGAATAAAGTTAAAATAGACGGAGTAGTTGTATGAGTAGTTGTGAAGAAATAATTGTAAAGTAGGGTTGTATAGGAAGTTGCAAAGAAATGATTAAAAAAATAGCGTAATTGTGGAGAGTGAAAAATTTTAGATTAAAAAGTTTTAAGCTAATAAGTTTTTATGATTGCCAAACACACCCCGAATAAACTTCTGTTGATTTTGTTTGATTGATCCCATGGTTAGCCAAAGCATGTTCTACTCAGTGGATTTTATGCATTTAAGTTTTCCATGGTTGTTTCTATGTAATTAGGACCATGATGCTGTGGGATGGCCTTTTTTCTTAATTTTTAATTTTTTTCTTTTTTTTTTATAAACACGTTTTTCTATGCATATTTAATTCATATATTAAGTTTTACCATTTTACCATATTTTTATATTTTTATTTTTTATTTTTTAAAATAATCAATTTCAGGGGCATTTAAATAATTTTTTACCACTTAAAAACCTTATTTTTAGAAATAAAAAATGAATATATAAAAGTATTGTAAAATGGTAGCACTTGATAGATGGGATAAATGCACATAGCAAAAGACGTTTATGGAAAAAAAAAATTAAAAACATGAAGAAAAAGGGGTAATCATGATGGACGCAATTATCCCTAAGACACCTGTCCTGTGTTAAACCTGTGCATAGAATCCACAAATGACTTGAGCCTCTATATAATCGTAGTTTATTTGTGTGTGTGTGTATATATATATTTATGATAGTTTTATATTGCTGCATGTTTAGGTCCTTGAGACAGCTGAATTTCTGGGGGAAGTCACAGAAAGTGTTGATTATTATGTTCAAGGAAGTACAATTGCTGCTGGGAACTTGTTTGGAAGGTGAAGCTTCTTGGATCCTTATTTAATTCTCTATGCTGTTGCTTGAAAATAATATCACTGCGAACAGTAACGAGAACCATTACATATTTTCAAAACACTAGTTTCAGGAACTCTAATTTTGGACTTCTACTTTTTGGTTTGACCCATGCCCCCACCCGCTCTCCCTCTCTTCTATTAGCAATATTGCATACTACACTAGGTATAGGCAGCTGCAATATCTGTTATTATTCATCTTTTATTTGGAACTTCATGTTTAAGGAATTGTTTGGATAGGTGTTAAATGGTTTGAAAATCAAAATTAAGAAAACCAATACATCATGAGGTTGGTGGTTCGAATGTGAACCTTGACTGGGTGATGTAAGGTCCTTTTGTGCTAGAGAGGTGGAATGGCCCAATGTGGATAAGACCTATCCATTGGGCTGGGGATTGCAGCTAGGTTTTGCATCTAATGGCTCTTTCCATTTGAAGAGAAAAATCAGTCATCATGAAGTGAAATCTGTCCTTATTAACTGAGGCCAAGAAAGAACTAGGAAGAAGGAATATTTGGTGTTTTGTCTGGTAGAGATGGGGTTAAAAATTGGAAGATGGGATATTTGGGTGAGTATTTTATGATAGTATGAAGACATGAGCATTGAGATTTATAATTCACTATACTGTGATTCATAGACACCTATTGCTACTGTGAAGCATGAAATTTTTTTTTAAAATTGAAAACTGTGATCATTTAAATTAGTTTCTTTATTAATAGAAAGATCCGTTCCGTATGAGGGGAAAAAAGACTTTCCTACTCCTTTTTGCACACATTTTGATATGACTTGACATCTTAAATACTTATCTACCCTACTTTTTGTTTTTTATCATTACCTCTGCATTCCAATTATTTTTTTCACATTTTCCCATACAAGTACTCTTATCTATTTTATCTTTATCCTCTTCATTCCTGATCATGTCCCTCATCATATCATATCGCTTTCTCATTTTATCGAATTTTTCTTCACAAAAATTTCCCCTATTTTACCTCATGCCAAACAGACCCTAGATTTAAAATGCATGACAAGCTTTTATGCCAGAAATTTATTATTAAGATCATCATCATCATCATCATCATCATAAGCCATTTCCCACCTATGTGGGGTCGGCTGCATGGATTCTGTTACGCCATTCTTGGCGATTTAAGACTAAATTTTCAGTAATATGTAATATTTTTAAATCTTGTTTAATTACTTCCATCCATATTTTTTTGGGTCTTCCTCTCATTCTTCTACCACCTTCTACTTGGATAAACTCTGTTTTCCTAACCGGTGCTACTTCAGTCCTCCTTTTAACATGACCAAACCATCTTAATCTATTTTCTCTCATTTTATCATTAATTGGTCTCACTTTTAAGTTTTCTCGAATTATTTCATTCCTAAATTTATTATTAAGATATTACAGTTAAATTGGTTCAACTGAATGCTTAAACTAGCTTGAACTGAACAAGGCCTTTCATTACCTCAGTTCTGGTGACACTGCTTTGTATATGATTTATTACTTTGGATAGAGAATGTCCATTTAATATTTCGGCTGCCTGTTCCACGTTGTCATTTGTTAGCCCACTGGCCTTTACCTTTTTTTTTTTTTTTTTAAGGCCTTCAGCTGATCCTAGATTTGAAACATTGAAGGATATAAGTGGTATTAGGTAGCTAGCGCACCGTGTAGCATTGAAGGTGTAATAGCTGCTTTCTGACTTACTTTTGTTATATGCTCCAGACGTCGAGTTGTCCAGGTTTTTGCACGAGGTGCTCGTATTCTGGACGGTGCTTACATGACACAGGATCTGAGTTTTGGAATCCCAAACTCCGAGTCAAGTTCTGAGAGCACAGTTGTGTCGTCTGCTTCTATTGCTGATCCATATGTTTTATTAAGAATGAGTGATGGAAGTATTCAGCTTCTTATTGGAGGTATGAATGATGAAATGGATTTCATTATCTGTTCACAATTTTGCTCCATTTTTTATTTTCAATAAATGGTCACTATCGAATCCAGATATGAAAATAGAAGACTAAAGTATATTATTCTAGTACAAGATTGGGCAACAATAGTATTTAGTGGGTCATGAAACAACTCAACAACCTGGTACCCTTTCTCACCTCTTGGCTCAGTGTTATGGCTAAACATATCGTTCACAGTTCTGCAGACACTGCAGTGAGTTATAGATTCAGGGGATCCTCTTGGTGTATACCCCTACACAGGCTAACCATGTCATATTGACTGAGGCATTTGATATTTTACCTGGAAAGATATGAGGATGAGGAAAAACAGCCTTCTTCCTGCGCCTTGTCAGATATTCCTATATCAATACGTCTTATTTTGCTCAGGGGAATAAATAAACACTTTTGCGGTAGGGCTTTGGGGTCCGTTTGGGTGCATGGGTAGACTCTACTTTTGCTTTCAAGAATTTGTTGCTCCCCTCGTCAATGCTTATTTCGCGCTTGTATTACTCGTTCTAGGTGTGAGCCAAATGATAGAAGCAAAAGCTAACGATTCTTATCTAAACAAGATTGAATTTATCGTGTTGCTTATGGGCTAGGCCATGGTTTGGAATATCGGTATCGGACGACGTATCGGTCCCCTCTAAAAATGATACGATATAGCCGTATTGTATCGGTATCGGATTGTACCAGACCAGATCGGACGGAATTTACGTTTATTATAAAAAAAAAATGAAAAAAAATGAAAAAAAATCAGAAAATTGGGAAATGCAAGAATATATAATTACTTGGCATTTTGCCTATACATAGAATGACGTATTTGTCTATTTTCTCTTATAAGTAGTTTTCTATGGTAAAACACATAGTATGAATTTTATATGAAAAAAGAAATCATAGACATGACATGTAAACTCATTAACAATTCAACATACACGATACATAGCAAAATTAAATATAACTAGAGTAAAAAATATAAAATAAACTCATTAACAATTCAACATACATGATACATAGCAAAATTAAATTTAACTACAGTAAAAAAATATAAAATAAATCATAAATCAATTAATTACAATTCACAAATAAAATATATTTGCGTAAACACAAGAAAGAAAACCCATAAAAAGTTGATAACTTCTTATTTTTGAGATGCTCAAGTTTTCTAGATTTTAAAAATTTTTATAAATAAAAAAATAACCTCAAATTTTACTTAAATTGCAAGAAAAAATGAATTATATTACCTAAACAAATTTGCGTAACTGATAAAAAATGCTCTTTTTTGTTTCTTCAGAATAATTTTTAAATTTTTTATATTTCTAAGAATTAAGAATACATATAATAAAATAAAAATTTATCTATTTGCAAGAAAAAACAATGAATATTAGTGTAAAAATGAGTGTCGAGAAAGGGAGAGTTTTGAAATAGAAAAAATGTGCAAAAGAGAAAAAATAGAATTTTTCGTAATTTTATTCATCTGGCCAATACACCCCCATATCGGCCGATACACTTTATTTTTTAAAACCCTAGCCGAGAGACCCCCATATACTATATCGGATTGGCCAATACGGATACGATATGGCGGATATGCCCCCGTATCGGCTGATATTTGAATTCATGGGCTAAGCGCATAAGCTGTGCTAAAAAGTGTAGTCACACAGGATCTCAATCTTCAGATCTTTCATATAATACCACCAAATTTTTTAAAACTTAAAACTAACAAAGTTAACAGCTTGTAATCTGTATTTTAAAATTCGAATATTTATAGCATACTGAAAAAATATTAATTAAAAAATTACACATTTAAATAATTCGAGGAAACCCTAAAATTATGTTTTATTATAAAGTCTTCGAAAATCAACTTAATTCTTTCTAAAAATCTCATATATAATCGGCATCACTAAACATTCACTTAATTTGTTTTGAAATGAAAAAAATGATACCTTCATTTGGTTGTTGTGTGGAAGAAAAAAAAGATCTGAAGTTTGACCTTAATTAGACTTTTCTTCCTCTAAATTTAAGGAAGAGGTGAATTTAGTAACTCTTACCCAAAAATAACGATGGTAGAAATGATAAAGACCTAGGTTAGAAAATGCGTTTGATGAAATTTAATATAAAATCGACTCTGTAATGATCAAATAGATTTTATAGTAATATTATCAATATTATCCATGATAAAATTAATTTTGTTGATAATATCATGCGATAAGATTGGAAATTTTGCAAAGCTTAAAGATATTGTTTTGCACTTATCTTTTTTTTTTTAAGTTCTCCAAAATGATTTTTCAGTGATAATATTGTCGATAAAATTGGGAACAGAAAAATACTGTTCTAAATCATGATTGATTAATGGCACTAACAAATTTTAAGGAATTACATTCCCATGCTAATAAATTATGACGTCTTCTCTTGTGATAGAAATTCCTTCTTCAAAGCCTCTTCTTGGCACACTCAACTCATAATCCACATTCATTTTTTATATTTCTAGTCTATGATGTACCAATATTTACTCCATTTTTTTGTTGTTGTTGTTGCTTCAATCAGTCTTATTGCTTCTACATCTAACATTTGCCATACCAACATTTAGTTAAAATTTCCCCCCCATTCTTTTTTCTTAACAACTTGGGTCTTCCTTTGCAGACCCTTCATCTTGCACTGTCTCTGTCAGTGTTCCTACCTTTGAAGGTTCAACACAACCAGTATCTGCGTGCACACTTTATTATGACAAAGGACCTGAGCCGTGGCTTCGAAAGGCTAGTAGTGATGCCTGGCTTTCTACTGGAATTGTTGAGGCAGTTGATGGGGGTGATGGATCATCGCATGACCAGGGTGACATCTACTGCATACTTTGCTATGAAAGGGGGACACTTGAAATTCTTGAGGTTCCAAGTTTTAGGTGTGTGTTCTCCGTGGAAAGGTTTATGTTGGGAAAGAGCCATCTCATGGACACCTATGTCCGTGAACCATTGAAGGATCCTCTTAAAATTCAAGTCAAGGAAGAAACGCCCATTCAAGCTACGGAGCCTCCAGAGGATATGAAAGTTGTAGAATTGGCAATGCAAAGGTGGTCTGCCCCATATAGTTGTCCTTTCCTTTTTGGGATATTAACTGATGGCACAATGCTCTGCTTTCATGCTTACTTGTATGAAGGCCAGGAAAATGTGCCAAAAGTTGAAGACACTGCGGCTGCTCAGAATTCTGTTGATCACAGCAGTACAAGTACTACTAGACTTCGAAATTTGAGATTTAAACGTGTCTTCTTGGAAGCCTTTACCCGAGAAGAATCTTCAGATGCAGTACCAGGCCAAAGAATGACCATATTCCAGAATGTTGGAGGATATCAAGGCCTGTTTCTTTCTGGATCAAGACCTGCTTGGTTCATGCTCTGCAGAGAACGTCTGCGAGTTCATCCACAGGTATGCGTGCCTTTTCGCTGAATCTCTCAGACTTATTGCAGAAATGTAAGAGAAAATTTTCCTTTTTTAGTTTTAGTACAATTACCTATAGTTTTACTCAAAAATGTATGAGAGTGCAATTCATTTTTCCTTTTATTTGAATTTTTTTTTTATTCTTATCCAGCTGTGGAAGGATATATGAATCTGTGGGGACGTTTGGTAACGGGATATGGGAAATGTGGGTGGGAAAACGTGGGTGCACGGATTTCAAGGCACTTCGTTAATCATCTAATCATTATATTTTTCCACTTTTACTCCTATATTCCAATCATTTTCCCTATCAATTACCTTCCAACAAACCTATTTATTCCAATTTTACCTTTATCATTTCATGTCAATCACACAATTTCCAAAATATTCTATTTTCTACTCCCACCAAATACTAAATTTCCCACAACTTTCACTTTCCCAAACGTCCCCTATAATACAAAGTGGTTACAAGTTTGGGTGAAAGTGGGAACGTATTTTTTTCAATGATTCAAAAAAACATGGATGGAAAACATGGATGGAAGTAATTAAACAAGATTTAAAAACATGGATGGAAAACAGAGTTTATCCAAGTAGAAGGTGGTAGAAGAATGAGAGGAAGACCCAAAAAAACATGGATGGAAGTAATTAAACAAGATTTAAAAATATTACATATTACTGAAAATTTAGTCTTAAATCGCCAAGAATGGCGTAACAGAATCCATGCAGCCGACCCCACATAGGTGGGAAATGGCTTATGATGATGATGATGATGATGATGATGATTCAGGTCATTCAGCTCTGTAAAATATGTGACTCATTCAAAATATTCAATTTATAATGCAAAATATTGAAATCATTTACGACTTGATGCCACCACACATCCTTCTAGCCCTTTAATCAAACCCTCAATATTGACATTGGATGTATCTTTGCATCTCTAGATTGTTACCCAGCTAATGAAGTGATGATATGTGAGAATATTCGGTTTCTGAAGTAACTAGCATGCATAGGGGCTCAAACCCCAATATGAACACGATGGTCTGGTGTTCCCCAAGCTAAGTGCAGCTGGGATGACATTGGAAATGTCACACTTTTTGCCTGACATGGTTCCTTGGTTAATATACTGTTTCTCTTTTATGAATGTCATTTCAAGAAAGAGAATCCAAGCATGAAGATTAAATTAACCAGTGATGTGCGGTTTGCTCTTACTATAAAACTGAACTATATTTAAAATCTGTAGTTACTATGATTAGACGTTCCTTTGCTGATTGTGAAAGGCTTTACTGAAAATATCTCAAGAGAGCTATCTGAAATAAGTGTTCCATGAATTCTTTGAGAAATCTACATATCTTTCTAATAATTAAGCCTTGCTGTGCCAACCTTAGTTGACTAGAGTTGTAAACCTGTCTCACACCACCACATTGTCTTGTCTCCACTCAATCTTAGGACCAAGAACATTCATTCTTCCAGTGGACTTCCCTGAAATGTTAGATTTTGAAAGGACTACTGACAGATGGACTTTCATGTGTAGTCATGGTGAGAGAGAATTTGCATTGCTGCATTTTATTTTTTCCATAAGGACTTCAATCAAGTTGGAAGAGTTGGATGCATACCTATGATATTTTATATGCGACCTTCAATCTTCATTGTAAAAGAGAATTTTGTATCCATAGTTGTAATTTTAGTCCTTTGTGGCTCTAAACGTCAGTGTTGAACGTCATGCCAACTGCCTGAAAAACTGATACCATGGGTGTTACGGTATGGTATCAAGACTCTAGATAGCCCATACTGGATTGCGCATCTTTGTGCAAAATTTATGAATAGATCCAAACATTAATAAATAAATAATTCCATATATAAATGACGGCAATCCATTCTTTCTTTTGTACAATAGTTTTATTACTTCGGGTTTGAGAATTTGGATGCGGAAATGAAATAGAATGAGGAAAAGTAGGGTTTTTGTCTTTGGTATATGTCATATCATAAGATGAAAAAATATAGTTAATATTAAGGAAAAATAAGGTTGTTATGATATGTATATGTCATATCATGTATCGGGAGATGAGATTTTCTATTCTGAAATCTAAATCCAATTCCATCAAATATGCCAAGGTCCTTGAATTTGAGATCAGAAGGGATTTAAAATTAGAAAAAGTAATATAGGTAATGATGCGAAAAAAATATGATTTTGTTTTGGGTCATGGAATCATGTATGGGGAATGGGGGAAATTAAAATTTTCCATGTACGAAATCCAAATCCAAGGTAGCTGAACATGCTGTTATGAATTCCAATTCGGCTGTTATTGGCTACTGATGTTTACATCAGAATTTTTAATATGAATAAATGGTGTGTGGTTTAAACATATTTTATAATGATTATGCATTTAACAATAGGTAAATAGTCACTGCTTGATTTTGATATCTGAGTTGAAGTCAAAATACAGTTTGTCACATTTGTGATCAAACATAATCTAGGCAAACATATTGCTTTATGTTTATAATATTTTAAAACCGAGAGATATAGATCTTCAAAACTTCGTGGACATCATTTTATAACATTTTAAAACTTCGTAGACATCATTTTGATTCCTGCTCATCTGTTTTTCTCCCTTTCTTTTGTAATAATCCATATTTTCCCTATTCAAACACCTTTTTTTTTTTTCTTTTTTACTCATCAAAAAAGGGTAAATCGCAACACGTAAAATATCTTATGCTCTCTAGATCTTTTTCTTTTGCAGCATTGTGATGGATCCATTACGGCCTTCACGGTTCTTCATAATGTAAATTGCAATCATGGGTTTATATACGTCACCTCACAGGTAACTAACAATGTTATATATCTCTGATTTTATGTTTAGAAAAGAATATAAATAGATCATTGATTTGGATATGTTTTTAGGGTCTCTTAAAAATTTGCCACCTACCTGCTGCATCAAATTATGATAACTACTGGCCGGTTCAAAAGGTGAGTCAATTGTTAACCCTCTGTTTTATCTAATACCTTGAAGAGCCCTTTTATCTCTGTTATTTAAACAATAATATTCTTATTCTTGAATTTGGCTTTGGTCAGATTCCACTGAGGGGCACACCACACCAAGTTACCTACTATGCTGAGAGGAATCTCTATTCGATTATTGTATCTGTTCCTGTAAGTGATCATGTGCATGTAAATATGGATATTGAAGACTTTGCATTAGCATGATGCTCCATTTGACTGCAATGAATCCTTTATTTGTCATGGACCTTCTCACTGTACTCATTTTCTCATGCGTAAATTCCAGCAAAGAATCTGGCCTTGGTCAACTGTTTCTGTTTGTAAAGATAACTTTTCTTATCTTTGTTTTGCTTGCCCCACTTTTGTCCGTTTTCTTGACTGTGACACCTTTTCTTCGCTTTGTAGTAATGCTTCTCTTGTATTTTACTTGTCCAACAATTACACCAGCAAAATCACTCATCTAAATCATGTCCCAGTGCTAAATTTTATTGGCTTGACAGATTTATTAAATCTATTTTGTTGGAATTCAGTTTGTGTTCTTGTTGTGACAGGTTGTCAAGCCATTGAATCAAGTCATTTTATCTCTGGTTGACCAAGAAGCTGGCCCTCAGATTGAGCATGATAACCCAGGCTCTGATGACTTGCAGAGAACTTACACAATAGATGAGTTTGAAGTCCGGATTGCTGAACCTAAAAGCTCTGGGTGGGAATCAAAGACTACTATTCCAATGCAGACTTCTGAAAATGCACTCACTGTGCGCATGGTTACCCTGTTTGTAAGTTCAAGATGTCTTTTTCGGCATGTTTTTTGCATTATCTTTTTGGCTTATTTGTCATTGCTTTGGTACAGTAGTAGTTTTTTTATCCTCCTATGGATATGCAGCACTGAATTATGGGTTCCTTCTTGTAGCAATAAATTTTACTTCTTAGTCCTATATGTATATTTACTTGGGATTTTGTTTTGTATTTCATATTCCTCTGTCAGAATACTACAACAAAAGAAAGTGAAACTCTCTTGGGTATTGGGACTGCTTATGTCCAAGGCGAGGATGTAGCTGCAAGAGGACGTGTGCTTCTGTATTCTATCGGCAAGAATGCTGATAATTCTCAAGTTTTGGTATGATTTTAACTTCTATCTTTTCTTTACACTGCGTGGAATTTATTTTAGAGGGCACTTGATTTTATAGCTATGATGGTCCTAGTGGAATTCCTAGTTCTCCCTCCTCTCTGTGTACGCAGGTTACAGAGGTGTATTCCAAGGAATTGAAGGGAGCAATCTCTGCTTTAGCCTCCCTTCAAGGTCATTTGCTGATAGCTTCTGGCCCTAAAATCATCTTACACAAATGGACTGGTTCAGAGTTGAATGGTGTGGCATTCTATGATGCCCCTCCCCTTTATGTTGTGAGCTTGAATATTGTATGTATTTTCTTTTTCCCTTTTGGCTAAATGGATCTGAAAATGATAAAAAATGTGTCATAATTTCTGTCTAAATTTTTTCATGATATTTACACAGGGTCAGCTGCATTAAGGCTTCGATCTTCTTTGTCAAGATTGTTGTGTTCTTTTTTTTTTTTTTTGTGGAAGGAGGGATAAAAATTATGGGAAAAAAATATTCTATTCTAAAGAGAAGGTAGAATTATGATGTGGTAAACATTATATTGTTATGCCCAATTTAATATTATCCCGAGAGTCATATTATTTTCAGCCTGGTGAAAGGAGTAGCATTCATTTACTAGGTAGGTTGTAGGGTGCAACTTAGATCAGGTTTGTCCAGTTTAGGGTCAAACCTATCCTTAATTTATTTCCAAAAACTCTTTATCTTACCCAACCCTATTTTAGGTCGGGTTAGTTTGGGGCCTACCTTACTGTGTTATGGTTTCGGTTTTGGTTCAAGTTCAGTTTTTTTATAATTATTCCATATTATATTTGAAAATTATAATTTTAGTATAAATCTTACTGAAAAATCTATGGTCAATATGATAATAATATAGTTTTTAAATGCACTTACAAAATATACTAAATCATCATCATCATCATCATCATCATAAGCCATTTCCCACCTAGGTGGGGTTGGCTGCATGGATTCTGTTGCGTCATTCTTGGCGATTTAAGACTAAATTTTCTGTAATTTGTAATATTTTTAAATCTTGTTTAATTATTTCCATCCATGTTTTTTTGGGTCTTCCTCTCATTCTCCTATCGCCTTCTACTTGGATAGACTCTGTTTTCCTAACCGGTGCTACTTCAGGCCTCCTTTTAACATGACCAAACCATCTTAATCTATTTTCTCTCATTTTATCACTAATTGGTCTCACTTTTAAGTTTTCTCGAATTATTTCATTCCTAATTTTTTCTTTTCTTGTTTTACCACTCATCTACCTTAACATTCTCATTTCTGCTACGCTCATTTTTTGTATATGTTATTCTTTAATTGCCCAACATTCTGCCCCATAAAGCATAGCAGGTCTAATCGCAATCTTATAAAAATTTTCTTCTAGTTTGATAACAGATAAATATACTAAATAACAGATAAATTAATCAAGTTTCTATATTTTTAAAGAGGATAATAACATGAGATATATCACATGTCAGCCCCTATACAATATTATTTTTAAAATATTTTTTCATTAACATGTTTTCCTAAGTGTATTTGACCCACATATTAAGTTTCACCATTTTACAATATTTATATATATATATTTAAAAAATCAAGGTTTTTAAGGGGTGAAATTGATTTAAATACCTTTCAAATTGATGATTTTAAAAATTAAAATTATATAAAAACATTGAAAATTTTTAAAACTTGGTATATAGTTTAAATAATCTAGGAAAACATGTTTATGAAGAATTACAAATAATAGAAAATATATATAGTATGGGGGCCAACCTGTGATATATCGCATGTTTTGAAGATATATTTTATATTTTTTAATATATAATATTTTGATAAAAGATGCATTGAATATATGTTAGTAATTCGGGTCGGTTTTGGGTTTCCGTACCTTAAAACCAATATAAAATATTTTGATAAAAGACACATTAAATACATGTTAGTAATTTGGGTTGGTTTTGGGTATCCAAACATTAAAACCTACCCTACCCCTAGTTGAATAGGGTGTTTTTTACTTGGAACCTATCTTATCCTACACGTAGGAAAATAGAAACCTACCATATCTATTTTAGGTTACCTGATGGGTCAACCACAGTACCCTACCCGGGTCCTAGTTAAAATTTTTATGATGCATTGGATGTCATCTTGTAACTAGAGTTCGGCGCCCTCCATGAACTCGTGTGCCAGATGTTCTTGCCTTTGTTCATTCTGTCAGCTGCATGCATCATATGCTAAATTTCACATCTTCTTCACTTGATATTTCATCATCATAAGCTCTGTAGTTTATGTGCTTCAGATTTCATCTCTAGAGTCCATAATCTCTAGATTGAGTAAAGCAAGAACTTTTTTATGTTTCTTTCTCGGCTCTTATTTTCCTTCAACTCTTGCCCCCATTTATTGTTTGTCAATCACTATCACATCTTTTGATAGTGAAGGTTTCTATTGTTACTATGTTCCACTAAACTAACACGTTTGCAACTATCCTATATTTTCTTCATCACATAGGCTGTGCTCAGAGATTTCTTTTCTTGGGACTTTGTTGGTGCAAGAACAACTCACTGGATGCACCATCTTTATAAATACTTGGCCAAATTTGCTGATGATTGCTCTTGATCAATGCATTACCAATTTCAACATGGAACAAATGTCTATTACTTTTAATCCATTTTAAAATTTTTGATAATGTAATATTTCAATTAATTTTATGTTACATCTTGCTGCTTCATTGTCATTTTCTAAATGTGTTGTTGATGATCTTATGTTCCAGGTTAAAAATTTTATACTACTAGGTGATATTCACAAGAGTATATACTTTCTTAGTTGGAAAGAACAAGGTGCCCAGTTGAGCTTGCTGGCCAAAGATTTTGGCACACTTGATTGTTATGCCACAGAGTTCTTGATTGACGGGACTACCCTGAGTCTTGTAGTCTCTGATGCTCAGAAGAACATTCAGGTGAGAATCTTTTTATTCATTTATATCCTGTACCACTGGCTACAGCTTTTGCATTGAGAAAATTCTTGCTCAATCTCGTGCCCACATAATAGATGAACCAATATATCTTGAAACAGAACAAAATGCAATAAAGAAAAAACAGATCATTTGCGTAGTTAGCTGCAGTTCCTGAGAACATAGACTGTATGCACCTCAGCTTTTTTTCACTGTACAAAATGAGTGAAATTCTTGCAAGCGTTTGCTGTTCTTCGAAAGGGGAGTGTTTTTTTTTATTTTTTTGGGTTTCTTTTAAAGGTGTCATTTGATGTCTGAGAAAAACACTTAAGAGGCTCTCATCTGCATTGGAAACATGTTTCTTTGGATAGAAAATAATTCCTTTCTTTCTCTATACGGGAATTTATTTGTTTTGCAATGCAGATTTTCTATTATGCACCGAAGGTTTTGGAGAGTTGGAAAGGGCAGAAGCTTCTATCCAGAGCCGAGTTTCATGTGGGTGCCCATGTGACAAAGTTCTTTCGCTTGCAGATGCTCCCAACATCATCTGAACGGAGCAGTGCAGCTCCAGGCTCTGACAAAACAAACCGATTTGCCCTTCTATTTGGTACTTTGGATGGGAGCATTGGCTGCATTGCACCTCTTGATGAGCTCACATTCCGCCGGCTTCAGAGACTACAGAACCATCTAGTGGATGCTGTTCCCCATGTATGTGGTCTGAATCCTAGAGCTTTCCGACAGTTCCATTCAAATGGAAAGGCTCATCGACCTGGCCCTGATAACATGGTTGACTCTGAGCTTCTCAGCCAGTGAGTTAACCTATTCCTTCTCAATTCATCCTATTGAGTGTGCAACTGCTTATTACAGGAAATTGTGAACTTTCCCACTTCATATCATTTGTATTGTTTTATTCCTTTCTATGACTTCTGATACCATTGCTATTCAGTGGCATCCCCTGAGATTTCTCGTCTGCTGCAGATATCAAACCATTCCATACCTACAAGTTCTCAGATAGGTCTAGTCATTAAGCATAAAATGTTATGCAGTAAGGAAAATGTTGTAAATGAGCATATGGATGTTTAGCATGTTTCCATATTCTTTGAATGTATGATTTTCATGTCAGCACCACTTCGTAAGGCTGGATATCTTGAATGGCCTTTACATGTTTAGTGAGCGATGAATCGATGTTGTTTACCTCTCTAAAGTACTAGCTGGATGAACATCTGAAGTTCAGTGACCCTTCACAAGTCAATTAGTTAATGAAGAATGATCCTGTTAGCTCTGGCTAAGTAAATGCCTCACTTAGCCCACCTCAAAAATCCTATTTAAAACAATTTTTTTTTTTTTTTTTCTTCATACACTTATTTATCTAAGTGTATTTAATATATAAATCAAGTTTTACCATTTTTGGATATGTGTATATATTTTTTTTAGATTTTTAAAAATAAGAGTTTTTTAAATACATATATACACATAAATGTTTAAAAATCTAAAAAAAAAATAGATAAAAATATTCAAAAATGGTAAAACTTGATCTATATGTTAAATACACTTAGATAAACAAGTGCACGAAGAAAAAAGTAAAAAAATTTTGTTGTAAATAGGTTTTTTAAGGTGGGCTAAGTGGGGCATTTACTTAGCCCGGGTTAAGAGGATTACTCCCCTTAGTTAATAGGGTCCCTATTTGGTGAAACCGGATTTACCATTTCATTGCAGTGGAACCTTTTGGATAGGGCCCATGATTATGATAAAATCAGAACCTAATCTGCCCATTTTGTTTTACTTCATTTGTTTCTAACATGATAAGAAAAATAATTTCACTCTTTGGGCTTTACCTTCTTAACAATGTATGTAATCATGCAAAATATGAAAATTGCTTAGATCTATTGACATAACAGAAAAATTTAGGTGTAGATGTTGAAAATTAGTATATCAATCAAACAATTTTTTTAAGTTGTAGATGTCGAAAATTAATATATCAATCAAACAATTTTATTTTGTTCAGTTTACGCCTAAACAGATTGGGGCCATGTGTCTTTCATTTGGAAGAAATATGGTTTCCTAGCTAAGTAAATGATTCTGAATGCAAGGGTCAGTAAATTTCTTATGGTCATCAAGGCGGGCCCCAAACAGAGAGGTTTCCACAAAATAGAATGGTGAAACGGGTTTCATTAAACTGGAACCCTTAGTTGAAAACAAGACAAACTGAACATTGATTTGGATCAATTTTCCCCATTTCATCAGTGATCTTCTATGCACTGAATGAAATTGTCATGATTTCAAGAATACTGTAAGATTGATATTTCGTTGGTTTTCTGCTGTCTGATAAATGAGTCACAGGATCATGGTTCACAATAGTTTTTGCAGCTGTAAATCTATATTCTATGCTTGCAATTTCCTTTTGAATAACTCATATTAGTAAACGAAGTTGATGATGGAACTTGTGCCAGAATTCTTTCCATGTGCATTCATGAAATGGTGATTTTGTAGTAAAGAAATTTTATCCCTGTCAATGTTTGAAATGGACGTTAGTGGGTATAACACCATTCACCAAACCTAATTGGATCATCTTGGCCCACCGTAATTGTATTTTCAATTTTTCATTGATGATATAAGTTCATACTACATGTCATAAACATTTTGGGTGATACATTTCTAGCTCTTTCTCGTTTTCTATTATGAAAGATTTACTCCTTTCTAAACTCTGCTTTGATTACTGGCACAGTTATGAAATGTTGCCATTAGAGGAACAGCTGGAAATTGCTCATCAAGTTGGGACCACCCGTGCCCAGATTCTGTCCAATCTTAATGACCTTTCTCTTGGGACATGCTTTTTGTGATGCTAGTCTGTTCCAGCTTTTTGAGGAATCTTCAAAGGCATTTTGATGCAAGTTCAGGAAAAGGTTACAGAAAGCTCACTGGTGGAGGATTGGAGATTGGATCCTAGTGCCGATTCCAAGCTTTTACACCAAATCCGCTGATTTTATGGAGACTTGTCCCTCCTGGGGCTTATGGGAGCTCACATGGAGTTTGATTCCCAACATCAATGCCTGCCTATTTGTTGTATTCGAATCAACAAGGCTTGCCGAGTGTTTATTGGTTGTAGCTACTCAGCTTGCTAATGCTCCATCATCCACATGCATTTTGGAGGCTGCATTAACAAATTTCAAGAAATTTCGTTTCTGCTTGCCAACAAAACAGAAATGCAAGTGTATCGTTCTACTCCGTATAATTTGTATCACTTACAACTAGGAAATGTCATCAGCATTGCTTCATAATGAATTTATTTATTTTTTATTTCTAAAATGTGTAATCTGTGCAATTTTGCTATTATCGACTGCAACATATTTTCTCTGTCGTCATGTGCAGTTGATTGGTTGAAGTGTGTGGCAAGCAGTTTGAATTGGCCCCCCCTTGTTTTCACCAATCTGCCAGTGAGGGGCCAAATTCCAAAGGATGGTTGCCTGTTTGATTGGTTGAAATGTGTGTTATTTGAATCAAATTCCTGTTGCTTGCTTCCGCAAAACACTTCAAATACATGCCGGACTTCTTTTTTTCTCAAAGCAGCAAGTTGGAGAAAAAATCATCGATTTTCAACCCTTTAAAAAATGGGTAGAAAACAAAAATACAAATCCCAACTGCCTGCATTTCCGAGGAAAGGGAGCCAGCTCCCGAAGTTCATGAATCCACCTATCAGATTGCATAAGCAGTCTTCTCGTTATACTACGCGAGCCAATCAAGATTGATTCGCTTGGGTTATCAAAAAACATATAATCCAGGCCAATCCAAATCCAAAATATGTGATCATTCATATTAATTTGTTAGCGTGATCCTCTGAATCTTCTCCATCGTAGCTCAACCCCACTTTTGGGAGAAACGTTCAAAGCTCGTGCATGAACCAGTCCACCTCATACGTTGCAATCCTTATTATGAGTTTGTAACACGGGAACAAAGGTGTCGAAAAAGAAAATGGGTCGATTGTGTTGGACTCAAAACTTGGGGAGATTTTCTGCAGTGTGTTAGGAGACAAAGGAAGGGAATGGGGCACGACGCGGCAAGGCATTGGCATGCCAGGCAAGAGCGCGTGTGGCATGGTTGGAATGATGCGGTCTTCCACGCAGATGGAATGATGATTTTCACGTGCACACGAGGGGAGGAGTTGAGGAAGAGAAGGGAAGGAGCATCTTCGAGGTTGCGCTGTTGATTGGCTGGGGCCATCCCTTTTTTGGCCTGTCCACTTAAAGCGGAACACTTCGCTTTGTTTTGCAAGAATAGATGGAAGCATCTAGAGCGTGGGGTGATGGATCCACGCCCATGGACTGTCGGTTCCCTTCCTCTTCATGGCTACCTCTCCCATCATGCTCCTTATCCCCATACAACCCACCCTTTGCTTTCTTCTTCCCTTTCCTAATCCCACACCCGCTAATAGAAAAAAGATGGCCCACTTTTTTTCATGTTAGCTACTTTGGGTCATCTCAGAATAAGTGAAATGACTGTTTTGTTTTCGTGTCAATTTTTTTTTTAAAAAAAAAAAAAAAGAAAAGAAAAGAAAAAACTGAGTCCTACACATTGAGCCGCTTGGATGGGACTGATTAGTGAGAATTAGAAGCAAATGGTCACAGTGATTTGAAACTATTAGTTAGTGGAATATGAGTCATTGACAAACGTCCCCATCAAGGGGAGGTGAGTGGAAGTGAACCATCAAAGAGGCAGCCATCATTCATTCCGGGTCTTTTGAAAATGGAAAGTAGCAACCGTCCCTCATTCGCTCAAGGGGATTGAAAGTCCAAAATAGCGGTTATATTCATGGCTGGCCCATCTTCGAAGATGCTACGTGGAGTTCTTAAATCCCACGAAAACTCTCTCTCTCTCTCTCTCTCTCTGCGTAACAGACTAAGCTGTTGGTGCCTTCGATTTAGCTGCTTGGAGCGAGTGTTCGAATTCCATTGATCATGTGAAACAGGCGGGGTGGAAATAAGAGTCACGGTATGAATGATATGATTTCGGAATAAGGGAAAAAGCTGGTGGATTTTCTAAGCCTTTAAGAGCACCGCCTCATAAATTCACGTTGCTTGAAATGATGGAATTCCAATTTGGGTGGTATTTCCTCGCATTAGAAGGATGACCCAAAATAGTTTTTTTCATTTTTGGTCCGAGCACTTTGTAAGGAGGAGCCCTCTTGAGTGCACTTTCCAAGGAGCTAGAGATGGAGGGCCTATTGAGTGGAAGACCATAACATGGATTATGGACCCTGTTTCTTCTTCTTTTGTGCTTAAAGCGAAGGCCATTTTTTTGACTTGCTGTCACTGTAGTTTGACTTCTGTGACCGCGTTCTGTTTTTAAAGTCAGAAAAAGATTCCATGCTCTGGCTGTCTTCTGCGGTTGGTGCACGGCTGGGCAGCAATAAGTGGCAGTAAGCACTAACTACAGCCCTAAAAATGGTTCCTTCATGTCGGACTAATCTAGATACATAAAAGCCATCGAAGCTCATAGCCACTCGGGATCGCTCATCAAAGACGAAATATATATACATAGAGCCACGTTATAGTAGTGCAAAATCCCATTTTTAATTCTTTTGAAATTTTTTTATATAACTATTAATCCATGTGTTTTTAATATATGTATTAATTTTTACTATTTTTGGATATTTGCATATATTTATTTTGGATTTTTTAAAATCAGTGACAATTTCGTAATTTGTGAATTATGGATCTGCCACTGATTTTAAAAAATTCAATACAAATATTTACAAATATCCAAAAATGATAAAAAGTTGATACACATATTAAATACACCTAGATTAATAGTTGCATAAAAATTTTAAAAATTAAAAAATGAGTTAAATACACCCGAGTGCACTGAAGCTAAGTACACCCGGGTGCATTTAAAAATATCTCATATATATATTTGTCGTTGCTAAACATATGTGACACAACATAAACACTAACTATTATGCAATAAAATGATTGCCAATTTTGTTGCTTATGTTAAATTTGTTGTAGAGCAAATTGGATTTTGTACTTTATGTAATTGTGTGTTTTAGGTAATTCTAGAACAGACCATCTAGGTTTTAGAACGTTGCAAAATAGACCCATTAATCAATGGAGTTCTAAAAGATCAAGAAACAAATTTCAAGTGGAAAACTATGAAATTTAGAAGAGTCTAATTCAAAAAGATTTTTCTATCTTTGCATTTTAAACTTCAATGATTGCATAACTTAAGCAATCATTGACTCCTCCAGTTGACAGGAACTGTTTTATAATATTCTACAACTTATATAGCATATACTATATGGGGCAACTTCTATAGAAACTCCTTTATTTTTAGCTTTTTGATAGTTAATGGAAATCCACTTCATTTATCAGATTTAGCATAATTTCTATTATTATAGAATTTATTTTATTTTTTTTAGTATTACTGTATATGATATCTATCTATAAATATGCGAAATCAACATAATCAAATAATCTAATATTAAATATAAAATTTAAGTAGCATTTTCAATATCTAAGCCGTTTAAAATATCATTACTAAGTGGATAAATGATATTATAAAATATTATTATATTTTAATATATAGAAATGGATCTAAGAATTTTTTTAAATTTATACATAAATATATTTATGTTTGAGTACACATATTGGATTTGGATGAAATTTGATCTTTTAGTTAAACAAATGATAGTAAATACAATGAATGGATTAAAATTTGTATTGGTTATCAACATCTAAAAGAGAGAAGGGGTTACATGAAAGGGCTTTGATTCAATTCATCTTGATGCATTGATGATGTATTGAAATTTCATGCATCAAGGTACAAAACCTCATTTTTTTTTATATATTTTTTTAAAAAAATTATAAATTTTTTAATTTACATGTATTTAATTTATAAGCTAAATTTTACTATTTTTGGATATGTGTATATATTTTTTTGATTTTTTTAAAAACAGGGGTACTTTAGCCATTTTTAAGTGACTAAAACACCCCTATTTTAAAAGATCAAAAAATATATTTATACATCTCAATAAATAGTAAAACTTAATATATAAATTAAATACACCTAAATTAACAATCTTATAAAAAAGTTTCAAATATATATATAATAGGGTTTTCCACCGCAATGCATTAATTTCAATGCATCATGGTGCATTGAATTGGATCCCTACATGAAATCACTTCAATGTGACTTGTTACGTAAATGCGAGCTCCATATATTCATATTTATTTGTTTATTTATTTATCACAACTTATACGGTATATTTGTCAATACTCAAAAGACATGCTAATTCATACCAACATATAGTTAGAAGTTGTATTTTGCGAATGTCCTAACAATAAAATGAAAATGCCACGCAAAGCAGCCGTTTTTCTAATCATTCGACTGGAGCTAGACATGATGCATGCATAATGTCAGAAATTTCAGCATGGAGGGTGGGGTGTTGGTTGCTGCCAGTGGAATTGGGACTAGACCAGATTTCGCTGATTTCCTTCTCATATATATATATATATATATATTGGAAATGCAGAAGCAGCTAGGGCCCATGCAGCGCATTATTGTCCATGAATGCACATTGCCCACGAGAAGCAATATACAAAAAGGGAAAAAATAATAATAATAATAATAACCAATAATTCATCTTCCGCGAAAACATGTAATTGGAAGTATTTTGGCCTCCAAGAATCTTATGTCTTAGTCAATTAGCTAGGCTCTTGCTGCTTGGGTTTGGGGAAAGCTACAAACTAAGCATGCTAGAATACACATGCAAGAGAATGCTTGAAAGATGTCAGCTTCTTCTTGGTGCTGTTACTGCCAAGGCTAGCTAGCTATTGATTATGTGACTGATATTGGAACCCAGCTGGTGTTATATGCACCGAATCATTCTTTTCAATCGATTGAACTGTGATGGATATACGTACTGGGTCCCACGTAGTATATATAATTTCATTTCACTAATTAAAAACCACATGCATGCATGCAGTATCTAGTTATTTCATGATACTTGATCAGGAGATCATTGAAATGGTGCCATAAAATTAAATGGGAGCCCCACTACTAATGGTTTGCACTCTAATTACATTATTATTTTCTGCTGTACGTGGTGAATCATGCATTTTACGTGCGTTCTGATGACATGCATGCAGCTCGATAATGATTATATGTTGTGAATTAATCGGGCTGGTATTATGATATTAATTCCTTGATTATGAAATCTCTAGAGTAGGTATCGTCTCACTGTCGTCAATCAGCGATGCGTGTGCAATAGATCTAATTAATTCCTTGATTACGTCCTAATTCCAGGCTGCTTTCACTATGGAGCAAAAGGTTTGGATTAATTAAGGCATATCTAACTTCCTAATTACCATAGCTTTTCGAAATTCACAATTTATATTTTGAAATACATTTATCTTTCTAATTTTTACAACAGTGTTAGCTGCGAAACAAAACTAGATGCTTATAAGCGTCATCCAGTCATTTGTAACAAATTAGGGAAAAATTTGGTTGCAAATACCACAACAAAGTTTATTATATATATATATATATATATATATATATATATATATATATATATATATATAGATGTTCCGGTGCAGTAAAACAATGGTACATTTGTCTATTTTGGGCCCTACACATATTAAAATGTAATAGAACTTTATACAATCATTTATCTATATATAAATTTTATAGCAAATAATTTACATGTTGAAAAAAAAAAAAAACCACTTTAAAGTTGTTATTTATATCGAACTATTTTATTACGTTGAATTTGTACCCTTTTAAGACGAGGTTCATACATATATCCAATTGAGATGAAAATTAGTATGGTAATAGACTACATGATTCTAAAAATGATGGGTAAAATAGATTATAATTTTATGATCATGTGGGGTCTATTTTGGCACAATAGCACCACTGTTACAACGTTGCACTTGAATAATTCTCTCTCTCTCTCTCTCTCTCTATATATATATATATATATATAAATATGTGGCCACCCTCTTTATCTAGCGAAATTCTGTATTTGCATGTGGCACTGATAGCCAAAATTTTTTTACTATTTGCAGCCAAATATTAGTAGTTTCATTTTAATAAAAAAAATATTAGAGTTTCATTAGACATTACTTTTAACTGCATTTGAGATGAAAAATGGCTAAATTTAACCAAAAATCACCACATGAACACAATAAGTATTTGTGGTTAAATAATCCATTGTGGCGAAAATACATTTAATGCAGTTAAATATATGAAGAATGATCCTTTTAGCCTAGGCGAAGCAAATGACTTGCTTAACCTACGTTAAAAAATTCATTCAAAATACTTTTTTTTGCTTTTTTCTTCGTATACTTATTGATCTTAGTATTACTTCTCTTTAACATTGAGGAATGATTCTGTTAGTCCAGCCTAAGAAAATATCTTGCTTAACCCATCTTAAAAATCCATTTACAACACTGTTTTCACTTTTTATTTATACACTTGTTTAGTTAAGTGTATTTAACATATAAACTGAGTTTTATCATTTTTGGATGTGTTATATTTTTTTGAAAATTTTAAAGATGTTTAAAATTATTTAAAAAATATATACACATATCAAAAAATAATAAAACTTAGTTTATATATATTTAGATAAATAAGTGTATGAAAAAAATAAAAAAGTATTACAAATGGATTTTTTGAGATGGGTTAAGCGATGCATTTGCTTAACCCAGGTTAAAAGGATCACTCATCTTTAATATTTAAACTGACTTTGACTATTTTTCAATATTCAAACATAAATGTTTAAAATTGAATATACGAAAAATGATAAAAGTTAGTTTATATGTTAAATATACTGAGATAAACAAGAAAATGATAAAAGTTAGTTTATATGTATTAGTTGATGTTTAAATTATGAAAAATATTTAGTTCTATTCACATATACATATGAATGTTATAATACTTTTATCTGATCATTTTATCTACATAGAAATGTTGTTTTAGAGAGTTTAAGTGTTGAAAATATAATTTTAAATTGATATTTAGTAACAATTCATTTTATTATATTGATTTTATATATGTTTAGACAGTGCTCATGCATAATAAAATTAGATAAATGATGACATTTCTGTAACAATATAAATAATGATAAATATAATAAATGTAGTGGATTTTCGATAAATAATCAAAGTGGAACAAATGTACAGGGTTACATAAAGAGGGGTTCATTAAAATTTAGAAAAAAAATATTGCTGCAAGAATCTTTAGGTTTAGCATTTTTAATGAGTTCTATACATAAATTAGGGTGTGTTTGTTTAGGGCAAAAAAGTGTCAACTAAAACTTTTCAATCTAAAACTTTTCACTCTCCATAATTATTCTATTTTTTAATTATTTTTTCACACTTTTCTATACAAACTACCTTACTTTTCAATCATTTCTACACAACTACCCATACAACTAACCTATCTATTTTAACTTTATTCTCTTTACTCCTCATCATTGCTCCTATTATATCACATCACTTTCTATTGATTTGACAACTTCTACTCCAAAAACTTTTCATCAAGGGTGTGTTTGGTAACGAATAAAACTTTTGATGAAAAGTTTTGAGGAGTAAAAGTTGTCAAATGATGTGATATGATAGGGGTAATGATAAGTAGTAAAGAGGATAAAGTTAAAATAGATAGGTTAGTTGTGTGGATAGTTGTGTAGAAATGATTGAAAAGTAGGATAGTTGTATAGGAAAATGTGAAAAAATGATTAAAAAATATGATAGTGATGGAGAGTGAAAAGTTTTAGATTGAAAAGTTTTAAGTTGACATGTTTTATGGATTGCCAAACGCACCCCAAAAGTTTTACCTCCAACCAAACATCAAAACTTAGAATTTCCTTGCCAAGTAGTACAAACTATGATACCATTCCTTGAGGGTAAGCTATGATATCATTTTAATTGCATGATCTTTGTTAAAGTTTGTTGCAAAATGTTTTTGTCTGAATGGATAAAATGGTTATATGCTAACTATTTACTTTTTTCATAAAAAACTATTAACTTGTTTATCTTTTAAATACAAAAACGGCTGCTAAAAGTATAATTGAAATTCATTAATAATAATAAATATTTTTTTAGTTTGCCGCCACAAAATAAAATAAGCCCCTGCATGAGATGTGAAATGAAAATAGCATGATTTAAAAAAAAAAAAAAAAATCCCATCCATGCACATTCCCCTACTTAGATATAATTTGTGGAACAAACGTGGCAGTTTACATTAAAGTTCTCGATCAGTTCCGTTCGACCAGCAATCATGGCTACCGCTATTACCGTAAAAACGCTCTTGTTAGCTGCCACTAAAATTTTGGTGATAAAACACATTAAATCTATGATCCCCATTAAAAAACCGCATCAGATCCATGCCTACGGCTCTGATTTTCATCATCTCCAGCCACAGCGGCAGGGACCGTCTTCCCTAAAGCAAGTGATAGATCTGGCAGCTCCTATTGTCTACATCTCTGATGAATGGATCCGAATTATTCGGATTTTTTCCAACTATGTTGGGTCATCACAGCATCTTTCCTCTATCAAACCAACGACATTTTCTTCCATAAAGTCAATAGCCACACATGTAGTCCTCTAGATTCAGTCTCAATCGTTCATCATGGGGCGGAATCCGTTAGACTTGGGGCAAAATCTGTGGCAGGCTTCCATCCATCCAAATCCATCAGCTTTCTATTTTCAGAATTTGGAAAATATTGGTAGAAGGACCCAACCCCAAATTTCTTTCCATCATGCATATTTTCTTCTCACCCACAGGAGGGAACGTTCACAGCTGTGCAGAAGTACCGATCTGGAGCTGCAATGCACATGGCAGAGCAGGGAGAGAGGGAAGAACGTGAATGCGCTAATCTCAGGTCAAGGACTGCAGGAGCTTTTTTAGGATTTGTTTATTGTCCAGTTATGCCATATGTAGGGATGATATCGGAATTTCCACATCTTTTAATCTTATGGTTCTCCTTTAACTTGCCTGATCCAATGACGAGTACACAGTGGTTGAAATTTCACAGCTTTCAGACTGGGCACAAATGATCAGTTCTCTTTCTTTGTTCTTTCCACGAATAAAATACAAAATCCCATTTTCTCTATTCTATTTAGATTTTACACTCAAAGTAGGTTGCTAATTTCTATTATGGTTGTGTTTAGCAATCATGAAAATATATCAATTTAAAACTTTTTACTATTTACGATTATCTTATTTTTAATTATTTCTTTTCTTATTCTTGTACAAGTATAATATTTTTTAATCATTTTTACGCAAAATTCTATCTATTTTAACCTTATTACATTTACTTCTCATTATTATTTCTATCATTTTTTTCGTTTTAAAAATTTTACTTCGAAAACTTTTCTTTTAAATATTTATCAAGAGTGTATTTGAAAAGTGATAAAATTTTTAGAAGAAAACTTTTAATGTAATATTTTTTCGAATTGAGAGAAAATAATGTGATATGGTGAGGATAATAATAAGGAGTAAAGATAATAAAGTTAAAATAGATATATTAGTTTATGGATAACTATGTAGAAATGATTAAAACGTAGAAAAATTGTTTACAAATATTTAAAAAAATCTTAAAAATATGATAGTTATGGAAAGTGAAAAGTTTTATATTGAGGAGGTGTTTGGCAAAAAGTAAAATTTTTTATTTAAAATTTTTCACCTTCTACAACTACATTTTTAAAATTATTTATTCGCATCTTCTTGTACAAACTACTCTATTTTTCATTCATTTGTACGCAATTACTTATAAACTAATCTATCTATTTTAATTTTATTATCTTTACTCATTCAAAAAAAAAACTTTATTATCTTTATTTATTATTATTACCCCTATTATAACATCATTTTTTAATAATTTAATAACTTTTACATTAAAATTTTTCATCCAAAGATTTATCATTTTCCAAAAAACACTAAAAATTTTACACACACCATCTGATTATTAAGCATGTAAGTACTGCAAGCAGGTGTCAGAGTAGGAAGATTGTCAACGTTGCGTCGGCTGCATGGAATGCGGACCACTTTGTCAACCATCCATCAGGTTGTCACGGTCGCCTGTGGCCCACCTGATGAGTGGAAATTAAGGAATTCACGATACTTTCTTGTTTTTTTTTTTTTAAATTAAGGTCCACATATTTGTAGAGCACCCACCGCCCAAGTATTGCATCAGCAGGACGCAGGTCGTCAGTCTTCCACCACTACTCCAACGCGCACACACGCCCCCCCCACCCCCAATGGATTGCCTTCAACTCCTTTCTCATTCTACCCAACTAAGTGTATAATAATAATTTGAATAAAAAAAAGTGTATAATAATAATAATAATATTATTATTATTATTAATTATCATCATTATTATTGTTCAGATCCAGTGCTAGCTAGTGATCTGTCATCAGTTTGAGTTGTGTGAACTAAAATCAATCAATGTGACAATCATGCCTTCGACGAAGCAAACAGCTTGGCCAAAGCCCACCGTACACGTTGCACTTGCCTGCGCACGCACTCGCTGCACTTTCTAACGCATTCAAGATTCTTCTCATTAAGGAAAGACTGAGGTAGATAGATGGGGCTCTTGCATCCTTTCCTTCGATATTGACGGTACTCGGGAGCACACTAAAAAGTGGACGTATATTAGAAAATAAGAAATTATATTAGCAAAAGGAAAAATAGTATTAAAATTTTAAAAATGAGAAAGGTAATGTCCATATGTATTGAACGATGAAAATTTGTATTAGAAATGAAATTTTTTTTTTTTCCGGGTATGACAGTCCCATCCCATTCACATTTCCATCCAATGCCCCTTAGGATACCCCAGACGCGTCTTAGTTACACAATTGAAAATGTTTAAACGAAATTGCAATTGTATCTCTTCTATTAGAATTTCATGGCCAACAGTTTTTTAATAAAATAATGAAAATGTAATAAAAATTATTATTCTTAACCATTATTTTCATTCTAATTGCTGTAAAAATCGTTGCAAGTAATAAATATCTAATAATAATAATAATAATAATAATACCTACAAGCAAACATTTTAATAATAAAATTAATAACATTAAATTATCATTCTTCAAAATTAATTGTTATTAATAAAATTCTAACAAAAAGGACACACTTGCATGCAAAGGTGTCAATTATGTTGTAGTTTTGTGAAACTAAATAGTATGCCTAGAATTTTAACACAACTAAGGAAATTGGTACCTATATGCAAAAATTTATAGATACATAACTTTTTTTTTAATCATGTCATCCACCTTAGATGAGCATCTGACCAAGGTATACCTTATTGTGGGATAATGAGACCATCTACCTCTATCCAATATTTGAATTGGCTTTAATTGATACTAATCTACGCACTCCAAGGTCTGCCGCCAAAATGTTGTTTGGTAATCTATGTGGGAAATATAGCATGGAAAAGCATGAGAGCACTAATTTATAAGCATATTAATTTATTAATCAATAATAATATTTTTATTCATTAAATACTATATTTCAATCGTTTCTCTTTTCTACTACACTCCAACTATCTTATTTATTACATCTTTACTTCTCTTATTTCATATCAATCATACAATTTTTAAAATATTTTTTTTGCCACTTCTCACCTCATCCCACATTTCCCACGACTTTCACATTAACAAACAGGCCCTGAATAATTCTCTGTAAAACATTAATAAAACGTGAGACAGACGTCCGGATCAGACGTTCGGTTTGCCGCATGAAACCGAATATTATATCTGCTCATCTCCAGATCTCTCCGCAGCAGCCTTATCAGATTTTTCTTGTAATTTTTTCCTTCAGTGCAATTGTCCTACAGCTGGATATATTATCTTAGATCAGAGCCTTTTTTTATCGCTGTTGGTCAATTGGGAGACTGCCCAACTATAACTGTGCTAGATTTTGGTAGATTCAAAGTTTTTTTCCACCGTTGATGAATTTGGAAAATGCCTAATCAATTAATTAAACATCATCTCATCAACAACAAAAGGAGGAAAAAAGTTTTGATGGGGTAGAGAGAGACTAGATGAAGATGAAAAGTCGTTTTCAGATTAGCATGTGAGGGTGATAAGATACTGCAGTGGAGAAGAGATTTGTCTGAATTAATCCTTCCTTAATTTTCCATTAACAAGTGTATTAGACATTATTTACATATTAATTAGTCGTACTTGTCTTAAGCTGAACATGTGCATGGCAATATATAGAGCTAATCAGAGACCTGTATGTAGGGGTGTTAACGGATCGGGTTGAACGGGTTGGAGCCTAATCCTAATCCTAACCCATTTAATATATCTCAATCCTAATCCGTTTATTAATCCATTTAAAAAACTTCAACCCTAACCCATTTACAACCCATTTAATAAACGGGTTAACGGGTTGTGTTTGTTACTAATTTTAATGCTAAAAACCTTCAACAAAGTCTGTAAAATTCGATAAATTAAATAACTCGAAGCTAACATACTTGATCTGTCGAGTCTTCGTGCGTGCGGCACCACAGATCTGAAGGTCATAGCGTGCCGACGTCTGCCGAGTCTTCGTGCGTGCGGCGGCAGGTCGAAGGTCGCAGCGGGTGCCGACTGCCGACGTATGCCGAGTGTCGAATACGACGCCCGTTCCTTTGCAGTTTGCAAGCAAGCCCTTCGACGACTCGAAAGACCGGAGAGGTACACAATGGCGAGAGGAGGAGGTGAGCTAGCCTTTCTAGTGGTGAGTAAGAGAAGAGATGAGAGAAGAGAAAAGAGAAAGGACGATGAAGAGAACCAATGCAGTCCAAAAATCGATACCGGAGCGAGCATAAGAGAAAAGGGAGAAAAGGAGTGGGTGAAGGAGACACTCTATGCCCTTGAAGAATATTCTGGTTGATGTAACTGCAGCATTAAATGCGATTCATTTATTTGTATGTGGCTTTGTTGACAGCGCAATTATCATGGGTCGTTGAGTGGGGGAGTCAAAAGCAATTGGTGCTTTTGTAGAAGGGGTCCTAGCTCTGAAATATGGTTGTGTGCGGGGCAGCAAATCTAAGGGAACTTCAAATCTCAGTCTCGACTGCGACTGCAGAAGTTAACATCATGCGTGGGCGCTGGGCGGGACAGAGTGCCGAGAGCGGAAAGCCAAGAACCGACTAAATTTATATATATAATTATATATAATATATTATAAATGGGTTAACGGGTTGTATGGGTTATATGGGTTGGACGGGTTGCAAAGTCTCAACCCTAATCCGTTTATTTAATTAAATGGTTAAACGGGTTGGTGGATCATAACCCATTTATTCAAAAATCTCAACCCAAACCCATTTATTAACGGGTTGGACAAGCGGGTTGATGGGTTGACCATGACCATTAACACCCCTACCTGTATGCATATGTAGCTGCCAGCTACAGAGAAAGCAACAAATGCAAGGGAAACTGCCACATGGGGTTATGCTTAATCCACGTGGGGGTATGCCATTACCATATATGAGAGATGCAGATCATTTGTAAATTTTACCTGCTCTTTTGTAGTGTACAAAAACTCTCTTTGCACTGTAACAATTTTATTTTGGTGACAAATTCCTAACGCAATCGGTAATAGTTTGTAAATTTCTTTCCTTAACAACTACCTGAAATTTTAGGAGTGAAAACAGAAATATAGTCCAACAAATTTTTTTATTTTTGACAATAATATCACTGCAAGAATTTTATTTTTTGCAACCAAGTTTTTATGGTAAAAAGTTAAAATTTATTGCTACAAATTTATTTGATTTCAAATACTTCGTAATATATGCTCGCGTGCAGGAAAATTTATTTACTTGGTTGCCAATGCTTTGTGGTTTATGTGCTTTAGCGACAAAAAAGGCTTCCTTACACATGGTAATTTGATGTAAACAATAAAGTTTGTTAGTTACAATTATTATATGCGACAACATGCTCATTGCATATGAATAAAACATACTTTTGTTGCTAATAGTGATGATTCGTTCTATATAATTGACCACTAAAATTGAGTTTTTTTAGTGAATATTAATCGACAGCTCATATCCTTTCGATAATATGCTGGTTATGGACAAATGAAATTGAAAAGATTGAAATTGTTGATGTTCATTACAGATAAACTATCAGCAACGATGTTGGCGACTAAAATGATTGAGAAATAATTTTTTATAATATTTGTTGTCAAATGTAAATTTTTAGTTATGCTTAGGCGCAATACAATGCAAAAGAGTGAAAAATACTCGAATCTTTTATAAGAAAAAACACATCTAATTTTTTATTTCTATAGAAAGTATATATATTAAATAATTATAAACTGTATAAAATTAACTAATCAATTGAATATCCATTTTGACATGAATTACTAAGTAATTAAGCAAGAGGAAGATGTCGTTCGCAGGGACCAGTAAATGGTAAGGAGTCGCTACCTCACCAATATTACGGGGAAAGACTATCGTTAAAATTTTCACTATATATATATATATATATAGATATATATATTTAGATCGAGAAAAATTTTTCACTATATTGAATTCATCACATCCCTTCAACCTTAATTCCTCAGATTCAACGAATCAACCTATGCAAGTCCTAACGCTACCCAAATCTCAATTTTTTTAGTATGTTCTAGGGACTAATTTAATAAGTTAAATTAGCTAGTGGAATTATTTTTTTATGCAAACTTATTTTGATGAGTATATTTTCATTCATTATACGAATAAATTCGTGAGAGGTGATTATTTTAGCTTAAGATCTGGGTAATTGTCCTGATTTTAGGTTGAATATGTTACATGAAAGAGCTTCTATATAACCCCTTTATATAAATGCCGAGCTTATATATATAGAAACTCAAGAGTAAAATATTCTGTTTTATTGTAAGATGAATTATCACAATATCAATAGAATTATAGTATTTCATTTTTATCACTTAACATTTGTACGTTGATATAGGAACTCAAGAGTAAGATATTCTACTATCTTGTAAGATGAATTACCACAATATCAATCGAGATATTGTTTTTCATTTTTATTGCTTAATATTGGCCTTGCATGCATTCTGGTGAAGTTCCTTATGGTCTTTTTTTATGTAACCTCATTCATTTTTAAAATCTTGATAGTTGATGGAAAATCTACTTCATTTATTGTGTTTAATATTATTTTTAGTATCTTGAAAACTCTTTTATTTTTCCGATATCATTGTGGATAAGCCTCGTTGAAAATCAACGTAATAAAATGTTTTAATATTAATTGTCAATTTTAAAGTTGTATTTTCAATATTTAAACCATCTAAAACATCACATATACATGGATAAATGATTCTATAGAATATTATTATATTTTAATGCATGTGCGAATAGATGTAAGCATTTTTCATTATTTACACATGAATAATATTATTTTTCAACAAATATGGCCTATAAACATACTTGATTGAGATGAAATTTAGTCTCCTAGATAAATAAATAGTGTTAAGTATAATGAATGAATTCGACTTTACATCAAGGGTCAAAATCTTAAGATTTGGAGGGTTATATACCTCTGCTTCTATGTAGCGAAGCCCATCCTATATATATGTGTGTCGCTGGGTCAAGATGCATGCTTGAAAAAACTAATAATATAAGTATTGCACTCAAGTTCATCAAAAAAATATTGCATTTAACATATAAAATTGTGAAATCTTTATAATCGTATAAATTCAAGTGTTATAGAAATAATTATATTAACAGAAAATTAAACACAAGCGTGACCTTTCACGATTGTAGCCCCATCGAGGATTACTCCAGTATTATTTTATGACTATATATGATGGCCTAGTGCTGCCCGACAAATTAATTTGATGTCAATTGATCTAGCTAGCCTCTGTGCATACCCAGCTACTATTCGGAAGATAGAGGACACCCGTTCTTTCAATCATAAGTTTGGCAGCCGGATTTTCAACCGGCCACCAGATAACAAGAATTAATTAGAAGAATATGCATGATAGATAGTTTGCTAGTCATTTTGGGTTTTCAGTGCTCGTAAGTTAGGCAGCCGGATATAGACGGATTAGAAGATATGCATATCATGATGGACAGCTAGCTATATAGTACACCAGCAACCATCATCAGGACAGAAGAGACCCTGGCCATCCATCCAATATTTCCAAACATGGTTTCTGTATATGCAGATTCATTTAGGGCAAAGTCACTTAGGTAAGGTAGTCATAGGTACTCGGATAACAGACCCGCATTTAGGAAGAGCATGTTCAAACAAAATACACCTGTATGGCAGGTAGGGTAAAAAAAAATATATACCAATATTTTCAATTAGGGAAACATAAGTTTCAAATGTATTTGGGAAGTGATAAAACTTTTAAATGAAAAGTTTTTAGGTGAATTCCTCATATACCCACACATTTTACCCATAATCTCACTTATACCTATAAATTTTCAAAAATTCCTTTCATGCTTATGAATTTCCATTGTAATTCCACTTATACCTATGTTGTTAAGGATCCATTAGAAAAATCATTAACTCTTTAGGAAATTATGAATATGTCTATCTCTAATTATAATTTTATAGCTAAAATTTAATATTATAATAAAATTTTAGTAATTCTACAACTATAAAACCATATATTATTTGAATATAAATATTTAACTTTAAGCAAAATAACCTTAAATTGCATTACAACTTGGGTACATTTGTCAATTTATAGGAAAGCTAACGGCTCATTTAACAGATCCCTAATAGCGTGAGCATAAGTGGAATTAGGATGAAATTTTGTAGGTACGAGAAATTTTTTTTAAAAATTCATAGGTATAAGTGAAATTATAGATAACATTTATAGGTATGTAAAGAATTTATCAAAAGTTTTTTGTATAAAAGTTTTTGAATTATAAAAAAATAATGTGATATAATATGAGTAATTGTGAGAAGTAAAGAGAATAAAGTTAAAATAGATAGATTAGTTGTGTTGATAATTATGTAGAAATGATGAAAAAGTAGGATAGTTGTATAGGAAAATGTGAAAAAATGATTAAAAAATAAAATAATTACGGAAAGTGAAAAAATTTAGCGCGACATTTTCATACATGCTATCATTCACATGGAAGATGTCTTGATATGTACCTTAGTTCACTTGATCAGATGTATGTGTATAGATTTACATATTTGTTATCATTCATACGTACGATACTCTATGGATCAAACCTTGTTTGTTTATCTTAAAAATGTTTGCCTTTTGCTCTATTTTGAAATTTTATTTACATGACAAAACAAACCAATTACTTCACTATTAAACGTTTTGTTTTGCGAATTAGAGCATGGCCCTTGAGTTTCACATTGTGAGTTGTGGGATTCGGGAGGAGAGTAAAAGACTTCGTAGAATGTAATAAAAAAATATTTATTACTGTGATCTGAATCTGCAATTGAACCTACCAGACATTCATATTGATAGGATACAGAGTCTACTCATGAACCAGACTAAACACCAACATGCGCGGAGTATTAATTTTGCAAATCTGTTGAAGGGTATATCGAGACGAACATAAAGACCCACACCCGATCCAATGACTACCCCTGGCAATCAAATCAATGGCCTGGATTGAGTCTAAAAGGAAACCATATTTTCAGACTCGGATGTCAACGATATCATGCATCTCCTCCTCCGCACTAGCTGCTATTAACTGCTGTGCACTCCACTAGCATAACATGCCAGTCACAGTTGCATAAGCTAACGCCCATCTCCTGTCAACCCCTCCTCCTCTCCTTCTTCTCACACTTCCTCTCCATTTCTTTATTCCTCATCTTTGCAAAGTGCAAACTCATCCCCTCCTCCTTCAATTGTTAGTATTACTTCCCTCCCCATCTCTCTCTCTCTTTCAGAAATCAAACAACTCAAATAGAGAAGAAAAAATATATACATATATATATATATAGCAAATTAAAAACAAGTCCTTTTTCTTCGCACTCCGATCCTCCATGGCGCTCGAGTCATGGCTGATCAAGGTGAGAACCGCCATCTCTGACACCGTCCAGAAAGCCACCTCCAAGAACGCCAAGCGCAGCAATGTCGGCGTCCTCGCCTTCGAGATCGCTGGCCTCATGTCCAAGCTCCTCCACCTCTCCCAATCCCTCTCCGACAACCTCCTCCTCCGCCTCCGCCACCACGCCATCGCCCTTGACGGCGTCCGCAAGATCATCTCCAACGACGACGCCTTCCTCCTCTCCCTTGCCTGCGCCGAGATGCTCGAAGCCCTCCGCCTCCTCGCCCTCTCCATCGCCCGCCTCGCCAACCGGTGCGACGATGCCGGCCTCCGCCAGTTCCACCGCTTCTTCCATGACTTCGCCGAGACGGGCCGCGACCCGCACGGCTGGGCCATGCCGTGGAAGGACATGGAGGCGCGGGCAGTGAAGAAGATGAACCGCCACGTCGCTGCCACCGCAGCGCTCCATAAGCAGATCGACGAGCTCGCAGACACCGAACACGCGCTGAAGAAGTTCCTCCTCCATTGCGGCGGCGGCGGAGAAGGAGGGCACGAATCGCCGATCAGGACCAAGAAGATCGCCGACCTCCAGCAGAAGCTCTTCTGGCAAAAGCAGGAGGTGAAGCGCTTGAAGGAGAGCTCTTTGTGGACCCGCAGCTTCGACACCGTCACGTCATTGCTGGCGAGATCGGCCTTCACCGTCCTTGCAAGAATCAAACTAGTGTTCGGCGTGGGACGCGATCAGCTACCTCCTCCCACTCCCCTCCACCGCAGCCTCTCCGTCTCCGCCACCGTCCATCCCTCGGAAAACCCCGCCGCGTGCAAGTTCATATCCGGGCCGCTGACGGCGTCGAAATTCCTCGATCACGGCGTCCGAGATCCCGCGCCGGGCTTCTTCGAATCTAACAAGAAGCTGCTGAAGCCCCCCGCATCGACGCTGGGGGCGGCAGCGCTGTCACTCCACTACGCAAACCTGATCATCGTGATCGAGAAGATGGTCCGCTCGCCGCAGCTGATCGGGGCCGACGCAAGGGACGATCTGTACGCGATGCTGCCGACAAGCGTGCGGGCGGCGCTGCGTGCGCGGCTGCGTGGGGTGGGATTCTCGGCCAGCGACGCTGCCCTGGCGGCGGAGTGGCGGGAGGCGCTGTGGCGGATACTCGAGTGGCTGGGGCCACTGGCGCACAACATGATAAAGTGGCAGAGCGAGCGGAGCTTCGAGCAGCAGCAGAACATGGTGGCTGCGGCGGTGGCGAGGCGGCCTACCCCCACCACCACCACCTCCTCCTCCTCCGTTCTCCTCCTCCAGACGTTGGTTTTCGCTAACCAGGCCAAGACAGAGGCCGCCATCACGGAGCTTCTGGTGGGCCTGAATTACATTTGGAGATATGACAGAGAGATGAATGCCAAGGCACTGTTGGATTGGGCCAATTCCAGAGAAGATCGAGAGTCGTCGGCGGCGGCGGTGCATGCTGTCTGCCCCCCCTCCCCTTCATCTTCTTCGAAAAGAGAGTTAGCAGATGCTGTCAACCCTACTCCTCTTCCGTCTTCCTCTGCTGCTGCTTAGCTCCCTCGTTTTTCCGTTGGAGATCAGATGTGTCCGCCAATTTTATCTTCTTTTTTTACCTTTGAATATTCTTCTTCCTTGAATTTGGATGGGATGATTAAGGGTTTGAATCAGTGCTAATTAAACCCTGTTTTCTTGTAATTTGTATATCGATCGAACAAGTGGGGTTATATGTGTAAATCTAGCATAAATGGATGCCGATCATTTCAGAATTCAGATGGGGCTGGAAATTGGAATTGAGCTCTTGTTTTTGGCCTATTTCTCCATCGGGAAGCAAGGGTGCGTCTCATTTGCTTAATGGCTGATGATTCAATGCATATATTTGCACACACCGAGCCAGTATACATTTAATTATTTTGAAATTTTTTCATGGGCCCGCATGTAATCTTAAAAATACTAAATTTTACTATTTTTGAATTTTTATTTTTTATAATTCTAACAATTAACAAATTTCACCCTCATCTAACATTAAATGGGTACGAAAACTGTTGATTTTTGAATTTATCAAAATTTTAAACTTGAAAATTTTGTTATATGTCAGTCCCATACATATGTCAAAAGAAATTTTTAAAAAAATAAAAATACATCAAAATGCTTATGTATCAAGGCTCAGGACATGTACAGAATCCTTTATTAATATTACAATTACACATATTCGATTTTTGACATCTTATCATGGACTTTAATTTCCCTTTTTGTTTAAAAATTTTTAAATTTTTTTAATTAAATGAAACCTTCCTTTTATGATGTGCATATGTTAAACTCTGATCAATCTATTAAAGGTCTGAAAATCGAAGTACCAAACCGATATTCCACATATCCACCTGATCAGCACACAATACAAAATAATGCCAGACTCATATAACAGATTCGAATTGTGGTCCACACGGAATTTAATCATACGGGAATAGTTTCGCGGTCCACATCGAGTTTAATTCGGTTGGGTGTGGGTCAAGACTCAAGATATTGGACAGCTCAGAGAGTCGAGAACACAGATAGAAATATCAACCCAGTGGACGACGTTAACTGATTGATCTTCTTCATTTCTTAGCTTGTCATGGTCACAGACTCGCATTGATTTCCAAGCGGCCAGATGGACGGCTCGGACGGGACATGGCAGCGTATTGAGGTATCCCAAAAGCCCACAAATCTGCTCCATTTGGAGTGGCGAGCGAGCAGCGAAAAGGTTTCTTTTGGAGTAGTTGCTGTAGTGCTGGAGCAGGCAGTGGCAGGTGGATAGTCCTCGTGCGGTCCAAGAGGTTGGTGGCATCCATAGATGCTCTGATGCAGGTCCTTGTAGAGGATTGGATGGGGTGGACTGTGGGGGGTTTTATATACGAATATTTATGTGGGAGGATCCTTAACAAATGAAGGAATCGATGGTGTTATTGTTTTTGGATTTGGAGGTTGAAAATGGGCATTGATTTGAAGACTTTTTGTATTTATTGAAGAATGCAGAAGAAAGTGGGTGGCTGGCGTGTGCCACCAAGGCATGGCCCTTCCCTTCAAATCTCAACAATCGTCAGTGCGCTGGCCTAGAATCTTGAATGGTACCTCTGTAGTACGACAGGACAGGGTTTGTTACCCCTTCGTCCCCAGGGCCCCGAGTATGCAGATTACGTCCTCTGGAGGTGGGTGGCTCGACTGGGCAGAAACGAAAATTCAGTGACTCTTGCAGAGAATTTAAAGGTCTGAATGGGATCTGAATGCGATCTTATTTTTCCTTGTTGAGATAAACTTTTTAATTTAAAATATATTCTTATTTTCAAATTCAATTTTTGACATTTTTAATGTCAATTTTTCATTACCACCCTCATCATTGCATTTTCATCTCATCTCATCCCATGACTACGTCCCATTCGAGCATGGTAGACTTTAATTTGGCCTAGAGTTATTACGAACTAAATTAATGTCTAAATTATAGTGTGATAGAATTAATTATATTATGGACACGGAATTTGTGTAAAAAAAGCTAATCTAATCTAACGTTGAGATCGATCCAAAATATTCAGAAAAGGACTGAAGATTCCAAAATTCTACTATTGAAATTTTTTTTTTACAGTTATGATGTGTGTTAGCTTATTTCACACTAATCAACCCCTTGCTCTGGGGTGACTAGCAATACTTGTGCATGGCGGATTTTGACTACCGATCTTCCTTCATTTGGAAGATAATCTTTGTCCTCCTAATCACTTATGTGTACATTCACGATTGACTCTCCGCCAATTTCGCCCAGCTTAGGCGATGGATGATGGTTGAACAGCCCTTAATAGGTACAAACATTCATATCTCATTTATTGCAAGGCAGCGGTTCAAGGATAGGCCATTCAGCTCTATGCTCTTCCATTAAGGGTGTGTTTGGGAATGAATAAAATTTTTATGAAAAGTTTTGGAGGATAAAAGCTGTCAAATGATGTGATATGATAAGAGTAATGATGAGTAGTAAAGAGGATAAAGTTAAAATAGATAAGTTAGTTGTGTAGATAGTTGTGTAGAAATGATTGAAAAGTAGGGTAGTTGTATAGGAAAATATGAAAAAATGATTAAAAAATATAATAGTTGTGGAGAGTAAAAGTTTTAGATTGAAAAGTTTTAACTAGATATTTTCTATCAATTGTCAAACACACCCTAAATATCGAATTAATGACTATATACTCGTTTTATCTATTTTCCTTTCTCTCGACCCCTAAGGGGGATTTGTTGCTAAACCGAGGGTTCTCTCCTACCTTTGAGTGAGAAGGTTCTTTTCTTCCTTCTATCAAGGGGATGCTATTTAGTGCACACAAGTGCAAAAATCTATTTTTTATATTTTTAAAAAAAAATTTACAATTGTTAATCCACGTGTATTAATTTTTACAATTTTTAGAGATTCATAGATATTTTTTTGAATTTTTTAAAATTAGTGGCAATTTTGTAATTTATGAATTACGAAAATGTCATCGATTTTAAAAAATTCAAAAAATATCTCCAAAAAGGTAAAACTTCATACTCATGTTAAATATAGCTAATTAACAATTGTATAAAAATTTTCAAAAAATATTTAAAAATTGGGTTAAATATATCCAAGTGCATTTAATAAAGTCCCTTTATCAAATTCACATAATAATTTTACAATTTTTTATATATTTTTATTAAAAATCAATATTTTGAAAGGTGAAAATGACTTAAATAACTAAAAACTATTATTTTTAAAATTCAAAAAATATATGTGTGCATGTTCAAAAATTATAAAATTTAATTTATGAATTAAATATACTTAAGCAACATTCTCATGAAAAAAATTAAATAGAGAGGATAACTTCTATACATTCTATTCTACCAATTCACTTCGATGGGATAGTTTAATTTGGGGCCCATCTTGGTTGCTTTCTTAAATATAATTTATGCATTATATTTGAGTTTTAATTTCTTGTTGAAATAAGTAATATAAAATATAATAATCTCATTAGATCTTACAAGATAAGCTCAAAATGGAGTAATATCATTCTTGACATATTATAACTAAATATAGTATATGCAGTTAACTTTTCAACCTTTTTGCAGTTAAAATTTTAATTTGTTTAGAGTCGATCAAATGCAACCAAAGATTTAGTTACATTCAATCAAATGCAATCAATTGTATGTTAATTGCAACTAAGAGTTTTTATTTCTATTTGTAATCAAATTTTAATGGTTATTTTAAATTTTTTTGTCGTATGTAATATAAAAATGGCTATATTTAATCAAATGTCATCATTCAAAAGCAACTAATTATTTATAGCTAAATAATTAAATATAGCCGTAATATGTCTAACGCAACCAAATATATACTATACATGGCAAAAAATTAGGAAATTTGTTTTAACGACACTATAGAAGCACTTCCCCATTGTAGTAAAAATAATAATTAAGAATAGGTCCGTATCCAATGAGGTTGACTAATATGAAATCCCGGTAATCTTTTATAATTTTTTAGTAAGATATCAACCTATTTGATATCCTTTCTCTATTAATTAATTTTAAAAACTGTATATCTTCATGTAAGATCTCGTATAAATTAAAGAACCAAAATTTGTTCAAGAATTAATATAAATCCTTTAATAATTTTGGTCACTCGAAAAGTATTTTTCATGTTCTTTTCATATGGATAAATTTTTCCATCCTTATAAATCTTAATATTTATGTAAATGAGTAAATTTTATATCTTTCTACATATTTTTTGTATATTAAACCATGTATCCAACGAAGGTTTCTAATCCAATTAATTTCATATATTTTAAGTGATTAGATGGTACTAATATTATTATTTACTGATTTGTTTTAATTTTGATAAGAATTGGCTAAACAACGAACTCCTTAGCCCAAAGAGATAGCCGACAATAGCATGAGAAGTGACAAATTTCGAAGACCAAGGCCTCAGGCTAGGCCGCTTCTAAGGGCTTGCACCCTCAAAGCAAAAGACTGAGCCTCCCCCAAGATTGCAAAATTGGATAGAAGTAATAACATTCTATTAACTTCAAATTACTTCTTGATAAAAAAAAAAAAAGGTGATACATCATAAGTCGTTCGAATAAGCCTTATTTGGTGTTCAACAAACCAAAGACAGACACGTGAACTTAAAGAATGTTTAATGAAATAATTACAAATCCCTTCCTTACACTAAGCATATGCTATAACTAGCTAAGTAGTGTATAAAACTAACATTGACCTACAAAGAAAAAGATTGAGGACCCAAAGGAAGTTACGCATCGAAGATTCCACCTTGGAGGATATTAAGCCAAGGAGATCCCTGTCTGAGAAGAGAAACCCTAGAATGGAAGGACGTTTTGAAGAGAAGGAGAATAGTAGTCATTTGGGAGCAGATGACTCAAGACTCTCAAACATGAGCATATAGAACCTTTTTGGTTCCTGCTCGAGCTCATCTCTTATCCTAAAGAAGCTGGAGGAGACTCCATGAGTGCATGATTGAATAGCTAGAAAATGGGAACTTGAACTTGATGTCAAATGCAAAATCCTCTTGCACATAGGTCAAAATCAAAAGCTAATATTCTCGAGCAAATTCACCCCCAATAGGGTGACTTGAGCCTACGTGCTTTCCTTATTAGGAGCTCTTACCGAGAGTGTTTATCATCAAAAACCTCCTAAAGTAAAGGGCGAACTAGAAATAGGAAAAATTACCTTGTCTCTGTATTCTACTTCTTATAACTTTACTACTCCAAAATAGTAGATCTTTAGCCACCACAAGCCCCATAGTTTTTGGGTGATTCTGTGTTCACAGATCACTTTTTTTTTCCATATAAACATCCGAGTCTATCATCTCAATTTTCTTCTCCCTCTCTCTGCGTCCTTTTTACCAGATGACCTAAGCCTCTGTTACGGATCGGTAGAGCCTCATGCTAAAGGTGGAACTCGTCATCTAGGGTCGTAAGCTAGGAACGATTTCTAAATATTTGAAGCCCCGGCTATAGTCTCGCTAACACCTGAATCGTAAATTCTAAACCATAATAGATCTTATTTTAAAAAAAATTATATAAAACGGCCTTTCCAAAATTTGAGTAAGATTGACATGGTTTAGTAACAAAGCTTAAAAATGGAGATAGTTAGATGGTTAAATTTTGTTAAAAAAAATTAAAATTGAAATGAAAAGGTAACTTGCTTCGCAACTCTTCATTGGGCTTCTTTGTGCCCCATCTTGGGTTATGATTCAAAGGAAGAGAAGGGATATGGGCTCATACCATTCCTAGCAGGCTGTCGTCTTAGACAGTTTCCCTTGTGAGTCATGAGTAAAATATTCCAAAAATGCACATCTCCTACAAATGACGATGCTACTTTCAAAAAAAAAAAAAAAAAAATACAATGCTACTGTAGCACCCGCCGGGAGCGCTACGATGGGCTCGGAATGGGTTTCCCGGGCCTTAGAGATGTGGATCGTGTTGGAAAGCAACGCGGGCTTAGATTTCCTGCATTCACATGGGGTAAAATAAGTTAGGCCTCACGTTTTTTAGAAAAATGGGTGTATGGGCGTTTTCTCGTGATTTTGGCGGCATGACGGCTAAGACGGGGCTTTCCATACACGGGTCGAGTCACGAATCCGGCAGCATAACGGCAGCGTACTATGCTGGAATTTGTGGACCCGCGTGCACCCACCTTGCCGGGGCGTTAGCTCAAACACGCACACAAGAAAACAACGAAAATGGAGTCGCCACCGATCTTTAAAGGGAGATCGGCCCCTATTTAAAGAAATAAGGCACTAGTAATACAGAATCTGGGTTCCGGCCTTCAAGTTGAAGCAAATATGGAGAAATCTGCCAACCCGAGGCGGTTTACACAGCGTAAAAGGGGAAAAATAAAAAGGGTTTAAGAGAACGGGAGAGATGGAAAGGGGAAAATGGGAAAAGAGGTGTGGAGCGCGTAAAGCATAGAAGCCGGGATGCCGGGGCGTTGCTGCAGACTCCCGTCCTCCCCTTGGGATGCCTCTCTTCAAGTGTCCTCAAATGAGAGGGGAGCTCCTCCTTTTATAGATGTTGGAGTGGGCTTTGGGCTCCCTTGAGGTCATGGACTTGGTCCATGGGCCTTGACTTGAGTTGGGATCATGGGCTTTTGGCTTGGACTCAATCCACCTACTTGAGCTTGGGTTGAGATCGTGGGCCTTGGGCCGCTTGAAGAGTTTTGGACTTGGTCCATAAGCTTGGCTCGGTGGGCTAGAGCTTGGCTTAGCCCATGGCTTTTGGGTGGGCCGTTGTAAAGGCCCAAAATAGTAGAAAAGCCTGCTTCTGAGGCTTAGTGGGCTAGAGCTTGGCTAAGCCCGTTTGTTTCGTCTGGTGGACTGCTTTGTGGAGCCCGTTGGGGTGGCCTGTGGGAGCTTCGCTCTTTGTGGGCCGGATCTAGTTTGTTGAAAAGCCTGCTTCGAGGCTTAGTGGAGCTTCGCTCCCGTGGGCTGAGTGCGAAATGACCCGCTTAGTTGGCTTCAATTTCCTTTTGCATTGAATTTGGTTGGGCTTGAATCTTGTGTCCAATTGTCCGTCTTTGGGCCCCGAGGGTGGGGTGTCAACAGCTACGTGCCACGATGATGCATGGCGTCGTGATAACACGTGTGCCCCTCCGTGGGCTGACATTGGATCGAATCTTGTAGGATGCAGGTATATTTAAGTGGTATTTTACAATTTAGTATATCTGTAATCAGGTTTCCATAATTTTTCTCTGTCATGGGGGTTTACAATTTCCCCTATGGTGAGGGTTTAAGAAAAATTTTCCTTCATGCTGTGAGGGTGTGAATGTTCTTCATTATAATAATAGGATGCCATGATGTATATAAAATATAAAAAAAAGAATACAATGCAACATCAGCCAAGGCATAACTCAATAGTTTGACATTACATGTATTAAATATAGATTAATAGTTTTATAAAAATATAAAAATGAATTTTATACTTGAGGGCAAGAAAAAACTAACAATGGATTAGAACCCCTATTTTATTTTTTATGGAACCATCCACCTTGGATGACCAAATACCTAATGGAGGTGTATTTTAGGAAAAGAGTAACAACTTAAAACTCTAAACTTCTCTATCCTAACACAATATATATATACACAAACTAATGTCACTCACTTGGGAATCTAAGTGATGGCTGAAAAACATCTCAAACAAAAAATGATGATTGAAACTTCTGTTTTAAAGTGCTGAAAAAAGATATTTTCATTAATAAATACTCTGCTCGGAATCCCATAAGCTCAACTAAACGAAACCTTAAGCTGGCCAATTTTCACCCACTATTCTTACCGTCACTTAACCTTTCCCTAGCTTTCTATATTTTCTTATTGAAGTTAATACATGCGCAAGACTGTCACCAGCGGCGCACCACAGCGTTCTGCGGTTGACGCGGGATCGAATCCCATTCGGGATTTCGGTCCCAAATAGATGGGTGTGGGAGCGGTTTGTCTCCCGGATGAGGTGTGGGAGCAGGTGGTCTCCCAGGTGGCTGTTGGAAGTTGTGTCTTCCAGATTTCTTTGGGATGTTATGTGTCCCCAGATTTGTAAGAATGTCTCAGATCTTCAATATCATATGCGTTGAGATACATGTAATTATATACCAATCAAAAAAAAAAAAAAAAAAATACATGCGCAAGACCACCTAGATTTCACTTCTCATGAAATTTTATAATTATCTAAATTTATTAGTATTTATTTTAATTTTCAAAAATAAAACAAAATAACAATAAATTTAAAAAATTACCAAATTTAACAAGGAGAAAGATCTTATACACATTTATAAAAAATAAATATTTTTAAAAAAAATTCTAACCCCCATGAAAGATTGCCCTCCTTCCTTTTCCCACATCTTTTCTGTATTTCTAAAAGACAATATCCTACGAACACTATGCAAAAGTCATTTAGATTTTGAAATGATTTTAGTGGTAAAATTATCGCCTTCTATTATTTTCTTTAATCAGACCACATCTCAAAGTACCAATAGGAAAAAAGGCAAATTTCATATTTACCCATATTTTATCCTTAATTTCATTTACGCTTAAAAATTTTCAAAATTTTCAGATATATCTATGTATTTTATCTAAAAAACTATGCGTACCCATGATTCTTTGTAAAATGTCAAATATGTCCAATTTTAATTATAATTCTAAGTTCAAATTTACATTAAAATACATTTTTAGTACTTTTATAACTACAAAATTATAGTTTTACCACTGTAGAATCATGTATCATTTGAATGTAAAATTTTATTTATAAATTCGTAATTAGGTTATGGGCATATTCACCATTTCATGTAGGAGCACAGGTACGAATGAAATTTTAGATAAAATACATATATATTTTTGGAATTTGTGAAACTTAAGGGATATAAGTGGAATTACAAGTAAACATTCATGAATATACGTAGAATTCATCCTAAGAAATTAGAAAAATGATATTGTTGGATGAAAATAGTTAAAATATATTATCTATATGTTTTTCTTTTTCGTTCGCAAATATAACCCATGTGTTTTGAACGTGGATTACAGCACTCTGGAAATTGACTATCCTATACCATGTACCTTCTGCTCCCACCCTATTTTGTGCTAAACCCTTTTGACAAACCTTGTGTTTTTCCATTAGATATAAAAATAGTAACATTTTGACGCACAGAAAGGTAAGTGTGTATTTGGCAATGAGTAGAAAATGTTAAATTAAAACTTTTCAATCTAAAACTTTTTACTATCCATAATTATCATATTTTTTAATCAATTTTTCACATTTTCTTATACAACTGTCATACTTTTCAATCATTTCTACACAACCATTCACATAACTAACCTATCTATTTTAACTTTATCTTCTTTCCTCCTCATCATTACCCATATCATATCACATCATTTGACAATTTTTACCCTCTAAAACTTTTTATCAAAAAGTTTATCCATTCCCAAACACACCCTAAATTATCTTATTTGTATAAACATACTTAAATTTCCATATTTTATATTAAGCATGGCGCAAGCAAATATGAGTCATCTGGATATGCGTTCCGGTGCAAAACACATTTTTATTTTTAAATTTTCTTAGAAAACTATTAATCGTGTATTTAATATCCGCATTAATTTTTTCCATTTTTAAATATTTGTATATATTTTTTCTATTTTCAAAACAGGAGTATTTTAGTAATTTAAAAATTACTATAACCTCCATCTTTTAAAAATAAAAATATATATATACAACTCCAAAAATGGTAAATTTTGGTTTATAAATTAATTACACATAGATTAAAAATTTTACAAAAAATTATTAAAAATGATTTTTGCATTAAGTGCATCTGGATGCATTAAAACATTACACAACGAATATAAATGATACAATTCCAAATGTTATAAGTTATAACATACCTATATGGTGAGCGAGTCTTGCGTTTTGATCCTGGACATCTTACCAGACCTATACTAAAGCCCCACCTCAGAAGCATTTAATATTAGTATTTAACGATGATAAAGATATTCAAGGATAGCGAAAGGAAAAAGAATGGATTAGTTATGCGAATATGTGCAGGCTGCAGCGGTTTCCATTCCCAGGCCCTGGATTCGATAATATGTATTCCTTCCTCACGAATGCTTCACCATCTCTGGATTCTCCAGTCCTGCTCCACTGCACCCAAGTAATTCTCATTGTGGGCTTCACAAGAACAAGCTCAAATATGGAACCTAGTAACAGTTAATATGGTCTGGATTTGATGGCCCGCTGTGTGCTGGATAGCTTTTAGATCCATTGGAATCGTTGTAATGCGATTCAGCCAGTTTAGTGGCTCGACGTCTTTGGGATCAATAATGGTTATTCAACTAAAATTTTAATTTATTAGTTTGATAGAAGTTTTTGTAGGCCGCCAAGATATATTTTAGTTTTTTGTACGAATCTTTAGTACTTTTACAACTATATAATCATACTTTTACAGCATGTATCATTTGAACGTGAAATTTTAACTATAGAATTATAATTAAGCTTGGATTTATTTATGATTTGATGCTTATATAAATGTGAATTTTTAAGTATAGAATCATAATTGAATTTAGGCACATTTCTTATTTATGCTCATTTGAGTGTGAATTTTAGCTATAAAATCAAAATTAAGTTGAGTATATATATGTCATTTCAGAGAATACATAGTTATGAATAGAATTTTGGGCGAATTACGTGAGTATATATATATGTGTGTGTGCGTATTTTAATTGAGAGTATATTTAGAATTATTAAAATGAAAATATTTGAAATTAGGAGCAAGACTTGTAGGTATATTTGTGATTTACCCTAGATTTATATTAATCATGATAAGGATAGCCACAGGAAGATTTTGAAAGATAAGGGTGATGAAAAAGAAGGGTCACCCAAATCTTTCGCATGAAAATAACACAACTAAACTAAAATTTTAACAACATCATACATGATATATGTAACTAGTCTACACCAAAGAATCTCGCTTTATATAAAAGCAATTTATTGCCAACCCATTTATTTTTCAACTTTTGATTATTAGTAAGAAATTCAGTTCATTTATCTAACATCATTTGTTTTGCTATGAGACATGAGACCCAATTTCATCTAAGTAACCTCAACCATTTTTTTCAACTTTAATAATTCATGAAAATTTCCTATGTTCATTGTATTTAGTATCAATTTTTTCCACTTCAAGTTTCATAAAGTAGGGGTGGAAATTGGTGCGGGTCGACCCGTGACCCGGCCCTTTTTGGCAGGGTAAAATCAATATATTTTTAACCCGGCGTAGGGATGGGTCAGAAATTTTGACCCGAATTTAAAAGTATGGTCGGGGTGGGTCGACCATGTCCTGACCCGAAGAGTCCGACCCACCCCGCATATACTAATTTATTAAAAATTATAAGCCTATGTTTAAATATTATTATTATTTTCTTTCAAAATTCTCACTTTTTTATATTCAACTCTATCAACAATAGAAGAATCAATTTATTCAAAAAGTAATATAATAATCAATAAAAAGAATTTGTACATAAATAACCTTTATGTGTAATTGTATATTAACCTATTTTAATAAACTTATATTATATTTTCAAATGTTTTGTTTTCTTAATTATGTGTTTTTTAATAATTAGTGAAATATTAAAGTATATAATATTTAAATTTATTATAGATGTATACTTATGTTTGATAGGTATATAAATTCTTAAAATTATCTTTTTGACCCGACCCGCTATCCCCAAACCGGTTCGATATCAACCCGAAATTTGTCCCTGAACTTATTAAAAAAAGTGAGGGTGAAACTGACCTTGTTCTGATCCGGTATAAAAAGAAGATCAAAGTCAATTTTTAAAAAGTATGGTCAGTGTTGGGCAAACCTTGACCCGGTATGGCCTGCCCCGATTTCCACCCCTACATAAGAGCAGGGCTTCATCCACCATGGGTGATGCTCATTCCTAGAGCCACCCAATTCACCCAATTCGCATTATGGGCTTCACAAGAACAAGCTTAAATAGGAAGCCCAGTAATAGTTAACATGGGCTGGATTTGTTGGCCAGATTATCCAAATGGCTGTTGAACATTTAGAACCGATTTCAGGGAAATCAGCTAGATTCGTGGGCGTGAGTGAGGCGGTGAGAGAGAGGGGCAGAAGAAATGAGGGAGGGAGAGGGATCCGAAAGATGGACGATGCCTGCCTAATAGCAGTCTCCGGGCAAAAATTCGAGGCATTAATTGCTCCTGTGTATCAACTATCAAGCAGGTTTTTTGAAATTAATCGGATGGCCCAAAAGATGCCCGCCCGATTGTATAGCATGCGTAGTCGACAACAGCACACGTTTCTGATCAGATCATCTCTCGCAACTCATTATATAATTACTCAACTTTTTAATATTATCTTTATATTTTAATTATTTTTTCACAAATGTCCATAAAACTGTCCCTTTATTCTGATTTTATTTGTCATATCACACCTTCCATTTTTAAAAAATTTATCTCATCTTTATTTTTCTATTTTTATAAATTTACAATTTCCAAACGACTCTTGAATTATGCTCTGTTCCCGATTTGGGGTGCAACTTGGGCCGGGTTCGGCCCGAACCCGGCCCGCCGAACCCGAATTCAAATAGGTATCGGTTTCGGGTTCAGGCAAGCCCGAACCCAAATTTGCATTTATATAAAAGATATAATTTATATTATAATAATAATATATTATAATAATAACATATTACTCATGGATGGATGATAGACAATAGAAGTATGGCATGGTAGGCATGGACAGCTCATCGCCGAGACAATCTAACGTCTTAAGTGATTTTAACAAAATACCTATTCCCAATTTACATTACGATACAGGGCCAACAGTTTTTTTTAAAAAAATTACTCTTCACGCCTTTTCTACTGAACCCTTTTGACCAACGAAATCCTGTGATACTAAATATTAAATTTTTTTGAGATCTTTTTTTCTAACGGAAAAATTTATCAGAACTTTAAAATTATAGTTGTAAAATAAGCTTAAAACAATAGAGGAGTAAAAAAATACAATTAATGATTAATAATACAATTTTATTGACGACGTTTACACATAATCCATATTCTACTTGATACAAAGAGAATGCTCAAAACAGGTTTCTTTCTTTCTACTCTTAAGCGGTATTTGAATTTTTCTTAATTTCATACAATAAATTATTTTTTAAACTTTTTTATATAATAGATTTGTGATAAAAAATTATATATAAGATGAGTAACAAAGACATATTAATAGAAGATGTCAACCCGAAACTCAACCCGAGCCCGAATTTCAAAAATAGGGTTAGGGTTGAGGTTTACAAATAGGGTTAGGGTTAGGGTTAGGGTTGAAGTTTTACAAATAGGGTTAGAGTTAGGCTTGAGGTGAACCCGAGTTTCATGAGCCCGAGTTGCACCCCTATTCCCGATGATATAACTAAATAGGATGAAAATGAGGTGAAGAGCGTATAAGGTATTAAAAATGGTAAGAAATAGCATTGTAAATGTAAAAACTAAGTTTATTATGTATGAAAAAAAATTTAAAATTACATTATAATTTGAAAAAAGAGTTTTAAGGAATGGGAAATTTCGTTCCATTCTCGTCTTATTTCGTTTATTGAAATGACTGTAAAAAAGGGCACATACTTTGCACCTTGAGCCCCACGCACCAATTTTTGCCATGTGTCCGTAACAACTATGGCCGGATCAAATCTTATTTTTCTCAATGTCATGCCAAATGCTCATAAGCTATCGAGACAATTAAGGGAATCAACCATTGTCAATTTGAAGTCCAATTTTAATGCACTGGGTGTATAAAAAAAATTTGATCTTTTTTGAATTTTTATAAAACTATTAATTTAGGAATATTTAATTTATAAATCAAATTTTTACCATATTTGGAGATGTGTATATATAATTCTTTGATTTTTTAAAAAAATAGAAGGGTCTGGGTCATTTTGAAAAATACCACTATTTTTAAAAATTTAATTATATTTTCAAAAATGATAAAACTTAGTTTATTGATTAAATGTACTTAGATAAACAGCTTTATAAAAAATTTTAATGAATTTTGCACCTAAGTGCATTAAATTTTCAATGCATTCGAATATCTTAAACATTACACGTCAACTTGTTTGGCCAAATTCATTATTATCATTATTACTTATGAAAAAAAAAGACGTTTCCATATTCTGGTCTAATTTTGCAGGGGTAAAAGGAAGATGACTAGATACTTAACATCAATGTCAAGGCAACGAAATCAAAATGGGACGGAATCGGCCGGTTGAGCCTGTCCAACCGGGGACCGGGTTACATCGGCAGTCTAATTGGTTCGGTCCAGTTGAGGCAGAAATGCATTGCCTGTGGTTTTGGCTTTTGTGAAGAATTTAATGATGGCACTAATGTGGAATGCGAAAAAAAAATGTAGGGGAAAAATAATTTCACCTACAGGTTATATAAATACGGGATTATGTGATATTAAAATGAGTTAATAGATAATATGTTTTTAACTTTTTTATTTATCTTTTTATTTTATATACGAGGAATGATCCTATTAGCGCGGACTAAATAAATGTTCCGTTTAGCCCATCTCAAAAAATTAATTTATAACAATTTTTTTATATTTTTCTTCATACGCTTGTTTATCTAAGTGTATTTAAGATATAAACAATATATTTTTTTTATATGTATTTAATATGTAAATTAAATTTTACCGTTTTTGGACATGTATATATATTTTTTTTGAAAATTTTAAAGATAGGGGTATTTTAAATACATATATGCATAGATGTTTAAAATATAAAAAAATATATACATGTCCAAAAAGGGTAAAATTTAATTTTCATGTTAAATATATATCAAAAAATATATACACATGTCCGAAAATGGTAACATACTTCTATCTTTAAAATTTTCAAAAAAATTATATTTATATGTCCAAAAATGGTAAATTTTAATTTACATGTTAAACACATATTAAAAAATATATATACACATATCCAAAAATGATAAAACTTTATTTATATGTTAAATATACTTAGATAAACAAGCTTACGTAAAAAATAAAAAGAAGTTGTTGTATATAAGTTTTTGAAGTGGGTTAACCAGAACATTTACTGATATTGGGTTAATAGAATCATTTCTCTTCATGTATTATAAAAAAATCGACTTCAATCATTAGCCTCCATCTGAAAAAACCAAAAAAAAAAAAAGGGCCCGTGCTGTATCAGCAGGACAAGTAAAATCACACTTCATTCATTCATTTTTACATGCCTTTAAATTTTTTTTTTTTTTTGAAGGATCAGTTTTTTACTTTTTTTAAGGTATATGCCTTGGTTTGAGTTCGTAGGTTTTAGCGTGCCGTATTCGTTGCACTAGTTTCATAAGGGCCTGTTTCAAAGGATGCAAAATTCTTATATGGAATTTCTACCCCCGTTCCTGAAATAGTTTTTTCATTTTCGAAATAGTTTTTTGAATTTATAGTACAACTTTTTATATTTAAATTTTTTTTTTTTTAATTCTCAATATCCATCACCAGAGAAGCTTTGTCTCATTTAAAACAGGCCAGCGAGAGCCAGGCCGATTTGTAACACATTTTAGCACCCACCCGTACTCTTATTTGGGCCAAACAGGCCCAGAGAGGATCATGCTGTGAGCTACCGTGGCAGCAGCTGCATGCGGGTCCCAGTAAGCATTTCATTGTCAAGCATGATGATATCTACGACAAAAAACTGACAGCCACCAGATTTCCCCCTCGGCCGCCGACGAGTTGGAATCCGAATTTCGGCTGGTTTGCACTTCGTAGTTTATAGAGGACGGCTTTTTTTTTTTTTTTTTTTTTTTACGTAAAAGCATTATTGGCTGTACATAAAATTTTTCATTGTACATCATTATTTTATTTTTTAATTATTTATTTGTATTCTCTTATATAACTAACAATCTTTTCAATTATTTTTATACAAATACTCACATAATTAGCTTATCTGTGCTCATCACTGTTGTCTTTATCGTATTACATCATTTTTTCATATCACGTCATTTTCTTTCATTTCAAAAATTTGTATACCGACAACTTTTTATATAAAAATTTTATTACTTTTCAAATATACTATATATTTTTTTGATATAACCTAAAATTTAAAAGCTCTATTTGCATTTATCTCAATCCATTTTTGATTTGGGCAAGGAACTATCAAAATAGTGGGTTCCTTATTATATCTCCTTGTTGTTGTTTTTATATCTAAACCATTAACAGTATCTATCCAAGATTATTCAATTATAAAACTAAGAGAACTTCTTTATATTCTCATGTTTATGTTAATCTCAAAACTTTTTCAATTAAAATTTTTCAATCTAAAACTTTTTACTCTCCATAACTACTCTATTTTTTAATCATTTGTTCACATTTTTATATATAAATATCCTACTTTTTAATCATTTTTACACAATTGTCTATACGACTAACCTTTCTATATTTATCCTTATTATATCACATCACTTTCTTTCATTTACAAAACTTCTCTTCTAAAAATTTTATCACTTCTCAAGCACATTCTAAAGATAATAAAATTAGAATATATAAGATAAATGAATAGAAAAAATGCGAAAAAATTGTAAAATAAGATAATTATGAGACAAAATGTGTGGTTAATGCACTGTTTAATAACAATGAGAGGTGTAAAACAATTTTTCTATTCTTTTTAAAAAATAATTTAATATTTTAACTACATATTTATCATATTTGTTTCATTTTCATCCTTATATTTTAATCGTTTTTCACACAATTACCATATATTTCTTTATATTTTACCTTTATCATATCACATCACTATCATAATTTTTTAAAATATTTTCGGCTCCACTTTCCCACTTTCTCCCTCCTTATGTTACTAAATGATGCTTAAGTAAGAAAATTTTTATCATTTGGCCTTGTTTGGATACAACAAAAAATTTTTAATGCAAAACTTTTCATTCTTCTTCGTAACTATTGTATTCTTTAATTATTTTTTAATGTCTTCATATACAACTATAATTTTTAATGATTTCTATGTAACTACTGGTTCAATTAACCTACTTATATTTAACTTTACTACCTTTACTCTTCATTATTAATCTTATCATATCACATCATTTTCTACCAATTAAAAACTTTTATATTAAAAATTTTTCATCTAAAAAATTTTATGTTTTCCAAACGCGTTAAAAGTATGTTTGAAAAGTGATAAAACTTTTAAGGTATGTTGGGAAGTGATAAATTTTTTTACAAAAATTTTATGTAAAAGTTTTGAAACATAAAAAAATAATGTGATATAACAAAAATAATAATAGGGAGTAAAAAGAATAAATTTAAAATAGATAAGTTAGATGTATAAGTAATTGTGTAAAAATGATTGAAAAATAAGGTAGTTATATAGAAAAAAGTGAAATTTTTTTTTTTAAATGATAGCAATAGAGAGTGAAAATTTTTAATTTGAAATTTTGTTTGGTGTAAACGAACACCTCCCTTAATGAAAACCTTTTTGGGCAGAAGTTTTTTAATTAGTAGAAAATAATAAAATATGATAAAGTTAATGATAAGAAGTAAAAAGAATAAAGTTAAAATAGATAATTAATTGTATATATAGCTATGTGAAAATAATTGAAAAGTAAAGTAGTTGTGTAGGAAGACATGAAAAAATAATTAAAAATTAGGATAATTATAGAAAGTGAAAAGTTTTAAATTAAAAAATTTTAGTTGAAAAAGTTTTAAAGTTTGTCAAACACCTCTTGATATATTTTCTAATATATTATTATTATTATTATTATTTTCTTTTTCTTTTTCTAACGCTACTCTATATAGAAAACCTCTTATGATCCCATTCACGTTGAACACCTAAAATTTTTAACTAATTTTAATGTGTTTGGTAGAAGAGAAAGAATACATCCCTTTTTTACATTTTTTTGTTTCTTTTAAATTTATTTTGTCAATAATATTTACCTTAATTATTATATATTATTGTTGGTATTTATTTAATTTTTTCCAATAGTTGCATTATTCTCTTTTTCCCAGTATAGAATATTGGAGGCTACCATTGCATCATTCTAGATAGATGTAATAAGGGAAAATCAACAACGTCAACCATTGAATGAACATGAATAATATTAATAGTGGGCTTAAAGACCACCATGATAGCTTCAACACTGGCAGTCACATTGGTAGGCACAGCGGCATGATGCCTGACTGGTCGTGAATTCGACCTTTTGTCCCTCTAGTGGTGGAGGTATATGTTGTGCCCCGTTAATGGGGGCATTATTTGGTTCCTCCGTTTTGTGAGGCTTATGCATGTATTGGTTTGTAATATCATATAGCTTCATGCAGATATATATATATACATGAATAAAAAAGACTACCATGATAAACCCAATGTATATAACATATTTTTTTCAATAATGTTTTAGCTTGATTTTGATTACAATAAGAAAAGAGGATGGTATGTGTAGATTGAGAATCGAAAGTTGTCAATGTACGGTTAAATGATTGTTTTGGAATGAAGTTTGTTTATGTGTCGATGGATGCTAAGTTTGCAAAAAATATATTTGAAATAACGCGTTTTAATAAGGTGTTTGGTTTGAATAAATGTTAATTGAAATGTTTGGATTCTATATAAAAGCTTGACTTTACGATTTTATCGGAACATTAATGTTTTCATGTAGACATCGATGGAGATGGTAAACGGAATAGTTGTTCATATTCTATTTTTCTAAACAACACTAGATTCGGAAAAACATTAATGTATTGATTTTGAACCTTGTTGAATTTGATGTTGAAAAGCAACCACATTCTCTAAATACAAATATGTAGGGACTTTTGTAAAGAAATATCGACAACTTTGATAACATGTCTAAAAATTGAAACTAAACGTCAACCTTATGAATATGTGATTGTGATTCAGGACAATCTTAAATATGCATTGATGATTAATAAGCTAACTAAAATAAATTTATGAAAACTAGTGAATTTTATGTATTATGAAGCTACCTGAATGTAGAAATAAATATCATGTATACCAAATGTGAAAAGAAAAAAAAATCAACTACAATAATTGCAAATAAGCCATTAAAGAGTTATTCATAAAGAATGAAAAGAGCTAAAGTAAAGAAAATCAATTTCATTAGCAAGATTCATCAATCTCTCATTTATCTAGAAGTAAAGTCAGAGGCGAAATAATTTCATGTCAATTTGAAACAATCATCTAGCTACAATTGCATTCTAGGATGGCTAAGAAATGAAGTTGATCCAAAGATACATTTATCTAAATAGTGAAGTTAATCTCAAATCAATCTCACAATCGACCTCAGTTAAGAATTAGCCACAATAATCAAAGGAAGAAGTTTCTTGAAGTTCCAAATTGACCTTAATTTAGATCTTAAAATGAGATTGAATACCAGATCAAAATGATTTCATAATTGTTATTGGATTTACTTCAAATAAAGATGAATGAATCTAAATTATAGTCAATTTCAGCTTAGATATGAAATTCAAGTTGAAGATAAGATTGATCTCTTATTAATTCCATAACAAATACTAAGAGAACACTCAAAGATAAGAGTAACATAACACTAAAAATAAGAAAGGAGCAAAATAAAATAAGATCAAATTTTCAAGTTAATCTCAAGTGCAACCTACGAGCTGAAATCAAAGTAAGAACATTAATTTCACTCTTACGAAAGAATAGAACAAGTCGAGTAAGGAAGGTGAAACTGATGTTTAAATCGATCTCAAGCTAAGATCGATCTTGATATTGATCTCAGTTTGGGCCTACCCTAAAAAGAAAATTTTCAAATAGTCAATGCTTCAATAGCAAGTGAAATCAATGTCTAGATTAATGTCAATTAGATATTAATGTGGGGCATGAAGTCAAATATGGAATAGACCTCACATTAACATGAAATGTCATGTGGAAGAAAGTAGTCATTGTAAAGTATAAGAATGATACCACATTGATTTCACATTGATCTCAACTTCAACCTCAATGTGAAATTGAAGATGAAATTGATCTCATATCGATCTCAAGTTATAATGGTTTATAAATCTGAATGTTGAAGTATTAAATGCTTGTCATTAATTGTCTCAGCAGCCTTAATTCCCTGGATTCTATACAATGCAGACTTAATGACTTTAAGAGGTTAGCTAACACACTTAATGAGCTTTCACTTTCTTCTTGTCAAGCATTAAGTGTTAACATTAAAGTTTGAAACCGTGCCTACTTGCAAGTAAATGATTCCGTTCCTGCCATCTTCTACAAAATTTTCTTATTAAGCTTTTTGTATTTCATCGATCAACACAATTTGTGATGCATAGTTTCCATTGATTTATTTCTTTTATATTTGCTTTGGATTGATATTGGAGATAAGTCTAAGAAGAGATTGAAATAGACGTAACTAGAGTGGTGCTTGTCAATCACTTACTAACATTGTATTATACCTCAGGAGTTGGAATCTAGAAAAGAGTAAATGCTTTAAATTGTATTGCATAATGTTGGATGAAACTTGTGCCTCTAATATTTTCTCCTTCAATCTAAGTCATGCATCATACTTGTCCTTATAAATATTTTTATGATACAAAATCATTTTAAATCTAATTTGTATATAATTTATAGCAAATGCAAATGCATGAGTTTTTTAAACTAACAAATTGTAAAATATTTTGATTAAGTAAATTTTTGATATTTAGATCAAACAAATAAATTGGAATACATGGTGTACAAAAATGTAAAGCCCAATTGTGTTCAAGTGCAGCTGGCTTAATATAAAAGTAAATTCCATAAACTATTTTTATTTCATTAAGCTCGCATTGAACATTAAATCACAATCTAATTGCATTATTTCATCTTAAATAATTTATTTAAGAAAATAAAATTCATCGAAGTCGCATATTTGCATAGGTCATCATCATTCAATAGTATTAATGTATTAAAATTAGTTAATTTATACGTGAATTTTAAAGATTTTTATTAAGCATTTGTAATTTTTAAAATATTATCCTTACATAGATAAATGATTCTATAAACTGTTATAATATTAATACAGCTAATGGCAGACAAAATTTTCTTACTTTAACCAACGAATAGGTCGTGATAAGTGCGAAAAATAAAAGCGTGAAACCCAAGTTTTTTTTTCTAAAAAGCAATTTTGTGCGGTTTTCAAACTGCTCGACGAAACAAAGTAAAAAGTTGCAACTTATAGCATATAATTTATCATGGTACTTATTATATAGTTTTAAATTTGAATCTTAAACAATACTAGTATTATAATTAAAAAATAATGTTGAATATAGTAATTAAAATAAATTTTAATTTAAACAGTCCAAACTAGCCAAAACGAAGAAGTAACATAAATTTCATAGCACGAAAATGTTCCATCAAATTAGAGCACAATATAGTAGAAGCTTATTTTTGGTAATGATCTTATGCAAGTGGCTGCACAATGTCATGTAAGTTATTTTTTGTATTAAATAATATTTATGCTAAACTCGATTATTTATAATATTCTTTAATATCTATTTAGAAATGTTGAAAATTTTTGCGTTTAATTTGGTTAAGTGTATAAAAATTTCTCACTCCTTTCTATATATTTTTGGATATTAATTCACATTTTAACTATCTACCTATTTTACTTATTCTATTACTACTACATTCCGACCATTTTTAACATCTTTACATATAACTATTCTATTTATTTATACTTTATTATCTCTTTTCTTAATAATTACTTCTATTATATCATATTACTCTCTCTTGTTTAAAATAAATTAAAAATTCTATTTTTATTTTTTCCAAACAAATGCTTGTTGGAATATTTCATGGTAATATACTTATTTTCAAATTAACTTTTGTATATTTATTTCTAAATTATTTTAAAATTTTAGAATATCTAAGTGATAAGGGTCAAACTGATACCACCTAAAGAGAGTAGAGCTGGCCAATCAGCCCCTCCTGACAAGTCAAACTTTTAATTGAGAATACTATCATCCTCAATCAAAGGGTTAGACTAACATCATGACATCATTTCTCGAAATGTTTACTGCCCAGAGCGCTCCAATTAATATAGGTGCCTCGAAATGACCTTATTAACTACGACATGGGCAATAGCATTATCATGACTATTTCATTTCATCGTTAAGCCACTCTTATCAGAGGCCACATCTACTGTAACCAATGAAGGTTTAGAGATCTTATAACTCTAAGAATCCTATATACATCTTTGCTCATTTTAAATATAAATTTACTCATTTTCAATACATCTTTGCCCATTTCTAATATATTTTCATTTCGAAATTCTCATCTGATTTTCATCCTATCCCATCTCTAAACTGTCATAATGATTATGGATCTTCTAAGATTAGGTGCATATAACTCCCTTTGAGGAAATAGGTATAAATATTGGGAAACATTGATGAGAAAAAAACGGACCCAATAAATAGATAATAGAGTAATACATTAAACATCCAAACTAAGTTGTGTCGCTGTTCTAGGAAGGGCATATTGCATGTCTGCTACAAAATAGTGGGTTTCATCTTTCTTTGCCCCATCATTTTTGAAAATATCTCCTTTAAGAATCACTTTTTCCCACATAATTTTGTATATAATGGATATTAGGGAAGTAGATTGAGCAAGTGAGCTACTGGCATAGAAGCATGTAGCCATGCATTGTCCCACGATGGCTTATAAGTGCTCAGGTATCTCATCTCACATGCACATGATCTTGTTACCGCAATGGTGTGTATCACCTTTTGGAAGGATTAGATCTTCTCATAGAACCTCATCGCCAATCGTTGCGTGGATCACATATTGGACGAATAGGATCTTCTATTGAAGTCAGCTGCTCACATTCAACATTCTCATTTTCGCATGTGGAAATGCACATGCACATCAGATCTCGACTCTAGAGTCCATAGCAGGTAGGGGGTTAACGGATCGGGTTGGAGGGTTGGAGCATAATTTTGTTCCTAACTCATTTAAAATATCTCAATCATAATCCATTTATTAACCCATTTAAAATATTTCAACCCTAATTTATTTATTAACTCATTTAAAAAATTTCAACCCTAACTCATTTGCAACCTATTTAATAAATGGGTTGTAGGGTTGTTAATGGGTTGTATAGCAAATGACCTAAAGGCCTAAATTCTAGCGGACGATGAACTCGCAGGGAGAAATGAGAATGTTTTTGGCGCAAAGGGAATAAAAATAAAGCAATAATAGAAGAATGGAATTGGACAATAGTTGAAAAATGAAAATTAGGTAGCAGGAGAAAGACTTAGGGGGAAATCATCAAAGGATTTATATTTCTATATATAATTTTAATGTGTTAAACGAGTTAAATAAGTTGAACTGGTTAAATGAGTTAAACGGATTACTAAACAGGTTGACAGCTTATAAAGTCTCAACCATAATCAAATTATTTAATTAAATTTTTAAACGGGTTAGTGGATCATAACTCATTTATTCAAAAATTTCAACACAAACTCATTTATAAATTGGTTGGACGAGCAAGTTGACAGATTGATCATGACCGTTAATACCCATAACAACAAGTAATAGACGTGCACTGTTGCACACGTGGGCTTCAGCAAGCGAACGGATGCGAGTATACTCGAGAATTCGTGCACTGGCGCGGGCAACACGAGCCGCAAAGCTAGGATCATCTTGGCTCATTAAACGGTTCCGGGCCGATGCATCGAAGTTGGTAATTGGTATACGTTTAACAGGCGGAGGTTACTTAGTCTACTTAATGTAAATGGCTTAGATAGGTTAAATACTTGATTATATTAAAATAATTTTTTTTAATTTTCATTAGGCGATAAATATATAAAATTAAATTGGGTACGTTTAAAGTTTAAACTTAGAAAATCTGGTTAAAATATTTATAATTTTATTCAAATGAATGAAAATTGAGTGGGTAAAAAAAAGGACGAAATGTTTAAGAAATATTTTTGTGGTGAAAAACTTTTGTCATTTGGCATCCTTAACGTTGGCGATGGTCATTCGTACGACTGTTCCATCTATCCAATCATACGTTCAAGTCATTTGCAAGATAAATCATAAATCCACATTGAAAGTGGATAAATTAACATGCTTGTAACAGAAGCCATTTGGTCATCGTGAAATTGGATGTGGAATGTGAATGGTTTTATTTGTCGTGCGCAGTTAAAAAAAGTGTACTGTAATTTAAAAAATTGCATGCGAAGTAAGAAAATATATTCATATTTTTTGGAAATAAAAAATACTTTTCGTAAAATTGTAATATTCTATGCTATAGGTTATCCTCGTCCCATTCTGGTATATCCCAATGCCTACCTTGTTCAGTGTCGGACATCTGATCGAAGCATGCAGAAAAACATGCATTTCGTCGATTGCTGCTGAGTGTAAATCCAGTCGGTTGGCTCGAGTTGAGGCTCAAATTCATTTTGTAAACTTTTAAATTCAATTCTATTTTTGCATATCTTAGCCTAATCCTATTTAACCCTATAAAAAATTGGATTAATAAATATATAATATTTAAATATATTTTGCTTAATTAAATCTATTTTAAAATATAAATTTATATGAAAGTATAAAAATTAATCTTTTTATAGAAATACTTTTCAATTTAGGACTTGTACAATAAAATTATTATTAAATAATCTTATTTCAAAGCAACAATGTCTAGTTAATTCTTATGTATTATATGATGATATGACTATTTTTTAATAATTTATTATATTTTATACTATATATGAAATCGGGTCGGGTTGGGTCGGGTCGACAATCATCTAATCCAAGCTAACTTACTTTTGAAATTGTGTGTGATTCAATTCAAATTATATATTCTATTTTTCCAAAATACTTCACCCAATTTTATTCTAAATTGAGTTGAGTTAGTTGGGTTCGGGTTAAGACACTTTATTTACACCCCTAATTGCGGCTGACTGTTGTAGTAATGTACTGATGTCAATGAAACCAATGGAGAAAAAGAGTGAAACGTGAGTAATTTTTAAATTTTTTTTTGTGGTAAAAACAGAAAAAATTCTTCTTATTTTGGTTTTTTTGTTTTTTTTTTGCATTTAGTCCTTTTAACCATGCGTATTGTTTTCTGAACCAAGAGTTTCACATATTTGCTATTTAAACTCTGTAACTTTGTCATATTTGCTATTCGTGAATATAAGCCGACTCATATATACAGTTAAGACAATTTTGTATAGCTTAGTTGAGTTGACTTATAATCACGAGTTGACTTAAACTTGCTAGCAATGTCATTATTGTTAGGCAATTTGAATTTACTCATTTCATGAGTTGACTCATTCAAGGGCAGTATTGTTATTAAAAAATTTGTACAATAACTATTGACAAATTTTTTGTTCGTTTATTAACGTGTATTAATGGTAAAGTTTAAAATACAAATAAGACAAATCTACAAGATTTAAAAGACAAATAAGCGAAATTTGTGAGCTATAAAATAAATATACATAGTTAGAGAGATTAAAGTGATGCATTATACATGCGCAAGCTTATCTTTTAGACCTATTCAAAAATATTTTTTAAATTTTTTTGCAAAATGGTTAATCTAGTTATATTTAATTTATAAATAAATTTTTACTAATTTTGGAGACGTATATATATTTATTTTGAATTTTTAAATATAGAGATATTTAGTTACGTTTCAAAATTTTAATATAACTAAAATACTTTTATGTTTAAAAATTCGAAATAAATATATATTTTTAAAATTGATAAAAATTATTTATAGATTAAATATAATTAGAATAATACTTTATACCAACTTTAACCGAGGGGAGAATCGATCCTTTTTTTATAAGGCTGTTATTTCTTCTATACTATAATTCCTAGATTGTTCTAACCAACCTCCTAATTTAATGGCAAAGGGACTTCCTTCAATTCTTAAATTTTCAATAGCTTTAGTATATCTATCGCTATCTTCTCTTAAAAATTTTAATTCTTTTATGATTTCTTTGATTAATGGATTCATGCTAGTAGATAATAAATTTGTTCTTTTATTCTATCAATTGCAAATTGGACTAATTTTAATGCTTGAACAATTTCTCTATAAGTAATATAATCATGAATATGACAAGTGTAATCATATTGTGAAATGATATAGTTTAACAAAGTTGTTTCTTGTTTTAGGTCTTTTAATCTTTTACTCAAATATCTAATTTGATATGGTAACGTCACGATTATTCTTCATCAGAAATGAATCCCTATTCTAATTCTACACAGAATGATGTCTCATTGTTAATAATATATGTAATACGGTTTGGATGCTCTATCAACTGGGTTTTAATTTTAAATATAATTTTGTTATAGTTTATCCAATAGTAAACATGCCATAATAACAATATGAAAATAATTGTATTCTAACCATTCATTATAAGAGAAAGGAATTTCAGACATAAAAGCTGAAAAACTTACATAGAGATTGACATCAAGCTTACAAGGAATGAAGAAAACTTCTAGACACTCACTCTTGAATATAGCACACTCTTATTACTCAGAAGGTTCGAAGACTCTTCGATGCCTCGACAATACACAACACACCTATTTATAGAAGATGAATTTTACAATGATTGAAATCCGGAGAGGACTTGAGAGGAGCATAAGTCCGCTGTCTCTTCAGCTGGGCGACGTGTCCTGGATAAGGATGAAATTGAGCAGCCCAATGTGCGATAACTTTAATAATGCTTCTGCTTTAGCATCTCTAAATAGTTTTTTTTCCTTGAGCATCTTAAGATAGTAATAAAGTTACTTGAATAGTAAGATTCGTCTTTTGATAATGGAGTCTTGTCAGTTGGAGAGAGATTGTGATGAGACATCCATTTAATCCGAGTCGATTTGACTATAGAATAATAACTCAAAAGCTTTTGCTTACTACTCTCTCTCGGATAAACGACCAAAATCTTCTTGAATAAGTGCTAAGGCCTTTTTGAGAGCATCTTTGGTCAGGCTTAGCGGGCATCTGTGAAATGGATTCATCTTTATATTTTTCCTTTTGTTGCCTGACATATCTCCTTTGCCATCGACATCTATTAACAATATCTTCGTAGGAGAATTTAAAGATATTCTAGGAACCCCATTTTTACAAATGATTAAACTTTTTACCGTAACAAATGAAGGAATACATACTACTATTCAAAACAAAAAAATTATATTCTCGTTCATAAAACCTCCAGAAATATCACTTTTATCTGAGTTAAAAGAAATCATATTATATAAAAAGAATTTTTTATGTTATCTTATTCTTTTTTTATGTTATCTAAAAGAACAAAATACCATTAAACATATTGAACAGCAAATACAAAGACCACTTAAAACATCTATAGAAGATTTTCGTAAAAAATTAGCCATAGAAGTATGTTCCGAACTCCCTAATGCATTCTGGAATAGAAAAAGACATAGTTGAGCTCCCTTATATAGAAGAATTCAATGAAGATAAAATCCCAACTAAAGCAGAATTATACAAATGAATTTAGAATTACTAAAATATTGTAAATAAGAAATTTAAGTTTTATTAGATAAAAAAAATTAATAAAACCAAGCAAATCGCCATGGAGCTGCCCGGCCTTTTCGTCAACAACGCAGCAAAGATTGAAAGAGGAGCTCCGCATCTAGCAATAAATTATAAACCATTAAACAAAGTTGTAAAATAGATAAGATATCTTCTTCCGAATAAAAAGGATTTGTTAGAAAGGATTATCAAAGAAAGAATATTTTCAAAATTCGATCTAAAATCCGGATATTGACAAATTCAAATAGCAGAAGAAGATAAATATAAAACAACATTTACAGTATTTTTGTACACTATGAATGGAACGTTATGTCTTTTGAATTGAAAAATGCACAATCTGAATTCTAAAATATAATGAATGATATATTCAATCCTTATTTCGAATTTATTATAGTTTACATTGATGATATTCTATTATACTCAAGACTCAATTCAACAATACTAGAAATATTTAAAAACTTTCAAAAATATAATTCATCATAACAGACTAGTTCTATCTGAAAAAAAATACAACTATTCCAAATGGAAATATCTTTCCTAGGATTCAATATAAAGATCAACACAATTCAACTCATAAACAGAGCTATTATTTTTGCCAAAAAATTCCCAGGTGAAATAAAGGATAAAAAACAGTTATAAAGATTTTTAAGATGCTTAAATGATGTTTCAAAATTCTATGAAAAGGTAGCCCAAGACAAAAAATTATTATTACAAAGATTAAAGAAAAATCTATCTCTGTAGACAAATGAACATACTAAAGCAATACAAAATATTAAAAATAAAGTTAAATATTTGTCTTGTTTACATTTAGCTTATCCAGACTTATTCAAAATTATTGAAACTGATTCATCTAATATAGGATATGGAGGAATATTAAAACAAAATAACCAAGAAAAGGAATGTTTGGTTAGGAATTAGATAAAGAAAAAATATCCAACGATTAAAAAAGAAATGCTATCTATTGTCCTATGCATTGATAAATTTCAAGGTGATTTAAACAAGAAAGAACTTTGTTAAACTATATCATTTTGCAATATGATTGCACTCGCCATCTTCATGATTATATTACTTACGGAGAAACAGTTCAAGCATTAAAATTAATTTAATTTGCAATTGATAGAATAGAAGAACAAATTTATTATCTACTAGCATGAATCCATTAATCAAAGAAATCATAAAAGAATTAAAATTTTGAAGAGAAGATAGAGATAGATATACTAAAGCTATTGAAAATTTAAGAATTGAAGGAAGTCCCTTTGCCATTAAATTAGCAGGTTGGTTAGAACAATCTAGAAATTATAGTATAGAAGAAATAACAGCCTTACAAAAAAGGATTGAATCTCTCCTGGGTGGAAGTTGGTATCAGAGGTAGATTAAAAGGAAAATGTGGAAATTCGTTCTCTAAAGAAAATTCAACATTAACAAAGTCGCGCAAATTACTAATATCCCATGTTGCCGAGATTGTGTTAAGGGAACACAGCTTATAAGTCATTGACTGTGAAAATGAGTACTCTCAAGAGAATGTTTTCTACTTCATTCTCTTCTTCTTCCACTAATACAAAAATTCATTCCATTAGGTTAGATGAGATTCAAAATATGACTGAATGAACCTATGAAAACATTGAAAAATCTTTATAAAATTGAAAAATACCCAAAATACTTATAAAAGAAATTTATAAAATTGGAACATGAATAAAACTTTTGATGAAAACTTTTGAAGAATAAAAGTTGTCAAATGATGTGATATGATAGAGGTAATGATGAGTAGTAAAGATGACAAAGTTAAAATAGATAAGTTAGCTGTGTGGATAATTGTGTAGAAATGATTGAAAAGTAGGGTAGTTGTATAGGAAAATGTGAAAAAATGATTAAAAAATATAATAATTGTAGAGAGTTAAAAATTTTAGATTGAAAAGTTTTAACTTAATATTTTCTATCAATTGTCAAACACACTTTTGATTTTATAACTGAGTATAAAATTAAGACATTGGAGACTGTATTAGAATTTGGAAAGGATCCCTCTACATTCAACTGTTACAAAAGAAAGCTATGCGAGATTTATGTGGGAAAGATTTTAAATTTTTACTGAGCCCTCGATACGTTTCCAGGAAGGAAGTATCGATGGAGCGTTTAGGACAGGAGTGTCGCTGAGATAGAGGGAGAGGGAGGGAGTGCGTCTTCCCAAAGGCCAAAACCCCATCGAAATCCAGCCGCTCTCGCGCCTTCCGATCTCTTCCATTTCCACGCCGCAGTCTCTTCCCCCCACATGCTGTCCTCCTCCTCGATCTGATCCCCGAAGCTCTGCACGTTCGGGAATGGCTTCTTCGGAAGCCGATTCCCGTCTGAGCCTGGTCATAACCCCAGCCCTCGACAAGATCATCAAGAACGCCTCGTGGCGCAAGCATTCCAAGCTCGCCCACCAATGCAAGGCCGTCATCGAACGCCTCTCCTCGCCTCTCCCCCTGAATTCTCAAACTACCCCTACTCCTCCTTCCACTCCTTCCTCTCCTTCCTCTACCGACGATTCCTCCCTCCCCGGCCCCCTCAACGACGGCCCCCTCCAGCTCTCCCTCGCCGACTCCGACACAATTCTCAACCCTCTCATCGCCGCAGCTGGATCCGGTTTCCTTAAGCTTGCCGATCCCGCCCTCGACTGCATCCAGAAGCTCATTGTCCACGCCTACCTCCGCGGCGAGGCGGATCCCGCCGGCGGCCCTGACGCCCAGCTCCTCGCTCGCTTAATTGAGTCCGTCTGCAAGTGCCACGATCTCGGCGACGACGCCGTCGAGCTCTTGGTGCTCAAGACGCTGCTTTCTGCCGTCACCTCCATGTCGCTCCGGATCCACGGCGATTGCCTGCTGCAGATTGTGCGGACGTGCTACGACGTATACCTCGGGAGCAAGAATGTCGTCAACCAGACCACGGCGAAGGCGTCGCTTATCCAGATGCTCGTGATCGTGTTTAGGAGGATGGAGGCTGATTCGTCGACTGTGCCGATCCAGCCGATTGTGGTGGCGGAGCTGATGGAACCTGCGGAGAAGTCGGGTGCAGATACCAACATGACGCAATTCGTGCAGGGCTTCATTACGAAGATCATGCAGGACATTGACGTCGTCTTGAACCCAACGCCGCTGTCGAAGTCTTCCCTGGGGGTGCATGATGGTGCGTTCGAATCGACGGCAGTGGAGACGACGAATCCGGCGGATCTACTGGATTCGACTGATAAGGACATGCTGGATGCCAAATACTGGGAGATTAGCATGTATAAGACAGCATTGGAAGGGAGGAAGGGCGAATTGGCGGATGGGGAGGGAGATAGGGATGATGACTTGGAAGTTCAGATCGGGAATAAGTTGAGAAGGGATGCATTCTTAGTGTTTAGAGCACTTTGCAAATTGTCAATGAAGACGCCACCAAAGGAGGCGCTGGCAGATCCTTCGCTTATGCGTGGAAAGATTGTTGCCTTGGAGCTGCTGAAGATTTTGCTGGAGAATGCTGGAGCAATCTTTCGGACCAGTGAGAGGTATTTGGTTGCTTCACATTTTATTCCATCTTACGCCAATTTAGTTTCCTTCATGTTTTCTCGAAATTCGTTTATACAGTATCTGTTTGTTCATTTTTGCATCTTTATCCACGTATCATGGTTGAGTGGTGTTGCATTCTCAAAGCATTCTGTATTCGGAAATTTGCTTTGACATGAACACGAATGCAGTAGTTGTGTCCACTTCTGTTATGCAAATTTATTTGCAGAGTATTCACCAAGTGTTGAGTGGTGAATCTAACCTTAGAATTTGGACTGATAACGAAGGATGCCTGAGAATGAATGGACTTGTTTGAGTGTCATTGAGGAGATAAAATGGTATGCTGCTTTCTTTACTTGTTATTCTTCTATTAACTCAGTGAACACGTGTCTGCTGACCCGAAAATTTTACTCATCGGCTCGCAGGCTCACTCTCTCTCTCTCGGAAGCCCTTTCTCTTTTAAAACCTGTCCATCTGGTTCATATATCTGTGTAAGCACTGATTTGGTTGTTGTGGCATAAACTGTGTACCCAACAGCCTCTGTCAGCCTGTGATTTTTTTAGAAGTTGACTAATGCAAAACCATTAATCCAGTAAACTAACTTTTTGGAAACATTTGCCTTAATATTAGTAGTTAGATATCACTAACACCAGTGAGACCACTAACAGGGTCCTGCCTTAGGTAATTTGTTACCAATTTGGTTCTTCTATTTATAAGAAAAATATGGATAGCAATGGCACACTTCCAGAAGTCACGTGTCATGTGCCTATTGAACATGTTTCTCCTTTCATCCTCAGCCCTCACTCCCTTGAGGTTGAGAACAAGTTTGGTGATCAAGGTAGATTTTTGGCCCTCTATGGATGATTTGGCTTCTAAGATCCTCACGGAGAATCAAAAGGTAATTTTAGCAGGTAATACCATAATCAGAGAATGGCATTGAAAAAAAGTCTGTAGAATCAGACTGATTCTTCCAGAATCCTTTCTAGAGAACTAGGAGCTTGTTGGAACCTTCTAAGGATGACCAAAGATTTTTCATGTATGGTAGTTTTTATAAGTTAATCAAGAATCCCTCGTTGCAGCGACACTGAGGAGAGAAGAATCTATGGTAATTGCAGACTTCCTATTCAATAAATTTTGTCTCTGGAAATTGTTGATTTTGCTTTTAGTGGAGTTGAGTTTGTCTACCTTAGTTTTGTGCTCTGAAATGCTGTTACATTATTTCAAGACTCTGTTTTTTCTACTGCCTTTACTTGCTTATTATTATTATTAGATTGATTCTTGAATGTTCTTGCAATGATACAGGTTTTTGGGTGCTATTAAGCAGTATCTCTGCCTGTCACTTTTGAAGAACAGTGCATCCACGCTCATGATTGTCTTTCAGCTGTCTTGTTCCATTTTCATCAGTCTAGTTTCAAGATTCAGAGCTGGATTGAAAGCAGAGATCGGGGTATTCTTTCCAATGATTGTTCTGAGAGTCCTGGAAAATGTTGCTCAACCTAATTTCCAGCAGAAGATGATAGTGCTTCGTTTTTTGGACAAGCTTTGTGTTGATTCACAGATACTGGTTGATATTTTTATCAACTATGACTGCGATGTCAATTCTTCAAACATATTTGAGAGGTACAGTTATGTCATGCAGCATGCGCAGTAAATTGTTGTCTGCTTAACTTATATTTTAGCTTTTAGCTTTCTATTTTCATTTGCTTCAAGGAACTGAAATTGTCTTAATTGCATTGTATTGTTCCACTTTCTATTTCATTATCTTGATAGGATGGTCAATGGTTTGCTCAAGACAGCTCAAGGTGTCCCTCCTGGTGCTACCACTACTCTCCTTCCACCGCAGGAGGGCACTATGAAACTTGAAGCAATGAAGTGCTTAGTGGCCATTTTGAGATCCATGGGAGATTGGATGAACAAGCAATTGAGAATCCCAGATTCTCAGTCTCCTAAGAGATTAGAGGCAGCCGAGAATCCTGAATCTAGTAATGGTCTTCCCTTGGAGAATGGGAATGCTGAAGAGACTGCTGAAGCATCGGATTCTCAATCTGAAACTACCAGTGAAGTCTCTGAAGCAGCATCAATTGAGCAGCGCAGGGCTTACAAGCTCGAGCTTCAGGTATATATGAACCTATCTTTTCTCTTCAGGTATATATAAATCTATCTTTTCTCAGGAGAAATGGTTCACCACTTTTAATTTTCTGGCAATGTAAGCATTTCTATTGTAGCAAGCAGATGGAATCTTCCCTATTCTTTCTAACAAACAAAAATGTTGCAGGAAGGTATTTCTCTTTTCAATCAGAAGCCCAAGAGAGGAATTGAATTCCTTGTAAATGCCAAGAAGGTTGGTGAATTGCCAGAGGAAATAGCTTCTTTCCTTAAAACTGCATCTGGCTTAAACAAGACTATGATTGGTGATTATCTAGGAGAGAGGGAGGAGTTCTCTCTCAAGGTCATGCATGCATATGTGGATTCTTTTGATTTTCAAGGAATGGAGTTCGATGAGGCAATTAGAACCTTCCTTCAGGGCTTTAGGTTACCTGGGGAGGCCCAGAAAATTGATCGAATCATGGAGAAATTTGCTGAACGTTATTGCAAATGCAATCCTAAAGCTTTTACTAGTGCAGACACAGCTTACGTCCTGGCATACTCTGTGATAATGCTTAACACTGATGCTCATAATCCTATGGTCAAGGACAAGGTAGTTTCTTAACCTCAAGGATTTCTTGAATTTATCAGATATTTTAAGTCTTGATTATTATTTTTTTAAATTTTTCTTTAGATGTCGCCGGAGGATTTCATAAGGAACAATCGTGGTATTGATGATGGGAAAGATCTGCCTGAAGAGTATTTGAGATCCTTGTTTGAACGGATTTCAAGGAATGAGATTAAGATGAAAGAAGATGATTTGGTTTCTCAAAAGAAACAATCAATGAATTCTAATAGAATCTTGGGCTTGGATAGTATTCTAAACATTGTAATCCGCAAACGGGATGAAAACACTTTGGAGACCAGCGATGATCTCATCAAGCACATGCAAGAACAATTCAAGGAAAAGGCTCGAAAATCTGAGTATGCTTGTTTTGCATGCCATTTCTTTAAAAGACTTATTAGCCAACAAATCCTTTTTTTTATTTAAATAAAACTGCAACTTCATGGTATATCTAATTAATTTTTCTGATTTAGTTCCCTTTTGTGAATTCTAGGTCAGTTTATTATGCTGCAACAGATGTTGTAATTTTGAAATTCATGGTCGAGGTTTGCTGGGCTCCTATGCTGGCTGCTTTCAGTGTTCCACTTGACCAGAGTGATGATGAAATAATAATAGGTCAATGTCTTCAAGGGCTGCATTATGCAATCCGTGTCACTTCTGTTATGTCTATGAAGACTCATAGGGATGCTTTTGTTACCTCCCTTGCCAAGTTCACCTCTCTCCATTCAGCAGCAGATATCAAGCAGAAAAATATTGATGCTATCAAGGTTAATTTTTGGCATGCCTTATTTTTGCTGCACAAATTTTGAATTATCATTTGCAGCAAAATTACAAATTACGAGTTATTGTACACTTCTGGGTGCTGTATTTTGGAGACTCCTCAAGGGTTTTTCTTTCAGATTTTATTTCTTCACTAAAATGGTTTTCTATTTTTTCCATGGCTTTATAAGTTCAATTGTATTTGTCTTTCTTTTCATTTCAAGGAGTACCACCAAATCAATAATTCCTGAAGATTTTTCAATTACCTTCTTAAAAAGCCACACACAGTTACACACATTTCCTATTTGCAAATAAGATTTGGTAACCTATTGTTCCTAATATATCTTATACACTTTGAAGAAGTGGGCAGTAGGCCGTTAGTTTCCTATGTACAATTGACAGCATTGAAACATCGGAAACAGTTTTGGACTTATTATATTCTCCTCCATGGATATTTGCATTATATGAAAAATTAATTTCATCAGATTTGTATATAATCCACAGCAAGTGCAAATGTATGAGGTTCTTTACAATTATAATTTTTTTAGTATTACAGATTATAAGGGTATTCAATCAAGTTGTTTTTTTTTGGGGGGGGGGGGGGTATTTAGGCTGAACAAATATTTTTAAACACAATGCATAGCTTGGATTTAAACAAAAAATTTTAAAAAATGAAATTTAAAGAAGGTGCAATCTGCACCCTGCTCCACTGAGAAAAGCCCATATATATGTATCTCAATTGGATTGATTGACAAAGATTTTTCTAACAAAACTCAACTTTGGAGGAAGGCAGAGAACCTGGAGGTGGTTTATGGATGTTTTACGATTGACAGTACCAGTAAAAGTAATGAAGAATTAGTATGTCAAATGTAAAATTGTTCCTGTTTTATGCTGGGGAATGTCCGGCAATCAATTAATTACATGTTCACAAGCCGGTGCATTTCTGAAATGAAGATGTTCAGTGCACGGGCAACAAAGGTAAATGAAGATGTTCAGATGCATGTCCTAGCAGGCTAGGCACATAGTTTCTTGGTTGTTAGTCAACAAGTGCAGACATTGCAAATTACAACGGAATTACAGAAATGATTGGCAAATGAATCACTGAAAACCATGATCCCAGCTATAAGAAACTATCCTCTTTCTACTCTCTCTAAACTATTCTAGTAACTATTCTGACAGAGGCTACAAATGAGATATCATCAATCCCCCCTTTCCTCTCTCTCTCTCTCCCAGGCCTATTTATAAGATAGGCTCAAACCTACCAAACTTCCTACCTAGTTAACTGTCATACATGTAATAGGGAATAAGGCATGCGTGGGCTATATAATTGGGAGGGGACATGTCATCAGGTAGGAAGGTCAGTGAGCTTGGGCTTGCCTTTGAAATAGGCCCAGCAGTGAGAGGAAATGGGGAATTGTTTCATATGGTTGTCTTTAGCTCCTGTTAGAATAGTGTGGCGTTCTTAGAATAGGAGAGAAAAGTGTTGAAAGTTCTTGCGACCAGTATTGGGATCTTGTAATTCTTGCAATCGGAATCGTAATTCCTGTGATTGATTGTAATTCTTTGTTCATTTGCAATAAGAGTTTCTGGCCCAAGTTGGATTGCATCAGGCTGCAAGGCTTCATGGATACAAGTGCAGGGGTTATGCATCTTAGAGTGAAGTAGCATACCCAATTCATGTAGCATTTTACCTGTTCTTAATTAGTTGGCATAGAGAGTATAAGTTGCATTGACACTGGAAGCGGATTAGAACAGTCCTTGCACTGTTGCAACGCAACAGGCTAGGTAGTGAATGCACTGGAAAGGAGGAGTGAATGCACTATTAGTCCTGGCAGGCTAGGTAACTAGTTTATTGGTTGTCAGTCAACAAGTTCAGAATGGCTGATCTTAGAACAAAGGGAAAGCACAGAAGTAATCTGGTGGAGCCATGCGGGTGTGACAGGATCCAAGTCATAAACTCCCAAGCAATTGAGAGAACAGATATTTTATGAAGAACAACGAATTACAACGGAATTACAGAAAGTGGATTAGAACAGTCTGTGGACTGTTCCAACACAGCACTCCAAGGCTGTTAGGGTGATAAACAGGACTGGGCACACAGTACAAGGAGGTGGTGGCATGTGGAAGGGATGATGTGGCATAATGAGGGCCATGAACTGTTGTATTGGAACAGTCCATTCACTGTTCCAATCCACTTCCATTGACACTGATCAGTGGAGCCATCACAAGGTAAATCTATGGAATTTGGCATGGTTGTCAGAAATAAGAAACTCTTCAGCTGTTGTGTTGAATAGGTATGAGAATTGCCACAATTCTATCTTGATTTGAGATGATCTACAATTCTGTGCTTCAAGGAGAAGCCACACACAAATTGAGTGAGTTAGGCCCATCATTCAGCTTATTTTTGTGCATTGACATCTTACTGATTGTTTATCAGATCCTTCTTACAATGGGGCACTTTTGGTGTATAAAGACTTAAAGATCATACGATTTTTGACTTTTTAGATGATATAATTCAAAATGCAAGCATGATCTCTCTGCAAGCATGAGCATTCCTATATAGCTCTAGATATTGTTGCATATCATAACTCTGCAATTGATTGTACTCGACAGGCACTTCTCACTATTGCAGATGAGGATGGCAATTACTTGCAAGAAGCCTGGGAACATGTCTTGACATGTGTTTCCCGCTTTGAGCATTTGCATCTCTTAGGGGAGGGTGCCCCTCCAGATGCCACTTTTTTTGCATTGAATCAGAATGACATTGATAAATCTAAGCAGGGAAAGTCAACAATCCTTCCTGTACTAAAAAAGAAGGGACCTGGAAGGATTCAGTATGCTGTGGCGGCTGCAAGAAGAGGCTCTTATGACAGTGCTGGTGTTGGTGGCCATGCTTCTGGAGTTATAACATCTGAACAGATGTCCAACTTGGTTTCAAATTTAAACATGCTGGAACAGGTCGGAAGTGCAGAAATGAATCGTATATTTACACGAAGTCAAAAGCTGAATAGTGAGGCAGTAATTGATTTTGTCAAAGCTCTTTGTAAAGTTTCTATGGAAGAACTGCGGTCTACATCTGATCCACGGGTTTTCAGTCTTACAAAGATCGTTGAGATTGCGTAAGGAATCAACCACTTGGGTGCCCATTACTGTTCTTTATGCAATTGTGATGACGAAATTCTTTGTTACATGACTTGTGCTTGTATTGTATTTATCCTCTTTGACTTGAGGATTTTTCCCATGCTGTTTCTTTCTTCATGCAGGCACTATAATATGAATCGGATCAGACTAGTTTGGTCGAGTATTTGGCATGTACTGTCTGATTTCTTTGTCACCATTGGCTGTTCTGAAAACCTCTCAATTGCAATTTTTGCAATGGATTCTCTACGTCAGCTTGCAATGAAATTCTTAGACCGAGAAGAACTGGCTAATTACAATTTTCAGAATGAGTTTATGAAGCCTTTTGTTATTGTTATGCGGAAGAGCAGTGCTGTTGAAATCCGAGAACTGATCATAAGATGTGTCTCCCAAATGGTTTTGACCCGTGTCAATAATGTCAAGTCCGGATGGAAAAGCATGTTCATGGTACTTTGCTTTTCTTCATATGAATAAATTGTAGGCAATTGTTCTGTGTAGTAATGAATTTTTTGTCCATGCATTTACCGTCTGAGTTTCCAGATGCTGCTCTTAATCCCATATTCTATCCATTTACTTCGTCTATCAATTATTCTACTTAACTGATGATCATTTTTGCAGGTTTTCACTACTGCAGCCTATGATGACCACAAAAACATTGTGCTTTTGGCCTTTGAGATCATTGAGAAGATTGTGCGTGACTACTTTCCATACATAACTGAAACTGAGACTACCACTTTTACGGACTGTGTGAACTGTCTGATTGCATTTACTAATAGTAGGTTCAACAAAGACATTAGCCTCAATGCCATTGCTTTTCTTCGCTTATGTGCTGCAAAGCTTGCGGAAGGAGATCTTGGCTCTGCTGCAAGGAATAAAGACAAAGATGCATATGGAAAGATTACTCCATCTTCACCTTCAACAGGAAAAGATGGAAAGCAAGATGTTGCGGATAAAGATGATCATCTCTATTTCTGGTTTCCATTGTTGGTCGGTGAGTGGATTCCATCCAGGCATTGTTGTCAGATGTTGTAGGACACAGTGATTGAGCTCTTTTAGGATGCGGAAAAGAGGTGAGGGAAAAGGAATATTGAAAAGTGAGGAATAATGTGATCTGAGAGGGGAATAATTTTAGAAATAAAGTAAATATTATAAATAAGTAGGCTTTTCATACAAAAATATGGTAATGGGGGAAGTTTCCGCCATCTCTTCTCCTTTCCTCCCACCCATTTAGTTGGTGTGACATTTTTAACTTCTCTTGCAACCACACTGTTTTTTTCTAACCTATATTTTCAATCATGACCCTATATCTTCTCATCAAAGTAGCCTTAAAAAAAGTCATTATTGAGTTTATTTTTGATCATTATCCTTGATAGTATCGTGTCATTTTCTCTCTTTTCTGCACCTCATTTCCCAATTCCCAAACGGAGCCTTAAATTGCGGTTTTTGTTTGTGACCTGGGAGGTATTTCTATCAACGACTCGTCTTTTGAAATCTAGTTTTAAATATTTTGGATTTGAAGTGCTGGTTGTTGACCATGCTGTCCAAAAATACTATTGTCTACAATCTTGGATGCCATCTCTTCAATGTAGCAAATATTGACACACTGTAATGTCATTTGTGCAGGATTATCTGAACTTAGCTTTGATCCAAGACCCGAAATCAGGAAGAGTGCCTTGCAAGTGCTCTTTGATACACTTCGCAATCATGGTCACCTCTTCTCCTTACCTCTTTGGGAGCGTGTTTTCGACTCTGTCCTTTTCCCTATTTTTGATTATGTTCGGCATGCGATTGATCCTTCTGGGGAAACCTTACCTGACCAAGGATCTGAAATTGATGCAAATGAAGATCAAGATGCATGGCTTTATGAGACATGTACACTTGCCCTCCAACTAGTTGTGGATCTCTTTGTCAAATTCTATGATACTGTCAATCCTTTACTGAAAAAGGTGCTGATGCTGCTGATAAGCTTCATTCGGCGTCCGCACCAAAGCCTTGCAGGTATTGGTATTGCAGCATTTGTTCGCTTGATGAGCCACGCTGGTGGGCTGTTTTCGGAGGAGAAATGGTTGGATGTAGTCTCTTCTCTGGAGGAAGCAGCCAAAGCCACACTTCCTGATTTTGCACCTGTCATGAATGAATTTGGAACTGATGGGTTGTCTAGGGACCATTTGGATTCCTCCATCAAACCTGGTGATCCTGAATCTTCCGGAGTGGCGGTGGTAGATGATGATTTGGATGGCCAAAGAGCACGCAGCTTGTATTTTGCAATTACTGATGCAAAGTGCCGTGCTGCTGTTCAGCTTCTGTTGATTCAGGTATGAAATATTCATTCCTTTTATATATGTTTCCATTTTCAATTTTAGAAATGGGAAAAAGAGGGGAAAAAGAATATTAAGAAAATGGAGGAAAAGATAGGTTATGAGATTATAGGGAATAATGATAGAAATAAAAAAATGAAGATAAAATATGTAGATGTATGAGTAATAATAAGGAAAAGGTAGGATTGTTTGGTAATTAAACTATCACATCACATTCAAAATGGTGAAGAAGGGTTCACAAAAAATGGTTGAAAAATTTTCACCCAGTTTTCCCTTATACAGAATGGTGATTACGATGCATAATGAGATTGTATGTGGAGACTATGCTGCTGATTCAGTGGGTTTGTGGACCTTCATATTGAAGGTGCCATTCCAACAATTAGGCATTTGATGTGACTTTTGCTTCTTGCCACTTGGAAGTACTTTTGGTTTGTGATTCCTTTTACAGTTTTTTTTTTAAAAGGATTATTCCAACACATTAGTGGAGAATCTTTCAAAGATGTAAAATCTAAAAGCTTCTAATTAAGTGACAGATCATTTAAAACTGAAATACATGTTATAATTGCTTAGATTTTGAAGTGCAACCAACGCAATGCCCTTCTCTCTTTATTTTCAGGGACAATATTGTTTCATGTTCAAAATCATGGTCATATCTTTCTGTGCTGATTTTTTTATGAGCGGACCTTAGACTATATTAAATTTGGTCAATCATATTAAAAACATTGAGGTTTTCTAAATATATTATGAGTTGAATTTTTTTTAATGGCTCATCAGTGGCATATTTTAAGATCCATTTGGGAAGAGTTAAAAAACGTTAAAGTAACAATGAGAAAAATTTTGAAAAAAAATAGAAGAGTGATGATATGATAAATGTAATGATTATTAGTAAAGATAATAAAGACAATAAAGAGAGTAGTATGAAAAAATGATTGGAATACAAAGATAATAATAGCAAAAATATGATTAGTAGTTAAAATGTTAAACAATATCAAAAGATGTGTAGAAGGGAGTAAAATTTATTTTATCTTTACCTTTTACCAAATAAAACCTTAGTGTTTATGAGGCTCTCCTCATGGGAAAATTTTTAGTATTTGTTTTGTGCATGGGCCCTCCTATTTGGCCTCTAGCGATATGCGACTAGCCCTAGATCAAGGTGTTGAGACTCTCCTAATTATGTGTCGGTCTGTAAAAGTTGCTGCCATTAAAGATTCTAAAGCCTAGTTGTAACAACCCAGCCTCATCTGACTTGGGTGAAATTTCTAACCTGGGTCAAACCCGGATCACAGCTTGGAGCCCTGGATCCCAGAATGTGATATTATTTGCTTTGGCTTGACAGTTCAGTCATATGATTTTTAAAATGTGTCATGCTATGTTTAACTTGAGATACACTTCTTAAACCACTAAGAACTCCCTTTTTCGATGTGGATTCGGTTCTCTGCTATATTAGGCTCTTTGCCCTCTATAGTTCTCAAGGCTGTCACAAGCCCTCTAGTTTTTGTCAGCTTAGTCTTTGAACCACAATCTTGGGCTTTTGTCTACTACCCTAGTTTATCCTTGGACCATATCAATTGGGCTTTTATTTATTCCTCTTATCTCTCTAAACTACATCTACTGGAAGGTGGGGTCCTAATCTGGTACCATTTGTAACAGCCGATCCAAAAATCAGAGCTGACGCCCTGGATTTTAGGAACGAGTTGATTTTTTTTCTTGGACAATCTTCATGATGAATGAAGATAATCTCAATAAAAATAAGCTTGCATTAACCTTATATGAACTTGCTTTAATTATGTTCACCCTCACAAATGATTACAACCAAATAAAAACCATAGTTGTTTACATCTCATATATTATTTGGACCATAAACTAGAAAAATAAAATGGAATGAACGTCATTATGTCATCATTCAAAATAAATACTCTTCATGTAGTTGTGGGTATAAATCTACCATATGAAAATATGCATGAAATATTTAATGAATTATTAAATTAATATTCTTCATTTAATCAATATATTTATCTCTAATTTATTGTGTGCCACATAATTTCTGCATAAAATATCAACATTAATATGATTTAATTTCTACCACAATTTTCTACATGAAATATTTACGCATTAAACCAAATTAATAGAACCCACCTACCTTTTGCGTGATGACTTGAATTCAAAGTCTCTTCTTCAAAGCTACGTTCCTTCCATCATTTCTATGTTGCCTTCTTCTGGAATCCTAAACAAGTATTTATAATTTTTCCTCATGCATTTTCTCTGGTATCCTTAGGGAATTCAATCTCTCAAAAAAATTAGCATAAGAAGAGTTTTACTTGAAGGATAGAATAATCGTAGGGAGATATTTTGATTCAATGTTGCGAGTTTGCAATACAGACTAAAAACTTCCTTGAACCAAAGTGATACTTCCATATCCATTTGATTGTCACTTCAAGCAAGCCATTCAAATGCCAATCTGTAGTGAATAGCTAGTCTGTTCTTTGAAGTTTGATGGTGGTGGTGGTGGTGGTCATGAAATATTTCATTATTTCCATGCATAGAAAATAATTGGCATGCTACACAAAAAGTTTTATAAAGTCATTGGTATTAAGTAGCATCACTAATCTCATAATTTGTTTCGAACTCAAGTGAATATGGCCCCATTGACCCAGTTATGCGATTCATTTTCTTTCCTAAGTTGTCATCGCCAAGTGCATAAATCTTTATGCTTTCATATATTGTCTATTTGCCTGTTTTTACCTTCCTGTTGTTCTTTAAAGTCCTTATAAACTTCTAATTGGTGCAGTCATACATGACCAAATGGTTTTTGTTTGCTTTTCCTTCATTTTGTTACCTATTGATTTTATTCTATGATTTCAAATTATACGATTTCTAAGTTTATTCATTATCATGTTACCCAATATAGTGATTGGATATTTTTGTGTTAATCAATTTATTTCTCCCTTGAAATGCTAGTTATATCTATTTTGGAAGACATTAGTGATAATTTGGGCAGTTGTCAACAATACCAAAATTTTTGTGTACAACTCTTTTCCGATGGACTATGGTGTGACATTATAAATAGAATTCAAAGAGGATGGAAGAAATGATGAGATGCTTTTGGAATTTTATATGATCTGTTGATTTCCAATGAGATTCATAGGAAAATTTTATAAAAGAAAGTAAAACCAGCTATGCTTTATGGGGGGATAGAATGTTGGGAAATTGAAGAACAACATATGCATAGAATGAGTGCTTCAGATGATAAGTGGTAAAAGAAAAGATAAAATTAAAAAATGAAGCGGGGGGGGGGGCAGAAATAATTGGGAAAGATATGAAGTCGTTAGGGATTAGGGATTATAGTTCATTGTCATCAAGAACGACAATACGGGATTCATGCAGCTGATCCCATATTGGTGGGAAATAACTAATGATGATGGAATTATGGGTGACAATTACTCCTAACCATTGGAAATCCTAGCGTGAGAAATAGAAACAAAGTCAGGTTCCTTGACCATGTCCTTTTCCTCATTTCTCTATTGTTTTCCTTTCTGATAATCATCTCTCCCCTGTATTGTCAATAAACCATTTCAACATTTGATAGAGGATGTTAACATAAGGAAAAAATTCACATTGTATGATTTAGCTTGACTTTGTGTGCATTAATGGATGAAAGAATGACAGATCAATTCAAACAGAAATTCATTGATGTAGAACAAAGACTCTTGCTTTGCCTCTAATATCTTCATGTTGGGTTAACTATCTTTTGGTTATGCTTTGCGTTGATTTCCCAACATAACTTAAGCACGGTCAGTGCTGTGCCCAATCCTATAAAGTAGTCTGCAGGCCCTGCACAAAAGTAAAAAACTTCTACCAATCCTATAAAGTAGCCCCTCCATGAAAAGGGAAAAACTTTCTGGTCTATATAATGGAAACTCAGTCACTTTAATTTCACATGAGAAATTTAATTAAGAGCTGTGGCTGGCATTGTCTCATCATTAATTGTCGTAGTTGGTGCACAGGCATTTTGTTGAGCATTGGTGGGCCAAAATTCCTGAACTTTAAAAGAAATATTGATGTCTTTACATGGAAGATCTGCTGCATGAATGTTGAGACAGAATTTTTTAATAGCGGCCAGAAATACAAATGGCTTGAAATGTTGGCATTTTTTCCCCTGCTGTTGATCCTTAAAATCCACTTGGTAATGTTAAATGAGCTGTCTTTTCTCGCACAGTAGAGTTGGTGTACACTTGGTTTATTGTTGAACTTTTCTTCGGGCTCTTCTCAGAGAGTCATTATACCTGTAGTATCTGCATCTCAGATTCTTGGGCAGAACTGTGCTTTATTGCGAGGAAGTTCCAATAAAGAAGTAGGTACGATAGGGTAATGATGTGATATGATAGAGGCAATGATTAGGAGTGTGTTTGGGAAATGATAAAACTTTTGATGAAAAGCTTTTGGAATAGAAGTTTTTGAAATGCGAGAAAATGATGCGACATGATAGGGATAATGATGAGGAGTAAAAAGAATAAAGTTAAAATAGATACGTTAGATGTAAGGATAGTTTTGAAATGATTGAAAAATAGGGTAATTGTATAGGAAGAATGGAAGAAATAATTTGAAAATAAGGTAGTTGTGAAGAGTGAAAAGTTTTAGAATGAAAAATTTTAGTTCGAAAGGTTTTATATATTAACAAACACCCCTAGGAGTAAAGTGAATAAAGTTAAAATAGATTGGATAATTTTATGGAAAGATGTAAAGTAGTGATTATAAACTAGGGTAGTTGTATGGAAAAGTGTGTGAATTTTTTTTTTTCTTAGTTACCAAAGCACACCACTTCGTGATTTCACTTGTGCATATAAGAGAGATAAGCTGTCTTGTCCCAAATGATTTTTGAAATAAAGTTTGCTAGGTCAGTTTGTGATATGCTGGGTTGAGTATAATGGTATTGTCCGCATTGATGGGTTCCACTAAGTATAATCACCATCTATTGTTTATTGTAATCAATATAATTGGAAATGAAACATCTTTCTGGCTTCAGATTTTTGTCGTTTTTGCATGCCCAATGGTTTCTTTTTCAGAAGACAAATGTCATAGCTGCTGGAATGACTAATGAGCGACACTAAATCTCCTCTAATTTGATTGTTTCCAGGCCGTGATGGAGATCTATAACATGTATAGATCTCAGCTCTCAGCAAAAAACATGGTGATACTCTTTAGTGCTATGCATTCCGTGGCTACACATGCTCATGAGATTAACAGCGACAACAATCTACGAGCAAAGCTACAGGAGCTGGGCTCAATGACCCAGATGCAGGACCCTCCCTTGCTACGTCTTGAGAATGAGTCTTATCAGATATGCCTAACACTGTTACAAAATCTTATCTTGGACAGACCACCTAGTTATGATGAGGTCGATGTTGATACTTACCTTGTCAACCTCTGCAAAGAAGTCTTGCAAGTTTATCTCAAAACGGCTCAGCATAGGCAGGCGGCTGACCCCTCTGCCAGTGTCGAGCAAAAGAATAATTGGAAGATTCCTCTAGGCTCTGCTAAGCGGAGAGAGCTGGCAGCACGGGCACCCCTTATTGTAGCGACACTTCAAGCCATGTGTGGTCTGGGAGATTCTTCATTTCAGAAGAATCTGGCTCAGTTCTTCCCTCTTCTTGCTGGTTTGATAAGCTGTGAGCATGGTTCCAACGAAGTTCAGGTGGCCCTGAGTGACATGCTCAGTGAGTGGGTTGGTCCAGTTCTGCTCCAGTCCTGTTGAATGGAAGGGCAGCCGTGGATACCAACACTTTTGAGGTGTATGATAATATCTCATTTTGCATATTCTCTCTCTCTCTCTCTCTCTCTCTCTCTCTCTCTCATTTAAAATCTTTTTTTTTGTTTTTTTCATAATCATTCGTTGAGGATATGTAGATTTTTAGTGTATGAAGAGCTAGTGTTGGCATTTGGTTGCAAGAAATGCTTTTGAAACATAGTGTAGAAAGCACAGTTCCTTTGTTAACTCCAGGGAATGTTTACTTCGGAAAAAAAAAAAAAAGTTTTGTTGTATGCTTAAATATTATTCAATTCTCTTTTTCTATTTATTGCTTTCACACATTGGTTATTCTTTTCTCAATTATACCTCCGGCTGGGCCATCCTGAAGGACTTGTTTTGTTGCTTAATTTCGGTTCTGCATCTCCAGATTCTTCAAACTAGAGAAAAATAGTGATGCTGCCACTTCAATGACATGTTAGCCTGTCACGTACCCAAGTCCAATCCAGAAGCCAACCCACTCTTAGTTAGAAAATTTATTGATGTTATTAATTATAAATTATAATTAAACTTGGCGGTAATTAGGCTGTATATGTAAAATAAGATGATAACTTAATATTTATGCATCATGGGTAGATATCTAAGTTAGATTGGGTGTGACATAATGTGAAATTTATTTTTCTATAATTTTTTTGGCCTAACTATTTTTATTTTGACTATCCGGAATTACACTGTCAGACGTTGAATGAAGGGAATTTTCATTGTTTAAGAAAGATTTTGCTTCCAGAGGATTTTAATGATGTTAGAAAATGTGAGGATGCATGCGTAAGGGATAAATATTAGAAAAATCGTAGATTAATGCAGAAGTTAAAAGAAAACGCTGATTTGATAAATTTTCTTCGAAAAAGTGTGTTCCGTGATGATAGGGGTACACTTGGGTGGCTAGGTTGGGTCCAATTAGCTTGAGTTAGGGGTGTTAGTAGGTTAGAGCTTAATTTTAATCATAATCTATTTAAAAAAATTTCAACCTCAATTCATTTATTAACTTATTTAAAAAATCTTAATCCTAATTCATTTAGAATCCTTTTAATAAATGGGTTGACGGGTTGTGTATGTATGTTGCAAACAAGTTAAAATCAAATTAATTTAAAGTCTTAATTTATAGAGGGAGGTAGTCGAGAGAGTTAGTGACAACATTTACAGGTGACAGCAGGGATGATGATTTGGGCGATGATTAGAGGGATGCAGGTGTGCAGGGACAATGATTTGGGCGACAACAACGGGTGTGCAGAAGACGCTGTAATCAGATAGTAGTAGGTGCTGTAGAAGAGGAAAGAGGAACGGGGAACAGAGAGATGGAAAGGGATACTACCAAAGAAGGAGAGGGTGAGAGGGGAATGGTGGGGTGGGGGGAGGGAGGCACTTGTCGAGAGGGAAGAAGACCTAAGTGGCACTTATAGGCGATGGCCAGGCACGACAGGGACGATGACATGGGCGATGGTAGCAGGCGTGCAGAAGATGCTTTAGCTAACTAGAGAATAGAATCTTTGTGGTTTAGGAAGCTTATATATGTTATATATACATACCCCTTAAGATGTTGTAAATGGGTTGAATGGTTTGAACGAGTTAAATTGATTAAACGGGTTGATAGGTAATAGAATCTTAGCTCTAATTTCTTTATTTTTTTTAAATGGTTGAATGCGTTGGTGGGTCGTAAGCCATTTATTTAAAAATTTCAACCTAAACTCATTTATAAATGCTTTGGATGGACGGATCGACGGGTTAACCATGATTGCTAACACCCCTACCTAGTATTTACTATAATGTCTCATAATCAAATCCCATATCGGAAAAAAGGGGAGAGTTCCTGAGAATTGCTAAGTGAGTCTTAGGTTAAACTTAGTGTGACACATTTCAAAATTATGCAATTGAGCTGCCAGGCCAGAGCGGATAATATCACATAGTGAGGCCGATGCTTATCGGCTCAATGGTTGTTTTCTGGACATGTGCGTTCTAAGTGTCAAGCTCAATTGTTACTTTTTTAGGTTTGTGCATTATAAGTGGCATTAGAGTGGATCCTCTCCAATAGATGTGGTTCGGAGAGTTGCACCAATGAAAGTCAAGAGCTGCAGGTAGAAGCCTAGAGTTAAGTTGTGGTTCGAAGATGAATCAGACAGAAGCTGAGCTTGTAATAGCATAGAACCGAATCCCGCATTGAAAAAAGAATAAAGTTCTTGTTGGTTTATAAGTAGGTCTTAAGTTAAACATTATGTGATGTGTTAAGTAGGTCTTAAGTTAAACATTATGTGATGTGTTTTAAAACCATGCGACTAAGCTGCTAGGTTAGAGCGGATAATATCACATTTTTAAGCCCATAGCCCATGGACCTAATGGTCACTTTTCTAGGTTTGTGCGCTACAAGTGATATCAAAGTGGATCCCTTTTAGTAAATGTGGTTCAAAGAGTTAAACCTAGAGTTGAATTGTAGTTCAAGAACGAACTAGGCGAAAGTTTGTGGGCATGTAATAGCCAAGAACCGAATCTGACATCGAAAAAGAGCAAAAGTTTCTTGGTATTTATAAGTAGGTCTCAAGTTAAATATGGTGTGATACCCTTTAAAATTATGCATCTAAATTGCCAGACTAGAGTAGATAATGTCACACTTTAAGGCCTATAGTCCACAAACCCAATGGTCGTTTTTCTGGGTCTCTGCTTTCTGTGTGTCAAGCCCAATGCTCACTTTTCTATGTCTGTGTGTTATAAATGATAGAGAGTTGAGACCCTAAAAATTAGGGCTACATGCAAAAGCTCAGAGTTGAATTGTGATACGAGGATGAACCATATGGAAACTTGTAGGCTTGTAATAGTTCAGAACTAAATCTTACATCGAAAATGGGATACAGTTCCTGGTGGTTTATAAGTATGTTTTAAGTTAAACATGATGTAATGCGTTTTAAAACCATGCGACTAAGCTACCGAGCTAGAGTAGATAATATCACACTGCGAGGCCTATAGTCCACAGGCCCAATGATCATTTTTCTAGGTCTGTGTGTTACATTTACTATTTCCCTCACATGTATTATTCTTTAAAAAAAAACTAAGGGAACCTTATTTCTAAAATTCTGTTTTCAGTTATGGCTTGATTAGGCCAAGCAAATATGAAAAATGCTCAAACTTTATTTGTTTAAATAAATAACCAAAAGTACAAGCATTTGGGAAAATCGTCAATCTCATCCATACTGCGGATTGAGGGAGGGCATATTCACATAGAGGAGAGAATAGTACAATTTTATGTGTGTTTTCTTACTTCTTAAAAATTCAATTGGGGGGGGGGGGTGCAATTGCTCCCCACTAACTACATGGGGCTCAGTTGGGGCTTATAATAATGAATTGAAATATATTTTTTAAAATTTTAAGAGTGTTTTCTTACTTTTTAAAAAATTCAAGCGGTGCAATTGCTCCCTTCAGCTCCATGTGGCTTAGCTAAGGGTGTAAATAGGGTCGGTCTCAATCTAAAACTGATTAAGCTGAACAGTTTTATGATGAGTTCTGATATAGTGCACGGGTGTACTTAGCCTCGGTGCACCTGAATGCAAAAGTCTATTTTTAAAATTTTTATTCATCTGTTAATCTAAATATATTTAATATGTGTATCAAAGTTTACTATGTTTGGAGATTTACAGATATTTTTATGAATTTTTAAAAATCAATAGCATTTTCGTAATTCACAAATTACAAAAATATCATTGATTTTAAAAATTCAAAAAAATTACAGATATCAAAAAATGGTAAAACTTGATACACATATTAAATACAATTAGATTAATATTTGTACAATTTTTTTGAAAAATATTAAAAAATAGGTTAAATACACTCGGGTGCACCGAAACTAAGTGCATCCTGATGTATTTGGTCAAAAGCGATTTATGATGGAGTTGGGTTAGGCATTTTGAAAAAAAAAAAAAAAACTACATAACCTGACTTGAACCAACCAAATTCCGAAAATAGGTTGGTTTGGGTTAGATAGTTAACCTAACCTAATTTCACATGTTAGTGTAAAATATAATAGACTATTAAAAATAGTTATATAAGTTTAATAGATTATTAGAAAATAGTCATATAAGATTAACTATGTTGACTATTGCTTTAAAATTGACAAATAGAATCATATGATACATAGATATTTTCTAAATACAATTGAAATAAGATTATTTAGCAATTATATTACTATATAAGTCATAAATTAGAAGATATTCTTGTAAAAAAATTTAATTTTCATTCTTTAATATGAATTTTATATTTTAAAATTAATTTAATTAAGTAATTTTTTTTAAATATTATACTTATTAACCCGATTTGTAATCCAAATTGTACCAATTTATATAGATTTAATTTAGGATTGAGTTTAAGTTTGAACAATAAGGTTGGATTAATATTTTGCAAATAGGGGGGGGGATCTTTACACCCCCTACGCTCAGTCACTATTCATCCAATCAAGTTAATAATTAAGTCGAGATAATTCCATTTTTCCAGCCCAAAATTTGAATTGCTCAACCCTAATCGAAGGGCCTGTTTTGCTAACCCTGTACATTTTATGATTTAAATAGGCAAATATTTAAAAAAACTTCACGCCGGAAGCTTCTCATTAATGTTTTTTTTTTTTTTTCTTTCTTTTTTGTGTGTGTGGATGGAGGCCGATAACCCAATTCCTCTTCGAATGGTGCTTACATGCTCATACACTAGTGTCAACTTCTGAGGTTTATAAAAGCTAGGCCAAACAGACCATAAATCAAGTTGTGTTGTTGGTAAGCTTTAGGGCTGTGCTCAGGCAATTGTAACGCAATGCATTCTCAATTTCTTATGGGGCCGTAATTGAAAGGAAAATGACATTGACGCTTGTTGTGGGAATTTTCTAGTCAAATTAATGATGTTCGGTTCACAACGTGAAACGCATAAGCTGCGTGCAGTCGCTTTTCCGGTCCTCCACTTCTTCCTTCAGTCGCTTTTGTGGAATTAGATTAGTGAAATTATTGAGAGGGATTCCAATGTCGCAAAGCCCCTCCTATCTATAACATTTGCTACTAATTCCTTATATATCTATAATATTTTATAAATTCATCTTATACCCATAATATTTTATCCTAAACTCCTAAATGCGGTCAATACAACCATTATTTACCCTGTTGAAAAGACAATTTTGCCCGTCCAAAATTTTCTAATCAAAATAATTCAACCTTAACATGACTCAATTGATAATAATAAATCATTAATACATAATATTAAATAATTTAAAAGTCATATTAAGATTGAATTATTTTGATTAGAAAAAATTTTAAAAGTGTAGAATCGTCTTTTTAACTGGATAGATAACTATTGTGTTAATGGCGTAGAATGTAGGATGAAATGTGTTGGGTAGAAGAAAAATTTACGAAATATTGTGGGTATATTAGAAATTAAGTGCAATTATTATAAATATAAAATGACTTCTCCCCTCTCAAAGTCTTAGCTTTATTCCTTGGCTGCTTGTTGCTTACTTGCTTGGATTCTTGCAATTCATTCCAATTAAGTGCCAAAAGGCCTGTGCTAGAATATTCCCAAGTGGTGATCAGGTTGCAAGTTTTTCAAGGTCACACTATTATACTGTATATTTCTCTCATTTATGTATTTATTTTTCATTTGATCATTGTAAAGGAAAAAGGAACGTCATGGAAATATTTGAGGAAAAGGAAATGGAATATATTTTGTATCCGAGTGATATTTGCAAAAACACTTATTTATGAATTTCTTCGACAAAACAGTCCATCTCTACAAATTTAAACGGTTAAATTCTGAGGATTTTGCATCGGCACATACATGGTTCGGATGGAATTGCAGGCACTGTCTTTGGTTTTACAGAATTGCAGATCAACCTTTAACATTTGAATAAAATTGTAAGCATATCCTTTCTGCTAGGTGGTTAGGATTATATAATTATATCTTTATATTTTCTCATTTAATCCACTCAGTCGGATGATTTTGGTCTCCAAAATCGAAGATTCGATTGGATGGCACACATATTTTTTAATCTATTTAATATATCTTCAATCTTTGGAGTCTATATCCACCATCTTCTATCAAGATCAAGTTGCTGGCATGATTTGAGGGCACTATTTCGCGGCCCTAAATCTGTAGGTGACCCATGAAATTGTGTTAAAATTGATAAGTCAAACATTAACTTTGCTTGAACGGGGGTGTTTTTTTTTTTCTCCTTAGAAAACCCACTAATGGAAAATAGCAAAATTGCTAAGAGCCCATTATGGTTCATTAACATATCTCTGTAATTTAATTTCTTTCTGATTTCCACTTCTTTGCCCCATGCCTATCAGGCCTAAATTAAAAGGCATGCCAAGGTGCTTTTGCTATATTTGAGATGAAATATAAAGTTTAGTATATTTACTAAATCAAGCATAGCTATGTTGGTAAAGTCCTAGCCATGGATGTTAAGTAATCGGGGTTTTGAGAGCTTTGTATCTTCTATTTAAGGAGCCTTGATAAGCTGTCCTTCTGACGTATGAAGAAACATTGTTCAAAGAAATAAAAATAAAATAAAATGTAGCAGTATTCTCTATTTTTGTACAAGTATAGAACATAAGATATATCTAAGTGTACTCGGGTGCATCTAATAATATCCCTTTGGTGGCACTCGAGACAGGTAGGAATTAATACGGAGTTGTGTTAATGAAGGACCTCGAAAAGGAAACATTCGTAAGTAGAAATAATGGAATATGTTTAACGAAATCGAGGTCGGAAGGCCTAACAAACGATGACCATTTATTCTTAATTGAGAAGTTGGAAGAGAAAGAAAATAAAAAGGCTTTTCTTATCCTAAAGAATTTGATTTTGTATCGGACAACAATTATGGAAAATGATTAGATAAATTTGAAGGTGGAATCTGTTAGATGGCACAACTGAAATATTTTATTTTATTTTATTGCTTATTTTAGTATTAACGTGGGCTTAGATACGGTGTTACATGCATGTTCCACGATAGTTATGGTGAAAATCGGTTGAATGGGCCCTACAGTATTTAAATCAAAATCCAAGCCGTACATTATCAAGTTTGATCCAAATCAAAGATGCGTATAACCTACAACTTATAAAGATGTAAAATTAATATAATAAATTGTTTGATTCATATATCAAAAAGATATAGAATCTGCTTAATAAAATTATTTGATTCATATCAACTTCAAAATCAAAATCCAATCCGTGCATTGTGTTTATAATCATTTCAAGTTTGATCCAAATTAAAGAAGTGCACTGTAATGACTTGGTATTTTTTTAAAATTATAACCCTTTCCTATCCATAAGGTAATTTATGAATATCTTGCTAGGAATTAATGATGTTAGTGTAATGTACACATGCATGTGTACGATTTATATAGATATGATATCTAGAGGACGTGTAGTGTATACATGCATGTATTATAACTTTGGAATGTAGGGTGTATAAGACGTCATTTACGAGTATATTAGACATAAGTATGAGTTTATGCACTGACATGTTTCTGTAGCTGCAGCCCTTGGTTATGATGTGATTTAGGGGTATGCGATTGATGTGTCGTTTGGGACACTATGATTATCTCTCGCTTCATAGAGTAGGTATAGGGTTCGATTTGCTCGGTTAGGTCGCAAGGGTTAAGAGGGCAGCACTCATGGAGAAAATTTTAGGTAATGAAATAATATGAGATGAGAAAAGGGGTATAAGTTATGTCTTGGTCCCACGTCTGCCAAGCCCACCAAGTGGCGAGTCCATTTAAAAAAGGGAGGGGGAGGGGCGCGAGGTTAGGGTTCATTTCCCTTTTCCCTTACTGTTCTCGTTATCTTCTTCCTTCCTTTTACTTTCTTCTTCCCCATTTCCTTGGTGCTCCATCTAGCACTAAACCTCCACAAGATCGTGGTAGATCGCCTCAGGGGTTGCTGGTTTGCATCAAAGGCATCTTGAAATTCTAACGATTCAAGGTCAGGGTCGCTGATATTCGGAGAAATCGTGATCTAGGTAAGTAGATGTTCCTTTCCTCAAGCTAAGAGTTATATATGAAATTAAATATGTTATAGAGATAGCGGGGATGGGCATCGCCCCATCAGATTTGTAGGATGGGGTATTTTCAGGACTTAGGGCAAGTCGAGGTTAGCTGGATTCGTGGAGTGTTTAGGATTGTCGCATGGGCTTTGTGAAACAGATGATATGTTGTTAGTTTCTCACTAATGGGTTGCGATATAGCTTGGATGGGTTGGATTTTTATATTGCCCCTAGAGATTTTTTTTCTGATGCCTACTTTGTGTTCGATGAAATGCTTGTATGATAGTTGGTATACTAAACATGATGTAAATTCATATTGATAGTTTTAATGCTATGTGTGTGGTTTGCAACATTTATTTTGTATATTGAGTGATGTGTTGTTCAGTTAAATGATTGGATAGGGTTGTTTATGACCATTGGTTGACATGAGGGGAGGGTTGTACATGACCTATTAAAGACATGTGACTATATACATATGTTCTTGGGTGTGGGTGTTGAATTCACATATTGTGTATGATCACTTACAAATTATTTTTTTACATCATGATCATAGCATATGCAACATGAAACTTAATTGATTTACTTCCTTTGTTAACTATTATCTACTTATTGAGTCTATTTAGACTCACATGATTTGTTACTTTGTCCATAGATCATAGGCCAAGTGAAGAGCCTCGTGATGGGATAGGAGAAGGGCATAACCTCGGGGAGCAACCTTATTAGATTCATACTTGTATATATAGGTATTTTGAGTTCTATGTTTCTATTTGATACTGGTGTATGTATACACTTAGGGTGCGTTTGTTTGGCGCAAAAAAATGTCAACCAAAACTTTTCACTATCCATAACTACTTTATTTTTTAATTATTTTTTCACATTTTCCTATACAAACTACCCTACTTTTCAATCATTTCTACACAACTACCCATACAATTAACCTATCTATTTTAACTTTATTCTCTTTACTCCTCATCATTACTCCTATTATATCACATCATTTTCTATCAATTTGACAACTTCTACTTCAAAAACTTTTCATCAAAAGTTTTACTCATAACCAAACACACCCTTAGTTGATCCCACTTATAAACACGTTGTATTTGGATATTTGAACTTGATTATAATCTGCATAGACATATACATATATATACATATATGATCTTTTAGGTTATTTTTTGCATAATGATAAATTATGATGACTTCCTTAGCATATGAATGTCTTTATAGTATGAGAATATAAATATGTTAATGTAGAGCTAAATATTGTATTTTTGGAATGAAAATTGTGATGTTAACGTATAACAGGTCTTGTATTCCATACCACCACCTTATATATTATGGGAGGTTGTGCTGAATTGTTTTTTAGATTATATGAAACTCGTTGACTAGCCATTGAGAATATTTAGGCAACGGGGCTTCACATGCATAACCTACATCTTATAAAGATGCAAAATCAATGTAATAGAATTCTTTAATTTATATATCAGAAAATGCAAAATCAGCCTAATAAAATTATTTGATTCATATATCAACTTTGAAGCTACTAATTCACTTAAATGAATACAATTGGACAAAATTATTGAATGAATTGGATTTAACAAAATAATCTTAATAAGGCCTTAATTACCAAGTTAATAGGGCGTGCTGTAGGGAAGCCTAACCCATATATATTTACACACACTCTAATGATTTAATATTTATTAGAAGCTTAGAGGCTCTAGTTTACCCTCTGTTTTTAAACTTAGAATATATTTCTTTAAATCTAAACTATTTACCCATTCGATATATATTATTTTATGTACAGGTGTCTTTGATAGCCTTGATCTGTTTGTGCCGTGGAGTGTTGTCCATTTCTATCAGTCCTTTGTGAAGGTGCGCAAGGATCTCTCAATGTGCTAGCAAGATTGTCCAAATGGGAAAGATCAAAATTTGGTTTTGTGAAAGTGAATATGGATGCAGGAATAAACATAAGTCTTCACCCAATGAATTTTCTCCAAGACTGGAGTCTCTTTTTTTTTTTTGGTAATAGTTAGCATATGGACAAGGTCAAGGTAGGAACAACTAATTTGGTTGGAAATAAAAGCTGCTTTGCTGAGTATGAAATGGGTCGGTGAAATAGGCTTCAAGAAGGTGATTTTAGAATCTAATTCTATGTTAGTAGTTAACTGGCTTGAAGGAGATGAAGAAATTAGATCCAAGGTGGGTATACTTGTAGGAAAGGTGATAAACATGAGCAGTTGCTTTGGTCATATTGTTTTTCTCATGTTCTTAGATCACGAAGTCAATGTGGCCAACTGCTGAGAAAGAGAAGCCTTGTTTGTTTTTGGGTGATATAATGACATTCTCATTATAAAAAAAAAAACTAGGGCAACTGTTAGTACTATAGTAAAATAAATGATACATGTTAAGTTATATGGCTTATTAGATTTTCGTTTTATAATCAATATAAGCCCTATTTGCAAGGGACAACCACGTAACTAAGATGCAATCTTTTAGCGTTTTTCAAATAATGATTCTATGCATTCGGGCTGCATAAACCTTCTTTTTTATTTTAATTTTTTAAAAAAAAATCTAAATCGTTCACTTAGTTTAACACAACTTACTTTATTATGTTACTAAAAATATTTTTTATTGGAAACTTATTTTTGTTAAAAATAGCAGCTTTTAAGAGCAAATATACAAATCTTACAAATTTTGAACATGCAGTATATATAGTATATAAAAATCTTTAATGTATGTGATTTTTGAAATTATAAATAAATGCATATGTTTAAACATGATGAACAGTGTAAATTTAGAAAAATGTTTTAAAAAAAAAGGGCTGCTCAATGTATTTAATTATTGCCTGTATATATCACCATCATCATCATCATCATCATCATCATCACCACCACCACCACCACCACCACCACCACCATAGCGCCCTTTTACAGCCAAATTATACCATAGCCGATTATCTGCTTTTCACAATTGAAAAAATCAATTGTCATTTGCAGTATATTAGTGTGTTTGGTAACAAATAAAACTTTTGATGAAAAGTTTTGGAGAGTAAAAGTTGTCAAATGATGTGATATGATAGGGGTAATGATGAGTAGTAAAGAGGATAAAGTTAAAATAGATAGGTTAGCTGTGTGGATAGTTATGTAGAAATGATTGAAAAGTAGGGTAGTTGTATAGGAAAATGTAAAAAAATAATTAAAAAATATGATAGTTATGGAGAGTGAAAAGTTTTAGATTGACTTGACATTTTTTTTCAATTACCAAACGCACCCCGACGCGTAAGCTCGTCGCATTTGGTGAATTCAAATTGCAAAAAGCGTACACGCAACAATTGAAATGACTTGAAGCGATTGCGAACAGAAACCTACAACGCATAGTGTTGTTATCTCGCTCTGATCTGTGCATTGAATGCCTCCAAACCATTCTATTCTACCATTTGATATTCACTCATCCTCTATCCATCGGAATAAAGACATACAAATGCTAATCTGAAAAGCTGGAAAGTGGTCCTCTCCGTGACAAACGGGTGTGTGGTGGGTGGACTCCATTTCCAGCTGGAAAATCCGATCCTAGGAACAATACAATACAATACAATACAGTACAAAACACAACCCGACACAAAAATTTAAATTATTATTTCTCTTTTTTTCAAAAAAATTAATTTTCTATCTGTCACATTTTTTCACTTCTCTTGCTGTGATTTTACGTTATAACTGCTTAATTAATAACTTTACTTTTTTCAATTATTACGCATGCTTTTAATCATTATTTTATATTTTTGTGCATTAATTAATAATTCAATCTATTTTGTCCTCCTTTTCTTTAATTCTAATCATTATCTTTATTAAATTACATTACTCTATTACATTTAAAATTTTTTTCACACAGAAAATTTCATAATTTTCCCTTAATTATCACCCAACTAACCTTAGCGCCGAAATTAGAGGTATTTATTTGTTTAAATTAGTAAATGACTTGCCATGAGTAGAGAGAAGTCTTAATAATATATATTTTTAACAAGTCTCTGTGTCTCTATAACTCGTTTATTATAGTGAATTGCCATACTTCTCCCCCATGGTTTTTTTACGTAAAATTTGGTGTTTTTACGTGTTTGATTTTGCTGTTATTTTTTGATTTGATTTGATTTTATGTATGCTTCTATTGAGATCTGTATTAATTTGAATCATGTTTCCTACCAAAAAAATTATTTAAAAACATAGTTCACTTTTGCATGATTTAGACTGACTTGGTCCATATATATAACACAATCAATTGACATATTCTTCGAAGGCTGATAGAGATATGGTCCATATTTCCAAGTAATTAATGTTCGTGAGAAGTTATCCAAGAGATAAGCATAATCCTGGAGCAGAGTGAGGGAAGACTTGGAAAAATATCGACGACTTTGGTTGTTGTTTAGCAGCTGTGGTGGTGATTGCTATAACATGAGAACGACTTTCTACGAAATTAATTCAACTCGATCCGGCATAGCTGCTTGGTATTTCGACGAGTGTAAGGATAACAATGACAAAAAACAAAAAACAAAAAAAAACCACCACATATATATAAAAGAGAAATTCCTGTGCAGCATCGCTGAAATGGGCTTCACATGATCATGAAATCATGATCTACTCCACCCATTGTATTTAGAATAATGTATTCTATTACCATACCAATTTTTATCCCAATCAGATATTTTAAAGTTGTTATTTACATCAAACTATTTTATTACGTTGAATAACATCAAACTATTTTATTACGTTGAATTTGTACCATTTTCAGATAGGGTCTATATACATATCTGATTGGGATGAAAATTGGTATGATAATAGAATACATTATTCTAAATACAATCGGTGAAGTAGATCATGATTTCATGATCATGTGGGGCCTATTTCAGCATTGCCGCACTTGAATGGGGCTATATATATATATATATTGTTCATATTCGACCAAACGGATGAATTTCATTGCTTGTATACACCTTGTAAAAGTACCGATGATGTAGGAAGTTGATTTCATGCACTCGGTTGTACTAAGCTTCGGTGCATATGGCTGCAAATACTCATCTTTTTAATAGTTTTTTGAAATTTTTTTTACAAGATTGTTAATCTAAATATATTTAATATGTGTATTAATTTTTACCATTTTTCAAAATTTTTAGATATATTTTTTAAAATTTTTAAAATCAGTAACATTTTTAGTCACTGATTTTAAAAAATAAAAAATAAAAATCTAAAAAATAAAAAAAATAAAAACTTATACCTATGTTAAATACTTTTAGATAATAATCTTATAAAAAATTTTCAAAAAAATATAAAAATAGGTTAAATGCACTTGGGTACACTGAAACTAAGTACACTTGGGTGTATAAAATCAGTTTCCGATCATGTCACTAATGATCTGTAACTTTTTTAGAGTTTTGAATATAAAGGTAACAACATTTCTTAGAAAATAAGCATTTATAAGAAGAGTTTGTCTGTTTGCGAGAATGAGGGCCTGTTTGGCTTGCTGTTCACGTATAGGAAAATCTTTTTTTTTTTTTTTTTTTTGACTGGAAAATCTTTACCTCCAAAATATTTGCAGAAAACATCAATAAGCGGGTTCTTATAAATGTAGAATTTTTTATTAAGAATAATTTACTTAATTTTTTTTAAAAAAGTATATCTACCGACATAGGTGCGAATTGGGTTAGTTAGGCCATAAGCCATAACCCACCCTAACTCAACTTTTTCATGAAAGGATTGTATAAACATTTTCTTAACCTTTTATCCCAAAGATTTTCATGACCTGAGAGTGTGGTGAGAGTGTAGCGGTTGAAATCCAAATCGAGTTCAAAAATAGAATCAGCTGCGTTTCTCCATTCTCGGCAGTAAGCCCGAGTAGACCTGACTTAGCCGCCATATGGACTCATTTATTACCAAAGTTATAAATATGTTTTAATCTTATTCTCATTTTTCTTAAATTTTTCATATTATTATTGCTAATTTTACTTTATTTTTAAGTCATATTTTGTAGAAATTAACAATTATGTTCATCATGGATGAAATTTTAGACTAACGAGGTATGGAAAACATCGAAATTTTTCTTTTTTCAAAATTAGAGCAAATTTGGCTATATATAAAAGTTTTTAAATTCGAAACTTTTCACTCTTCACATCTATCGTGTGCATTTTAACTTTATATTTTTTACTTTTCATCATTACTTATATCTTATCATATTATTTTTCCTATTTCAAAAATCTACACTAAAAATTTTTTCATTCACAAGTTTTATCATTTTTTAAACATACACTTGATCTAAAATTTTAACTGAAATTGTCCATTCGAAATGAACCTGAACTTAACCTGTCTCTAAAAAGTAGAGTTAGATCGATCTTATTTTCTTAAAGTAGATTCAAACTGAGTAAACTTTGACCTTGGATGACTCAACCCAATTTGCACCCTAATTATGTGAAGGCAGATGGATTTGTCGACATAAATTACCACCATATTCATCCTCATTTATACATACGTAGTTTGTTTTCAATTTTTTTTTTTCATCTTTTCTGTTTTTGTTTTTGTTTTTTTTTTTAAATTTTTTTTATCTAATGCAACGCCAATCTAGAGAAGGCACTAAATATTGGATTTTGATTCAGGGAATTAATAAATCACTACTGAAATCTCATTCGACTCTTTTCTTAAGCAAACCATAATAACATATTTAATGTGATATAATTTATTTATTAGTTTTTCTTTCAAGAAACCATGTAACTCGATCCGTTTATTTTTATCATTGATGGAAGAATTCATTTCATTCATTACATTCAGTATTATTTATATTTCTATGGAAACTAGTGTGTATGAGCGTTATCTACATATGTATAAAATTAATGTGATAAAATATTGTAATTCTAAGCATCAATTTTAAAGTTATTTTTTCAACATCTAAATCATTTAAATATCATTATTATATGGATAATTGATTTTATAAAATTCTGTGATGTTCTAATACATATATGAGTGTATCTAAGCATTTTTTTTATAATTTACAAATGAATATATAATTTTAAGAAAATGTGGTCCACGCGCATATTTTATTTGGATGAAAATTCTGTTAGCTAAATGTAACGCCCCATTCATAAAAATACTCAATAACTAATCAACGGCGCTACACAATCATAGAAAAATTCGGCAGCATCTCCCCATAACATACAAGGGATAATATGGAATACATGACCTGATATTCATTACATTTCCATCTGTAACATTCAATCCTATTTATATACTTGCATCTTCATATAATAAGAACATTCATATAGAAGGAAATCATTACATATTTTCCTTACACAACAAACAGATATAATAGTCATGCATATGTGCATCAACAAGGATTATAATCCAATCTGAAATACCAAATACATTATAGTTGTCAAAACGAATCCGCCTAAGTAATTGTCTACATATATGATTATTAAAAGAGCACAAGTCTAAAAGAACTGGAATCAACATATTGTGCTAGGGTCTCTCATGTTTGATCTTCAACTTGTCCCATCCTTAAGTTCTCCTTCTGACCTGCGATCTAAAACCACAATAACAATGATATGAGTCTAAATAGACCCAGTAAGTAGATAGTGGTTAGCACAAAGTGCAAATAAGCATAATGATGGATACTCATACAGTGATGAAGCTAATACACATGGGTCCAATACCCACTCCCAAGATCGTATACATATAACCATACACACAAATTGACCAACACAACCAATCATCTACTCATGTCCATCAAGGGCCATGAACAACCCTCTCCTCATGTCAATCAGGGGCCATGAACAACCCTTACAACCAACTATTTGAGATAACGCATCATACATAACAGACAATGAAACACATCGCAAACCACGCATACAACATCAACACAATTCAGATACAACACATAAATCTGTCACACAAGCATTTTATCAAACACATGATAGGTGCGAAATGAAAGAACCTTCAATTCATACTCTCGATTGGGGCAAATCAATTCACGTCACATTTCAACAATATAACAACTGCTAAGAAGTCTTTTACATCATAGAAATCACGCATTCAAAGTAAATTCACCATGAACCCTAACTGTTACGAACTCTACGCCTAATATCATGGAGTCGTTAGAAGCTATATATTCCCTCTAGCCTCGTATCGCGTTTAACGTAAAATTTCATCACTAAATCGAGAAGGGGCGACATCCACTTACCTTGACCGTGATCCCTCCCAAGACAGCGACCCTAGATGTGGACTGCAGAAATTCGGAGCCTTGGAGCTTCCTGAACTCGGATCTATGACCTTCAAGGTAGTTGGTATAGTTCCCCTCAAGCGATCACGGGTGGTTCGAACTGAGTGGAAGAGAAAGTAGAAGAGGAACGAAGAACCAGAAGAGAAGGAGAAGAGAACGCGGTCGGGCGCGAAATGAGAATGAAACCCTAGAGCGCGGGCCGCTTATGTTAATAGAATCCATTGAGTCGGGTCGGGGCTCGGGTCGGGTCCAGTCGCAATTAGTAATTTAATTCCCCTCTCCTACAACTTAATAATTTAAATTTTCTCCGGGGGCGCTGCCCCCTTGACCCCCGCGACCTGACCGGTAAGGTTGAACCCCGTACCTACTCTGCGAGGGAAACAATAGTCATAGTGCCCATCAATGGAACGCTAATCATACATGCACATATGCACTATACATCTCCTAAATGTCGTGTCCATGTATATTATGTATCCATTAATATCGAAAAATTCTTACTAGCATGTTCATAAGTTATCTCATAAATAGAGAAAAGTTATAATAAAAATAGAATAAAAATACCTGGTCCTCACACTAAATAAATGATACTAGAGATAATAAATAGAATTGATCTTTCATCAATCATCAAGATGAAAAAATAGAGGGATTATATGAAATCACTCATATGCAACCTGTTACGTGTAAAAGGGACTCATGTAGAATAGTTCAAATAATTAAGTGAATATAACAAATTCTCTACTTGAATGTAATCTTAAAGGCCTCTAATTGAAATAATTTTGAATATTCTAAGAAAAACATCTAAATATATTTAAATATTATAATCAATGTAGGTATTATTGTTTTATAGCTACACAAGTATATATTATGAATTTAGCTGGAACGGTCCAGTCATTCCATCAAGTTCCTGTTGAAATAAAGGAATGATCTTGTTAGTTTCAGCAAGCAAATGCCCTAGTTAATCTACATAAAAAAACTCATTTACAATAATTTTTTTATTTTTTCTTCATATAATTGTTTATCTAAGTGTATTTAATATGTAAACTAAGTTTTACCATTTTTGGATATGTGTATATATATTTGAGATTTTAAAATATTTATGTGTGTATATATATTTGCAATATCTCAATCTTTAAAAATCTAAAAAATATATATACACATATCCAAAAAGGTAAAATTTAGTTTACATGTTAAATACACTTAGATAAATAAGCGTATGAAAAAAAATAAAAATTATTATAAATGAATTTTTTTTTAAAGTGGATTAAGCTGGACATTTGCTTTGCCCGAGCTAACAAAATCACTTCTCGTGGAAATAATGATCATAAAATAATTATATATTTCAAATTTTAATTTATAACAATAGATATTTAAATATTTTACTTTGCAACCATAAATACTTTGGAGGAAATATTTTAACTAAAATTTCACTTTCATTAGAAAATTATTTTTTGTGAAAAGTTAGCATCTTTTCATAGCAAATGTATAACTATTATTTTTTTTCAAAAATTATAGCATATAAAATAAAATTATAAATATATGGGATTTTGGTAGTCATAAATAATTAAATGCATACGAATAAACATGATGAATAGTTTAATTAGATTTAGAAAAAATATTTTAAAATAAAAATGGATTAGATGGATGCTTCATGCAGCCCACGTTATTGAGTCACTGCTCCCACTATAATTGTATTTTGCCTATTTCTTTTCATATTTTGGACTATTTATATCTAATTCACTTTATGACTACCATAATCTCCTAAGGTTTCTAAAATTTGGGTGAACATTATTGAAAAAGTGAGTATAATATGATATAACAAGATTAATGTTTAACAGTGAAGAGAATAGAAACAAAATAAATTAGTAATTATATGAAAATGATGGGAATGCAGAAATAATAATAGATAAAGTAAGATAATAAGTAATTAAAATATAAAATCATTTCAAAAGGTGCATACAATGAAGTGGAACTTTTTTTTTTTTTTTTCCATTCTACCAAATGCCAAGCATACCTTATTTTATTCTCTTTTTCCCCATTTTTAAATGAATCTCTAATTGTGTCCACTCAATCAGGCTCAACAATACATGCAGAAAATGCCATGATTTAGTTGGTCAAAATTAGCAACATTCATGCATTGTGGAACGAGTAAATTTAAACACGAAGAGTTTCCCAAGTTAAAATGCCGGAAACCGCCGGCGTTTACATGTTTAATACCGTGGAACTGATATCTTTATGGTTGGTTTTGCAGACCAGGACATGATTACGAAGCTAGCAGGTCAAAAAGCAAATTACCCTGGGGTCTTGCTGCCTACCTGATCAACGAACCCTCTCCACCTTCTTGGAAATTATTGATAGTAGGTGACAAAAAAACAAACTTGAAAAATCTTTGCACATGCCCCTCCACATGCTACCCTTTTCTTTTCTCCATTTCCCACCTCCTTCCTCATCATTCTTCCATCTCATGTCCCGCCAAACTTCCTAACACAACCATTTTCTTCTTTTCGTTCACTCAATTCCTTTCATTCATCTCCCCCCACCATCTCCATACCTTGATTCAGTTTCTTCCAATATGTTTAATTCCCAAAACTCCCATTTCGGCGGCACCCCTCTGTGCAAGTGGGCTACCAGCATCTGCCACCACCTCAAGGCAAAATTCAGGAAGAAAAGGCGCCCCAAGAGCCTAGCCAACGGCTTCGATTGGCTGTCTACGTCCTTCGCCGCCATGGAGATCAGCAACCAGCTGAAGCAGGTGTTCAAGCTCATCGACGCGAACGGGGACGGGAAGATATCGCCGGTTGAGCTGCGGGAGGTGCTCATCTGCTTGGGCCACGACAAGTCCAAGGCGAGGGTGGAAGCCGAGGGGATGGTGAAGGAGATGGACTGCAACGGGGACGGTCTGATCGATTTGGAGGAGTTCATGGGGGTTGTGGGGGATAGCCAGGGCAGCCAAGATGACAAAGAGGGGGGCGGCTTTGGCGGCAAGGACGACGATCTCAGGGACGCCTTCCAAGTGTTCGACGCGGACCGTAACGGCTTCATATCAGCCAATGAACTGCAGAGAGTGCTGATCAGCTTGGGGCATAACCGGTGCGGCATCCGAGATTGTGTTCTGATGATTAGAGGGGTTGATAGGAACGGAGATGGGCTCATCGATTTCGAAGAATTCAGATCGATGATGACCGGGCGTGCTTAATTAGGTCCTGAAACCAACAATACGTTTTCATATTTTGCTCCCCAACCTACCCATTTCGAATTCAACATCATAGATCCCATCCCATGTCAGCCTGCCAGATTCATGCGTTATCTGTTTTGGTTTTGGAGCCTTGCAACTGGTGGTCAAGCTGGGTTAAATTCTGACAAAAGCCCAATTCATCTCGGATCATATCCTATGGCTGGTTAGCATTTTTTTTTCAATTGACGTTTTTGGATTTGGGCACTGGGAGAAGAGAGAGAGAGAGAGAGAGAGAGAGAGAACTGGAGATCTGGTAGTTGTGTCAGGTGCTTGTTGAGAGTCCAATAGGTTTGGATGCGGAAAGAAAGAATTGGGGTCTTAGATGATTGAGTTGTGTGTTTTTTGTAACTGAAATCCATTGAGAATGTATAGTACATTGCAGTCGAAAGATATATATCGGTTGTGATAAATATCACAGTCTAATTATATATGTTCGGCAGAAATTTTAATGAAATTGAGGAGTGCGAATGTCACTTTGGAATTGCAAAATGGTCTAATTCAATTGAGGGCGTTTTGTATGTTGCATGCATCATCACCAGCTCAGTACGTTTTTTAAGAGTGCGCCACTGAAAATAATTTCACATGCATACCGTCAAAGGGAACTTGCCCTCAGACTCAGAGTATGTTTCAATTAACTGTAATATCTGTTTGGGTTATATACAAGGCTTGATTTTGCCGCAGGGTAAGGATTTCTTTGATCGTTTATTTCAAAAAATTGGGATTTTTTTTTTATTTTTTTGTGTAGTAAATTATGTTTGTGGCTAGATCGAGAGCTTATTTGCCGATTTTGATAGATAAGTCATAAGCTGCTTGGGTGATTATTGGCCTGTTTAACTTCATATTCCTTAAGTATTTTTTTTATATATATTATACAATAAAAACTATTCAGTGTCATGCTATATAATAATTGCATTGTTAGGCAGCTAAACAAATATTTAAAACCCTAAAGAATAAATTATATCTTATGAATTGATTACTAAACCATTTAAACAAGGAACTCCTTAGGAATCTCCGAGGGACCAATTCCCCGGAATGGAATCGGTCCAAAAGACGAAATGAGATCGGCAGCGAAATACCATTGTCTTTCTGACGCGTGAATTGGCGTATTAGTCGTCCTTCTCGAATCTTCTCAGCTGTCGATTTGACATTTTCCTTTGGCTCTTCCTTTGGATTTTCTCCCCAATTTTGCATGCGGTTTTTGCATCGTTACCTGCCAGATTTTGTTCCAAATCGAATCCGAAGAAATTTCCATCCACGCGTACAAGGTTTGCTACTCATATCACTTAAGTTGAATGTTGTCATAACCACCGGTTAGCGAACCGGTCTAGTCCAACCGTTTTAATCGTTTTTGAAAACCCAATTGAACCGGTATATTAATAATTTATATAAGATATGTGACATTTTTCAAAACTACAAAAATTAATTTCCACGATTGCAAGTTATAGAAAATTTAGATAAAAAATTCAACTACTTTAGCAAAACAACGACAAAGTAATGACCGTGCAGCACTCGTCGCGGACGCTACGATGGGCTCTGATGCCTTTCTCGCATTGTGAAATCTGGGCCGGATCGAAAGGGCCGGAACCTGCGTTTCTCATTAAATAGTGGGGTTGTTAGTATGTTTCGGAAAGTGAATATTTGCATAGAATAGACCTCAATTTTGGATTTGATCCTCAAGCTTCAGGAGTAGCGGCATATGCGCGGGATTCCAGAGGATTCAGCAGCGTGACGGGGCAGATACGTCTCCGGGAGCTGCTGAACGGCATGCGTCTACCTTGTTGCGGCTTCAACTTGATGAAAAACTTTAGTATTTAGATCAAATAAAACATGTGGAAATAACCTCAATAGCCAAGAGATTTACATCGCTAGATGAAGTCGCCACTGATCTTAAAAGGGAGATCAGTCCCCGTTTTCATTGAATAAAAACACTGGTCGTACAGAGCTTGAATTCCGGTCTTTGGATTAAAATAGATATGATAAAATCTGTTAACCCGAAGCTGTTTACATGGGCATGAAAAGGGGAAAATAAAAATAAAAAATAAAAATCTGAAGCAAGGGGTAGAGGGAGAGGGAGAGAGGGAGAGGGAGAGAGAGGGAGAGGGAGAAACTAGAGCTAGAGAAGAGGAAAAGCTGGGGAGCTAGGGATTTGCTGCAGACTCCTGTCCCCCCCTTTAGGATGCCTCATTAAGTGTCTTGAGCTTGGAACTTGCCCCTCTATCTATAAAGAGGAGGTGGGGGGCGCGCGGGCCTTGGGCCGCAATTGTGGAGCCCGTCTCTTGTTGGGTTGCTATCTTGTTGGAGCATTTTGCTCAAGGTGGGTTGAAGCTTGGTGTCTGGTGGGCTGTTGCTGTAGAGCCCAGTTGTTGTGGGTTGAAGCTAGATCTAGTGGGCTGTTGTTGTAGAGCCCAGTTTCTGTGGGCTGAAGCTTGGTTGAGCCCATTTTGCTTGTAGGTGGCTTAGAACTTTGCTCCTGTGGGCCAAGGCTGGACAGGCCCGTCTGGTGGTTTGTAGGCTTGGCTTGTTTGGGGTATTGTTCCATATGGGCTGTTGGTTTTAGAGCTCATTGACAATTTTCTTGGGTTGATTTTTTTTGTGGTGGTTGGGCTTGGATCTTAGTCCATAAATATGTTTCCTTTATTTTTATGTGTATTTATTTGGGCTTAATTCTCCCAGCCGATAATCGGGGTGAATCGTACTAGCCACGTGACCGGTTCCTGGTCGAACCGGCCAGTCCGATCTGATTTCTATAACATTGCTTAGGTTTTGAAAATAACAAAAATGTTACCATAAATAAATAAAATTATAAAACATGAAAAAAGTATTTTTTGATGATTAGTTGGAGGGACGAACCCTCGTCCTTAAGGGCAATTTGCCACTGTGTGTTGCCATCGGTGTAACCCAGGCACGCCATAAGAAAATATTTTTAAGGTAGCATGTGACTTGCGTGGCTGCCAAAGAGTACTGTGTTTATTTTCGAGTAATGTCTTCGTAACTATTTTGTTAGTAGTTACGTGATTAGATTTAAGCATCTGGAATAAATTTTTTTATAGAAATAAAAATTCCATCCCATTTCTCATCACATCACATTCAATAAAATAATTATAAATGAAAATGGATTAGAGCCTGGTGTACTCTTGCTGCCTAGAAGTTCACACAAGGATGAATAGGGACTCCAGAATGTGGGTTCTGGTTCAATGCATCTGGGAGCATTGAGCCTTAATGGTCTCAGGTGTACTGAACCTATTTTTTTTTTTTAAAAAAAAATATTTTACAGAAATGTTAACGTAAGTGTATTTAATATGTATATCAATTTTTACCATTTTTGGAGATTTTCAGATATTTATTTTGGATTTTTTTTAAAATCAGTGGCATTTTTAGTAATTTAAAATTACTAAGATGCCACTGATTTAAAAAAATCTAAAATAAATATATAAAAATCTCTAAAAATGGTAAAAATTGATACACATGTTAAATACACTTAGATTAATAAGTTCATGAAATTTTTTTTAAAACAAATAAAAAAATAAGTATATGCGCCCGGGAGATGCTCCCGGGTGCATTGAACTAGAACCCCCTGCAATGTCGCACTGAAGACAGTGCATGCACTACCCTAATGGGCTTTTACAAATGAAGCCCAATCGAATGTCAGAGAGGTGCGACTGTGAGTAGGCTCGTTCATGGTTTATGAAACTTGAAGCCCATGACGCGTCGACGTATGGGCTCAAGAATTACCCTAAGGAAGGAAGTGGGCTGCCAAGGGCAATGGACGAGATGAGCATGGGCAGTTGGCTGTAGACAGCACTTACAAGTGCCATTTAATTGTCCACATTGCCAATATTCGGTTAAAATTCGACTATATTCTGACAGTATTTCATTTGTTCGGAAAATGGAATTTAGGTCGGATCAAACTCGCTAACCTTGGAAAGATGTCTTGGTGTAAAAATTCCAGTGGGAAATCGGCTGGACAGTACTAGCACAAGCAAAACTGTCATTCCCCAGAAATTTTCTTTATGGCATTTGATGCATTGGCATTGTTCTCTTGGACACTGGCCCAGTCATAAATTTCTTCCTTCTTGCATCCATCTCTGAAACCATTTAATACTGGGCCGATAACATGCGATATATCGCATAAACATATTTCTTTGTGTAGTTGAGATATGTATCATGTTTTATCTTCTTAAATATTTTTCTATATTGATTTTTTATTTTTAAAAATATCAATTCGAGAGGTATTTAAGTCAATTCTACGTTAAAACCTTGATTTAAAAAATAAATATATAAAAATATTATAAAATAGTAAATTTTGGTACATGGGTCGAATACACCTAAGAAAATAATTTTTTTAAAAATAAAAAATAAAAAATAAAAAATATTTACTGTTATTAGCCCCCATGCTTAAACTATTGATACTTGATTTTTGAAAATAAACATTGAAATGTGTTTTATTAAATTTTGGGATACACTAATTACTTGATAACTTGAGGGTATAATTTTGAATATTTCTAGAAATTTATAAGTAATTATCTAAGCTAATAAGAATAAACGTTGAATTTTTATGGAAAAGGTTGATGAAAATTATTAATTATACGTAGAAGTTATGAAGCAAACAAAGAAAATTTGTGAAAAATAATATGAACGTGAAAATATGCTTATCACGACTAGAAAGTTGACAATATAATTAATAAATTGATAATAAATATTATTTATTTAAAACCTAGGAACAAAAATAAATTTAGTAAAACAGATATATTGTGGATAAGAATAAGCTAACCTATAAGGAATATAATCCTTGTTTAGATTGGATATGTGTACTAATAAAGAAATATGTTAAACAAAATATGATAATTTTATGTTGTTTGATATAATAGAAGTGAAATTATGGTACCACAGCAGCATTCATCAAATAAGATATATAATACCTTTCACTTGATCGATATAGTTAAGAGCATATCACTCCCTCACCAAGTCAGTGAAGTTATTATATATTAGGCATAAAGAATGATTAAAATGAAAAGTAGTCAATTACGTGATGTCTCAATGGAAGTTTGGATCCCCATTCAGACCATTTCACTTTAATTAGTTGTAAGCGTGACACGTGTGCAATTTCTATGAGCATGACACTGAATATTTCAAGAGCATCAAAGCAAATAAAAAATCCTTATCTCACCCCTTAAGTAATACTTTTTGCACCTAGACATGTTGACACTAATGATTATGAACATGCCAACTCTAATATATTATGAACTTCCCCATTCTTGCTTTTTTTTAAAAAAAAAAAAAATCATACATGGCTTTAATTTCTAAAATATCGGTCAAGACATCTCGAGACAAAAAATCATTTTAAAATTCTCTCATCAGCTCAAAAGGCTACAGAATTTTTGATAGGCCATCTTCTAGATAAGCTTCTACATGTTTCAACACCAAAAACAAAGGATTTCAAAGCTCTTTCAACAGAGGAAATGAAATTTTTTATAAGTCACAACCGTTGCTCTCTTTCCAAAGTCCAAACTACTTCGTTAGGCTATTTTCCAAGTCGGATCATCCAAGATATTTTTTTAGGTGTGTTTGGTTAGAGGTAAAATTTTAGATGAAAAGTTTTTAGGGTAGAAGTTGTCAAATTGATAGAAAATAATGTGATATAGTTGGAGTAATGATGAAGAGTAAAGAGAATAAAGTTAAAATAGATAGATTAGTTATACGAATATTTGTATAGAAATGATTGAAAAGTATGATAGTTTGTATAGAAAAATGTGAAAAAATAATTAAAAAATAGAGTAATTATGGAGAGTGAAAAATTTTAGAATGAAAAGTTTTGATTGATATTTTTTTGCCCCAAACAAACACATCTTAAATATTATATATATATTATATATTTATTTGCCAGTACTATAAATTATTACTTGAAAGGTGAGTGCCACCTTTTTGCCTATGCAGCTTGCCTAGATATTTATTTGCCTGTCCTATAAATTATTACTTGAAAGGTGAGTGCTACCTTTTTACCTATGCAGCTTCTCTGGATATTTATTCGCCTGTCCTATAAATACATAACCAGAATGAATTTGGCTTATTTCGTTCTGTATGATGGGTTTATTAAATAATTATTGCTACATGAATTAATGAGGTAGACGTGTTTAGTCTATAAATAACTACAGAATAACTAATATAGGGTTTAAATATATATCCTGACACAAGTCAATCAGATACATACGTCGTGGCCTTCTTGCAAGGCTCTGCTCGTATTGGGGATATCAATTTTGGAACAGCTGTGAAATACACACACACACGTGATCATTTACATTTATATTTACTACAAGTTATGGTACATTTAGCTCAAAATAGGTTCATACAATCATTTAAGTGCATTAATATTTTATATAATCATTTATCTATATATAAATTATATCTTAGATAATTTATATGTTGAAAAATAACTTTGAAATTGTTATTTATATCTAACTATTTTATTACATTGATTTTGTATCATTTTAAAAAAGCATTCATATACATATTTAATTTGGATGAAATGATAATAAAATAAATAATTTTAAATATAATAGGAGGAGTATATTATAATTTTATGATTGTGTGTAGCTTATTTTGAGCCAAATGTACAGTAACTTATAGTATAATTAAATATATATGATTAAAATTCATATATAGATATGATCATATATATGTATATATGGGGCTTCGCTTCTACGTAATCGGTTATATAGAAGCAATTCCATGTAATTTTTTTCATTTTTCAGATATTGATGATTTATGAAAAATTTAATTAATTTATTGTATCTAACGTTGTTTATTTAACTAGAAAATTAAATTTTATCTAAATCCAATAGGTTCGTGATTATATTTGCTCAAAAATAGGTATATTCATATGTAAATAAGGAAAACGCTTAGATCCATTTATATATATATGTATATATTAGAATGTAATAATTTTTTATAGAGTTATTTATCTGCATAGTGCTGATATTTAGATAGTTTAGATATTAGAAAAACTATTTAAAAATTGATATTTAATATTAAATCATTTTATTATATTAATTTTACACATTTATAGATGAGACTTATATACAATAATACTAAACAAATAAAAGAATTTTCATAATAATATAAACGATGTTAAATACACTGATAGAGTTGATTTCCATAAATCATCAAGATATTAAAAATAAAAAGATTATATAGAAGAGGGGTTTTATAGAAGCATTCTTATATATATAAATGTAGATGATCATGTCTTATATATAGGGTAATGATCCAACAGTCATTCATATATACATGATAATTACAATGACTTGTTATTTAGCCAAGTAATGACCTTATATATAAATTTTTTTGACGTTTTTATACCAGCTCACATGTATTTAATTCATATCACACATATACCATATATTAATCTCACATCTTGATCTTCTTTCAAGATTGCTGCTACAAAAAAATACATTCTTAGAAATTCTTATCAACAACTAAAAGATCTGTATTAGTAAGAAGAATGCGTATGTGAGAAAATTTTTCTTTATTTATGATGATAATTTTATAAGTAAAAAAATTATTTGCTTATGATGATACTTTTATAGGCAAGAAAAATTTTCTTGCTTATAATAATGTTTTGGCAACCAAATTGATATTTAGTTGCCTAAACACAAAAACTATGAATTATTTTTTATAGAAAAACTACGAATTATTGATATATGACATATGCCATCAATTATTATCAAGTTTGTCTTTAGCAATCAAATTTTAACTTTTTTGTCCGAAAATTTTAGTTGCTAAAAGTAAAAAATTTTGTGATATGCGCTTGCATTGGACATTCCAATCTTGGAACCGGTGATTCAATACATATAAAATAATGAACTTATATAATGGCTTGTTACTCAATTGATAACAACTTCATACATTTTATATATTTTTTATTTCAAAAATATTTTTGACATTCTCATGCAAGCTCATGTGGATTTAATTCATATTGCAAATTTTATCATGTTTTATTCTCATAGACATTTTTTTAATAAAATTTTAATAATAAAAAATTTTGACCAATTAAAAACATTAAAATTTAGTACAAAAAGGAAATACATGTAGGTCTGCATAAAAATAAAAAATAAAATACATAAGGTTGTTAGTTATCTAAATAATAGTTGATTATATAATATCTTATTCATATATATATATATATAAGAAAATCATCCAACTCATTCGGTTGCGTAGTGCAGTTTATTGCGAATGAATTACATTTGATCATAGAATCACAGTATATTTCATGTATTATATTTAAAATTATTATTACAATGACATGTAAATTTTATTCAAATTGAATGTGCATAAGCCATAACTTAAAATGATATAGTATCAATGTAAAAAAAATTGCTTTAAATGGCAATTTTAAAATTGTATTTTTAACATTTAAACGTTCTAAAAGATGTGTTATTTGGATAAATGATTATATGAAATATTAATACATTTAAATATATGTGGGCTCCCTTTCGCAGTGGACCTCACCATACGTACAGTGCATTGGATTACTTAAAAAAAAATAATAACAATAAAGAAAATACAGTGCATTGGATAACTAAGGAGGCCTACCTGACTGTTGGAATATCTGCCCACCCATCCACTTGGGCTCCTGAGTAACAAATTTTTTTAAAAAATAGATGAATAAAAATGAAGAAGAATAAACATATTCGCTCGAGCACCCATGTGGAAAGAGGGGGGAATCTGTTGAGGTGTGGGCAAGGCACTTCGAGGGCGGTGGGGCCCACCTAAGTCGTTTTTTGTTTTGTCGTGCGTGTGTTGTGTAGGCCGCCGAAATGGTTTGACCAACTCGGTGGACGGACCCGTGCAACAGATCATGAGTAGAGAGCCTGATAAGAGAGATGTGTGGGCTTTTGCCGTATTTGGATTTTCGGGTGTAGATCGGGTTGGCTTGCTTCGCCCTCATGCTAACCCAACCCTAATCATGTTTTTACAACCCTAATCCCACCCTAATCCTTACCCTATACAGTTCCGGTTGGCTTTGGGTGGAGAATTCAAGTGACTTTACAATTAATACAATTTAAGATATTATAAACCGTTCTCGTAAATTTATAATTTTTTTAATTTATTCATGAATTGTGATTGTATTTTTAAGACTGAGCATATTATAGATTTATATAAACAGCCGCATTTCAATGTAACTACTAAAGTACTCATTACACAGTCAAACGCCACTGCCAGTGCTTTCAACAAAAGTAGAAGTATTTACTAATATTAGAGGATTTCGGCGAGACAACATAATTGGATATAGGCCAAAACTCAATAGTTTTTCCGTACTTAAGCCAAAGCTTGTAGCCTTTTTACCAACGAGCCATGCGTTAATTTTTATTTTTTATTTTGCAAAAAAGTAGTCAAGGCCAAACAAAGCTTGAGGCTATAATATGAACAATTTGAACTCTCTGTGCCCATTTTGATTTAACTTTTTGGACAAATGCGAAATGGGAATGGAAGGGAAAGAATATGATAGGAATAAAGTGAGAAAAAATTGAAATATAAATATAAAAATAAAAAATAGAGTAATTAAATAATTAATAACTTTGAGCTTTTTATTTTGCCCCATTCTGCTCTATTGATACAAATACCAAACAATTCCTCAACACAATTAATACAGGTTTGTTCCAAATGATACAAGATTCTTGGATTGAATCTGTATCACCATTCTCATTACTGCTTTCCAATTCCCGATACAGCTTTTTCAATTCTCAATACAACTTTTTCAATCTTCAATATAATTTTACCCATTCTCAATACAACTTTACTTGTTCCCAATATACAATATTACATTTTCATCTTAGAAACAGATTCAATCCAAGAATCTCATATAATTTGGAACACGCCTTAATAATTTTATTCCATCCTCTGAAGGGGCCCTAGTGCGAAAAGCTAGAACCATTTATTTAATCTTATAAATTCCTTTTAACTTTTGGCCTTACGATGCTAGGCTAAAAGGATTTTTGACTAGCTTGAAGTTTTACCTCTAATTAATTCCATGTAAAATGTTTCTATTTAGCATGTTTTCTTGCAACTTCCACCCCCCCGAAACACCAAATGCTACGTTTGTTGCATGTTTGGTGAAGGTTAAAAAAAAAAACAAAAAAACAACCCATTAACAAACAGCTTAAATGATTTCTATTACATATCCAAAATCAACTTGCTTTTTATTTTATGGAAAACATGTGTAATAGAAGAATATAAAAACGGCACAAGGAATTGACCCGTGTGGACACAGGTTTCAAAACACATGCACTCATAAATTGGCTTGTGAATCACTAGGCTTTCACGCTTCCTTTGTAGACCTTGTCAGTCAGTTGGGCGGCATTTCAGAAGTCCTACCTTTTGAGCAGATGAACTATCAGCAAATGCAGTTCAGATCAGATCACGCAGGAGATCCTCAGGCAGTTGAACAACTATCAGCAAATGAAGTTCAAGTCAGCGCTAAGTGCGTATTTAAGACGAGCACTTTCAGCCAAAGACTGGCCTCAGTGTCAGGCTCTTTGTGCTTCTGTTCTGGTTTCTGATCATGCAGAAACAAGTAAATAGGTAAGGTAATAATTGAGCTGCACAAGAATCTCCATGTACTGGAACACAGACAGCCTAAAATACTTGATAACTGCATTGTAGAGAATCACAGGTATGTGCAAGGAAAGAAAGGGCAAAAACCAACAGCTCTTGAACATGAGCAACCAAGTTGTACCACAATCTCACTGTTCAGTTGGCCATCATGCTTAAAGGTTTATATAATGAAAGTACAATAAACTTGGAGATTGCGTGATCAAGTATTTGATAATTGACTAAGAGAAGTCTTAACTCCTGGAATTCAAGACAAAATCTTTAAAACTTCACAGCTTCAAAAGGATTCAACATAAACATAGCATTAGGACAAGGTCTAGCCTTTGTTTTTTGGTGATACAAAGGTGTAGCGATCTTGGTTGGTAAGAACAGGAATCAATTACTTCATTGATCCAACTATGTTAACACTACAACAGGGTCAATCAGGCAGTTGTTCAGTGGCTCAATCGATTCCAAGCCGATCACCATCAATCACGTGGGACGCTCAGCGTGGTCGGTGGTTTAGGCTATAAAGTAATCACAAATCTCGATGAGATAAGATTAATTAATTTGTTACGAAAGCTTTTTGTTGGTCTTCTCTGAAAGGTAAACAACTTGAGCAGCGACCATCGCGGGTCGTCCTCATGGAAAGCAGACGGCTGAGAGAAAGTGGAGACAGGCTACATAATGCGCGTCTTTGTGGGTAATAGGTGCCAGTCACATGCATTCAAGTTTTTTTAATTATTTCCCACAAGTGGTCCAGGGATTAAGACTGATTCTTTCAATTGTTTATTAGAAGAAGGTAATGGGTTAGTTTCTCCAATAAAATATGGCAGAACTTATAAAAAATTAATCATCTAACAGTCATCCATTTCAGACTAACAAAGGCATGTATGTAGAGACTCCACAATTGTCCACTGCAAGAACCGTTCAGACCAGGGCCCCAAGTGCATTTCAAAAGGCATACATGGGTCATTTCTGTTTGTGTGAGTGTGCTTGGAAGGGATACATATGCTATCGGAATCAGCTAAAAATGTTCCTAATGTCATTCTTAAAAAGAAAGTTTCTGTTTTCTTCCATGGTACTAATGTCTCAGGGTTAGGAACCCTAATTATGATGGCTTCAACTTGAGGTTGAGCTTTGCAGGGACAGAACAGAAAACCGGGGCTTAATTCCTTTTGAATAATCCAAGGGATCATGTACTGTCTTTTCATTGAGGAAAGGCATCTTTTTGGGTCTTAGGAGAGAAACCAGTAAAATTTTGTGCAAAAGTAAGCTGTCCAAAGTTTGATTATTGAATTCAATGCATAAATAATCAACAAAAAATTTTCATTTCCATATTACATAACTGGTTAGTTAGTTGACCATTGGTAGGTGGCTACAACAGAGCTGCCAGCCTGAAAATTCAATGGTTGACCTAAAATAGTTTCGCTGCTCCTCTGTTGTGTTTTCATTTATTAATAGGTGAGTTCACCTCTAATTTCTTCCACACCAACTAAATACAACTTGGCTAGGAATTTTAGAATTCTCCTCTAATTTCCCTCTTTTACCTAAACAGAATGTTTGACATTTTAATTCCATTTGCAAGATTACACAATTCGAATCATATATCGGCTTGCGGACAGAATTCAAGGCCCCAAACTTCTGGGACTAATAAAGGAGTCCTTATCATGTTATTATATTGGAATGGATTTGTATTCCAAGGAATAGTAAATCCATGTTCAATTCATTATTTTCTATTTAAATGCTTTATCTTTTTCCATTTTATAATTGATATCATCGATCCCACTATTGCCAACATCAATCTTCATTTCCTGTTCTAGACTATCCTATTGGATTGCTGAACTATTGTGCAAACTGGATTGCTAAATTTGGTCGCACTGAATTTTTGGATTTTCAAAAACTCACATATATCCCAAATGCTCTTCTTTGCCTGATTTTTAATAATCCTTAGATCCTCGTTTTTGTAACTTTTTAGCTTTAGGAGATGTTTCGAAATTTGAATTTTGTGGGGATTATGTGATAATTAAGGGGAGTAGGAAATAGAATATTTTAAAGATTGTATAATTGATAAAAAATGATATGTGTAAAGTTAAAATAAATAGGTTTGTTGGAGGAAAGTTGGTAGAAAAATGATTAAAATATATAAGTAAAAGTAGAAAAAATGAATATTAATTGAGAAAATTATTGGCATAGGAATCCCATCCCATGCCACCCTATCCATTAACAAACGTGTCCTTAGTTTCCTTTGAAGATAAAAAAAAAAAAAAAATCACCTATTAAATACGATAGCATGAGAATAAGATAAAAAATTTTATTTTCGAAACCGTCCGTTTTCCAATTTCTAACGCAATCTTTCTTTTTCAATACATAGCAACCTTATTTTCTACTTTTATTATTCTCAATATGAATTTCCATTTTCCGTATACAACAACCCTTTTCCTTCAACCTCTTCATCCAATTATCATCCATTTCGTCGGTCACTAGACTTAATTCTATTGCAAGCAAATCCATTATTGCACCCCCTTTGTACTTCATGCTTTGCAGGATATGAAATGACCCACCTCCCCCCACGTGATACTTGCTCATCTCTACTGTCGATTAGACTAGACGTGAGAAACAAGAAAATGATTACCTAATGGTGAACATCCAAAGGGGTGTGAATTTCTGTAGCAGGAGCAGCACAACGACAGTCATCGGTGTCAGTCTGGTCTGGTGGAGTTGGTTGGTGGCGTGCATTATCTACACACGGAAATTGAAGCAAGGATAAAAATGGCGAAAGAGGAAGAAGATAAAAATCTTGCAAAGCATGGAAGAGACATAAGGCATGGATTTCAGAGCCAGGACATAACACGCATGAGTGCATCCGTTGCGTGCCTAGTCAAGGTCATTTTGGTATTTTTCTTATGTTTGAGGGGGCCTGATGAAGGTTGGGATAATATTCCAATTAACAAAACTCATATGGTCGATTGACTAATCCTATGTTCATGTTGCTAGTCATTTGGAAAGATACCTAGGGTTTGAGTCAAACCTAATCTTAATCCTAGTCATTTTCCAAAGAGCCCCGATTTGAATTCTACATGATCGTCGTAAATCAATCATAATTTTTTTAAAATTTTTTTTATATGTGTGTAGGCTCCACCTATATCGTCCATCATGTGAAATTTAACATTTTTTCAAATGTATTTGGTTGAATTTTTAAAAATAAAAAATAGGCATATTCGTTGATTTTTTGAAAATTGAAAAAGACAAACTTAAAAATTATCATAATTCATAGGATGAAAGATATATATCGGGCCCACACATTATAAAAGAATTTAAAATTTAAAAATATTCTGTATAGTTTCCCACAAATTACCCGATTTACGAATGCTGTTTCCGGAACTTCATTCAATAATGACCTACCTTATTTCTAGAATTTGGTAATTTGGGTCTATGTCAACTATCGATCAATTCAAATGGTTGTAAATACTCAAAACCAAAATTTTAAACCGCATACAAATTAACAAACACTTAATAAAGGATGAAATATCTGAACTCTTTTATGACCATTCAATACTAAAAATATCAAAAAAATTTTGTACTCAGAGGATCCTTGAGTGGAATGTGATTTTTATTCCCAAAACAATTTTCAGTATAATTTTAATAGTTTTATATAAATTTTTTCATTCATACTATACTCATTACATTCCCATTCCATTTTTCTATCCCATTTCAAGTTCATTGAATCCTTCGACTCCATGTAAACCCACGTTGCTTTTTTTTTTTTTTTTTTCTTTTTCCTTTTTGATACCCGTGTGCTTCGAACACTGGTTGCCTAGTTATAGGGGCTAGGCCAGTACTACTGAGGCAACACCTCAGTAGTAATAACAACAACAACATTTAGAAGTACTTTTCATAAAAAAAAAGTACTGAAGACACGTTACTCAGAAATTAAAATTGTCGCAATATCAATTCCAATACCATATAACATATGCTCATTCGTATTGGAATTGCATTAATTTTGTTGCCAAAGGCTATAAGCAGCATACAGGTGACAACCGAATTGCTAGATTCTCATTTTCAATCTTCTTCTCAGAATAAATTTTAATTTTGATCTACACAGCCTTAATCGAAACTGGGTTGGTTTGGATTGGCATGGGTGGAGTCTAAGTTTTATTGCTAGAAAAATTTCGATAGACATTTACATCTTAGCTAGGGTGGTGAGAAAAACCTAACTGAAATGAATGTGGGGCTCATAGATATCAGAAATTAGGAAGGGGTGCATGTTGGGTTGTTGGGTGCAGGCATGGATGCAGCCGAACCTAAGCCAGATATTCGATGATTTGATGAAGGTCAAGCTTTGTTGCTTCACGTCCACTCAATCGGACATGTTATTAATTATTGCGAAGAAACATGCATACTGTAATTACAGTGCAATTTGTTGCAAATGGGGCCCACTTAATCATGATTTTAACATCGACTTCACTCATTGCATTTAAAATCATTTATTTTAATAGTATGTCAATTTTCATATAAATCAAACATATGTACGAGACCCATCTTAAAATGATACTAAATTAATATGATAAAATAATTTAACTTAAATATCAATTTTAAAGTTGTATTTCTAACATTTAAATCATCTAAATATAATTTTATGTAGATAAATAATTATATAATGTATTATTACATTTTAATATATGTGAGGCAATTTTATAATAGAATACATAATAATTATGATACAGTTTGTCTAGACATGAAGGGTTCCCCAAATATGTGTATACACACATATATGGGAAATACTGCGGTGCAACGAACCGGTCTGTAAGTTATGATGCAATTAGCTTAAAATGAGCCCTATATAATAATAAAATTATAATTTATTTTACTTAATGTATTTAGATTTATTTATTTTATTAGCATACTAATTTTCATCGAGATTAAATAGTGTATGAGTTTCATCTGAAAATGATATAAATTTAATATAATAAAATAATAAATTTAAAGTTGTTTTTAACGTATAAACTATATAAGATATTTATATACACTAATAATTATATAAAACATTAATAAATTTAAGCACTTGAGATCATTTTTGAGTCACCCACACGGCTGTACCAGATTGGTTCTCTATCCATCTATGGATGACTTTTCCCCGGAGCCCGGCGTTCCCTGCTCCCGGGAGTTTATACCCATTTTTTATATTTTTTTTGAATTATTTTTTATAAAAATGTTAATCCAGGTGTATTTAACATGTGTATAAGTTTTTACTATTTTTAGAGTATTTTAGATATTTATTTTTGATATTTGAAAATCAGTGGCATTTTAGTAATTTAAAATTACTTAAAATGCCACTGATTTTTAAAAATAAAAAATAAATATCTAAAATACTCCAAAAATGGTAAAAACTTATACACATGTTAAATACACTTGGATTAACACTGTTTAGGAAAAAATTTTAAAAAAAAATAAAAAAAATAGGTATAAGCTCCCGGGAGCAGGGAACGCTGCCTGCACCCGGGAGCAGGCGATCGGGCTCCCTTTTCCCCGTTTAAGCGGCCATGCGCCACTCCTGCCACGGATTACCGGATGAACTAAGTGTCAACTGTCAAGGCATGAAAAAGGCGCTAGTCCTCTCATCCATCCCCTACTATGATTTGTCCCGCTCAAGAGGAGACAATTTAAATCGCCCATCTTGGGAGCCGTGTCTCCTTCTTTTTGGCCATCCTTGGACCTTTAGTGTTGCTAACAATTCCCCTTTTTCTTTTGCGCCATTTTTGGCCGTACATTTTGTCGATTTTTAAAAATTATAATAAAATATTACATAAATACAAAATTCTTAGAGTTTACCAAAATAATGATCGAAATGGGACTTACCTATTTATAAGAGATTAGTAAGAAAATAATTTTTTCCACGACTTTTCTTATGGATAAAATATTTAGAAAATAATTTTTTTTGATCCCTCATATATAATATAAAAATAGATATTATAATTAAGTACATTCTAAATCTTCACAGCAAAGAGGAAAATTTCTATAAACCTTCATCACTAGAGGGAATTGTAACCCCCACAATAATTGGAGGGACTACGGGTGGAGAGAATCGAACCCTTCACCATGGGCAAACATGCCAACTATGCATACCACTGCACTAAGATGCTTGTGACGCAATTTGATCAAATTGCATCTGACTGTAAAGTATTATGGTCCATTAAAGAACATCTAGGAATAACATATACACGTGAGCCCGTGAGCCCTGCTAGCATAGTTGGCTTCACACTAAGGCTGATGTCTCCCACATTTGGGACTCAAGTCTCATCCCCTGCATATTTGGCCTTGAGCAGTCGGGCTCCGCGCTTCAAAAAACAAAGAATAACATATAGACACAAAGAGTGTGGGCCAAGGAGAGCAAATGACTATAGGTAATGTAATATAACAAAAAAAATATACAGTGAAAATGAAAAGTTAAAATTGATGGGTGATAAAATTAGAAACAAAGTAATTTAAGATTATTTAAATGGTTAAATTGGCTTTTCAAAATCTCAACTTAAATCTATTTATAAATGACTTAGATGTGTGTGTTGACGAGTCACAATGAACGTCAAACCTCCATGAAGGGGCCTTCTCTTGCTAATATTAATCAATAATTAAGACACATGTTACTTGTCAATAATCTTTAGATCGAATAATCATCTGCACACACACATACATATATATTTTATGTGGATGCTTTTATGGAACCCTTTTCATTTTTAACATCTAGATGATTGATAGAAAATTCACTCTATCTATTATATTTAACATTATTTATATTATCGTGAGAACCTTTTCATTTATCTAGTCTCAATGTAATTGGGCCTTACATACAACTTGTAAAATTAATGTGATAAAATAATTTAATACTAAATATCAATTTTTAAGTAGTATTTTCAACATCTAAATCATCTAAAATATTATTATTATTAGAGCATGACTGTATACATCATGATGTATTTTGCATTAAAATACAACATCTATTTATTTTATTTGTATTTGATTTTTCTTCATAAACATATTGTCCTAAGTGTATTTAATCTGTATATCAAGTTTTACCATTTTGGAATGCCTTTACATATTTATTTTTATTTAAAAAATAATTTTAGGGACATTTAAGTCATTTTTAACCTTTTAAAAACTTGATTTTTAAAAATAAAAAATAAATACGTAAAGGTATTCTAAAAGGGAAAAACTTGGGGTGTTTTCAGCAATTTACAAAAGTAGTCAAGTTAAAACTTTTCACTTTCCATAACTGTCTTATTTTTTAATTATTTTTTCAATATCTTTCTACACGACAACTTTATTTTTCAATCATTTATATACAAAAAATAATATAAATAAAATATTTATTTTAAATTTATTTTCTTTACTCCTCGTCATTATCTATATTATATCATATGATTTTCTACTAATTTAACAACTTTTACATCAAAAATTTTTCATCAAAAGTTTTATAACTTCCTAGACATACGCTTGGTATATAGATTAAATATATGTAGGAAAACATGTTTATGAAGAAAAATCAAATAAAATTAAAAATAAGATAAATAAATGAATGTTATATTTTAGCCTAAAATATATCATGTTGTGTATAATCATGCTCCATTATTATTATGCAGATAAATGATCCTATAAAGTGTTACTATGTTCTAATACATATGTGAATGCATTTTTCCTAATTTACATATAAATATATTTATTTCTGAGTAAATGTGATCTAGACACATATCGAATTTAGATAAAACTTGGTCTACTAATAAAACAAATAATTTAAAATACAATAAATAGATTGATTTTTGGATCAATCATCAACATTTTAAAAAAATCAAAGTGGATTCATGAAATTGCTTCTATGAATTATTGTATTTAATATCATTTGTATAACTAAAAAGCTAAGATTCATCTAAATCCAATTTGTGCACATGTCACATTTGCTCAAAAATGAATACGTTCATGTACAAATAGGAAAAATAGTAAGCTCCATTCACATATATATTAGAACATAGTAATACTTTATAAAATCATTTATCTAAATAGTAGTGATATTTTAGATAATTTAAAAGTTGAAAATACTACTTAAGATTTAATATTTTATATTAAATCATTCTAACAAATTAAAGTTACGAATTTGTATATGGGGGCCCATATGGGGTCCATATACTGTGATACTAGATAAATAAAAGTTTTCGATGATAATATAAATGATTCTAAGTATAATAGATGAAATGAATTTTCTATCAATAATCTAGATGTTAAAAATGGGGGGATTCCATAAAAGACGAGTTTCATGGCATTATCTTCAATATACACACACTTAAAGCACACATTTTGCTATTTTTAAAGTGAAATGATCCTGTTAGCCCGACCTCAAAAATCTCATTTACAATAATTTTTTTCTTTTTTCTTCAATACTTGTTTATCTAAGTGTATTTATCATATAAATCAGGTTTCATCATTTTTGGACATGTGCATATATATTTTTTTAGATTTTTAAAGATAAGGGTATTTTTAAATTATATATACACATAGATGTTTAAAAATCTCCAAAAAATATATACATATGTCCAAAAATAATAAAACTTGATTTATATATTAAATACACTTAGATAAACAAGTGTATGAAGAAAAAACAAAAAAAAGTTATCGTAAATAAGTTTTTTGAGGTACGTTCAGCGGAACATTAGTTTAGCCCGAACTAACAGGATCATTTTTCATTTTTAAAATGATAATTTGCAACTATACCCACATAGTTTAATCATAATTACAAATAATTTTCACATAGTTCGACTATAATTATAAATTACCCATGCCCTTATGACACCATTACTAGACTATCATAGCATAGATATATTTGCAAAGATACACAAACTACAAGAGTATATTTACAAAAACTAAGTATACTCATTTAATTTTTGAAATTACAAATATATTCACGTAGTTTATATATCTTTGCAAATATATTCACACAATGATGATATAGTAATGACGCTATAAAAGTATGAGTATATTTGCAATTATAGTTAAATTATGTAAGGTTATTTGTAATTTTTAAAACTATATGAATATATTGGTAATTTTGGTTAAACTATATGAGTATATTTGCAAATTATCCCTTTCAAGACTAATTTTTTCAATATTTCCACTTATGGAAAGTAGGAAAATATGATAGTTCTCTCTCCTTTTACATCCATACCTACAAAGTTTCGTGAAAATTGCAAGCATGCAGTTACTTTTAAAAAATTGTAATGCAATTGTGTAATTTGTGATCTGCGTGTCGCTATTGTAGAATTTTATGGAAGGCTGTTAAAAAATTTTTAAAATGACAAAAATGCCCTCAGATAATTCGTTGGGACGCTATTCGTGCTTGGAATTTGGTGTGCTACTAGAGCACCATAAGGAATAAGTATTCTTCCTAGCTAGCGGCGCAAAAATGGGGTTGGCGGCGAGCGCAAGGCTACGCCGGCAACGGAAAAGGAAATAGGTTAAAGAAGATGTGATCGACGACGACGGTAGATTTTTCAGTCGGGGAAGACAGTAGCGGGCGACAGCAATGGTGGCTGTTGTGTTGTGCGGCACGGCATCGTGCGCGTGGGCAGTTGAAGAAGAGAACGACAGTAGTTTGAAATTTGGTGAGGTGAGGCCTCAAAATGGCCATCATTGGCAGTGGTGTTGATATTTATAGTAAAATTTTTCATCATCCTAGTTCAACCCATTTATAAATGAATTTAAGTTAAATTTTTTGAATAAATGAGTTATGGTTAGTGAACTCGTTCAGCAATTTAATTAAAAAACGAATTAAGATTGAGATTTTATAATCCATTAACTCGTTCAGTTACCTGTTTAACTTGATTAAGCTATTAAAGTTATATATATGGGCGGTTACCTTTTGCAGCCGTGGGTCTGACCCAAAAACATATTTTTTAAATCTTTTTTATTTTTTTCATGGATAAGTAAATCTAGATGTATTAAATCCATAAACCAAGTTTTACCATTTTTGGATATTTTTAAGTATTTGTTTTGGATTTTTAAACACAGTGACATTTCTTTAATTATTTATCTTATAGATTTAATACACCTAGATTTACTTGTCCATGAAAAAGAACTAAAAATTTTTTTTTAAAAATTTTCTTCGCTATAGTCATGTTCCTTCGCTATATAAATATATAAATGTAAACCTATTAGTCATGTTCCTTCGCTAAGTCTTTTTCTCGCCACCTAATTTTTATTTTTCTGATGTTGTCTTAATTTCATTTTTCTGTTATTGTTCTATTTTCATTTCTCTGTGTCGAAAACACCCTCTGTCTCTCCTCATACGATCATCGTCTGCTAGAGTCTAAGACTTCAAATCTTCTGCATACAATTTGTTAATAACCCGCAACCCGTTTATTAAATAAGTTGTAAATGAGTTAATGTTGAAAATTTTAAAATAAGTTAATACATACATTAGGGTTGCGATATTTTAAATAGATTAAGATTAAGATTAGGCTTTAACCGTCCACCCCCAACCATCGGCAGCGATAACCGGTGGCAGCGACGGTGGTTGGATCGGTAAGGTGCGATGATGACATCGCATTCTTTTTGGGAAGGCGATGATCGGCAAAGATTTTGGTCCACCGAATTTCATAAGGTTGTTTTTGTCATTTTAAAAAAATTATCACCCATCCATACGGAAGTGATGCTCGTACAATTACATGTAAAACATGTAGTTTATGTCTGCAATTTTTCGAAATGCAGTGACATAACCGCAAATTCGATGAAATTACGTAGGTATGTAGGAAAAAACTCTGTTTTTTTCAAAGGACATATTTTCCTTGAATGGAATATGCTTTCTCATTTTCAAAATTTTTTTTTAAACTAGGATAGTTTTTTTTAATTTTCAATATAAATTTTTATATTTTTTAATATAACTTTTCTCATTTGCAATACATTATTATATTATTATAGATACAATTTATAGTCCCGCATCCTTTTAAACACCCCATAGTTATTCTTTTGCCAACCTATATGATAGCTGGAAGGTCCACTGATAAGATCACATTACTGCGTTTTAAATTAAAATGAACGAAAATGAATTTATGTAACAATAGCATAAAAATTGAGATGTGTGAATTCTCAATTTCAGACGATGATGCTGTATGGGCTCAATCAGATCCATTCCTGGCGATCAATTCAGGAACAACATTTTTAAGCAAACTTTATGATGGAATCATTCCCTTCTAAAATTTTTTAACGACCCCAATTAATTTCTGTCTTTTCATTCACCCGCGTCTATCCCAAGAGGTAACTAAGCGTACTTAATAGCCATTCTTTTACATATTTGTCCATATTAGTTAAAATGATACATTGATTATTCTATCATCCTAAAAATTTTACCATTATTTTTTAATAAGAAAATGACTATCATTATTCCAGCTCCTTCTAAACTAAAAGTGGGCTAGAGGGAGGAGGGATGGAGAAGTTTCTATATTTCATTTTTAAAAAATTATCTGTATAAAGTTTCTCTAGGAGAAAAGATTGTGCTTTACCTCACCATTCTTGTATCTAAGAAGAATTAGAATAAATAAAATCCGTCAGACAATGAGCAACAACATTGCCCAAATGCAAGATGTGATGAAAATACAAAAAAAAGTGAACTATTATTTATATGTAAATACTTCCACATTGCCCACAACGTCAAAGATTTTAGTGTTGTCCCCCATCTTGGAACTACCTTTACCATTAAATCAAAATCTAATTTACACGTTTCAATTAAGGTCTTAGGAGGGCTATATCAGCTTAAAATTATGCAAAATACGAAAATTACTTAAATCCATTTATAGATAAATCAAAGTGCTATAAAAATTTTTAGAATTATTTATCCATATGGGAAGAATATTTTAGATGGGTAGATATTGAACTAATAAATATGAAATAAATAATAATTCAAATAATTTTATTGTATTGGTTTATATTTTTTCACTTTTATGAAATGGGCCAATACAAATATTTGATTTACTAGATAAAACTTAAATTTCTAGTTAAATAAATGGCTTTAAATACAATAAGGTTATTGATTTCGTATCATCATCAGTTCAAAATGGAGCAAAAACCTTAACATTTTTGGATTTGTGGGCATCATGGAAGTATTTTCCTTATTTATATTTTTGATATTCTAGAAATCTTATTTCGCTAACATTATTCACTATTACATTTTTCGATTATACTATTTCTATTGTATTTTTATATAAATAGAAATTTAATGATTTGAAGCTAAAGGATAAAATTTTGCTTTTTCTACGTTTTCTTTCTTAATCTTTTATATAGATTAAATGTCTTGATTAAGAAAGGGCGTAATAGGGTACAATAGGATTAATTAGGATTGAATTACGATATTAATCATTGGCATGGATAGTATATGTAAAAATAAATGTTAGCACATGACAATGCCTTAGAATTAATAACCAGGTTTTAAGTAAAAAAATTCAAATATGAATTCACGAAGAAAATCAATCTTATTCAAAGTCCGCAACAAAAGAAAAACAAAAAGTATTTGTTACGATGCACAAGCCAACCCTAGCCCTATGCAAAATATATAAAATAAGACTATGAACATGTCTAACGGACGTGATTTGCTGAAGTAGTAAGAATGTGTAATTTATTATAAATAGTAAAAAGAACGCAAAAACTTTAACGGCCTTTTTTTTTTATTGGTATTATATATTATACACTGTGACATCTTTATACTACATGTGAAGCTCATTCACCATACAAACAACATGCTACACTTATTTTAAAGGAGATCACGAGCTCCCACACAAAGTTCCACCAATAACCAGTGAGGGACAAATGCCCCTAATCGAATAACACTCCTGAAGTTTGGCTGGCAACTTCAACGGCCCTTGAATCATATGCAAACGACAAATTTTGGTTTCAAAACTTGCGATCAATTGGATTTTAACCAGATTGCCACAATATGGGACTAAAAAAAAGCTTTCCATTAATGTGTTTTAGCTACTATGACTCCTATCCAATTGAAAGTTATACATCTCTCACAATTCTTCTCCAATTAAAAGTTATACCAACCCTTTCATTATAATCCATCCACTACAAAGAGTCATCTGTTAGACATTTTACATCAATTGTAAATTAAATAAGATCACTAGGATGACTAAGTGACTTACATGATGTGTATAAAGTGTTGGGGTTAGGAGGCCTGGAGTTTGAAGTTAGGTAGAGGTAGTCGCCTCGTTACCTCTCTCCTAGAGTGCACCTCCATCAAATACCTAATCATTCAAGGTAGGCAACCCAATAAAAAATAAGATTGATAAAAGGTAAGAACTATTTCGGTAATTTGCTAATATATTTACTTAATTTGACGCTAATTGTTGATATACTCGTATAGTTTCACAAATTGCGTATTATCCTTACAAAGTTTACCAAAATTACTTCATGTACGCATCTTAATGTCTAACATTTAACAGAAATACATGGGCGGTTAAAGAAAAAAAAAGTAACTTGCAGATACACCCACTTAGTTTAACATTAATTATTGATATACCACCAACTGCTGACAATGCAATTGGTACAGGCCATGAGCACGGATATATATCGTTCGGATTCAAAACGTGATGCTACCAAGTGGGAGTTGGATCTCCCTTTATATTAATTCCTTTGGTTTAGGGGCATTTGTAGATTTCTCCTGATGTGGGGTGTTTACAAAAAATTTTCACTACAGTGTGTGAGGGTTATAAATGTGCTTGATTGCAATATTGGTTGTTGCCATGTGCAAGTACTAATCAAAAAAATTGCTGGCATACTCATATTGCTTCATAAATTGCATATTGTCCCCATAAAGTTTCACCAAAATTGCTTGCATACTTGTAACACATCTTTGTCATTAGAAATTGTTAATGCGTGTATTAAAAATTTGAATAATGACAAAAATGACCCTATTTAAAGCTATATTAGAATATCACGGTTTATAAAACACCCAATGGTGTAGGTGAAAAGGGTTTACTTGGGATAACATGTCAATAATTAACATGAGCACGCGGGTAATATGAAATTTGTGAAACAATTTAGATATATTAGCAATTAACATCAAATTAATTGGGTAATCAGCAAATTACACTTTTTATTTAATAGTCGTTAAATGTCAGTCGTCAACATAGGTATACAAGTAAATTTGGTAAAATTTTATAAGGTAATATACACTTCATGAATAATGTAAGTATATCAGCAATTACCGTCAAATTAAATAAGTATATCAACATGACCCAAACTAAACATATAAGTAATTAAGTAATCAACAATAAAAATACATCTAAAATTAATCCAGTCTTTGAAGTCTTTTTCCAAGCAAATCTATTCCCTAGTGCCTATCGCTTCAACATTGCATGCTATCATTTGCCTGGAAAGTGAACTACCTTTTTTTTAATGAAAAGAGGGGCGACATCTGACCACTAAACATTGTTAGGGAGAGGGATGGGAAGTGGGGGGAACTCATGCAATTCATTAGCATAATCAGTATCCTTACATAGGGGAGCAACAATACATGAAGGTGGTTGAGACCACCATACACAGTCTAGTTCATCAATGCAGTGAGCATGCGATGTGAAGTTGTGCGCCATCTCATTTCCACTCCTTAGCATGTGGATGAAGGAGCAAGAGACGAATTGCATAGCTATACTTCTGATCTTCCTTACTAACATGCCCAAACTCGCAGGATCTCATTATCCCTGTTAAAAGGGCGATGAGAGTGAGGGAGTCCGACTTAGCCACAAGCTTAGGGATGTTCATATCAGCCACCCACTGCAGACTGAGCAGAAGGGCTTGAGCATCCATGAAGAGCGGATTTGAGATGCCCCTCCTTGACCAGCATTTGGCCCCTCAATTGGCCCCTGCAATCCTGCAGAATTGCTCCGAAGCCCATTGATCTTCTTTCTAGCTTGAAGCCAGCATCTACATTCATCTTGATTCCTATTCTTGTGGGAATCATCCATTAGGTCAGACTCAAAGGGGTCAGCATGCCACCCTGTTTTAGCGTCGCTGCGGAATTTAAATGGTGGATGAAGTCGATTGCCCAAATTGGGATATCATGGAATTTCGGGGATTTGCCTTCTCTGTACAATTGATTTCTGTAAAACCAGATGCGCCAACAAGTGCATAAGAATAGATTGAGAGGGTAACCATTACCCAACGCAGAGAGAAGTCGGAAGATTTCCGCCAATCCGGTGATAGGGGAATTTGATAGGCGTGCCGAAGACTACTCTCCCAAGCTACATAGGTGGCGCTGTAACTCCAGAATAGATGACAGGATACTCAATTGCTACATTACATAGGGAACACACAATTTGACGGGATCGGATTGCTTGCTGCAGGCTCCCGGGCGCATGCGCACTTTTTTTTTTTTTTCAAAAGTTTTTTTTTATAAAACTGTTAATATAAGTGTATTTAACATGTATATAAATTTTTACCATTTTTGGAGTATTTTAGATATTTATTTTCTAAAATAAATATCTAAAATACTCCAAAAATGATAAAAATTTATACACATATTAAATAAATATAGATTAACAATATTGTAAAAAAAAATTGAAAAAAAAATAAAAAAAATAGGTATATGCGCCCGCTTCTCCCGGGCACATGCAATGGGGGTCCCAATTTGACGAGGGATTCCACGGGCAGCTAGGTTGGATGTAGTAGGGAGGGCGTCCAAGAGAATCCTCCAATTGAATATGACAATCTTCTTTGGGAAGTTAGATTTCCAAAGGGTCTTGTGGATCCCACCATATGTTAATAGAGAATCGATATGGTCTTCTGCATCCCGCAGCATCTCTTGGGTCAGCTTATATGTGGACTTCACTTGAAATCTTCCATCACTTTCCGATTCCCAGAACCTAATGTCATCAACCTTCTTGTAATAGCCATAAATATATTATAATAATAATAATAATAAATTTTTTTATGAACATTAATAGCGAGTGCTTGCCGGCGAGCGTTAGTGAGTAACAACATGTTTTTTTAAACAACATGGAGAAGAGAGGCACAGAAGGAAAGGAACGAAGACGGGAGCAAAGAGACGTCACAGAAGGAAAGAAACAAAGGCTATCGAGTTGAGATTTATAAGAAATTTTGCGAGATTTTCAGATCTGATCCAGTAAATCTCTCCGTGGATACGCCAATTAGGTAACTGGAAATTTTTATGCTTTATTGTTGAAGATTCAATAAGAATTTTAAATTTATATAATTCATCCACTTTTTTTTTAAACTCTATAGATTCGCTAGATTTACGAAATGAAAAGTATTGAACGAATCTATATTAAATAAGGAACCTAGATATATGCCTAGAGGAAAAATCAGAATTTGTTTGGATAGTTTCCGCAGCTGCCGAATGTTAACAGAGAGGGTGGAAAACAGAGCAGAGAAGGAAAACTGCAGCAATTTTGACTTAGATGTAAATTTTACAGAAAACCCCATGAATTTATGATTTTGTAAAATGATACCTATTTTGAAGAAATTATAGAAAAACCTAATCTTGCTAGAAAATTTATAGAAGATATTTTTAAAAGGATTATTATAGAATACCCTCTTGACTTGTGAAGAAATTTCATAAGAAAAGTTTTAGAAAAATTACAAAAATCCCCTTTCGAATGAAATAGTTTTCAAAAATGCCTTATATTAGCTAGGAATTCACAAAATAAATAGAAAAATATAATTTTGATCAAATAAAATTATGAAATATTTTGGACAGGTCATAAATGAAAATTTAAACAATATTTATAAAAAGTAATAAGTCGAAATAATGAATATGTTGTGATGAAATTAAGAAGAAAGACGTGAGGCTACTTCAAAAGAATAAAAAAAGAGTTTAAAGCCTTCTTAGAGGTAAGTAAATTTTTATCAAATCGTGACTTTAAAAAAAATATATATTTTGTTGAATATTATGATTTACTATGAAGTATGATTATTCAGTAAGTTTGGAATTTTCTTTCAAGTTGATTTATTTAAGCATGAGTATGATTATTTAAAAATATTTTTAATCATGTTAAGCAATGAATTTAAGTGGTATATTGATCATAATGCATGAGCATGATGCATATTTGGGCTTGCCACCAAGCAGTAAAGCAGCATGGTAGTACTTGGGTAGCGACCTCAGAACTACGAAAGAAGATAAATTAGCTCACGAATGTGTAGCACGACTGCACGTGAGCACAAGTAGATGACACCGCCCACAGCGTGAATGCATGAATTAGAGTGGACACATGCTTGCACAAGCATAAAAGTATTTAATTTATCATTGATTAGAGTTTATTGTGCACAAAAGATAGCATAGATGTTATTTGTTTAAGAAAATAAATTTGAAAAAAAATCTTATTTACTTACTGAGCTTTTATCTCACATAATTTTATTTTCAATGGAAAAATAAGAATATAATACTAAACTAGAACTATCATCAATATGGCAAAAAGGTGAAACTAGCAACGCAAAGGACAAAAGAGTTTAGAGTTGTTTAAGTTTTCATATAATGCTTACTTGTATTGATAATAGACACCAAATATGTATAATGACTTTATGAGGAGTAAACTTGAGATGTATTAATTAAGATTTATATGGTTTTGCATCTCGGTATCTATTTCCATCTTGAGATATTTTATTCATTACGGTATTCTCAGCTTTGACACAGTAGACTACGTCTATGACACCCTAAGGGTGGTGTGTTACATGCCTCCTCTGAAATTGGAATATGTCTGATTACTTCCAAACCACATGCATCACCTCCACTTCCTTACAACACAACGAATGTCAATCTATAAAGTCTACGACAATCATATCTATTTAGATATGGCTAGGGAGAGGGCCTACAATCTACAGGCTATTGGTTATCAATCTATCTCCAAAAAAAATGCTCCTGCCTTCTCCCACTCGCCAGCAACAATCCCCTTTTCACAAGCTCCTTCACTGCCATCACACTCCTCCAAGTGTATGAAGCATTTGATCCCACTCGATAGTTCCAAAAAGTCCCCATTGGGACAATAACATGCACCAATGATTTTACTACATAAGGAGTTTGGATAGGGGCCAATTCTCCACTCTTGCTTAGTTAAGAGTGTCGAGTTAAAAGCTATGAGACTACGAAAGCCCATTGGTCCTTTGATCTTTGGTCTGCACATTTTGTTCCAAGTTATCCAACTCAATTTTTGTTCCCTCGCTCTCTCCCCACAAAAATTGACTTATCATAGCTTCCACTTCCACTTCTCCACAAAACTTCTAACGCAGCTTAAATATTCTCATAGCATAAGCAGGAATAGATTGGGACACGACCTTGATCAAGTCTCCTTACCTCCCCAAGTGAGAAGTTTACCTTTCCACCCCCTGAATGCACTTCCAGATTCTCTCCTTTATGCTTTGAAAAACAGATACTTTTGACCTCCCCGCCCATCCCAGAAGCCCTAGATATGCTTGGATTTCTTGGCTCGATGAGCCGATAAGGTTCTTAATTGCACTTCTAGTCTCGTTTGTAGTATTCTTGCTGAAGTACAAGCAATTTTGTTTCTGTTCACCTTTTGGCCTGAGCTCTTTTTATAAATCAGTAAAATTCTTTTCATCTAACTCACTTCCTCACGAATCCCTCTAATGAATAAAAGTGCATCATCGGCAAAAAAAAAAAAAAAAAAGTGTGAGATGCAAGAGCCATCATCGCTAGTTTTGATACCATGAATAAGTTCCCGGTGAGCAGCATCTACAAAAGAGTGAACTACCTTAATTATATGCAAAAATTACCAAAAAGAAAGGTACGTGAGATTGTACAAACACGTGGTAATGGGGGTGCAGAAGCACCAAAACTAAAAACAAAAAAACAGCGACGACAACAACCGCAACAATAATAAATAATTGTAGGTGCTTGATTACTTGAACGGCAGGATCGTCCTGCACTGCTGCCAATCTGCTCTCCGCAAGCGAGGGAAGGTATTTACGTCAACCAATGAAAGGAGGAGGGCAATTTGGTACTTTGGATTCTGGCGATTCTAGTTCCCAGCGAGGAAGATGCGCCCGTGTCAGCGATGTTTGCGCTGAAAGCCGCTGATGTTGCTTTTCTCGACTACGACGTCTGCGCCCAAATCGCTACCTGAACCGGAGCCCCTTTCACCATTTCACTTTATACTTGCGTTACATCCGCTCAATTGCCGCCACATGGCACCGAATATATGACGGTACTTTTCCGGTCCGACGGTGGGGTGTAATTTGGGCTCATTAAACTTGTGTTTATTTTAATCTTAATCTTAATTTTATTTATAAAATATTAACCTTAATCTTAACTCTAATCCTCACTCCATGTATAAAATCTAAACTCTAACCTTATTTTTAAAAATTGGGTTCGGAATGAGTTTCAGATTGAAATTTAAGTTGCTAAATTTACATTTTATTTAAGAGTGATAAGTTTAAAATTTTATATGAATGTATAATAATAACAAATCATATAAGTAAATATAATAATATATAGTCAAACCACATATTTTAAAAAAATATAACAATATAAAGAAAAAGAGTGATCCTGTCAGCTCGGGCTAAGCAAATGTCTTGCTTAACCTATCTAAGGGGACGTTTGGTAACATTGGATGGGAAACGAGGGAAGGAAAATGTGGTAACACGGATTTCGATATCTATCATTTCATAACTAATCATTATATTTTTACACTTTTACCCCTATATTGTAATCATTTTTCCTATCAACTATCTTCCAACAAACCTATTTATTCCAACTTTACCCCTATTATTTCATATCAATCACACAATTTTCAAAATATTCTATTTTCCATTCCCACCAAATACCATATTTCCCACCACTTTCATATTCCCAAACATCCCCTAAAAAAACTCATTCACAATAACTTCTTTTATTTTTCTCTTCATACACTTCTTTAGCTAAGTGTATTTAACATATAAACCAAGTTTTACTATTTTTGGATATGTGTATATATTTTTTTGAGATTTTTAATTATCTGTGTATATATGTATTTAAAATACCTTTATATTTAAAAATCTAAAAAAATATATACACATATCTAAAAATTATAAAAATTATTTTATATGTTAAATACACTTAGATAAACAAGTGTATTAAGAAAAAATAAAAAAATATTGTAAATGAGTTTTTTGAAATAGGCTAAGTGAGACATTTGCTTAGCCCGGGTTAATAAAATAATTCATCTATAAAGAATATCTTTAGAAAAAATTTAACAAAAAAAATAAGATTATAGAAATAAAAGATAAATATAAATGAAAATAATATACTTTATTTATAATATGATTACAATATGTCAAACATGTATTTATAAATATAAATAGCATAAAATACAAAAAATATAAACAAATATTGTTTAGATATTATATATAAAATATATTTTATAATACATATAAAATAGAAATCGGGCTTAGGTTCATCGGGTTCCGGTTTACCTGAACCCTAACTCTATCGCATTTACAAATCGAGTTAATCGGGTTCGGGTTCTTCGGGCTTCGATTGTAGAAAAGCGAGTTCTAACACTGTTAGAAATTGGATTCAGCGAGCTGGGTTTGGGCTCAACCTGGCCCAAGTTGCACTCCTAGTCTGACGTATTTTTGAGAAGCATTAGATCAATTAATTTTGCAAATATTAAAAAAATGAGACAGGATTCATGTAAAAAAAGAAAAGAAAAGAAAAAGCTTCAATGCGGAATTATGACCCTCATTAAAATTGAAGATTTATTGATAGGCACGCATTCTTTAATTGAAGTTTTTATCATATATTATGTATATGGGATCACTTATTTATAAAATGGAATATTTTATACATAAAACAAGTTATTAAATTTAGAATTTAATAATACATATATTTTGGGTGTGTTTGGATAGTGATAAAACTTTTGGATGAAGGACATATTTATTTACAACACAAAATTTTTAAATTAAAATTTTTTAATCTCCATAACTACCTTATTTTTAATTATTTATTCACGTCTTCTTACACAACTACTCTATTTTTCAATTATTTATATACAACTCCCTATATAACTAAACTATCTATTTTGACTATATTTTCTTTACTTCTCATTATTATCTTTATCATATCATACAATTTTTTCCTAATTCAAAAACTTTTCATCCAAAAGTTTTATCACTTTTCAAACATATTCCAAAAGTTTCTGGTATAAAATTTTTTAAATTGGAAGGAAATAATTTAATATGATAGGGATAATGATGAAGAATAAAAAGAATAAAGTTAAAATAGATAGGTTAATTATATATGTAGTTGTGTAAAAATGATTAAAAGGGAGGGTAGTTGTATAGGAATACGTGAAAAAATAATTAAAAATAGGATAATTGTGGAGAATGAAAAATTTTAAATTGAAAATTTTTTGTGATTAACAAACCTGCCCTAAGAAAATATGATATGATATAATAGGGGTAATGACGAGAAATAAAGAGAATAAAGTTAAAATAGATATGTTAGTTATATGAGTGGTTTTGTATAAATGATTAAAAGGTCAGGTAGTTGTATAAAAAAGATATGAAAAAATGATTAAAAAAATAGGACAGTTGTGGAGAACGAGAAATTTTAGATTAAAATGTTTTGTACTAAACAAATATGCCCTTTTATGTAAAAAAAATTAATCACACCATGGTAGTTGTAACGAATTACGAAATTAATTTTGTTTCATCACCCCAACGTTGTTTTAAACTATATTAATGATATTTAAATTTCATAATCAGTTAGCACTAAATTTTGATTATTTCTAACTATATTTATTGCAAAAATGCCTCATCACATTAGGTCTAAGCGCTAGTTGATCATTAGTTATTTGTGTATTTGATGAAATGAAAAAGTATACTTTTAAGCAACAAAGTTTTTATCGTTAACGTTTTCTTCAAGATTTATAGACAAGGACAGTTTTCTAAAATAATCTAAAAATGAAAAGCAAAAAGTTTTTTTGCAAAAGCAACCAAGTTTTTTTTGGTTGTCAAATTAGTCACAGTACATATTTGTTTTAGCATAGGGAATAAAATGAAAGTCACGTCTTTAAATGTAGGACTTGAAGTAATAGGTCATTTAATGATAAAACTAATAGGTGAAATTTTTTTAAAAGATGGACTAACTTCGTCATTTTTGTAATCCATTTGAAATGAAGGTCAAAATTTTCATTAGACAAATATTAAAATTATCTAAAATAAAGGTCATAACAGGAGAATGCCAAAATATTAAAGATATAAAAACTATTTCAATTTATTAAGTAAACTATTTTAATTTATTAGGTACAAAAACTAATTTAGAACGATAAAAGATCATATTCCGAACCCCCTCTTTTTTTTGTTTTTTTCTTTTTAAAAAAAGAAGCTTAGAATATCCGTGATAAGTTACTGTGCGTGGAGGTTTGGCATGGTAATTACTAGGGGTGCAACTTGGTACCGGGTCGGTCCGAACCCGCCCGACCCGACCCGGTTTCAAAACCAAAAATGAGTTTCATTTTTTAGATTTTTTCCGAAATAGACCCGGTTTCAACCCGACCCGTAGAAACCCGAAACCAAAATTGGGTTCGCACCAACCCGGTACCAAAACCCGACCCGGTCCGAACCCGGTGTATTTTATATAATTTTTTCATAAATTATACATGTTTTTTGTAATATTAATATATATATACATGTTTTAGGCATTACTAACTCTAGTTCAGACAAATCACATCTTTCTTCATTACCAAAGCATGCTTGAGGTAACTTAATTTCTAGGATGATTTTTTATGATTATTATCTTCTTATTGTTAACAGTTGCATGTATTTTTTTCGTCTAGGTTAATGCATATTATTTTCAAATATGTAAATCGAGGAGGAAGAACTTGACATTAGAAATACAGATGAAAATCAAGAGAAAAATTACTTGGAAGTCTTCGAATAATTTTTTAGTTTTTTTTGGAAACTTTAGAGACATGAACTCATTTGAAATTTGAATTTATTTAAAAGTAGGTGTAAACTTATTTAAACTTGAGATTTGTTTATATTGTCATTTTAAATTTGGATTGCACTTAAATTAGATTGGAATGTTGAACCATTATGTTAATGTATTTAGATTTAGTTACTTTTAATAACTATTATGTGGATTATGTTTGAATTTGAGTCGGCATGATAAATCTATTTCATATTATACTTTCTGTTAGTATGAGAAATCTGTTAGTTTGAATTTCGGATTGTAGTATAAATTTGATTCATATTTTAAGTTTATTGGCATGACAAATGGTCAATTTTTACTTTATCAATTTGTATGATAAATATTCAGTTTGAATTCAATTTCAGCAATTTTTATGATAATGTTTAGTTTCAACTATAAAATTGGTATGATATGTTCATTTTCTATTTGGTACACTTGAGTCATTTCCATTAGCTATTAAATATAAATGACCAACTAGTCATAAAACTAACTAATTTGTCATTTATTTGTGTCTATAGGGTGCTGAAAAATTGCTTGCAGAGTTCATTCAAAGAATATTGCAGAATTCGGTATGATGTTACAGAATTCTTTGAAAGGATGTTGCAGAATTTAACGTGAGGTTTGACTTCATAAACACAGGTATGTATATTTCAATAATTTTCTTTTAGATTATAACTGAATTTGGGAAAAAAAAATAGTTTATTGGTAACCCGAATTCTAACCCGAAACCAATGTGAACCCGACCCGAACCCGGATTAAATTCTTAGGGTTTGGGTTTGGGTTTACTTCAACCCGATTGGCTTAGGGTTTGGGTTCACTCCAACCCGGTATAACCCGACCCGAGTTGCACCCCTAGTAATTACAGCTCGCGGCTACACTTTTGTACGTACTTACTACAACATGAGGGGCTTAAGTAGCTCATATTTTTCTGAGTGTGGATTATAACTAAGTAATAACTTTATGTCTTTTATATTTTTAAATTTTCCTTCACTTTTATGTGAGGCCTAGTTCATATCTAAAATTTTAATAATTTTGCATTATTGTATATATTTTTTATAAAGTATCAAAAATAAAATTTAGGGCAAATTCCTTACATACCCATAAATTTTGTCCATAATTTCACTTATACCCATGAATTTTCTGAAATTTCTCTCATACATATAAATTTTCTTTCTAATTTTACTTATACTTGCACCGTTAGCGATCCGTTAAAAAGACTATTAACTCTCTAGGAAATGACGAATATGTCTATCTCTAATTATAATTTTATAACTAAAAATTCATACGATAATAAATTTTTAGTAATTTTATAACTATAAAATCATATGTTATTTGAATATGAATTTTTAACTTTAAGTAAAACAACCTTAAATTACAATAGAGCTTAGACATATTTGTCATTTACAAAGGGATAATGACTCATTTAACAGATCCCTAGCGGCTTAGTAGTAGAGGAATTAGAATGAAAATCCGTGGGTATGAGAGAAATTTTAAAAATCATGGGCATAAGTGAAATTATGGGTAAAATTCGTGAATATATATATATATGGAATTTGCCCTAAAATTTTCACTCATCTCACACTCCTCTTCACATGAGAACTGATAAATTTTTATTGTTAATATTTTATCAAAATATTAAAATTCTCAGCACTGATTGACTCTCTTCCAACTCTCATCCATATTCGGTTAAGATTACACATATTTATAAAGACTCTAACAACCACCAGCTAGAATATTCCCACAATTAATTTAGGGTGTGTTTGGTTGGAGGTAAAACTTTTGATGAAAAGTTTCTGAAGTAGAAGTTGTCAAATCAATAGAAAGTGATGTGATATAATAGGAGTAATGATGAGGAGTAAAGAGAATAAAGTTAAAATAGATAGGTTAGTTGTATGGGTAGTTGTGTAGAAATGATTGAAAAGTAGGGTAGTTTGTATAGAAAAATGTGAAAAAATAATTAAAAAATAAAGTAATTATGGAGAATGAAAAGTTTTAGATTGAAAAATTTTAGTTGACACTTTTTTGTCCTAAACAAACACACCCTTAGTTGGAAAATAGCCTATTGACCATAAGTTAAAACGGCATGCATAATTTACTTTGTGAAATAGCATAGAGCGTATTCGTTCATGTGTTCTGAATACCCGCACAATTAACTTTTTAAGTTTAGGGATTTTGTCGTATTGAATCAATCTTAAAACCGCGTTACATATTTACATTACTCAAAAGCAACAGTTAAAAAAAACTGCATTGCATTACTCAAAACCCGGTGGTACAAAAAAAAAATTAGAGGACAAAATTGCCTCTCTTAACATTGAAAACACAACCGGCACTTAGATTTACCAAACTCTGTTTCCTACTGGTGTCCTCTTCCATTCGCCGGACAAAAGATGCTCAAAATCCATCAGTTTCCTACAAATAAAGTTAAAAAAACAATCTTACAAAATGAAATTGAAAAAGCTACTACAACTTTAGTCATAATTTATGGGTTAATTCTAAATATTACCACGAATTTTACCCTCGTTCATATATGACTACACTTTTACAAAAATGATAAATAAGTCTACAAAATTTAACCATATTTTCAAATATGCCAATTTATTGGTTTTTTTTCTCAAGTATTTTTATTAACACTTTCTTGGCTAAAACCCAAAGCCATCTCCCTTTATCTTATGTAAAGAATGATGTAAATCAACTCAAGTCAGTATTTGCATTTTAAATTCTAAACTTTTTGAAGTTTCGTTCTTTACATTTCAAACTCTTACCTCTCATGGCGTTAAAAAAGCACCGTTAGCTCATGTATAATGTCTAAAATGCTCTTGCTCGAAATATTTAACAACCATCATTGGAATTAATCCCGAATTTGTAAATTTGAGGATGTTTTCTATCGCATGAGAGAGACTAATTGGTTTAAATAGGTTTCAAATTGGGGTTTTGATTTTTATAAAAATACAATAGTATTTTTGACATTATGCATAATCTTATGATTCTTTTTTAACATTATAAGGGGCAAAGGTTTAAAATGCAAAGAATGAAATTTCAAAGATTTTAAAATGCTAATATATAAACTTCGAGGTTTAAAATACAAGTATGCATAGTCAAAGGATTTAAAACACAAGTTTTCTTAGAACAACTATATAACAAGTAAGAGAGAGTTAAAACTCAAGTGAAACTATTTATGTTGGGAATGACCCCTTCTTATATATGAGTGTTCGTTAATTTTTTATGAAAAGGTCATGTTTGTTGATTTAAGATCATAAGATAAGAGACCTTGATCATAAAAAACGAGACCTTCCATACTTCTGTCTTGATAGGAGTATACCTGTGTATAATTGAGAGTATAGTAGGAGTGGAATTTAAACCATAAAGAAGTTCATAGTTGTAGTCACTACATTTCTTAGTCCTAAAGGAATAAAGACCTATTTTCTCATTCCTTATGTAAACCAACTAATGGTGAGGTTGCAAGTAACTCTTAGTCTTGCTAGAGTTCATAGGGAGTTGCCTTAATGATATGAGTTACCTTAACCATAGGTTGAGCTGTTATATGCATTGGGCCTAAGACATTGCAAGAAAACATATTTTTTGCAATTCTTATTAGTAAGGAAAAATCTTAAATATCAAAGTAAATATATGCAAGAACAAAGTTTCTTTCCTATAATGATACTTTTTTTGGCATGAAAAAATTTTCTTACTTATTGTAATGCTTTCATAGGTGAGAAATTTTTTTTTGCTTATAATAATTTTTTGGCAACATAATCAAAACTTTCTTGCAAAAACACAAAAATCATGATCTATTAACAACCAAATTTCTTCTTAATGGTTGCGACACGGAATATACTACAAATTATTGATAGCCAAGTTTTTTCTATAACAACTAAATTTTAATCTTTCAAGAAAATTTTCTTTGCCAAAAAAATTAAATTTTTTTGTAGTGATAGTCTTGTGTGATGTTTATTGGCATGGTGACTGAATCTTGCTGATAGGCAAAGCATGATGGCTATTCCCAACGCTACACAACCTATTCCTACTATGCAACACAATTTTATTATAATTATGACCCCTTCATCTTTAGAAACTTTTAACTCCACTCATATCCTCCAATTTTTTTTTTTTTTAAAAAAAATCCTACGATGATCATAGCCTCATAGGAAATTCTCTGTGCCCTAGTTTCTTCACAGGTGGACCTCATCAAATCTCTTGCTTAATTTCTAGCTTGTGACTAGAGACTAAGAGGACGGCCAAAAGTGGTGAGGCAGGGTATTTTTTAGCTTATTATAAGATTTAATTAGGGTTTTCATTTTCTTTTTGTATATTTTATAATGGTTGAACCAATTTTAACTAGTTTGAACAGTTGAACCAGGTTCAGATGGTTTGGCCGATTTTCTAGTTTGAAACAGGGTAGAACCAAGTTTAACTGGTTCGAACAGTCCAACCGAGTTCAGTCGTTCAGATGATTTGGCCATTTTCTAGCTTTATATTAGAGCAACTACAAATGAATTGAGAAGATGCTTAGTTCTCGTTAGACCAATCAAACCAGCCAGTTTGGTCAGATTCTTCCAACAATGTGTTCGGCTCAACCTTTCTGAAATTGATTGTGTCACACCTTAGATACATGAGAGCTTTTAACTAGTGAAACTAAACCATGACATTATATACGACCACACTTTTTAGTTCTTTTTAATATTTAGCTAGGTATCACTAACAGAACTCTTAATGTCTTCATTTCACTATGGAGCCTTGGGGTTGTGATTACGTAACTGCCTGCATTATGGATTAATTTATATGTTTGTAATTAATTTTATAACCAGTGCCAATATTTGGACCATCTGATTTGAATGGGATAGATAGAATTTCTGTTGTTAAAAAAAAAAAATCACTTGTAGGTGTGCGGGGAGATATGGATTCAGTAATAAGGTAGCGATTAGGGGTGTAAATAGGGTTGGGTTCAACCCGAGCCCGCATCAACCCGAACCGATTTATACCATGGTTGGGTTGAGGTTTTGGAAATTTGGTTTTTAAAAAATGGGTTCAACCTGACCCGATTTTAAAAATGGGTTGGGTTAGGGGTCGGTCAACCCGACCCGACCCGATTTCATAAGATATGTATTTACATATATTTATGAGTGTGTATTTCATTCATATTGCTTAGATATTTAAATAAAATTGTGTTGAGTTAGGAAATTTGTTTGACTATTTGGTTGTCAAATGTTGTTTGAATTTATTTGGTTTGGAAATATATTTGGTTAATTAGTTGTGAAATTGTGTTTGGATTATTTGGTTATATTGCATCGTAAATAGGTTGTTTAGATATTTGCTCGCATTGGTAATTTAGAATAACATAACAGGTCAACTGAGAATTTAAGATGTTTGTAGCTTTGATTGAAAGCCAACTAAGAAGGTAAGTAAGACTATAATATTCATTTTTCTATTTTGCATAATTTACTGTAATAATTTTACTTGGCTTTCACTTTTCGACTTGCAGAAGACATCGATTGCTCAAAAATACAAAAACAAAAAAACGAATCAATTACTAAACTTATCCTCCACTTTTGAGCTATGTAGAACTTTTATTGGTACTTATTGTTTTTATAATTATCATTATTTTTATTATTTTAGAAATTCAGGTGAACAAAACTTTAACTAGCATTGATAACATGTGTAATCTATTAGCCCGATTTCTAACCCGAACCGAACCGATTTGAGGTGGGTTGAAATAGGGTTGGGTTAAGATGTGAAAAGTAGGGTTGAAAGTAGGGTTGGGTTGTGATTTTACAAGGTGGGTTAGGGTTGTATTTGTGCCAACCCGAGTCAACCCGACCCGATTTACACCCCTAGTAGCGATGGGTAAGTCTGGCCGACAAAGAGCATCTACGGTGCATGGGGCTGCAGAGAACCGCTCGTGGGCAATGAGTGCGCTTCGAAGACTCCAAAGGCTTTTTTCTTCACCCGCATCGACGCACAGCACAACACCGTCGCGTGCTGCGCTCCTCTGACCTGACAACCCTCCCTCCCTCTCTCCCTCTCTCTCTCTCTCTGGCGGGTCCCAAATCCCAATATATATGAATAGATAAGTCGAATTTTATTAAGTCCGCTGACACTTGGGTAATTGGCTGTTGGCACAAGCACTGATTATCCATTGTCGAATGAATCAACACTTCAAATTCCCCATGAGCGATGCTGTTTCAACAAGTGAAGAAAAATCTGGTTTTTGGAAGAAGAATAAATTTTTTTATTTTCGGCAGATTTCAATTGTTCTTTGTTCGTCGTTGTCTATGTTTCCTGGAAACGTTGTATGTTTACTGTTTTTTTTTTTTTTTTTTTTTTGTTTTGTTTTGTTTTGGGCTTGTGTGTTTCTTTCCGTTGCATACACAGGTCTAAAAATGCAAGGATATCACTTCCATCAGGGATAGGACGACACATAGATGGATGTTAAAAATTTTAATGAAATGACAAGTTTTGAAAAAAAACATTTATTTTAAAGATATTTTCTATTATAATATTAAAAATTAATTTATTTACCATAGAAAATTTCAGAATTTGATTTACACAAAATTAATTTATTTAATCATTTAATGTGAGAAATATTTTTTAAAAATAAATTTTGATATTTTAGGATTATTTTCTTGTAATTTTTATTTAATGAAATCATATATTCAATTGAATATTTTTATTCTTATTATTTAAATATTTATTTCTTATTTTATTATTTAATAAAAATATTATTTAAAATTGTTTTTTATGTTAATAAACAACACATTTTATGATTTCAATAAGTTTTTAACATATCATTAACGAAAGTGATATGCCTTTAGTTTCAAGTAAAACGCTTAGAAATGGATGATATTTCTTTAAAAGTCATGATACGATTATAAACTTATAGGTAAAGATCTAAAAATCCTTTATTAAAAAATTTAAATTGTAATAGTGTGATTTAATTCTAAGTTTAATATCATCTATACTCTTCACCGCTATTTGATATTTTAATTTCATATAAATATTTTTAATTAAGGGCTAGAAAGATGAGAAAAATTGAAAGGCAATGAAAAACTAAGCTTTTAGCAAGTATTTCTCACTTTTTGCTACAATAAATCAAATCTAAAACTAATTAAATGACAAAGTTCTTTTTGCATATAACTTTTAAAAAACAAAGCCACCATACTACCACGTACCAAAAATCATCCTTTAGATAGAAGAGGAGATGAATTTATAGTTTTGGACGTTATTCTAAGTATTCAAAGGGCTTGAGTGGAATGTAGAAATGAGACGAACATGCAACCATGTGTATTAAGAAAAAGAAAAATACTACTAAAATGTAAAAAGTTAATGTTTACATCCAAAGAAGTCTGATTTGAATTCCACCTTTGTCTGCATCTTTTATCGAAGGGCAAATACAAGAACTCTGGTTTCATAGGTAATTTAACCAAATGCAACGCGAATGGCAGCTGTTGGATAGCCCATCAACGGTAGATGTTCGGCTATATATATATATACATATAATGTGTGTAGTTTTCCACAAAATTTTAAAAATAAAAAATCGTGCCCGTCTCACTCTTCCCCTCACATAAATAAAAAATTTTATTTTTGAAATTTTATAAAAATATATACAAAAAGATAAATTTTGATGTATGAACTAAATTCATGCAGGCCGAATTAAAATAAAAATGAAAAATGCAATATACACCCGGTGGTTGTATATGAACAAAACCCTATATATTTGTGTGTATGTTTGTCCGAGCAGTTTCTCGTGAGAACTCCATAATTATTGTCAAATAATAAGAGCGGTCAATGTCATTATATGATTATACACACGTGGGGTCCATTTGTCGTGATACAAAGCGCGTAGCTTCATCAACTACCTGCAGGACATCCATGATGGAGAACGATTTAATACAACCAGTTGTATGGAGTCATTCAATGCAAAGCCTATTTATTTTTGGCCCGTTTTGAAAGACTGGACAGGATCCAATTCCTCTATCATGTGTACCAATAAAATTTTATCTTGATTAGTCATTTATACTAGGACGTTTGTACATATTGATTTATATATCATAATGTGAATATTTATTACGTTATCACTCGAACATGATTTTATTTTTTTCGTTATTTTCAAGTATGAAAAATTCCTATTCATGGATATAATTTTAAATTCAAAAAAATGGTATAGATGGCCACATATTCTACCTATATTTCTAATGTGAAAACAACGTTACCTTCTATTAGTTAGGAGGAATTTTTTAACATAACCAAAATGACCCTTGACATTTCAGGGTATCCTCTACTATACGAAGCATAACCTTTTTTTGATGTTATACGAAACATAATTTTTTGATGAAGATACAAAACATAATTTTGAAGCAAGCAATATGTGGTCATATGTGCTATTTGGTATTTATGCATATGTAATGCGCTTTTTATAAAAAAATATTAAGATTAATTTGATCATTTTCGAAAAAATTTCCTTGTTAATTAACAGAAGTTAATAATTTTATCATATTTAAAATTATGGTTAAAATTTGTGCTCATGTATGTAATTTTTCCGAATGTGGTCATACCCGTAAATAGAGATGTAATTTATGATCACACAGAAGTTTATAGTAATTTAACATTTGACATCATAAAAAACATATTGAATAATATAATGATTGATTTAGATTTAATAAAAATTAATCATTATATTTCGTTAAAATGAATAGATCGATGGAATGATTAATTTGCCATAAATTTTAGTCTTTAGTTAATTTGATTAATTCCGATGGGCTTCCATAACCTCATGCATTTAGAAACCATAGTCTCACATTGGTTTAAACGGCATATCGATCAAGATCGTCTATTTCATTTACCTTGGGTAAATATTCCTGGTCCCAAAGCCACATGAAGGGTCAATTTTCCCAATTTAATTATACACCATTACTACCCATCGAAATGGACAGCTAACAGGACAAAAAATGTCAACGACCCGATTACATAAACAGATCTTTATTTAGTCCGGTGGGCCCCGACCACATAATGACATTGTTTGTCGCCTCCTGATCCGAAGACCCGAAACGGTCGAGTAGTACTGGCTGGCCCAAACTGAAATATGATCAGGGCCCACCCCCCCCCCCCCAAAAAAAAACAATATATCAAAATTCCACCTGAAATGGAGGATAATTAATTAAATACATCAAAATCATTGGTCCTACAAAAACCTGATTTTCGACCGACGGTCTGGAGACTGTTGACTCGGGAACAGATATATAGAACAGAAATTTTCTAATTTTGAAATATTAATTATTTTAATTATCCATGATTATTTTTTTTTATTTTCTATTTTTATGAAGGGTGCTGATCAACGATGCTAAGTGCGGATCCTATATTTTTCTTACGCTTTTGATAGAAGTAATTTTTTAGCAACCATATTCGTCACTAAAAACACGTTTTTTTATATATAAAAAAAGGTTATTCTTGATATTTTTTTTTGTGATGGACATTTTGCAGCAAAGACATTATAATAGTGACAAAAGATACTGATCAATGTCATTTTTTGAATTTTTGGTAAGTTAGATTACTTATTTTATCTGACTTAAACTTTTTATCATTATCTCTGTATCTTTGTTTTATCTTTATTTTCTTCTGTTATAATTATGTTTTATATTGCGTCGTATCACTCTTCTACTTTTTAGAAAAATTTTCACACGATTTTCCCCGTACTGTTTTTTTTTTTTTTTTTTTTCCCCGCTCTTCCCAAACCGAACATAATCATCCTTTCTCTTGTATTACGTGTCTCATGTGTGACTTAGTTTTGAAAGAAGACATGCATGTCACAATCAAACGATTTGAACTTCATAGTGCCACGCACGAAGGCGTGCATGAGGCGACGATGCATGGGACATGGTTTTAATGCTTTTGGTGGGAAGAGTTGAGCTGTCGCCGAAGGAAATTCCTAGAAAAAGCGCTGTCCGAAGAGAGGATTCCAAGAGCAGACCAAATAAAGAGGAAAATTTAATGTAGTGGGGAATTGCCAAGTGTCTGGATTAAGATTAGCTAATTGGAGGGGTCCACACGTATATGAAATAGTCAAAATTCATGCTGATCTCTTCTTTCATGTGATCTCCTTTAAAAGATTCTAAAATGTATTTTTAAAACCGACAATTTTCCTTCTTGGGATCCAATTTTACTGAATCTTGGATATGTATATCCAACAGTGCCCAATACCAGCAAGTGTGCTGAAGAAATAACTACTTTCTAGAAGTTAACTAATTATAAATATGAAATTAGCCAAAGTTTGTTATTTACTATATACCTAAATTGATAAAATAATTTGTCAGGTCTGAGATAATTACTAGAGAAAGGCTATTAAATTAAATTAATATCAAGAATGTATTCGAAATTCAAAAAAAAAAAGTCTCATTATGATTGTAAAAATGATAAAGAATTGTTTGTTTTCATGACACAGACAAAGTGAAAACTGTTCATATTTTAATACAATTATGAAGGATAATTTTTGGCTATGGCAACTTAAATGTGAGCATTTAAATTTTGATAGTATAGACATCCATCATGCCAATTCCTCGTATCAACCACTTAGTAAGACTCAGACACCATGCCAGCAACCCCTAAGCAAGAGTTATCAAATTTTGTATGTGCTATAATTTAACCCTTTGCTAGACTAACACAAAAAGGTAGTGTCTTTGAACCTTAAGATACCCTAAAATTGAGGATAATCGGAAGCACTTCTAATGGGTGGTCTATATACCTCGAAGAGCTCCCAATATTGGGTAGATGTGGTTCGTTACAACTACAACTACAAGTCCTATCTACCTCTTGAATCTCACTCTTATTATACCTCTAGTTGAACAAAAGTTTACTCTTAACTAAATAGGGATGTAGGAAGTCTCATATTTCACTACAAAAAATTGTCTCAAGTTAAAAAAGTACCTCTATATAAGCAAGGTTCATCCCCTGTGCAAAATATGCTTACTAGAGTTCTAATTTCCTTTCTCATTATATATTTATCATTTTTCTACTTATTTTAGTGTTGAAATGCTCATACGAGGAACTTTTTGATTTATTTCTAATCTCTTTTATCATATAGGTTATCTGTTTGAGTTAATTATCAGAATCCAACATACCTATTAAGCAAGACTCCATTAGATAGTTTGAGACTTCTATATAGAAGAAGATGGCAATAGGTTATCATTTATGAATTAATCAAATCAAATTCGTGAAAGATGTATTTTTTTTTTTAAAAAAAGTATAGAAATCCTTCTCAAGGTAAAATGTTTGTTAGATTTAGATCATTCAGATATTTATGATCTTATTAACCCTTGCTCGAATGAAAATTAAAATACTTTCTTACTTTTACTAATGATTATAGTGGAAAAATTTAGATGTATTTTTATAGAAAAATTCAAAAAAATTTATACTATTTAAAATGGTCAGGAATTGGTTGAGAATCAAATCGGAAGACACATCAAAATTCTGTGATTAGATAAAGGTAGATAATACACTTCTACAGAGTTTCTAGAGTTCTGTGAGAAAAATAAAATATGATGTCAGTTAACAACTTCACACGCACTACACCAAAATAACAAACAATACAATCATGAACATAGTAGAAGCATGTTGATGGCAAAAGATTTACTTAAAGCTATTTCTAGTAAGGGGGAGCATGCATCTTTTAAACTTGAGTTCCATAAAAAATGCTAGAGTTATGATACAAAAAAAAATTAAGAGTCAAAATCAACTAAATGTCAATTGATTGAAAATCTTCAATTATGTAGTATATTATCATGCTTTAGATGAGAAGAATAGAAATTTGATGACAAAGGTGAGAAATGTATTTTGATCAACTATCATGGAAACATAAAGGCATATGAGATATATAATATAGTTCTCATAAAAAAAATTTGTAAATTGAAAAGTTCATTTGAGTAAGGATATATTTTTTTGATGAGTCAAAGGCCTTTAAAGAAGATGGCAAAAGATAGTAGTAGAAGCATGTTGATTCAAAAGATTTACTTAAAACTATTTGTATTGAGGGGTAAATTAGAGCATGCATTTTTTAAACTTGAGTTCCATCAAAAATCCTAGAGTTATGATACAAAAAAAAAACCTTAAGAGCTGGGATCACCTAAATGTTTCAATTATGTAGCATATTATCATGTTCTAGATGAGAAGAAATAGAAATTTGATGACAAAGGTGAGAAATGTATTTTGATCAGGTATGGAAATATAAAGGTATACAAGATATATAACATAGTTCTCATAAAAAAGTTATATAATATTGTAATATGAAAAATTCATTTGAGTAAGGACAAGGTTTTTTGATGAGTCAAAGGCCTTTAAAGAAGATGTGAAGAATTTTTTTTAATCAACATTGTTGATGCATAGAACACAGAATATAATGACAACTTGTCAACACAGAACAATACATTCTAGATTCTATATATCCTAACTCGAATCTAGTTGATTCATCTTCACAATCAAATCCAAATTTCTTCAAGTTGGCTAAAGCGTACCACAAGATAACTTAGTTAAGAGCTTATCCTGTGGAATGTAATAATAAAGCCATAGTTGATGCTTGTGAACAAGTTATTTTAATTAATTTTGCTTTATTTACATATTATGATCTACTTAGCTATGAAAAAGTAATTCCAAAAGATAAATGGTAGAATTCTATAAAGAAAGATTAAACCCATTAAGAAAAATAATACATGCACATTGACGAATCTTCATAAATGTCACAAATTAATTATTGTAAAGTGAATTCTTAAAAATTAGCTAACTCTAGAAGGTAAAGTAGTAAGTACAAAGCATGGATAGAGGTAAGGGACTACGAGTGGAAGTTAGGTATTAGCTACTATAAAGTACTTGTATCTATTACTCAACATGACACAATAAAAACTATTTTCTTTTTCTTCATCATCATCGTAAGCAATTTTCCACATAGATGGGGTCAGCTACATGGATTTTGTTGTATCATTCTTGACAATTTGAGATTAAAGTTTTAATAATGTGTAATATTTTCAAATATTATTTAATTACTTTCGTCCATTTTTTTTATCTTCTTCTTATTCTCTTACCATTTTCTACTCAGATAAACTCTACTTTCATAATCGGTGTTATTTCAGGCCTCTATTTAATATGACCAAATTAATTTATTTTTCTCATTTTATCACCTATTGGCCTCACTTTTAGATTTTCTCCGATTATTTTATTTCTAATTGCATTTTTTTGTTTTACTGCTAATCCATCTTAACATTCTCATTTTCGCTACATTTATTTTCTATGTATGTTGTTCTTTAACTACTCAACATTCTGCCTTATAAAGCATAGTTAGTCTAATTGCAATCTTATGAAAATTTTAATTCAATTAGGACTCGACAATCACATAAAATTCCTAACACACTTCACCGTTTCTTCCATCATGCTTAAATTCTATGTATTATCTATCTCAATTTTTCCGTTCTCTTGAACTATTAATCTTAAATATTAAAAGCGATTAGTTATTGTTACTACTTGATTTGAAATATCAATTGGTTCCTTATCTAGTTTCTCACTATTATTAAAATTGTATTTCATATATTCAATTTTGATGTCACTAATTCTAAAATCATTAGATTCTGAGGCATCTATCCGCCTATTCAATTTTAAATCTAGTCATTCTCTAATTTCATCTATTAGAACAACATCATCTGTAACTAACATGCACCAAGGTACTTCTCATGAATATCTAGTAATTTCATCTATTACTAAAGTGAAAAGATAAGGACTTAAGGCTGAGTCTTAATGTAAACCTATTTTAACTAAAAAATATTAGTACATACACTCATAGTCCTCACATTTATTACAGCCTCCTTATGCATATTCTTAATAACATTAATGTATCTGTTAATAATTTCTTTTTTGTTATCCTTTTAACAACTCAAAATTCATTAAATTTTTTCAAGTGGATGTGAAATCAGTTTTCTTATATGGAGATCTTAAAGAAGATATGTATGTAGATCAATCACTTAGTTTTATAAGAGCATAAATGATAAATAAAGTTGAAAAGTTGAAAAAGGCATGTTTGAACTAAAGCAAGAAGTCTTAAGTTTGATATAGTTATGTAAAAATTGGATTTGAGATGTGTCCCTTTGAGCATACTTTATGTGTAAAAAACATTGGCAGTGGAAAATTTAGAATATCATATCTGTATGCAAATGATTTAACTATGCAAGCGATGATCCATCTATATTTGATGAATTAAAAATTTTCATTAAAAAGAAATTTGACATGATAGATTTTAGATTAATGCATTATTTTCTTAGAATTGAAGTAGGGCAATCCAAAAATATTATTTTTTAGCACTGAAAAGAAGTATTTGTAACATAGAGATGTTTTGAAGAAACATTGTATGAAAATTGTAATTTTTTGTAGTCTAATTAAGTCAAGTTCGAAGTTGTGAAAGTACATTAACTTTGGAGATAATGTGGATAACATTATTTCACGCAGATTATGGGAAGTTTGATATAATTCATAGTGACAAGGTCAAACATTCAATGTGGAGTCAATTTAATTACTATGTGCATGAAAAATCCTGTAGAGACACACCTCTAAGTAGGGGTGTTAATGGGGTTGGGTTGACTCGGGTGGGGTAACTTAACCCTATTTTAACCCTATAGAAATTGATTAAGTTCGGGTTAGAAATCGGGTTAATAAATATATAATATTTAAAAATATTTTTCTTGGTTAAATATATTTTAAAATATAAATTTATATGAAAGAACAAAAAATAAAAATTAATCATTTTTATATGAATACTTTCCAATTTAGGACCTATACAATGATATAAGTGCTAAATAATATCATTTCAAATCAATAATGTCTAGTTAATTTCTATGTATTATATACTAATGTAAGACTATTTATTAATAATTTATTATATTGTATACTAATATATAAAATCGGGTCGGGTCGGGTTGAAAATCATCCAACCCAAAACCAACCCACTTTTGAAATTGGGTTGGTTCAAATTGGGTTATAAAAATTCTTTTTTTCAAAATGTCTAATCCAAGCCTAATATAAATCGGTTTAGGTTAGTCGAGTTTGGGTTGAAACCAACTCTATCTACACCCCTACCTATAAGTAGTAAAGAGGATTATGCACAAGTAAAAGATGTGATTATTTTGGTATTTTTTTGATATTTTATATATTGTGACATCTTAGTATTACAATGGAGTGCATTCACGCTTTCACACTATGGAAGGAAATTTTTCTTATCAACTCCCATCTAAGGAGAAATTGTAAAAACCCCCCACATCAAGGAGGAAATCAAAAAACTCTCACTTCAGGAGGGACTATTTTGCAAAACCTCCACATAAGGGAGAAGAAGGAGTTGAAGCTAGCACCTCTTAGCTAAGAGGCAAGAGCCTCTGCCACCTATGCTAGTGGCATGTGTATTATTTTGGTACTTTTAAGATAGAGAGAAATAAAATTTGATTAGCTTCACATATAGCGATTATGATAGAGATTTCAATGATTAAAAAACTGCATTTCCTTGCATATTTATCTAAGAGATAGGTGAAATTAACTTTATGCTCCTCAAAAAAGTAATAGTTTGTCACTCTTCCAACAACTTAAGTAGAATATATTGCAATAGCATCAAATACATGTTAGACCTTTTAGTTACGTAGACCGCTAGAATTTGGTCGCATATTTTTCTTTGAGGCTGGTGCAATTTTCTGCTTCTGGACTCTAATGTTGGAAGGAGAAAACCGCCAAGGGAGTTCAGATACGAACTATTTTGAGCACGTGATAAGGAGGCCACCAGAATAGTTGATCAAGCTTGGGATTCCGCCTCTCCAGTGGCTATGTCTGTAGCGGATACGCTTTTTTGGAAGCTCAATAGGTGTGGTATCGATCTATACAACTGGAATCGAAGAAAGAGAGGCAACCTCAGGAGAGCAATTGGGCGATTGCAAAGGGAGCTTGAGTCTGTTACGAGATTGAGGCTAAGTGATGCAAGGGACGATACTATACGAAAGTTAAAACTCCAAATTAATCTTCTGCTGGAAGATGAAGAACAATAACGGAGGATGAGGGCTAAGTCACATTGGCTCAAGGAGGGAGACAAAAACACAGGTTTCTTTCACCGGGTCGCTTCTAACAGACGACGAACAAATTTCATTGAGGCATTGAAAGACAGTGATGGAGGCTGGATTCGGGACCAGGACCAACTGATGGAAATGGCAGTGAGGCACTTTTCTGAAGTCTTTTCCTCGTCTAATCCACGGGAGGCGCCATGGGTGGAGAATGCCATTACAAGAAGAATTTCTGATGAACAAAGGCTGTCTCTAACCAAACGCCTGCAAATCGAGGAAGTTGTCACACAATTAAAGGTATGAGCCCTACTAAAGCCCCGGGCCCGGACGGGTTGTCAGCTGGATTTTATCAAAAGCATTGGAATACCGTGGGTGGAGACGTATTTAACTGGTGCAAGTTGTTCATGGATGAGAGCAATCCCCATTTACTGAGTAGGCACATAAAAGAATCAAATTCAACCACAATAACTCTCATTCCGAAAAGGGCTGGTGCTCATGTATTATCTCAGTTTAGACCTATTAGCCTATGCAATATTGTCTATAAAATTCTGGCAAAGGTCTTAGCGAACAGACTTAAGGTGGTTCTCCATGATGTCATCGGGGAAGAACAAAGCGCTTTCGTGCCGGGGCGGCTCATCACAGATAACATGTTGATTGCCTATGAAGCGATCCACTCACTGAGAAGACGTAGGTATGGACGCAAGCGAAAGATGGCTATAAAGCTGGATATGTCGAAGGTCTACGACCGGGTTGAATGGAACTTCCTCAAGCAGATGATGGGCACTATGAATTTCAGTTTGAAGTGGATCAATTGGATTATGAGCTGTCTAATAACAGTTAGATACCGAGTTAATGTCAATGGCTTTAAATCCTTATCCTTCCAACCGCACAGGGGACTACGGCAGGGTGATCCACTTTCCCCATACCTTTTCCTATTATGTGCGGAGGGTCTTTCAGCTATGATCTCTTATGCGGCCGGCTGTGGGGTAATTTATGGCATCAAACTTCATCCACATGGCCCTACGATCACGCATCTCTTGTTTGCGAATGATGCAATCATCTTCATTAGAGCAAGTGGCGAGGACATTAGGAACTTGATGGACATCCTACTCCAATATGGGGAATCCTCGGGCCAAGTGGTAAATGTGGAAAAAATCGCAGTTTTCTGCAGCACCAATATGGACAACTCTACTAGGAGAGAGTTGATGAGTCTACTCGGATCTGCTAGGAACGAGTTTCATCATTATCTAGGGCTCCCGACATGGCTTGGAAGATCCAAAGATGCATTTTTCAAGGGCCTCAAAGAGCGTATTGGAAACCGAATTCAGGGCTGGAAAGGTAAGCTGCTCTCATGGGGTGGAAAAGAGGTGCTTATCAAGGCGGTGGCTTAGGCGATACCGTCGTATTCGATGAGCATATTCTTATTGTCCAAAACATTCTATAGTGACATTAATGGGATGCTCAACAAATTTTGGTGGGGAGAGAAGGAGGGAAAAAGAGAACTTAGCTGGATAGCATAGAAGGACATGTGCAAACCAAAGCGAGCGGGCGGAATTGGATTCAGGGATTTTCACAAATTCAACTACGCACTTCTTGCAAAGCAGGTCTGGAGGTTAGTATCATGTAATACATCTTTATGTCACAAAGTTCTAAAAGCCAGATACTTCCCAAATTCTGATATATGGACCTGCAAGGCGAAACCCTCTGATTCCTTCACTTGGAATAGTATTCTGAAGGCGCGGAATGTGATATTGAGGGGCTGTAGATGGAGGATTGGTGACAAACGACGGGTGAGTTTCTTCGATGATATTTGGATGGATTCTAAAGTGGATAAAGCGGGACCCCTTCCTCTCTTAATCCCAGAGGATGTAACAGTTAGCCATGTAACAGTTATTGATGTTGAAACAAATTCTTGGAAAAGGGAACGGGTGGTGGCAGCTATTGGGGAGGAAAGATGGCAGGAGGTCAGTACGATTCCCCTCTCCTGAAGGAATGTGGAGGACTGTATGTTTTGGAAGCATGAACCAAATGGGTTTTACACTGTCAAATCAGCATATAGACTCCTGTGTTCTGATGATGACTGCTCGGATCTCGCTGGATGCTACAAGGCTATTTGGTGCACGAAACTCCCAAGCAAAGTCGTAATTTTTGGTTGGAGACTCATCAAAAATTCCCTCCCAACCCTACAAAATCTGCTTCTGAGGGGCATTGATATTAACCCGTGTTGTGTGTTATGCGGGAATGGCATTTAAGACGCGAATCACCTTTTCTTAGGGTGCGCATCGACGGTGGGGGTCTACAGAAAAGCTGCAAGGTTGCACTATCATGGGGCCTCTATCCAGGAGATCGTGGGAATGTTAGTATGGATGAACAGATTCGAGGATCTTGCTCTATTCATCGTGTGCTACTGGAGGGTATGGTATATACGAAACAAATTCAGAGAAGAGAGAACCCAACCGCGGTTCACAGATACAGTAGCATGGTGTGCGGAATTTCTTAACCAGTACAGGAATGCTAAATCGCTTGCTTAGACGGGAGTGCTGGATCGATCTCTTGTGCCCCGTTGGCGCAAGCCGCCGTTGGGGTCTGTCAAGGTTAATGTGGATGCTCACAGACAAGGGGATTTGGGAGCCTTTGCGTGCGCAATTGTTATCAGAGACTCCCAAAGTTCCTTTATTACAACCAAAGGATGGAGACAGGTGGGGGTGGTGGAACTGCTACTCATGGAGGCTAACGCCTTTCTGTTGGGACTTAGATGGGTTCTCCAGCTTAATTTCAGTTGTGTCCAGTTCGAAATAAACTCTCTCATACTGTGTAACTTCCTGTCCAATATTGAACCCATTACCTCCCCAGTGGGTTTGATAATTTCAGAAATCAAGACCATTCTTAGTGGGAATCTATCTTTTTCGGTCCATCATGTATTAAGGCAAGGAAATGTTGTTGCTCATTCCTTAGCTGATTTGGTTTTGAGCGCTAGGGTGAACCATCAGGCTTGGTGGGGTAACCCCCCCAAGCTATTATGGGGAAAATCTGTACAGATAATTTTTTAGCAATGAATTGCGTAGATTACTCTATTCCTAATCCCCTTCATATTGAGAGGGAGTAAGGATAAAGTCTTTCCTTTCATCAAAAAAAAAAAAAAAAAATTTTATGATCCTCAAAAAAGTAACAGGCTGTCACTCTTTCAACTACTTAAGTATAATATATTGAAATAGCAGCAAATATATGCTAGACCTTTAAGTTATGTAGATTGCTAGAGAAGTTGCATCATTATGAGAACAGAGGTGCGTGATAATATATCTGTTATATCATTGGCATAAAATTTAACTATAAATGACAGAATTAAGCGTATTGGTATCCGATTTCACTTTCTCTGTGATTTGATGAAAAGAGAGGAAATTATGATTGGATTATGCAAAAGCCAAGTTCAAATAGCAGATATATTCACAAATCTTTTCAAGATAGATGTATTTATGAAGACGGGAATACTACTAGTACGTGTTCTTTGGATGTCCAATTTAATAAAGCATGTTTGATATATATGTTGTAAACTCAATAAGTCTACAAGATCCAAATAAGAAATCATTTGGTCTTAAAATACGCTTTAGAATATTTCGAATAAATATATAATCTTCGTAGATGTGCAAAATTTTCTAAATTTTAGTAGTAAATGCATTGCCTAAGGTATAATTTTTGTTCATGCTTGTATATATTTGCAAACTCATGTCTTGGCTGTGATAGCACTTCACCTAATAGCATATATTGCACGCTTGCAGTGCACAAGGTGAGATTCAATCCATTAATGCACGAGGATTAGGCCCACATATAGAAGACATGTATATATAAAAATTCTAGTTATATTTCATATGGTGATTTTATAATAGTCCAAAATATGCACATTTGGTGTGGCTAAATTGACAAGCGGGGTTTAAAAAATACCTATGTTTCGTATGCCAAATCTCAGCAAAATCCATTGTTAGACATATTACAAACTATTGGGAAGAATGACAGCTACATCTATTTAATTTATGGTAATTCAATTAGACTTCTCCTGTAATTTTTACATTGAAAGTTTTTTGTTTTGAGCTTTAAATCAAAATTGAATTTGTATGATCCAATTCGTTCATTATATTTGAAAACCCCTGTGTAATTTTTTATATAATATTTGAATATCTCAATACGCATAAATCTTAATAAAAATTGCATATTTAATTTCAAATAATTAAAATTTTGTGACTCTTTTAAGTTTCCAACTGCTGTAATTTTTTTTAAAAAAAATTATCTGACCAATGAGTAGTGATGAATATTGTGAATGAAATAGATCCTACAAATTGATCATTAATTTAAGTTGTAATTAAATGAAGCAATTCCACAGTCATTTACACTGCAAACTTCTTTACAATTACTCATTTAAAATTTAAATTATAGACTCTGGTTTCTGTTGTTGTCATTTACCATCCCTTTCTCCGGCCGTTGTCTAATTATAAAATTAAGTAATCAATGAACTCTGGTTAGCGAAACTATGATTTATATTAAATCTAGACTTGAGGGTTATTTTGGCTTACTACACGTGAGATGGGGACTACTCAACAGCTTGACCTCCCTCATAGGGAAGATGCAATTTTGGAACCTTGAAATGCTTTTCTTAAATCACATAGTAATGATCATGGTTCCTTTATTTTCTGTCCAATCTCTGATGAATTGCCTAGGTTGATTTTCATACGAAAAAAAAGATGTTGTTGACCAATTTTTTGTGGGGGCCACTTGGTTTGGTGGTTGGAGCCACTTGTCAGTGTGGATCCATATGTTTGGATGTATTACATGCCGAACATCTGTCCATGAGACAATTTCAACCATTTCAATTTTTACCTGTGGATCAATTACAGATAAGTGCATGCCCCATGCATGATGGGATTGAATATTATATATATATCCATCGTCCACAATACATCTCACTAGTTGAGAAAATTTTCTACTGATGTGATGGGTGATAATAAATATTTTCCTCTGACATCATCAAGGAATTGATCACCAAACGGTTACTTTTCTGAATATGGGGCATTAACCAATTAGTTACCAGACGGTCACACAATCCCTCCAGCAGGCACACCACTGTTTGGTAAGGAAATGTTTCTATGTTCCCCACTATTTGGCGGGTTATACTTCTATGAAACAACCCCTTTCATTTTTAATATAAAATAATCTCTTTCATTTTAAATATTTTTATATTATAAAAATAATTTACTTTGTTTACTATATTTAGCATCATTTATATTATCATAAAAACTCTTCTATTTGTTAATATTAATATGAACGACCCTCATCCATAAATTGTAAAATCAATGTAATAAAATATTTCGATGCCAAATATTAATTTTAAAATAATTTATTTATAATATCTAAATCATTTAAAATATCATTACTATGTAAATAAATAATTATATGAAGTATTATTACATTATAATAATTTTCACTTGAATATATTTGTTTGTAAGCAAATGTAGCGACATATATATTTGATTTGGGGTGTGTTAGAGAAGTAATGGAACTTTTGAATGAAAAGTTTTCTGGATAAAAATTTTGACTTTGTAGAAAATGACATGATATAATAGCGCTAAAGATGAGGGGTAAAGAGAATCAAGTTAAATTAAATAGTTCAATTGTATGGGCGGTTGTATAGAAATAATTAAATTTTGGGATAATTGTATATGAAAATGTGAAGAAATGATAAAAAAAAAAGGATAATTGTGGAGAGTGAAAAGTTTTAGATTTAAAATTTTTGGTTTAAAATTTTTTTGTTATAGCTAAATATGATGAAATTTGATCTCTTAGTTAAATGAATAATATTAAATATAATAAATAGATTAAATTTTACATCGATCATCAACATACTAAAAATGGAGAAAGTTATAAGTAACCGCTTCTACGTAGAAGCAGGACTGCTATTTGGTAAGGGAAGAAATGTTTTCATGTACCAATATGATTTTAATAAGATTTACTATAATTCTTGAAATTATAAAGACTTATGGGGAGATAAAAGAGACGCATGCATAGGGGTGGGAATCGGGGCGGGTCGGGACGGGTCAGGGTGTGCCCAACCCTGACCCTACCTTTCAAAAATCTGGTTTGACCCTTATTTTTTTCCGGGTCGGGACAAGGTCGGTTTGACCCTTACTTTTTTTTGCTAGGTCTCGGGACAAAATTCGGGTCGAGAACGGGTCGGTTTCGGGACGACGGGTCGGGTAAAAACTACGGGTCAAGTAAGAAATTTTTAAGAATTTATGAACCTATCAAGTATAAAAATGGGGTAGGTTTAGAAAATATATTATATAATGAACTTGAACGGGATTGATTTATACAAATGGGGTAAAAGTTGTGGATTGTGGTGTGTCTTGTTGTCAAGAGAGTGGTCCAAGTGGTTATATGAATATTTAATTATTTATCCAAAGTTAGTCTCATCAATTGCGTAGTGGAGGAGTGACGCCGTGAAGAGTGGTCCAAGTGGTTGGACGAATATTTAATAATTTATTCAAAGTTAGTCTCATCAGTTGCGTAGTGGAGGAGCGACGTCGTGAAAAAAATTGCCAATATGAAGAAGTTTTTACGTTGTATAATACCAATAAAAAAAGAATTTTTTAAATGTAAAATATAAATGCAAAAGATGTATGTAGCTTTGATGTATTTTCAGGCAACCATCTACTAATAATGCAATTTAGTATCCCATTATCTTTGTTTTATTATAAAAATTGCCAATATAAAGAAGTTTTCATATTGTATAATACCAATAAAAAAAGAACTTTTTTAAATATAAAATATAAATGCAAAAGATGTATGTAGCTTTGATATATTTTCAGGCAACCATCTACTAATAATGCAATTTAGTATCTCATTATCTTTGTTTTATTGTTTAGAAATAGAAAATATCCCGGTTTTCCTTTGTGGTATTAAAAATGCAATTTAATATACAATTATCTTTGTTTTATTATTTAGAAATAGAAAATATCCTGGTTTTCTTTATATTCATATTGTATAATACCAATAAAAAAAGAATTTTTTTAAATATAAAATATAAATGCAAAAGATGTATGTAGCTTTGATTTTAGTATCCCATTATCTCTGTTTTATTTTGTTTTATTGTTTATAAATAGAAAATATCCTGGTTTTCCTTTGTGGTATTAAAAATGTAATTTAGTATACCCTTTGTGCTATTAAAAATACATAGTTTATAAAAGGAAAAAAATGTGTACTACTGGATTCGAACCAGCGACCTGGCGCGACAATGCATCCCTATTCTACCAACCGAGCTGCGCTAGCATGATACCATACTATCCTTTATAATATAACTTATTCAATAGTTATCAGCGGGTCAGAATCGGGTAGGTCCGCCCCGACCCGTATTTTGTGCGGGTTTTCAATCCCTTAGCCCGCCCCGCCCCGCCGGGTACATAACCTTGACCCACCCCTGTATAAAATAGGGGCGGGTCACGGGTTGACCCGCCCCGATTCCCACCCCTACGCATGCATGCAGTTGGTCTAAATCTGTGCATGAACGTGTGTAGAGGTAAATATGAAAATTGACCTAGATTTGATTAAAATAATAAAATATACGAAAATAGTAAGGTAGTACACAAGCTATAACCGATATTTTTTGACATACAAGCTGATTTTATAGAAATTATCTCTTTTGGTAACATTTGAGTGTGTCAACACAAAATCACCAAAGATTGATAAATACAACAATACTATATGAATTTGTTATTCAAATTTTCCTTTCTATTTAACTGTTGATCTCACTTTATTCCAAACATATTAAGAAGATAGAGGCCACCATCACGCCTCTAGCAGGGTGGCATTCCACTTGCATGCCACCGAGCAAGCGTGGGATTGAGTGGGGAGAGTCCTCCTAAGGAATTAATTGGAGCATATTTTTGGTGTCTTCTCCCTAAAAAAGAGAAAAAATAGGAAAGTTTGTAAGAATGTCTTATGACGTGATTGTGATATAAATTAAGATGAATGTAAAAATAAATATCAATAAAAAATGGTCTCACTTCTATGAAATTTTTTTCTATATAATTTCATCCATTTTTAAAATCTTGATGGTTCATGAAAAATTCACTTCATCCATTATATTTAGCATCATTTATAGTTTTTACAAATCTTCTTTATTTTTCTTAATTTCAGTATATATAGGTTATATTTATAAACGTGTAAAATCAACATAATAAAATAATTCAATACTAAAATATCAACTTTAAAGTAGTTTTTTAATATCTAAATCATCTAAAATATTACTACTATGTGGATAAATAATTTTATAAATTATTATTACATTCTAATACATGTGTAAATGGATCTAAGTATTTTTCGTAATTCATATATGATATATATTTTGAGCAAATGTGGCTCATGTACATACTTGATTTAGATGAAGTTTGGTCTCCTAAAGAAACAAATGATGTTAAATATAATGAACGGATTAGATTTTAAATCAATCATCAATATCTTAAAAATTAAGAGGATTACATGAGACCATTTCTATATAACCTTGTTATATAAAAGCAAAGACAATAAAAAAGAAAGATGGAGGCCTATATTGGTAAAGATCCACGGCCAAGCATGCCGTTTTATATGCACACAGCAACAAAATTTATTTAACGTAGAATTTTTTTAGGTAAAATACAACACGAATTCGGCTGCATGAGATACATTTTATCTATAATTCGTTATTTAGCTGCAAATACTCAGTTATTCTAGAGTAGTGATATTTTGGTTAAATATATTTATTTTTCATCTCAAATGTGGTCGAAAGCAATGACTCGTGCTGCTATTAAAATTTGACTACAAATAATAAGAAAAACAACAACAAGAACAGTAATAATTTGACTGCAACTAACATCTAACTTACAGCTCGAATTGTCGGGGAAATTTATTTCGGGTGTGTTTGGTAATAAGTAAAAGTTATCGAGTTAAAACTTTTCACTCTCCACAACTATCCTATTTTTTAAGCATTTTTTCACATTTTTCTACACAATTACCTTACTTTTCAATCATTTCTACACAACTACCAACACAATTAACCTATCTATTTGAACTTTATTCTATTTATTCATCATCATTACCCCTATCATATCACATTATTTGACTTCTTCTACTCTCTATAATTTTTCATCAAAAGTTTTATTCATTACCAAATACACGCTTCCAGTGGATGGAGGACGGAAATGGCCAGAATACCTTAAGTTAGGTAATCCGTATGTTTCAGATATATCGGCCAGTGATGAATAACCGATTCAGTCTAATTCTGTCTCCAATCGCATTAATTCGTTTATGATCGAATCGGTCCACATTTCTATCCGTCCGACTACCGCCTTAAGTTTTGTCCCAACTCTTAATCGAGAAAAACAATAAATGCAGCCATGCGCGGTCCTTATCTTTTACATATTTTAATTAGTTAGGATGAAGTGAATATATCAGAGTTTATTTTATTATCTTCGTTAAGAATAGATAGAATGAATAGACTTGATATACAATATTGGATGTCTCACTGTATAATACCAATAAAAAAAATTAGGATTCCAAGTTCTAATGAACGGGTTATAACAGGCAAGTGAATTCATGCATGGAAACTCTTTATTTTAGTACACCATGACGATTAACTCAAAATTCAGTGCTGCTATTTTTGAGAATCCAAATTTCATCTAAAAAAAGATGCATTAGTATGTCATTTCATTAAAAAGTTAATCATTTTATTGTATGGATTTTTACTATTTTAATTACAAATTTTGAAATAGTTTTCTCACTAGGGTAAATGGTTTTATAAATTATTATGGTGTTCTAACATCGTTTGTTGCTAACAAATATATAACATCAACATCATATGATAAAATAGTTTGATGCTAAATATAATTTTAAAGTTATATTTTTAATATTTGAACTATTTAGAATGTCTTTACTATGTACATAAATGATTTTATAAAGTATTTTTACGTTTTAATGTATACATGAATGAATCTAGATAATTTTTTTATAATTTCATGTGAATGTATATATTTTTAAATAAATGTGACTCATGCCCATCTTTGATAATTTCAATGAAATTTAGTCTTCTAATTTAACAAATGATACATTTCTCATCAATTACCAAAATAAGAAAAATAAATGACATCACATGAAAGTGTTTCTTCGCAACCTGGTTGGATAGAAATAAAGTTCAAATATAATTTACACCTTTTTAAAGATTAGAACTTCCATGAGATTTTGTTTGACTTCTGGTATCATAATGATAAAAATAATTTTAAACAAAATAAACAGATAAAATTTTAATTTAACCTTTATGGTAAGCCTAAAATCAAGAGATTCCATGAAACGAAATTTAGGAAAGTGAAACCTTTTATTTTAAGTCAAAATTGTGAATAATACCTAACTTTGCTTTTGACGCGAAGTCTAAAATAATTTTCATACAGAGTACTTTCTTTGCAAAGGAAGCCTGAAAATTTTGTCCCATAAATCATAAGTGTCTAATTTGGAAATGACCCTCACTTACGAACTTCGATTGCAAATTACTCTCATGGTAAGTAATTTCGTTAACCATAAGCGTACCTCAAAGTCAAACTTATTGCCGGATAGATCTAAGCGGAGAATTAGCCCTGGATACAAAGTGCTCTATTGAAAATTGGGAGCAATTTTTTTGAATCTTTAGATGATTGTGATTTTCTTAAAAATTTAGCATATTGCGCAGATGTTTGATTATTTTGAACCTGTCATCAAGAGGAATTCACAGAAACAAGAAAAAAAAAATGGTAATTGAGCTCATTTACAACGTAGGAAGTTAGGAGTTTTATTCAATGCACTCGGATGTATTTAACCTATTTTTTAAATTTTTTTAAATTTTTTTCATAAAACTGTTAATCTAAATGTATTTAATATGTTATCAATTTTTACCAAATTTGGAGATTTTTAGATTTTTTGGATTTTTAAAAATCTGTGGCATTTTAATAATTTTAAATTACTAAAATCCCACTAATTTTTAAAAACCCAAAAAAAAATCTAAAAATCTCTAAAATTGGTAAAAATTGATATACATATTAAATATATTTAGATTAACATTTATTAAAAAAATAAAAAAATAAAAAGAATATTTGCACTCGGGCGTACAAGATCGTGATCCTGGAAGTTATGGGTAATAAATTACAAAATTGCAAAACCGAAATCACTTGCACAATGACAATGCCCTGTTAAAAATTAGTACATGAACCCTTTTGCCATTAAAATAAAAAAATACTAGTCAAACTAATTTGTAGCATGAACAGTTTTCCATATTTTGCCAATGATATGATTGCTACCAACTGCCAAGCTGATATGACTGATTAATTAGGAAAATTCAGAATTCGGAATCTACGAAGAATGCAAATTTTGGGAGTCAGTTAGCCCAGCTTAAATATATGGCGAAAAAGTAAATATTTCAGAGTAAAAAAGTCAAGCAAGCCTGTTCGAAATGATACAAACTATTAGAATGGAATGAGATTTCCCCTTCCCTGGATAACCTTTTCAATTTTTAATATAATTCCCATCTTCCAATATAATCTTTTACATTTTTTATACTATTTTTCTCAACTTCAAACGCACAACACTCATTTATCCTCTCTCTCTATTTCGTTGTCATTCCATCCCCTTTTTACATTTTCAATACTATTTTCCCCCTCTTTATTTAATCTCTTCTCTGTATCTCAATCTCATTCCATCCCCAAATCCCTTCATCATTCCCAACTGGCCTTCATAAAACGAAAAAAACGCAATCCTAGTGGACGCTTTTCTCGCTATTTGAGTATAGGAGTACGGTAAACGTCTCACAATGACAGGCTCGATAACGATATGTACATAAGATAATCTCATTATTAGGGCTTGCTCGCCAATAAAATAAAACAGAAATTTAAAACCTTTTGCTCCGTGTAATTCTTCATGATTTAATTGTTTCATGTACATTTAATATTTTTATTTGTGCTTCATGCTTATTTCTATTTCCAGTACTCACATCTTAATATTATATACCTTTCAAAGCCAAAAAATTTATTTAATTTACTTTTTTATAAGAACTTATTTAATTTACTTGATGTTAATTCAATTCTTTTAATGAATACTTAATATTTTAGATAATTTCGTGATCCTGAAGTGCTGGGTCATTCACTCCAAATTAACTCAATTACCAGTTTCCAAAAAACTCACTAGATTAATTTCGGGTTTCACTAGAATAAATTATTTCTGACAACAAATGTTGTTGCCAATTTCGTTACAAATAGTTTATTGGATCTGAGGACAGGTAACGAAATTGCTGCTAATAATATGCTTGCTGCAATTTCGATGATTAGCAACTGAATTTATGATGGAAAATAGAATTTGCAGTGAACCTGCTTGGGATTCATACCCAACATTTCAAGCATAGCGGCTCGACATCACGCTTGGGATATGTGGAACGTGGCAAGTAATCTGCTTTATAACTCAAGTTGAAACTGGGTGTTTAAATCAATTTCCAAAGTGCCCGACTCCTCTAAAGGCTATGAATATTGACCTGCTCAATCATTCATCAGTGGCCATTATTTTTTAATGAGAATGGGCTTCATGTATGTTTCTATTGGTTAATTAGTCTTAATCCTTCACTTGGTTTATCAACCCCACATCCCATGCAATAAATGGATAACAGATACTTTAGCATGTTGCAGCAAAAACTGTTATATATGACTATCATTTTGCAGTCAAAATTTTTTATGTAGAGATTTGCTGTCAAATTTTAATCTAACTATACTTGGTGCCAAATGCATCTAAGTTTTATATTAATTATAATAAAAGTAACCCAACATCTTATACTGTAGTAGGAGTTGGGATCTCATCCTTACCGGGTCCTGAGTTTGAAGTCAGGTGGGGCATTGTATAAAGTCTCAATTTGGTATCCAAGTATAGGTAGTTTAAGAGCATCGTCTCCCATTAATATTGGGGAGCATGCGGTCTTCCTTCTTGATATTTGAGAACTTGTAATCTCTATTTGAAAATTTTGTAAAAATTATTTGAGAGTTCAATTGTAATACAAGTTAAAATATAATATAAAATATATACTAATAAAAAATCACAATAAAAGTTTTATTGCTATCTGCAACCAAATTTTGATAGTTATATTATTTGTTGCTTTTGGTTGTATTCTAATACAAATGGGTATATTGGGCTTTGTTGTATTGAACTCCTCTTATATGTAATTTTTTCCAATTTTTAATATCATGATACTCAATGAAAAATTCATTACCTATATTCTATTTAGCATCATTTATAATATTATTATATCATATAACTCTTTTCACTTATATAGCATCATAGTCATAATTCTCATTTATAAATGTGCAAAATAAAAAAAAATGGTTTATATTAAATATTAATTTTAAAGTATTATTTTCAACATCTAAATTATCTAAAATATCATTAAAATGTAAATAAATGATTCTATAAATTACTATTACATTTTGATATATATGTAAACGGATTTAAATATTTTTCATAATATATATTCTTCCGCTCATGGAGCCCAAGCAGATATTTGATTTGGATAAAACTTGAGTTCTTAAATTAAACTTGATCTTAACTAAATAAATTATCTTAAATATAATAAATAAAGTGAATTTTACATAAAAATCAAGATACCGGGATGAAAAGAGTTGCATAGAACTGCTTAAACCACCAATCGAAGTAAGATGAACCAAAATAAATGCAACCACTCAAAAGCAGTACTTATAACCAGATAATAAAAATAAATTGTTGTTACAGTACATTTAACGCAGTCAAATATATGTTCTACAAAACTGAAAAATTGGCTGCACAAAGCGAATTTTGTTGCGGTGGCATCTTCTTAATTCTCGTACAATCAATCCATATACGTCTTCAATTAATTTCGTTTGTAGATGTTTTTGGGAAATGAGGGTGCATAGAACTCACATACGGGAACGAAAGTCTGTCCAAAACACGATTCATCAGCAAAGAAAACAAGGCCAATCTGTAGCATTTGTTTATGTTCCCTGTTCCTTTCTTTCTTTCTTTTTTGCTGTTTGGAAAGGAGGACGAATCAGCGGCTCAGCTCGCTCTTAAAATATTCGAAGCTACCCGAGTAAAAATACAATTATGAAGTCGTCGTCTTTTGTGACTCGACACAAAAGCCACAGCTCTTTCAATGGTTTTCCGCCTTTCCAATACCGGCATCTTTTTTCCCAGCAAAGCGGTTTTTAGCAGTGGATTGGGGATTGTGGGGAGAGATGAAAATGGATGGAGGTAATTAATCTCCAAGAATGCAGTGATGGGTATAAATGGGGAGCTTGAAATTGCAAGTTATCTCCATATATATGGAAGTTTGATGTTTTAGAAAGCTTGAGAGGGTGCATGTGGGAGGCAACCAAGAAAGATTATATACATACATTACATGCACAGATGCGCTGCGAGGAGGGAGGGAAGAGAGAGGAGCTTATATACATGTGCACGGGCAGATGAGAGAGAGAGAGAGAGAGAGAGAGGGAGGGAGGGAGGGAACGTGGGGTGCTGGAAGGGCAGGAGGGGGGGGGGGGGGGGGGGGACAAAACAGCGGGGGAGGTGGGCCCTTGCACCGTCAATTGGGGCAGGGCTTTCTTACCCTGTTACCCATGCCAAATCTCACCATCGATATCCTCCTTTGACCTAACTCTAACGCCACCCCAGACCCCATAAACCAGGCAGACAAACCCAAAACCCCCCTTCTTTTTTCTCATCTCCCTTCCCTTCATTTCATTCCCTCCTTTCCCAGCAAACAACCTCAGCAAGAAAGAAAGTGATGATGATTCCAAATAGAGAAGTGGTGAGTGATGTGAAGAAACCCCTCCTTTTAGCTCTCCTTGTTGTTGGTGGTGGTCTTGATTGATTGAACCCCAATTGGAAGGAGAGCATATGTACAAAAGGAGGGATACGGAAGAGACTCTTTTCTATATCTAATCCCTCTCTTTTTTCTCTCTCTCTCTCTCTTCTCCACTGTTTCAAATCAATTCCTAGGTTTCCGTTTATACTTGGATTTCGTATGTGAGTGAGGTGGGCATTTGGAGCTAGAAGATAAAGAAAATAATAGAAAAGGGAGGGAAAAAAAAAAAACCGGAAGGAAGGGAAAAGAAAAGAAAAAAAAAATGGATCCAATAACAGCTCCATCATATGGCCATCCGCTGCCACCTCCTTTCCACACCAGAGATCTTCACCTCCATCCCCACCACAACCCCTTCCTCCACCTTCAGCAGCAGCAGAATTCCGAAGACGAGCACAGCGGCAGCAGCGGTAAAGGGCAGAAGCGCGACCGCGATGGGAGCACCACCAACGAAGATGAGATCAGCAAGGAGCTGGCCGGCTCAGGCTCCGCCGGCGGAGAAGGCGAGATCACGAGGCGGCCCCGGGGGCGGCCGGCCGGGTCCAAGAACAAGCCCAAGCCGCCCATCATCATCACCCGCGACAGCGCCAACGCCCTACGGGCCCACGTCATGGAGGTCGCCAGCGGCTGCGACATTGGCGAGGCCATCGCCACATTCGCCCGGAGGCGGCAGCGCGGCGTCTGCATACTCAGCGGCAGCGGCACGGTGACGAACGTGACGCTGCGGCAGCCGGCGTCGCCGGGCTCCGTGGTGAGCTTGCATGGTAGGTTTGATATACTCTCCCTCTCGGGCTCTTTCTTGCCACCGCCAGCTCCGCCCGCCGCTACGGGGATGACCATATACCTAGCGGGAGGGCAGGGGCAGGTGGTGGGTGGAAGCGTGGTGGGTGCTCTCATGGCCGCCGGTCCTGTCATAATCATCGCTGCTTCCTTCGGCAACGCGGCTTACGAGAGGCTCCCTTTGGAGGAAGAGGAGGCTATTCCGCCCCAAGGGAGCGGGCCTGATCTAGACTCCTCCGGAATGACTGGCCAGCAGCAGCAGCAGCAGTTATTGCCGGACCCCAACAATCCTCTCTTCCATGGGCTACCTCCCAATCTGCTCAACTCTTGCCAGTTACCAGCCGAGGCAGCTTATTGGGCTAGTGGCGGCCGTCCTCCTCCGTTCTAACCACACAAAGACAGATCGACAGACAGACAGAGAAGAATAACATGCGACTTCTCAATCTTCCTCTTGCCAATTACAATCATGAGAAGGATTCTGGCTGCCGGAGACTTGCATCTTGTGTAGCTTCTTTTCAGTTCTTGATCAAATGATCCGCCTGCCAGTTGATTGAAGACACATGTACAAAGTCATGGGGATCTCTTTGCCAGTTTGATTTCAATCCATGCCTTCTCGGAGCTACCCATGCGAAGCATAAGAAGAATGAATCAATGGTTTTCCCCTTCTTTGCTCTTCCTTAATTTCTCTCTACTTCATTTCTACTCTCTTAATTCTGTGAAGATTTACTTTTGCTGAATTAGATGTTTCTTATCTTTCTTGGTTGTGTTTCTATCAGTTCGCGGTTTTACCTGCATTCTTTCATAATTCTTCCAATATTTTCGGCTTATGCTGCATTAATTCAAATCCTAGAAAGGAAACCATTTCATCATGCCTTTGTGGATGTGCCCTAGCCCACCTAGGGCTGGTAAATGGGGCCCATCCAGTCCGATGATGGGCAATCAATGCATTTAGGTCGACCCCACAAAATGCATAGATATTCACACCGTGATTGGAAACATCTCGATGATGGGTTGATGATATTTTTCCACTAGAATTTCATTTTTTTTTTACATCTTCAAAGGTAGGTCTACTATCTATATATATTCTTTCACATCTAGGTTCTCCATTCTCTTTTTTTAATAAAGTAAAACCAACATGAAATAACAAAGAGAAAAAAAAAAAAAAGGAAAAAAGAAAAATCTTCTCTGCATTGATAAAAGGAAGAGAGCTAGTGGAAGGCGATTAGTAGCTGGCTAGGGAGATACATGAGGGAGCTCCGCCAGTTGAGATGAGCTGTGAAAAGAGGGTAACCGTTTCAAAGAGGAAGCATATGGTCGGGAGTTTCGACGCAAGGGAGGTATGGGCGTATGGGTTTTTTTATTTGGGATTTTTCTCTTTTACCACCAAATGGGTATTGGGGAGGGACATGAATGCAGACTGTCATACACGTGCACTGCTCTGAGCAAGCTCCTTTACGAGGCAGCACTTCCATAAAGGCAAGCAATAGGCAGCCAGCCAGCACAGCTACTCGAGTCGAGCGTTATGTTTTCCCACCAGCTAGCCAGATCCAGTCCAGAGAGGAGGAGACTACTCTGCCATGGGGGCAGATAGATATTCAAAAACCAGGCCGAATTCTCCGCATCCAGCTAGGCCTTCCCTTCCCTCCCTTTGCTTGCTTTTATAGAGATGTCTGCCATCTCTTCATTTTGTTGCTTCACTCCACGGCAACATATCTGCTTCTTGCTTTACACACACCTTCATGCCTCGAAGATTTAGATCTTTATTAATGGAGCTGGTGTGAATCTCTCTCTCTCACACACACAAGGTTTTTATTTTATTGGTGTGGAACGAATACATAACGTGGATTGTCTATTTTATTGTGTACTTGGCTCAAGTTTTTTTTTTCTCAACCACTATTAATTAACGATAAATTACAATATTTTTGGGAAAATGTGAATTGGGCATTGAGAGTTTGAAAACTTTTTATATATAAATATTGCGAACAACTATACCAACATTCAAAACTCAGGTTGCTGAAACTCAAGAAAAGTTTCAGCCTTTTTTCTGAATTTTTGTTTTTATTTTTTTCATAATTTTATATCTGAAAATTTATTTTTTAAAATTCAGAAAAAATATATTCAAAAATTCAGAGTGAATAAATTTTAATATATACATAGATAAAGATTACATGTGAGCTCACACAACAATGAAAATAAAATTATAATAATAAAGGCTTAAACCATACATATATATTAGGTTTCAGTACATACGATATGTAGGGAATCATTACTTATAAATAAATACCATTTTTTGAAGACTTTTAAGTTACTGAACTAGTGAGGAAGAGATGACAAATAGGACTGATCTGAATTGCATATTAAATGCTTTTCATTTCTGATTTCGATTAGTTTTCAATAGTGAAGGGCAGGAATTAGGATTTACACACAATGGCTGCAGGGATCTTACAATTTGTGGTCATCGGCGCTCAAATCCCACGACTAGTGCAATAGTTTAGCAATTATGATGAAATTACTACAAATGATTTGTAATATATAATGCGGCAGATGGACTTGTATAAAAATTTCCCATTCCCACGACTACAAGCACCAGATGCAACCCGTGTCAATACAATGCCAGTTAATCAGATCTTATGCAGTGTTAGCTAGAAATTAGGACTCCATAAAACTGTTGGACAGTCTCTTCTCTTTCGTCCATCAATTCTCTCTCCTCCATCTATTATCTCTCCATCTCTCCATCTTTTGTAAACCATTAGATTCGTTTGCATCTCCCACATTCTAAAACCATCACGACTAACATTAGCAACTGGGGATTGAAAGTAGATTGTCAGTTTTCCATGCTGATTCTAATTAAATAATTTCTTGAAAGACAAATATATAATCTTGTGTAGCTTTTCCATAACTTTTTATTTGTCATCAAAACTTGGTCAGACGTTTCATGATATCATGTTAGACAGGCTTAATCTATATTCTAGAGGGCTTCTTTTATCAATCCTTCTCACACTGTTAAGGCAATTACGCAAAAATATCTAGAGCTCCAAATGGTTTAGACTTTAGAGGATGAGATGGCCATGCATTCTTCAGGAATCGATGGATGGCAGTTAGTATTGATATTAATTTTAAGTTTTAGATTTAACATCAACCTTATTGCTCGAAACGTTTGATTAATGCAGTTTTACACAAAGTTTTGAAATTTCACCATGTGAATATTCATAGCTCTAAAGTTGCAACCTTAGCTCAAACAGATATGTATACATTTGAAATCTTAGTTATACTTAATCTGCTGGATTTTCATTAAATTCCAATTAATTAATAATGTGTGTTCTTAAACAAGGAAAATTAGCATATCATAGGAGTGGTTTGTGTACTTCGATTCATTTGATTCTAGTATTTGCACCTAGAATCCCAACCTAACCCTGTAAACGAAAACTTAACTACAAGGGGTACTAATCTTATTAGCCCAAGCTAATAGGAGCACATAGATGTATTTCTTTTTCTTCTTTCTTATTTTTTACTTTTTATAAAAATGTAAATCCAGATGCATTTAATTCATATATCAAATTCTATAATTTTTTGGATATGTTTATTTTTCTCTAAATTTTTTAAAAGTTAACAGTTTTTTCGTTGACGATTATTTGGCTACTTCAAAAATTGTTGATTTTTGAAATTCATAAAAATATATATCATCACTATAAGTAATTTCTCACCTAGGCAGGAAAATTCAGAAAAATATATACATGATTAAGATTAAAAATTTGGCACTTGAGTTCACATTTCAATGCAAAATTTTGTTTTTTAAAAAAACACAGCTGACCTATCTAACAAGATTAGTCCTTGATTATTACTATCGATTGGCTTATTGAGAACTATTTAAGAGTATGTTTGTTTAACCGCAAAAAATTTCAAACTAAAACTTTTTACTATCCACAATTATTCTATTTTTAATTATTTTTTATATCTTTCTATTTTACTCTATCTTTTAATAATTTCTACGTAACTATTCATACAACTGACTTGTCTATTTGAACTTTATTTTCTTTATTCCTCATCATCTCCCCTATCATATCACTTCATTTTCTCTAAATTCAAAAACATCCAAAAGTTTTATCACTTCCCAAATACACCCTAAACCTAATGATAGTTATCAAGAGTTTTTTTGTTTTCTTTGCTTTTAATTAAGGATTTTTTTGAAGTGATTAATTAAGGATTTTTTTATTGCTATCAAAAAAATTAAAGATGTTTTTAAAAAAAGCTACACAGCATTTCCCTTGTTGAAGTATAGCAAGGAAGAGCAAAAGAGATATGGTGTAGCGATTCAATCATATATACAAATATAAATGCACACATTTGCACACGCTTCGGTCATAACATCCTCGCTCCTTACTGATAACTTCATATATTAAGATTTTTTTTTGAATAAAAAAAAGTACTGCATAGAAATTAATTGATCGCTTTGTACTACAACAAAACGAATTCTGTGACATCAATTCGGTGATGATAATTTTATTTTGTTGCTAGGGATACTCATAAGTGGCACTAGACAATAATTGTTGCCAAAAGGTTGATATTCAAAGAATAGCACAAGAAAGTATACTTTTAGCTATATGTACCCATTTACACTCTACGTGTCAGTAACTCAATTCAGGTAGAAAAATGTTTTAGCCCTGAAGTGACTATTTTCTTCGCCTATTCAATAAAAAAAGTTAGTTTTTCGCACCATGCATAACATCATTGTTTAATTAGTGTCTTTTGTAAAGAAAAGGCTAATCATTCTAAAACCATGTTATTTTGATTTTCATGTAGTGAATATTAAGAAACAAATCACTCGGTATAACAAAAATTGTTGTTAAAACATTTTGTAACGAATTTACTGCGATAATTTTTACAACATCGTTATAGCTGCCGTGACAAAGTAGTGATATTTACCAAAGAAATTATATATGGCTGATTTTTTTTGTTGTAGAGATGTTCTTCCCAAAATGGCCTACAGTTATAGTGGAATAATCCAACACAACATGCTGCCATTTGTTTTTTATTAAATTTTTTTGCAGTCTAAACCATTTGTTTTAACGATGTTTATTTCATTATATACACTACTAAAAATCACTTTAAATTTTGTATTTTCTAAAAATTAACATTTTTTAAGTGAATATATAATTATTATTTTTTAAAATGCATACCATGAATATCATGTATAATGAATAAAATTTAAAATATATTATTTTTGAAATCATAATTAAATATATAAATAAGCACAATAAATGTTCAAGATTTGGAAGAAATGTTTTAAAGGAAAAAAGGAGTTATGGGCTAGGGTGTAAATCATATTAGCTTGACTTAAGTTATAATCTTCTCAACCCTAACTCTATTTATAAAATTTTAATCAATGTTAAATTCAATTCTATTTTTCAAAGTTCAACATAACCCCAAATTAAAACTAAAAAACAATTTAGTTCGTTTTACCGATTAGGTTGATCATCCATTAGAAGAGAGGAAGTCAAAAACTAGAAAGGAACATGAAGAAAGGAATGGAAAAGCCTTTATAGTAAAAATTTATATTATTTCATTGATATTGGGTGTGTTTGGCAATTGATAGAAAACGTCAAGTTAAAATTTTTCAATATAAAACTTTTCACTCTCCACAACTATCATATTTTTTAATTATTTTTTACACTTTTTCTATACAACTACCCTATTTTTCAATCACTTCTACACAACTATCTATATAACTAACCTATCTATTTTAATTTTATTCTCTTTACTACTCATCATTATCCATATCCTATCACATCATTTGACAACTTTTACTCTTTAAAACTTTTCATCAAAATTTTTATTTATTACCAAACACACTCATTATAAAAAAAACTCAGAAGCTACTATTTACATTGGAGGTTTAACATTTGTATTAAGCTTCAATGCAAGCAGTTGCACGATCTATTTTATTTTTTAGCATTGACACGTGGGCTCGATCGTTATTTCTTACATACGAATTTTATTTTATGGATATTGTGTAATATTTTTTGGATATTAAAAATAAAAATTTCACTAATCAAGCGTCCTCAGCACTTGAACAATGGAATTTTTTCAATATTGAAAATTATAACATTTTATATCTCAGAAATATATGCTTAAGCACGTATATTAACGTAGAAAAATAAAAAATAAAAAGATAGTTCATGTAAACATTTGCATTGAATCAGCGACCATTTATATTATACCAAAATATATAGACTTAACATAGTTTTTCACAATATATTAAAATTTTAAAATGTTTTATGGAGATTGATTTCTTACATATATTTATTATGAAATTCTTATAAGGATTTCTTTGATAGATGTTATATACAAAATCTACTTTAAAATGTTATAAGTAATAACATTATTTAGATTTATTATATCTTTACGCGTGTCAAATTTAATAATAAAATATATAAACAATACGTTTTGATTTAGGAGTCATGGTAACAACTAACTTCTATGCATAAAAATCTAGTTTCTAGTAATTTTATGTTTATGCCCCTACCTTCATTCAGTGTCCATGATTTTTGTTAATAAACGTATAATATTCTGAAATTTTTAAATGATTAAATTAATATTAAAATATAAAATTCAAATCAAAGAATAAAAACATTAATCCTTTCTTTTGCCATGAATATTTCTCGAGTTGATTAGTTATATACCGACATAATTGCTGGGTACTCTTATTTCAGAGTGTTAATGTTATAATAATATTTCATAATAATGTTTCATATATTCGATCTTGTATGACTTTTTTTATAATATATTATATTTTGGATTAAAGATGTCAGATTAAGTTAATAACCTCAAAACTTTCACCAACCACTAAATCAGGTTGATTCAACTTGAATTATGTTATCTTTTTACCGTATCAATTCATTGGATGACAAGGCCATTGATGGAGATAACTCTAGGAGGTAACTAAATAAGACAAGTGTCTGTATGCAACTTGAGCCTTGGACCTCTCACCTTATACACTCTTATACATATTCATATTAATCATTTGGTCCTCCAAATTGTGACACTATTTGGTGGAATTAGTGCAATAATATATGTCTACATTAAAGTAAGGGTTAGCAACTTGGGTTGAATAGGTCTGATTTATGTTATTTTCAAGAACTTCTACCATATCCAATTCGAAATTTGCACTATTCTATTTTTTAGTGTCAAGTTAGTTTCAATTTTAATTCCAAAGTGGTTAGTTAAAATAGTCTTTATAGTATATTTAAAAATTATAATTTCACTATGAATCTTACTTGAAAATTTATAATCAAAATGATGAATATAATTTAAAACATATTTATTAAATGTAAAAAATAGTAGATATATAATACAAGTTTCTATATTTTCAAAAGAAATATTTTAAGATTTTATATCTTTAAATAGATATCATATTTCACAAAGAAAAAGCTGTAGTTTACACCTGCTTGAACTTTTTACTTTTTAAAGATCCAATCCATGAATCATGTTTTTCTCTACGATATAAAGAATTATCTCAATTAAATTTTCATATAATCCAAAACAAGGGTAAACGCAAAAGGTTCGTTATAATTATATTTTTAAAATTATTCATCACAGAATTTTTCAATTCATTTGGTTTTTTATGTAGAATAAATAAAATAATTTTTTGATTTCAAATAAATAATTAATTAATTTTTATACAATGCATGGATTGGACCTTGAAAAAATTTAAAAATTTTACCTTTTATTAAATATATATTAGTAATTCGAGTTAGTTTTTTGGTAATGGACCTAGGAATTTACCCTATGCAAATTAAATGAACCAAATATTTTTACATGGCATCTACTCGGAATCTACTCACTCATTTTAGGGTAATGGATTCCCGTACGGATACTTTTCCCAAGTTATACTGAGAGACTTGCTGAGCAGGAGCTTCTTAATGGGAGCAGGCCATGCTCACACCTCGGCCCACCAGGTAAATACGTGGCTTGGATTCTGCAAAAAGTTCCTATTGAACTATAAGGTTCTGTACGTCTGTGCAATTATTAATCATATGTTACTGGGTTATTGTTTAACTAAGTAATAACATCTTCTGTTTATATTTAAAAAATATTTTTTCTAATTCAAATCATTTATAATATTTTTATATGCATATATTTTTTATGACAAAATTCACTTTTGTTGGAAACTTTTCTTAAATTTTAACAATTTCCATATTTACTCTTAAACGATATTAAGTATTTAAACATATAAAATTTTTCAATCAAAGTTAATTACCGATTTATAAATTTGTATATAAAATAATAATATAAATAATTTAGATTTAAAAAGATTTTTTAGATAGAAGAAGCAGGGGCTTATTGCTTAGTTAGATAATTATAAACGATTATCACCCACTACATGTATATATATATATTTATAATGACCCCGCACGCTAATTTGTTGCTTAATCATTAGCAACCTTGTGTGAAATAAGAAAAGAAGAAATAACGTGCCATCAAGGCAGAACTTAGCTGGATAATATTTTTATTTTGCATTTTAAACTTTCTAACTTTGCCTATTTACTTTTTAAACTCTGAATTTTAGCCATTAAATCTCTAAAATTTAGTTCGTTTGTATTTTAGACCCTGACTCATGATGGCGTTAAAAACTACCGTTAATTCATGCAAAATAATGTAAATACTCTTCAATATTTTTTCAAAAAAAGCCTAAATCTGTATTAAAAGTAAAGATGTTATTGAAGCCTCTAATAGTAAAATAAAAAAGCATAATCATTAAGTTTAATATGTAAAAGGGTATTTACGTCATTTTGCATGGATTAACGGTGGTTTGCAACACCGTCATGAGTCAGGATTTAAAATGCAAAGGAATCAAAGTTTTCAGGGTTTAAAATGTAAACAGCCAAACTTTTTAAAATACAAATAGATAAAGTGAGAAAATTTAAAGTGCAAAAAACACACTAGTTAACCCAATTTTGAAACAGGAATAAAGAACTTTTGTCTACCATTATTTAAGGAAAGTTGTCTCTCATTTGTATTAAGATTGTAATATCTTACTGTTTAGGAAAATCTCTTGAGAGAAAATAATGAATGTACTCTCGGATGACTTGTAAATATAACATAAAAAAATAACAACTGTGTGTGTATATATATATTTCATTTTTATGTGGTTCGCTAGTTACTATGCGTGCATTGTTGTTGGTCAGTTCAATCCTCCCCATTCATTCATCACAGTTGTATATGTTACGACCGACCGACCGAATTAAATGCCAGTTTTTAACTTTAAAAAAATCATTTCGTCCAACTTGAATAGTGCTAAATCAATTAACTGCCAATGTCAATCATCCAGACTACTTTTTAAGATTTACTTTATTATTCTATGTAAGTTAATCAGCCCCACATGCATTAAAACTTTAGTGCACTTAAGGTGAAAAATTCGTTTAAATTTTTTTAATAAAACTATTAGTCTCAGCGTATGTAATATGTGTGTTAAGTTTTATCATTTTTACAGATGTATATATATTTTTCTTTGACTTTAAAAAATTAGAACGTTTTAGTTATTTTTAAATTTCTAAAATATTCCTATTTTTAAAAATAAAAAATATATACATTTTCAAAAATGGTAAAACTTGGCTTAGAAATTAAACACATTTAAATTAACAGTTTTATGAAAGAATTTAAAAAATAAGTTTTTTCCCGGATACGTTGAATCACTTCACATTACAGGCTAATTAATTGCTATATATAGCCCCGATCGAAGGAAATCTATAAGAGGCAATATTATGCTCCAAGGTTAAGACTTTAGATGATGGGCAATATCCTCCAAGATCGTTGAGACTTTAGATAATGGGCAATATTCTCCAAGACTACAAAGACTTTAGATAATAGACTAAAAAAATTACTAAATTTAACAAATAATATATCAAAAAAAGCGAGAAGTGACTTTAATGCACACTAAAACTATTTTTAAATCAAAGGAGTCCAAGATGTTTTGGGGGATGTTTAGGAATATGAAAGTGGTGGGAAATGTGGTATTTAGTGGGAATAGAAAATGGAATATTTTGGAAATTGTGTGATTGATATAAAATAATAGGGGTAAAGTTGGAATAAATAGGTTCGTTAGAAGGTAGTTGATAAGGAAAATGATTAGAATACATGGGTAAAAGTGAAAAAATATAATAATTAGTTGCGAAATGATGGATGTCAAAATCTGTGCCACCACATTTTTCCACCCACATTTGGCACAATTCCCAAACGTCCCCCGAGAATATATGCTATAAATTGATTCATACATCAAATCAAAAGGATGATATCAATTGATTCCTACGTCAAATCAAAGGATGATAGCTAGGGATACAATTCAGCTTCGTGGAAGTAGGTTTTGCTTCAATCCAACTATGTCTGTAAAATTACTTGATTATCGAACTATGTTTGTAAAATTACTCATCAAGTGATTTACATGAGTGTGTATGGGCTGCATAGGACACGAGGTCTAATGTTAGAAGTTGAATAAAGATGCTTGTCTCATTCATCTCTCTCCTAGAGCTGTCGTCCATCAATCATCAGTTCTCTAGTCATCCAAAGGGGTGACATGATTAAGAAAAGTTCTATTTGTAAAGTTTAAATACTAATATCATTAGTTAAAAACTTAAAATCGAGTTTAGATTGGAATTCATATTAATGATTTTCATTTAAGTCAAGGAGAACAAGTTTAAAAAATTTATAGAAATATACATTAATAAGTCATGATACATTGCCCAATTAAATTTAAGAAAAGTATAATTATATAATATATTTTTAAAAGAAAATTTATTTTTCCAAAAACACTAAAATAATAAAAAATACATAAATATGAAATATATTTTTAGAGTTTATGTATATAATATAGGTTTAATTTCAAATATACCACTCCATTAGCTCTTAATTACAAATATACTTACTTTCATTAAAAAATTACAAATATGTTTACTAAGTTTGAAAATTTTCACATATAACCCACAAAATATTCATTAATTTCAAATATACCTAATATGATAATTAGAAATATTTAGCACTTTTAAATCCCAAAATACCTCTGTTTGATCCAGCCTCTATTATCATTGTTACCATATCCAGACCATCAAAATTTATTTCGCCTAACTTCTCACTCAAGTCACATGAATTTTTATCACATTGCCTAACTTCTATAGTAGCTAAAAGACTACCATTATCAAACTATAAGAGGTATTTTGGATATTTATTATGATAGATAATAGTGATTTTTAAGCGTAACAAAATGGGTGTGGATGAGATTTTTTTAGCTAAATTTAGTAGGTATATTTGAAAATTTTGAAATTTAGTGAGCATATTTATATAACTAAGGGCAAATAGAGTTGCATATTTGAAATCAATCATATAATATGTTTATTAAATGTAAATAGGAAAAATCGAGTTTGATTTAGTATTTGCATGAACCCTAACCTTAATCCTCTTAAGAAATCAATTTCCCTGAGATTCATATTCACTACAACAAATTCTAGTATTTAAACCAAAAGTGGCAACTTTTTTCCTATTTGTTGCCTTTGGGTTGTTGCTTATCTCATTAGCAACAAAAATGTTATCATCAGTAAGAAATTGTAACATATTAAGCAAAACATCATTTGTGTTGCTAATGAGAATAAATAATCACCTATTAAAAACAAATCAGCATTTCGTTACCTCTAAAATGTTTTGTTACAGTGGATTATTGGGTTCATGTTTTATAAAAGTAGCCTACACACTTATTTTGCTTACGTTTGGTGAGAAAGACTCAAGCTCAACTTGCCTAAGTCACATTGCTAATAATATCATGGGTTAATTTCAAACATCCTTACTCCATTTGCCCTTAATTATAAATATACCTACTAATTTTAAAAACTATCACATATACCCACTAAGTATTTTATTAATTTCAAATATACCTAATACAGCAGTTAGAAATGTTTAATAATTTAAAAGTCCAAAAATTCCCATTTAACTTAGCATCCATTATCATTAGTGTCATATCCAAACCATTAAAACTCATTCTGTTTTGCTTTTCTTTCAAGTTGGATGGGTTTCTATCATGTCGTGCACCTTCCGTAGTAGATAAACAAAAATAATAAGGGTCATTTTCGACATTTTCTATGATAAATAACGGTAATTTTTAATTGTGCCTGATAGATGGGTATAGATGAAATTTCGCTCACACTTAGTGGATATACGTAAAAGTTTTCAAACTTAGTATATATTTGTAATTAAAGGTAAATGTAGTGGGTATATTTAAAATTAACCCTAATAGAACCATGAGAATATATATTAATCTTTTGCAAAGAAATAAGTTCATTGCAAATGTTGCCTATGACTTCAAAAGTTTTTTACAACGAAAAATGTGATTGAAGGTTTTTTTTAATGTAAGACATGATTGCAAGTTGATTGTTATAATTCCGTAGCAAAAGATTTTAGTAAACAAGAGAGAATTTCGGTGCGAAAAGTGACCTTACTCCACCGGACGAAACTTTTTACAATTTTTCCTTCTACTAAGCTTTAATTTGAAAATTGAAAATAACAAAATTTTATATGTTTGGAGGCCTTGTTTCTTACTTGTTACGCTCCAAAAGATTTAATCCAAAATTCAGGATACATTCAATTCAAAAAAAAATTCAGGATACATAAGTTTTTAATCTGAACCGCTTATTGATTGAGTTAGTAAGAGTGAGTAGATTAAAACCTAGTATAACCGAAGTTAAAGGATTTGTATAGAGCTTTGAAAAGTGATGAAAAATGCCTTTTGAACCATAGAACTAGTTTTAAAAAACAAAGCTATGCAATCTTTGTGCATCAATTGATTTAGTGTGCTTAAGGGACGCAATCATGGCTTGCATGCCCACACCGCTCATGTGAGTGTGCAAGAGCACAGCTGTAAGAAATATGAAATTCAGAATATATTTGGGAAGTAATAAATTTATTCATGGTATGTTTAGGAAGTAGTAAATTTTCTGGATGAAAAGTTTTTGTTGTAAAAGTTTTTAAATTTATAAAAAATAATATAATATGATAGCGAATAAAGTTAAGATAGATACGTCAGTTGTATAGATAGTCGTGTAAAAATAATTGAAATGTAGAATGGTTGTGAAAAAAATAACTAAAAATAGGATAATTACGAAGAGTGAAAAATTTTATAATTACAGAGGTTTCACAATTTCCCCTCTGTGGTGTGGTGGGGTTTAAGAAAAAAAAATTTCCCTCCATAGTATAGGATTTGAATATGCTTCATTGTAATATCAGCTTGTCGTGCTGTATATAAAATATCAAAAAAAAAAAAAAGTATCTAATCACCCATGATACCGTCTTAAAAACAGACAAAAACACATCTTGAGTTGTGTATGGAGGGCTATGGACGCTGTCAACCCACTGTCCACTGCAGAATGAAGTAATTAATCTATAGTTGTGGTGGGTTTCTGACACCTCGGATATAATTAATGGTAACCCTATCCACGTAGATGTGGTGAGAGTTTACCTTAAAATTTTGTACAGATGGTCAGCACTAATCAAGAGCAAACAGATTTTTCTATAAGAAAACAAAGGGACTATTAAAGAAAAATGCTACTAACATTACAAGAAAATGTAGATTTTGTGAGATGGTTGTAGCCAATGTCTTCAACATGGAATTGTGAGATAAATTATTTTTATGTCGGGTTCAACCGTTGGTTTAAATCATTTTGAACTGTAATATTAGCATTTCCAAACATTATATAGTTAATTATTTTTATTTATTTTAAACTAAACTATACAGTACCTTCAATTACTATCAACCATGTTATGAATCAAATACAAAGTTAGAACTTCATACATAATTCGTTTAAAAAACAATATTGTAAATTTTAAGTAGTACTACTGCTGACTAACACTAGGGGTGTAAATAGGGTTGGGTTTAACCCGAGCCCGCATCAACCCGAACCGATTTATACCATGGTTGGGTTGAGGTTTTGGAAATTTAGTTTTTAAAAAATGGGTTCAACCCGACCCGATTTTAAAAATGGGTTGGGTTGGGTTAGGGGTCGGTCGACCCGACCCGACCCGATTTCATAAGATATGTATTTACATATATTTATGAGAGTGTATTTCATTCATATTGCTTAGATATTTAAATAAAATTGTGTTGAGTTTGGAAATTTGTTTGACTATTTGGTTGTCAAATGTTATTTGAATTTATTTGGTTTGGAAATATATTTGGTTAATTAGTTGTGAAATTGTGTTTGGATTATTTGGTTATATTGCATCGTAAATAGGTTGTTTAGATATTTGCTCGCATTGGTGATTTAGAATAACATAACAGGTCAACTGAGAACTTAAGATATTTGTAGCTTTGATTGGAAGCCAACTAAGAAGGTAAGTAAGACTATAATATTCATTTTTCTATTTTGCATAATTTACTGTAATAATTTTACTTGGCTTTCACTTTTTGACTTGCAGAAGACATCGATTGCTCAAAAATACAAAAACAAAAAAACGAATCAATTACTAAACTTATCCTCCACTTTTGAGCTATGTAGAACTTTTATTGGTACTTATTGTTTTTATAATTATAATTATTTTTATTATTTTAGAAATTCAGGTGAACAAAACTTTAACTAGCATTGATAACATGTGTAATCTATTAGCCCGATTTCTAACCCGAACCGAACCGATTTGAGGTGGGTTGAAATAGGGTTGGGTTAAGATGTGAAAAGTAGGGTTGGGTTGTGATTTTACAAGGTGGGTTAGGGTTGTATTTGTGCCAACCCGAGTCAACCCGACCCGATTTACACCCCTAACTAACACAATAGAGGATTCTCTAGGGATATATGAACAAAAGAAACTAAAATTTGGTAGAAGAACGATCATACTCGCTAGGGTAGGAAATCCTTTTCAACTGACCTTTCCTTGTTTACCGACCGTCCTTATCGTTAGTGCTGAAGAGATGTTCATCGTGGTAGAAATAGTAGGTGAGCTTTAAATCCCTGAACAATTGTAAAGGAGGAAAGAGATAAATGGGTTAGAGACAGCCAGAAGGTTCTCGATTTTGGTTTCGTTTTTTTTTTTTTTTTTTTTTTTTTGTGGGGGGCAAGTGATACTAATTAGCGAGACTACAGCGATTAACTATTCTTGTTGCCAATATTGCATCTCGTGCATAAGGTTGGATTAGTAGGAATTATTGTTAGAAAAATTAGAATATTTGTAAACATATTATTAGGAAATTGTAAGAAGATCTCATAGATTAAATGCAATATCGATTGAGATGAGATGAATACCCATGAAAAAAAATAAGATTGCATGTGCCCGAGGGGATGCAGGTTAGAGACCGGATGCCCGCGTGAGAGCGTTTCGTTTTCCTTTTAATAATTCTAGAGCGTGCAGTTTCCTTTTTCCTCTAGATAATTGTCGAAATTCTTGAGCTTTACTGTAAGATTAAAAAAATAAAGTATGATACAGCTGTGATACAGTGCACTTGGGTGACTCGAGTGCAAAAATTCATTTTTAAATTTTTTTCAAACTTTTTTTCAAAATTTTTTAATAAAATTGTTAATCCAATGTATTTAACACATATATTAATTTTTATCATTTTTGTTGTCAAAAAATAAATTTTATATTTTTGGATATTATAACTATTTTTCTTGAATTTTTTTAAAATCAGAACTGAACTGCTTTTAAAAAATTCAAAAAAATATCTAAAAAATCCAAAATTGGTAAAAAATTAATATAAATGTTAAATACACTTTTTATTGGTGTATATTTATATCATATCTCAACTTATATTATATTCAAAGCTTCAAGAAAATTCTTACAATTTTTTCCAAAGAAAGACCGCAAACTTCCAAATATCAACAGGGAAACAATAAGCTCCCAACATATTTTTACCTAAAATTTGGTTGGGCATAAGACGAAAATTCTATTTCATCACCCGTGACCAAACGAGCCGCCCTCATTTGGCCATGTTAAATATATTTAGATTAATAGTTTTATAAAAAAAATTAAAAAAATATTAAAATGAGTTAAATACACCCGGATAAACTAAGACTTAGTGCACCTGAATGCATTTAATTATTCTCGAATATGATATAAGTACATCAATTTAAAAAAAAAAAACACATTGCATGGCAACTAATATTGTTGCTAAAAATAAATTATGTTACAGTGCATGAGACCACTTTAGGCTTGTAGCACTAATAAACGTCTCAACTAGCTAGTGCTTACCAAAATGCTACTTCGTCAACGCAAGTTGCATCTTAAACAAAAACCCTGCATTATTTGGCATTAACCATATTCCGCAGGCCTTAATGTAAGATCCACATGGAAAAGCGATAAAATGGGGTGGATTTGGGCTGGGCTGAGCTAGCCTGTTGAGGTGGTGATCAATCGTTGAATCCTTGCATTTCCTGGCTTGTACACCTGTTTACATTTCTCCAACCTTCTGACCGCTCTTCTTTTGGATGCATTTGAGATACATATAACCTCACACAGTCACACCCTTTAAATATGTTTAATACATATGACACTATTTTTTCTTTTAGGCGTTTTAATAATTCGTGTACTTTTTATTAATGTTAGAAATCTCCTGATTTACACCCTTATTAATTGATTAACATTAATCTGTATTTCGAACGCACCTTCTCTATCTGTCTTACAATATTACATCTTATCGTCTTACAAATCAAGTCAGAAAATTCACATTACAAATTTATCTAATAATTTTTCTTATTATCAACAAATGAGGAGATCACATGCTGCTGGGTGTTAATAGACATAGTCAAATCATTAACTCGCTTATTCAATTCTTTTATAAATGAGTTTGGGTTGAAATTTTTGAATAAATAATTTATGATTTGTCAATCTGTTCAATCATTTAATTAAATAAATAAATTAGGGTTGAAATTTTATAATCAATCAGCCCGTTTAACCCATTAAAGTCTAATATATGTATATAAATGTAAACTTTTTTGTTATTTTCTTCGATTAGGTCTTCCCCTCGTTAACTAATTTCTATTTTTTGCTACTGCTCTAATTCCTATTTTTAGTTTTTGTCCTATTTGTATTTTTCCCTTAGCCAAAAAACACCCTTTCGCCTCTCCTCGCGAGATTATCGCCTGTCGAGATCTAGGCCTTCAATTTGTCTGTTGTACAATCCGTTAATAACATGTTAACCCATTTATTAAATGTGTTGTAAATGGATTTGAGTTGAAGTCTTTTAAATGGGTTAATAAACATATTAGAATTAAGATATTTTAAATGAATTAAGATTAGAATTAGGTTCCAACCTATCAAACTCGATCCGTTAACACTACTATAGTAACTACACACTTCTCCCCACTTTGAAGACCATATCTCCTGCTTACAGGAAACAAAAAATCCCACATGAAACTTGATTCCATGTCGGCATGAATGCCAAGTGCTGGTGGCAACCAGGGTACGCTCGATTGGCTTTGAATGCACCCTTTAATTAATATATGGTATCCAAATTTACTTTGGACGAACATAAATTTTTTTTATTTTCCAGTAGCCAAAACATCTTTGCTGCAAAAAAGGTTTTATTTTGTTCCAGAAGATTGATGGTTCTTTGAATTTTTGTTTCTTTAACTATGCATATTTGCTTTTTTAATTCATGAATTTCGCATATTTACTTTTTAAATTCTGTAAATTTACCTTATTTGCATTTATAACACTACCGTCAATGCGAGTCATCAAACGAACAGAAAATTTATTAGTAATTTCGGTATAAATTTTTTTAATGGCAATATTGTCTTAAAGTTTATCTAGGTCATATAAAATTATCTTGTATGCATATATGAGTTGACTTATATTCATGAGTTGACTCAACTAAGACATAAAAGTTTTTTAGACTTTTCGTTTACAAATAATAGTCTTTCATTGGGTTTTGATGGTAGGGTTCAGAATACAGATTGTGTAAGTTTACAAGGTTTGAAAAGAAAGAAAGAAAAGAAAAAAAAAAAAAGCAAAACCCGTGGGATTAAAAGCAAATACACATAGTTAAAGCGATTAAAATGAAAAAAAATAAAAACAGAAGATTTACTTCTGTAGTTATTAGCCGTTAATGTCATTGTCACCATCATTAGATGCAACCAAATATTTAATTTTATTTACTATAAAAAATTATCATTAATAATGATTTCAAAAAGATGCTCCTACGGTGACTTATAGCAGTTATTTTGGCATTCACTTGCAAGAAAATAAACTTTTAGTGACGCTAACCTTTGTCACTGATTCACTATATCAAACGACAGTTTTTTGAAGTTGTGGTTGTTTTTTTTGGGATAAAATTTGAAGTTGTGGTTTACTGACAGATAATATTGCTAAAAGATTATTTTTTGCAATTCCTTAATTGTATATATTATCGTTGCTAAAAGCTAATTCTTAATGAAAATACTTATTTATGTTGCTAAATAATATTGTTTGCAACAAAAGTATTAATTAGCATCGCTTAAAGTATGTTTCAAAGTGTTGAGATTCTCGTAATGATGGGGTTTTCATGTTTTCGGGATTTATTTAGAATTTTGTTGGTTTTGAAAATGCCGATAAAAATCCCAAATTAACATGATACTTTTTGCATAACGCGCCGTCGCATGATGATATAATCGAACAGGCCTTAGTTAATGGTCTCAAAAAACTGGTGCTTGAGACCACGCTTACTACCAGTGGTGCTCGTACTTGCTGAATATACATCCGATGAAAAAAAAATTTTAAAAAAAAGAATGGTACTTCAATGACTGAGTTATAAGATAATTATGTAACAGCCCAAAACTGAATCTTAAGTTGAAAATGGCGAGAGTTATTGAGATTTGTAAATGGGTCTAAGTTTGAAACAGGTGTTTTAAAACCATATGGCTAAGCTGCGGGCTTAGAACCCATGGGCCATGATCGTTTTTCCAAATTAAAAGATAAAAAAAAAGTTAGGTAGTGCTTCCCAACATGTCAACTTCGTCAACACAAGTTGCAACTCAATTGATATGAGATCCACGTGCAAAAGCTATTGGTCTGGATATGAATAGCTTCATTGTTTTTAGTAGTGACTTGAATTTGAATGTGCCATAATTTCAGTGCAGATGCTTAATCTTCGGGTGCAATCATATGCACCCGGGTGCATTGAGCCTCAATGCACCCTGGTGTACTACACCTGTTTTTTTAGTTTTTTGAAAAAAAAATTGCGAAGTTGTTAATTTAAGTGTATTTAATATGTCTTAATTTTTACAATTTTTGAAGACTTTTAGATATTTTTTAATTTTTTAAAATAAGTGGCATCTTTAGTAATTTAAAATTACTAAAATGATACTGATTTATAAAAATAAAAAAATATCTAAAAATCTCCAAAAATATTAAAAATTGATATACGTGTTAAATATACTTAGATTGACAATTGTATAACAAATTTCAAAAAAATAGAAAAATAGTTGTATGTGCATCCCCTTAATCTTGGTCACGCTTGTTTTCTAAGCATGTACACCTTTTCTATTTACCTCCATCTTTCTCACAGCTCTTCTACTTTGGACGCATTTGAGATATATTACCTATCACAACTTTTTAGGGTGATGTAACATCTTTAACTATGTTTAACATGTGGCACTGCTTTTTCTTATTAGCCTTTCAATAATTTCTTAGTTTTTTAATGTTAAAAAGCTTACTTTTTTTTTGATAGAGTTAAAAAGCTTACTTGATTTAGGGTGTTTGTCATTTCATAAAACTTTGGAAAAATCCCTTTCATGTATATAACATTTGTCTCTAATTTTTTATATGTCTATAATATTTCATAAATTTCTCTCATGCCCAAAATATTTTACCCTAAATTTCTCTCATGCTCATGTCATTAATACCGTCATTATCTACACTATTAAAAGGACGATTTTGTCCGTTCGAAATTTTTTAATTAAAGAAAATTTAATCCTATTATGACTCAATTGATAATAGTAAATCATCAATATATGACATTAGATGATTCAAAAGTTATATTAAAGCTGAAACATTTTAATTAGAAAAATTATAAAGGGAAAAATCATTTTTCAATGATATAGATAATAGTTATGTTAATGGCGTGGGCACAATAAAAATTTATAGTGAAACGTTATAAGTATAAAAGTAATTTATAAAATGTTGTAGGTATATTATAAATTAGTTGCAAATGTTGTGGGCACAGGAAAAATTCTTCCTAACACTATTAAAAGAAAAGTTTTGGAAAATGAGAGAAGTGACGTAGCGTGATACAATAAGGTTAGTAACGAGAAGTAAAGAGAATAAATTTGAAATAGATAAGATAATTATGTAAATAATAACTGAAAAATTGGGTAGTTATATTGGAAGAAGTGAAAATAATTGTAAAAAGTGAAAAATTTTAAATTGAAATGTTTTTATAGTTATCAAACATGCACTCTTACATTCTTATTTAGTATCATTAATATTTGAATGCACCTTTTAATTAATTATGATGTCCAAACTACTCCTGATGGGCACAAATTTTTATTTTCAGCAATGAAAACATTTTTGTTGAAAAAATATTTATTTGGTTCCCGAAGATTTACTTTCGTAGCTATTAGCCACTAATGTCATTGTAACCATTATTAGATACAATCAAATAGTTAGTTACATTTACTTTAAAAAATGCTTTTTTATTGTTAATAATAGTCATAAAAAATGTTCTTCTTATTTTCGCATTAAGTGATGAATGACCGATAAGAAAACGACTTTTAGCAACTTGTGTTGCTCGAAGATTATTTTTTGCAACATCTATTATATATTATTATCATTAAAAGATAATTTTTAACTAAATACTTATTTATGTTGCTAAATAATATTTTTTGTAACAAAAAGTATTAAGTAGCATCGATAAAAGTATGTTTCAAAATATTGTTGAGATTCTGATAATGATGGGTTTTTCATTTTTTTAGGATTTATTTAAAATTTTATTGATTTAGAAAATCCCAATAAAAATCCTAAATTAACCAAAATCTAGCCCAAATTCAATCTAAATCTAAATTGAAACGGGATTAGACAATTTTAGCGTCATAAAGTTAAAGGTAGTATCGTCCCCAACGTGACCAAGCCTGACCCAATTGTTGGCATGCCACATGCATATGGGAACCAAAGAATGGGACTTTCGGATATTCCAATGTTGTAACATTTATTTCATAAAAAAGGGAGCGCAAATTTTAATAGACAATCAGAGTATGTGTTTTTGCATATGTTTTTATGCATCCGAGGACAATATTGTCGGTATATGCATGCAGAAAGGAATTGAAGTTAGGCAAGGTCTTTTGGCTCCGTATATAAAAGATTCATGCCTCACTTGAAGAATTGCTGTGATGTGGGTTAGCCCTTACATACGGCAAACTGATGGCTGCATTGTCAAGTCACCCACCATCGCCTTCTTGTTGGGTGTGGGATAGCGATTTGGGAGAAGAACCACTAAAGCAGTGACGTGATGGGATTCCCTGCAAGGAATGGGCTCCACCTCACAAGCCATACAGCCCCACTCCACGTGCTGTAGCCGCACAAAACAAAAAGAGGGTAAGAATTCGAACCTAATTAATGATCGTTACTTCTCATCGCTATGCATAGGAAAATACTTTTATGGTGCTCATATATTGTCATCCCATTCTGGGTCTATCTTGAAAATTAAATAAAAATTTATTCTGTCCATTGCATTTTAAATTAGTTAATTTAGTTAGGAAATAAAGTTTCATTCAAATTAAATATCTGTCTATGTCCCATTTGATTACAGTGATAAAAGTATAAAATCAATGTGACAAAGTTCATCTTATATACTTATTAATTTGAAAGTTACTAATTCAGCGTATGTTTGTTTAATAGAAAAAATTTCAATTTAAAATTTTTCACTTTTTATAATTATTTTATTTTTAATTATTTTTCATATATTCTTATACAACTTCCGTACATTTTAATCATTTCTAGATAAGCACTCATACCAATAAATTATCTATTTTAACTTTATCCTCTTTATTGCTCATTATTATCCCTATCATATCACATTATTTTATCTTAATTCCAAAACTTTTACAATAAAAAACTTCCCAACCAAAAGTTTTATTGTTTTCCAAACATACCCTTAATATAATAATAACTAAAACTATCTTTCTATAATTCCATAAATTATTATAATATTTTATAATTTGTAAATAGAGCAAAGTAATTTTTATGCTTTATGTGTATAAATAATTTTATAGATGTATAACCTTTCCAAAACTTTTATCAAAGTAATTTTTTGATACCATAGTAAAAAACAATGATTTTAAATAAATTGAGTAAGTTAAATTTTAGTTTAATCATCAAATCACCCGTGACAATTATTAGCTAGAACAAAAACTTCAAAACTAATCAGATCTGATATTAAAAAAGCTACATCAGGAGAAACAAAGAAGAATAAGAATCAGAAGAAATTCCCATTCGCATATTTTTGCACTTTGACCGAACAAAAGCTGGTATAATTTTTAACTGATTTGGCTAACATAAATTCTTTTTTTTTTTTTTTTTTGGCGAATATAACATATGCCCAATTCATTTCAACCTGACTAATTGGTTTAGGGTTAGGATTTAAACTCTAGAAACAATCGAATAGATTTAGGGCCTATTCAGTACGGCTGAACGACTATTTGGGATAAGGATGAGAAAAAATTGTTATGTAGTAGGATGTCGAAAATTATTCATGATTCCATGCAGCTGGCTTCATATAAAGTCGGCTCAAAAACCTGTTTTTTAATTTTTTTAGTTTTTCTTTTATAAAACAGTAATACTAATTGTATTTTAATTCACGTACTAATTTTTATCATTTCTGGAAATATGTATATATTTTCTTGAATATCAAATATAAGAGTGTTTTAGATATTTTCCACCTTAAAATGACTAGAATACTCCTGAGTTTGAAATCTAAAAAATTAACGCATATATCTAGAAATGGTAAAAAAAAATTTATATGCGTAAAATACATTTTATAAAAGAAAAACTAAAATAAAAAAAAACGTATTTTTGGGCCAGTGGCATGGAACTCCCAAGCCGCCGACCACATAGCACTGGGATTAGGGGTGTTTGTATAGTAAATAACCTGAAAATCTAGACTCTAGCAAATGATGATTTCACAAGGAGAGACAAGAGTGTGTTTTCAGCGTAGGGGAAATGGAAATATGGCAATAACGGGAACATGAAATTAGGGCAGCAGTGAAAAAATAAAAATTAGAAAACTTAGAGAGGAAAAATAACTAAGGAGTTTACATGCATATATATAAAACTTTAATGAGTTAAGCGAGTTAAATGGATTAAACGAATTAAACGGGTTGAACAGATTATATGGGTTAAATAGGTTACTAAACGAGTTGATGAGTTATAAAATCTTAACTCTAATCCATTTATTTAATTAAATAGTTAAACGGGTTGACAAATCATAACCCATTTATTCAAAAATCTCAACCCAAACCCATTTATAAACGGGTTGGACGAGCGGGTTGACGGGTTGACCATGACCATTAACACCCCTAACTGAGATACTTCAAAAATTATAATAGGAATAAGAAGAGCGGTATGTAAAGTGGAAAAATTATGATACAATGTATTGAGATGAGAAACTTTTTTATAAAAATGGAAATTTTCCGATCATTACATCTCCTAATCACAACTAAAGTTTACAAAATGGGCCAAAATGGATTAGGTTACGTAAGAAAACCTTGAAGCCAATATATTATTTTTAATTTAAATTGTTAATAGTTGAGAAAAATAGAAAATTTTCCATGCTAATTGACCATATGTTCAGATCTTGTATCGGTAATTAAAATGGAAAAAGCAGCTATCATATAACCAAATTCAAAAAATAAATTTAGTATGTTGCGTACAAGATAACTTATGAATCATTTTTACCCAACCAAAGATGCTGCATTATCGCTGCAGGGTGCTAGGAAGCCGACCAGCGTTCGGGGGCGTCATTTCCTTAGAGCTATTCAATGGGAAGCGTCTCCGAATGGCTACCTGGAATTACAAAAATTATTAGAATTTCAATTGAAATTTTGTAAGAATATCTCACGGCTTGTTATAATAGAAATTGAGATGATTGTAAAATATATACATGAATAATAAAAAAGATACTTGCCGCATCCTTCTTGTCTTTTTTTAAAAAATAGTAAATATTTGTAGAAAATTAAATTTTTCTAAATAGATAACTACAATAATCGTATCTAAGTAACTTATCTTCTATGTAATTCCTTTTATTTTTAATATTTTGACGATTAATAGTTTCGTCTATTATTTTTAACATCATTTGTATTATCATGGAAATTCTCTCATTTATTTATTGTCATATACAGGTCTAATCTATAAATGTATAAAATCAACATTATAAAATAATTTAATACTAAAAAATAAATTAAGTAATATTTTCAACATCTAAATCATATAGTACTACTACTAAGGGTGCTTTTGGAATGGCTTAAAACTTTTTGACATTTTTTATACCCGGAGAAAACGTCATCCATCATTTTGTGGTCCTTCAATTTGTCAACTGATGCTCCGGTCGTACCGGGGTCGAATGAAGACGTGCGGGCGGCGAAAATTCGTAGTCTGCAGGTGGACGCTGGTCTCGCATTCCACCGGCGTTCGAAATCTGCCGCAAATGACGAAACGCTGGTCTCGCATTCCACCGGCGTTCGAAATCTGCCCCATTACCATGCCCGAGTATCGTCCGGCTTCTGCAACAGTACGAAAAGTGCAGGGGTGCTGTCGACGGAAGACTGATGTGACGACTTTTTCGCACAGGCCCCCTTGCGTGAAAAGTTTTACGCGTTTGGGCAAGTTTTATGCCATCCCAAACAGCCCCTAAATAGATAAATTATTTTATAAAGTATTATTATAATTCTAACATACATACACTAATCATTTTTTCTAATTTACATGTGAATTCGGAAACGCAACCATGCCCACATTTGATTAAGATGAAATTTAGCTTCATAGTTAAATAAATAATATTAAATACAATGAATAAATTATATTTTACATTAATTACAATGATAAATGGAGTCACACCGGTTCACTTTTATGTAAACCAGCCACTGGGAAGTGGAGCCCGACTATAGTCCAGCTATAATAACTATTTTAAGAAGTTACTAGAATTTTTAAAAATTTTCAAATCATGTGGACTAAAATACTCAATGATCGGTGGATGAAATTAAAGTTCCTCCGTGTTCCATTTTTTTTTTTTTTTTCAAATCGCTATTATAATGTTTTGCCTAACGCCAGATAAATCACAGCATTACAGTCAAAATAAGCAGGATTGGCCTCTCAAATCGCTCGGCCAAACAGGCATTTGGATATGTGATGGCTTTTTATTCAAGTTTGGTAGGCTTACGTGCAATCAATCAGTGAGGAGAAATGGCAAGTAATTAAGATGGTGATAGTTTGATTGACCAAAGGCCTTTTGGTTTGGTTCTGTAGTGAACGATATTACAGGCAAAAACATGCATCGCCATATGTCTCGTGGTCTTCATCCAAAATTTTGAGAAGAAACTTGCTTCGACTATGACATCCAAAACACAAGACGACCAATGTTCATCATTATTCATCAGCAGCCTGTTCCTCGCGAGTCAGGCACGTGAATAGATCATTATTCCTGTGGATTTCGAAATCTGTACTCTGCAAATTAACCTTGCCTTTTTTTAAGCTTTAGTAACGGTTAGCATTTTTTTTGTCCTAAAAAATTTATTTAATGATATAAGTAATTATTTTTGCTAAAAAATAACTTTGCGGAATGATCATTTTCAGGGCATTTCCGACTGGTCAAAAACTCCTTTCTTAAATTTTATAATTTTTTTTTAAATTGTAAATCTATGTATATATCATTTATAAATCAACATTTATCTTTTTCATCAAAAAAACAGTTATCATTTTTTGTTATAAATATATTTTATAAATTTTAAATATAATATTAAGACTTGATTTATAGTTAATATATACATAGATTTGTAGTTTAAAAAAACTAAAAACCGTTTTTAAAAGGATTATGGCTCAATAACTTTTGACTACAATAAAATAATAAAGAATAATTCTATTAGTCTCGGCTAAGTAAGCTATTACTTATTCCACCTCAAAAACTTAATTTAAAAAATATTTTTTACTTTTTCCTATAAACTTGTTAATATAGATAAATTGAATATATAAACCATGTTTTACCGTTTTTTAATATGTGTACATATTTTTTAAGATTTTTAAACACAAAGGTATTTTGGCCATTTTAATGGTTAAAATGGCTAAAATGCCCCTATGATTAAATTTTTAAAAATATATATGCACGTATCCAAAAATGGTAAATTTTGGTTTATATATTAAATATATCTATATTAACAAGTTTATGGGGAAAAAGCAAAAAAAAATTTAATGAGTTTTTTAAAATAGGCTAAGTAAGTCTTTACTTAACCCGAACTAACAAAATTATTTTTCTAAAATTAGGGGTGCAGCTTGGTATCGGTTCAGTTCGAACCGACCCGACTCGGTTTCGAAACTAAGTTTGTGTTTTATTTTTGAAACTTTTCAAATTAAACCCAATTTCAACCCGACCAGAGAAAACCTGAAACCAATGCAAACTCGGTACCAAAACTCGACCCGATATAAACCCAATATTTTTCTAATTTATTAAAATAATTATATTTATTTATGCATTAAGTATTTCAACTATAATTGTAATACAAGTTATTTCATATAATCATAATCTAATTAAACTGTAAACCATTTATTCTAAAACCTAAATTACATATATTTGTCGACAAAAGTTGAATGTATTATATTTATATTAACTTTATTTGCAAATAATTATAAATATACCAACTCTTTAAATTTATTACATATATACTAATTAACTATAATTATAGAAGTCTCATTTTTATTAAACTTTAGATAGTGATTTGATGTAATCTCATTTATCTTTCTTATGTTGATTTTTTATAACATTACCTTGATTGTTATGTGTAAATTTAGTATATTAATTATATTTAAAATTTTCTTTTAATTAAAAGATTAATTTTCATCAAAACTAAAGATATTATTGGCCATATAAATATATTTATATATAAATTATTCATGCGCTAATGCAATAATATTTAAAAATTTTGTTTTCTCGATCAGTAATTTTAACTTCTATTGATTTGATAATAACCCGAATTTCAACCCAAAACCAAGACTAAAACCAACAACAACTCGGTCCGAACCCAATCCGAGCTCGGATTCTAATGGTAGGATTAAGTTTTGAGTTCATATAAACCCAATAGGCTTAAGGTTTTGGTTCACTAAGGCCCGACGAATCCAAGTTGCACTCATATCTAAAATAATAAATGACACAAAAAGTAACCTTTTGTCATGAAAATTGCCGCTAAAAGTATACCCCTTAGTAATAATTTTAAAAACCCTCTTCATTAGCAATGGGCAAAAAAAAAAAAAAACTGTATTTATTGTATCATATCCGTGTTGAATATCTCGAATATATGAGAGCGTTTCGGCTAAGGTGTATCAGCCGACGTTGGCCCAATGGATATCATCATCATCATCATCATAAGCCATTTCCCACCTATGTGGGGTCGGCTGCATGGATTCTGTTACGCCATTCTTGGCGATTTAAGACTAAATTTTCGGTAATATGTAATATTTTTAAATCTTGTTTAATTACTTCCATCCATATTTTTTTGGGTCTTCCTCTCGTTCTTCTACCACCTTCTACTTGGATAAACTCTGTTTTCCTAACCGGTGCTACTTCAGGCCTCCTTTTAACATGACCAAACCATCTTAATCTATTTTCTCTCATTTTATCATTAATTGGTCTCACTTTTAAGTTTTCTCGAATTATTTCATTCCTAATTTTATCTTTTCTTGTTTTACCACTCATCCACCTTAACATTCTCATTTCCGCTACGCTCATTTTTTGTATATGTTGCTCTTTAACTGCCCAACATTCTGCCCCATAAAGCATAGCAGGTCTAATCGCAGTCTTATAAAATTTTCCTTTTAATTTGACTGGAACTCGACGGTCACATAAAATTCCTGACGCACTTCTCCATTTCTTCCATCCTGCTTGAATTCTATGTATTATATCTTTCTCGATTTCCCCGTTCTCTTGAACTATTGATCCTAAGTACCGAAAGTGATTAGTTTTTGTTACTGTTTGATCTAAAATCTTAATTGGTTCATCATCCGGGTTCTCACTATTATTAAAATTGCATTTCATATATTCAGTTTTTGTGCGACTAATTCTAAAACCATTAGATTCTAGAGCATCTACCCACCTATTCAATTTTAAATTTAGTCCTTCTTTACTTTCATCTATTAGAACAATGTCATCTGCAAATAACATACACCAAGGTACTTCTTCTTGGAGATGTCTAGTAATTTCATCTATTACTAAGGTAAAAAGGTAAGGACTCAAGGCTGAGCCTTGATGTAAACCTATTTTAACTGGGAAGACATTAGTATCTCCACTAATGGTTCTCACATTTGTAACAGCTCCCTCATACATATCTTTAATAATATCAATGTATCTGTCATTAATTCCTTTTTTCCTCATCACTTGCCATATTAACTTCCTTGGTACTCGATCATAAGCTTTTTCTAAATCAATAAAAATCATGTATAAGTTCTTTTTCTTCTCCCTATACTTTTCAAATAGTTGTCTAAGTAAGAAAATAGCTTCAATAGTTGATCTTCCTGGCATAAAACCAAATCGATTTTCAGATATATTAGTTTCCCGTCTTAGTCTATGTTCAATTACTCTTTCCCACAATTTCATAGTATGACTCATTAATTTTATTCCACGATAATTTGCACAATTTTGAATATCTCCCTTATTTTTATAAATTGGAACTATAATGCTTTTCCTCCAATCACTTGGCATTAACTTCGTTTTTATAATCTTGTTAAAAAGATTTGTTAACCATGTTGCACCTACATCTCCCATGCACTTCCATGTCTCAATTGGTATATTATCTGGGCCTAAAGCTTTTCCTGTTTTCATTTTCCTTAGAGTTTCCTTTACTTCAGATATTCGAATTTTTGTGAAATAACTGATATTCCTATTTTCTTCCATATTTAGACTAACATCTAATGTTAATTGTTCGTGTGGGGTATCATTTAGTAAACTATAAAAATAAATTTTCCATCTTTCCTTAATATTATCATCTTTGACTAGAACTCTTTGGTCCTCACTTTTAATACATCTAACATGTGTTAAATCTTTGCCCTTATTTTCTCTTAATTTAGCCAACTTAAAAATATCTTTTTCACCTTGTCTAGTTCCTAATCTGTCATATAGGCTCTCATAAGCTTTGTGTTTAGCATCACTAATAATCTTTTTAGTAGCTTTTTTTGATAGTTTGTATTGTTGTAAGTTGACATCATTTTTATTTTCCTGCCATGTCTTAAACTTTTCTTGTTTATCATTTATAGCTTTTTGGACATCTTCATTCCACCACTAAGTTTCTCTATGTGGGGATCTACGATTTTTATATACACCTACAATACTTTGTCCTACTTCTTTTATGTTAATTGTCATTTTATCCCACATCGATTCTACTCCATCTTCTTGTGTGTCCCATTTAACTTCTTCTATCATTCTTTTTCTAAAAAGTTCTATGTTGTTTCCTTTTAAATTCCACCATTTAATTTTTGGAATAACATTGTCTTTAGTTTTTGTTGACTCTTTTTGTGTATATATATCCATCACTAATAATCTATGCTGCCTAGCTAAACTCTCACCTGGGATAACTTTACAATTTATACAAAGGGATCTATCCAATTTTCTTATAAGGAAGAAATCTATTTGGCTAGAATTGGTCCCACTCTTGAAAGTTATCAAGTGTTCATCTCGTTTTTGAAATAAGGTATTTGCTATAACCAAATCATATGCTATAGCAAAGTCCAAAATGGCATTCCCCATTTCGTTCCTTATTCCAAAACCAAAGCCCCCATGACTTCTCTCATATCCTACCTTCTCTTTTCCTACATGTTCATTTAAATCTCCACCTATCACAACTTTTTCTTGGTTAGATGTTCTTTGCATAATACTATCTAAGTCATCCCAAAATTGTTTCTTGATTCTATCATCTAATCCTACTTGTGGTGCATAAGCACTAATCACATTTAAAACCTCTGCACCTAATACAAGTTTTATTTGAATAATTCTATCATTTACTCTATTGACATCTACAACTTTATTTATGAAATTGTTATCTACTTTTATCCCTACACCATTTCTATTATCATCCTTGCCTATATACCATAATTTGAATCCATTAATCTCTTTAGCCTTCTCTCTTTTCCACCTAGTCTCTTGAAGGCATGCTATATTAATTTTTCTCCTTCTCATAACATCTACTACTTCCATACTTTTCCCTGAAAGAGTCCCAACATTCCACGAGGCAAAACGGACCTTGCGTTTTGATATCACCTTCTTCCCTAAACCACGTCCATAAAGGCATGGGAACCTTTGTTGACTTTTCGTCACAACCGGACGTTGTTGTGTCGCGTCGCTTCCGGGGGGACGCCCTAGCAACCCTTGCCCATTTCTCACTACATCCGGGCTCCGATGTAGCGCGTCGCTTCTGGGGAAACGCCCTAGCAACCCTTGCTCATTTCTCACTATAGCCGGGCTCCGCTGCAGCGCGTCGCTTACAGGGAACGCCCTAGCATTAACAATTTTTAATATATTTTCAGAATCCATAAAGAGATGTGGCGGTGATTTTTAATGGCACCGGCTGCCAGCCTGACATGCCAACCCTCGCTTTTTTCCCGGGCTTGGGACCGGCAGTAAGATAGAAACTCTACTGGCAAGGTTACGTTGGCCCAATGGATATGATTAAAATAAAAAAAAAAGTTACATTCTTCTCCATACCTCTTTTACTTTTCCTCCACTCCCATTTTCGGCATTTACGGTAGTAGAAAACCAATTAAAACATTCAATCTGGTGCAATTTTGTTAATTTCCAAAATTCGTCCACATTTTTAGGTTAAACAAACTTAGATTAAAACTCCCAAAATTCCCATTCATTTGAATATTTGAGTTATATAGTAACTTGCGAACATTTTGACTATTAGAAAGTCAACAATTCAGGAAAAAATATGTTTGTTGAACCAGAATTTAAGATTTATCAGAACGAAATTTTAGATGAAGTTAGAAACCAATATTTGACTTCCAAATGGCTTCAAATTTCATATTTAAATGAAATTACGCTAAATTTGTGTTGTATATTAATTTATTTATTTTGAAATTTTAAAAACATTTTGAATTTTGGGAATGTTGGGTTCAGCATTTTGATTCTTAGGAATGTTGGGCTAAGTTGTTTAGAATATTTTTGTGGATGTATACATTTTTCCTAAAAAAAAAAAAAACTCATGATCGTTTATATATTTTAAGAATATTTTGGTTTTAAAATTTCTTAAATAAAAGATAATTATTTTTTATTTCATGCTACATGTCTATATGATAAGCATGACTTTTGCTCACACTTGTAACCATTGTTGTCAAACCGGACCGCGAGTTGAACCGTTTTTATTTCTGGTTCAGGTTCAACCGGTTCAACCGCTGGTCCAAACCGTTTTGAACCGTATTGTTGTTGATATAATATAAATATAATATGATAACTAAATTTATTATTTCAATTGATTGAAAAATTAAAAATATTAATTATAATGCTTAAAATAAACTAATGAGAAATTGATTAATTGAATAAATAATGATAGATTGATTTTTAAACACGTATGATTTATTTAAATTACTTCACTTTAACATGCCAACGATCCGAACCGCAGTTCTGCTTTTTTTTGTGGTTGAACTGCACAGTTTTTCCGGTTTCAACGGTTTCTTGTTAAAGTCAGAGCTCAGCTCCACCCGCCGTTGCCCAAGCCCGTGGTCTGCCCGTTTAGGAACAATATTAATATAAAGGTGTGTTTGGAAAGGAATAAAATTTTTATGAAAAATTTTTAGTATAAAAGTTTTTAAATTTGAAAAAAATAATATAATATAATAAGGACAATGATGAGGAGTGAAGTGAATAAAGTTAGAATAAATAAGTTAATTATATTGTTAATTATATAAAATGATTAAAAAATAGAGTATTTATATAGAAAAATGTAAAAAAGTAATTAAAAATTTAAGAATTGTTAAAGTGAAAAGTGTTAGATCAAAAAGTTTTAATTAAAAAATTTTATGGTATGAGTTTTAATTAAAAATTTTTATGCTTTGCTAAACATACCCTAAATATAAAATTCAGTACCCGGGACGGACATAGGAGTCCGGACGTTGGAATCGCAACGCACAGCACATAGCCATTCTTTCTTTTTATTGTTAAACTCTGGAATTATTCTTAAACCTGTCTTTTCTTATAAATGATACAATCAATTATCCCAGCTAACTTGTTCTAATTTTTCTTATAATAATAGTGTGAAAGTGCTGGTTGATGGGATCAAAAGACTTGAGAATGTTTTTGACCAGGTTTTCATTTAACATGTCCTGAGAACTGGCAATCAACGTGCCCACGGCTTAGCTAAATGGGCTCTTTTGTAAGGGAATGACAATTGTGTATGGAGGGATAATTGTCCCGAATGTATTAAAAACGTGTTTTATAAAGATTTTGATGGTCTGTATGTGGGAATAGCTCCCCTTCCATGCATCACGGAATCTGTGAGTGATGGATGGGCCTGGGAGCTCTTTTTCTTATATTACCGATGTGTTTGGCATTTTGCAGAAAATGTCAAATTAAAACTTTTTAATCTAAAATTTTTCAATCTCCACAACTACCATATTTTTTAATTATTTTTTTACATTTTTCTATACAACTACCTTACTTTTCAATCATTTTTATACAATTACCAACACAACTAATCTATCTATTTTAACTTTATCTTCTTTGCTCCTCATCATTACTCCTATTATATCACATCATTTGACAACTTTTACTCTCTAAAATTTTTCGGGTGTGTTTGGTAATGAATAAAACTTTTGATGAAAACTTTTGAAGAGTGAAAGTTGTCAAATGATGTGATATGATAGGGGTAATGATGGGAAGTAAAGATGATAAAGTTAAAATAGATAGGTTAGTTGTATAGATAGTTGTGTAGAAATGATTGAAAAGTAGGGTTGTTGTATAGGAAAATGTGAAAAAATGATTAAAAAATATGATAGTTGTGGATAGTGAAAAATTTTAGATTGAAAAATTTTAACTTGCATTTTCTATCAATTGGCAAACACACCCTTCATCAAAAGTTTTATCCATTCCCAAACACACCCGTAATTAATACTCTACTCGATCAGAAAAATTGATAATACTCGTATCGGTGCGTAATGACAAAAAACGACACTACTATCACCACTATATAAAAAGACAATAGCTCCTTCCAAAGTCGAACATCTGCCCTGTGGAACCAAAGCTAAACATAAGCCCCAGCTGACCAATGTACTTGAGCTCAAAGGCTCAAAGAACATAGCCATTTTGCCATACGGTTCTGAAACGCACGCGTTCCAAGTTTGAAACAAAATGCAACCATATCAGGCCATGAGTTTCCCTTGGGCACGCAATGGAGACTAAGCTCGATCCGGAAAAGGACCGTGAAGAAGAGAATTCCATCTCGATCTCAAGCTTCCGTGAGATTTATTCTCTATTTTCTTATTGATTTATTTTTTTTTTACTTAACTTTGTGATATTTGGCATAATACCGCAAGCTTAATTATTCTCTGACTGTTTATGAGTGCCGTCTAAAAGATTGTAGTTAAAATCAAGAATGACATCTTGTGGAAAGCTTTCGTCAAGACAACTTTCCATTTTCGATTCGTGAATTGCGAAAATTTCTGTTCTAAAGAATGTGACTTAATCTAGTGGTATTCCTTACCACCTGATTGGCATGCTAATGGATCATACCTATTATTTTTATTTTTATTTCCCCCATTAATCATCTCTATGCGGAATTCTCCAAAAATTAATTAACATGAACGGCTAATTTTGTTTAAATCCACGAGAGTGGGGAAATATATATATATATAAGCATCTTAGGCTAGAGACATTGACACATATCATAAATAAGGACAAACATAAACAGACTTAGATCTGACTCTAATACCATATTGAAAATTTTATCCTAAAATGACTAATAAAAAACTTATTCCGATATATATAATTATTATGAATTTAACAACGTGGGACTTTTATCACCACTTAACAGGAAAATATAATTATTATGAATTTAAAAAACGGAGAGATTATCTCATAAAAAAAAGGGAGAGAATAAAGTAAAAACGAAAGTATTATTATTGAAAATTTCCATCCAATTCCCATCGCATTCATCATGATCAGGCCCTGACCAATGTCGGATAATCATGTTTTCTCGTACATGCGAACTATCATGGAAGCATGTCCCATCACACCAGAAAAAAGCAGGCGAATGCAGAGGATGAACTTCTTTTGGGATGTTTAACGGAACCTCTTTTTTTTTTTTTTTTTTTTTTTATGGAAAAGGGAACCTCCTTTCGATACCGGAACAATGAGGGAAGTCAAATTCAGCGGTACCGAGTAAAAAAATGTGAAAAATTTTATAAGAAAAATTTTGAAAAAAAATGAGCACGGAATGTAACATGACAAGACTAATTTTAGAATCGAAGAAGACATTGATAAAATAGATGATGCTTTTGCATAAAAATATGAATAATAATGGAAACTAGGTAAATATCGCATAGAATAAGTTACTTAGTTGAGTAATAACCCTTTATTTTTTTATTCGAAAAATATTTTTCAAAATCTAAACCATTTTATAAGAATGTTGGTGTTGGCGACTTTTTTATTAATAAAAATTTTTTATTAATAAAATATATATGTGCAAAGAAAAATTATCATGTATGATGGCATTTTTATAAGTAAAAAAAAAATTACTTATGGTGATGCTTTTATGGACAAGGAAAATTTTCTTTGCTTAAAATTTGGTTAATATAGTAACTATTTTTATGAACTATTTTTTCTTATAATTTTTACATGACATATACCATTTATTATTGGCAATTAAATTTTTCTTTAATAATTGAGTTTTAACTTTTTACAAAAAAATTAATTTACCAAAAATTAAAATTTTTTAGAGTCATTTGCAATATTCTTCCATACATATGTTTATGAGAACAAATTTCATTTTAGATGTTAACAAACACTCCCTAAATAATAAGTGGGTTGTATATCATTACGTAATGAAAAAGATAAGTAATTTTGTTAGGTTGGGCTAACTATGGTCTTAGTTTGTCCTGCGAAAAACATATTTTTTTATTTTTATAAACATATGGAGCTAGGTATATTTAACTCATAAATCAAGTTTTACCATTTTTAGATGTTTTTAAGTATTTTTTTTATTTTTAAACATAGATGAAAATGTCACCGTGTTTAAAAATCAAAAAGATACCTTAAAATATCCAAAAATGGTAAAACTTAGTTTATAGATTAAATATACCTCGTTCTACATCTTTATAAAAAAAATAAAATAAATAAGTGTTTTGCCCGAACACCCTCTAGGAAAAAATAGATACTTAGTTAAAATGTGGCATAAATAAAAGAAGGTGAAAAAATGGATTCTTTTTTTTGGCGTTCTCCTAGGTGCTAAACACAGCCCAATATATGTGATCAAAATTATTTCATATTTCGTTTCATCGGCTATTTTGGCAAATTGCTAATTTCGTTTTACCAAAAAAGGTTTGTTGTAATGAAAGTGTAGATCATCATCATTAGTGAGTGCTAAAATATTCTCAAGGAATTGAAAACCAGCATTATCATACAGGCAGCAGCATCATGAGATGATTTTTGAAGTGTAAACATGCTAACACTGGCTTTGAACTCCGAATGCATTTGAGAAGATCAGACAGAATAAAAAGGGAGAAATTATAAGACTCAAAATAATCATATATTTAGGGTTGCCCCGACCAAGCTATGTTCCGTACACACCAATGCACTATCTAAGAGAAAAATGGAAGAAGAATGCTCTTTGAAATTAAGCTATTATTTCTATGATGTACTGGACCGCATAATCATGCCCGTGGGCCGTGGGCGTGGTTGCCCGGTCTGTTACATGTATTACCTTTCATCAGCAAAGCCGTCTAGCTTTGTTACAACTTACAATTGTTGGAGGCTCTCTTTAACCTATTTGAAAAAGTGGCCCGATTATATATAAGTAGTTTTACATATATGCTTAATTTATAATATTTATTTTTAAGTTTTCTTCATAACATGTTTTCTTAAGCGTATTTAATCCATCTACCAAGTTTTGTCATTTTATAATATCTTTACATATTTATTTTTATTTTTAGAAATCAAGTTTTTTAAGGTGTAGAAAATGACTCATATGCCCTTTCTGATGATTTTCTAAAAGTAAAAAATAAATATGTAAAATAGTGTAAAATGGAAAAACTTAATATATGAATCAAAATACACTTAGGAAAACATTGTTATGGAGAAAAAATTAAAAAATAAAATTAAATGAATAGTGTAAGTTAAGTATATATGCAACTAATTATATATAATCGGACCTCTTTGAAAAAAGGCGTTTTTGCATTGCTACCTACGTAATTTTCGCAAAATTGCATGTATTGTAAGGAATTTTTAAAAAATTGTATTAATACCTACATGATTTGCTTGAAACTATAGGCGTTGTTACTTTCTTTAGGGGCATGTTGTTGGGTTTAAAATGCCCCTATATTTAAATAATAAAAATAAAAAATTTATGATATCAAGTTTGAACTAATTTGGATTTTAATACTAAGTTGATACAAATTCGATATCATTTTCGAATTTTTTCGAGTTGAGTTTTCGTACCAAGTTTCACCTGACCGGAAAAAGCAGCTTGGGTCGGTTCACCGGCTACGGACTGCTGGAGAGGATGCGCCGTTCCATTCCACTTGGTGCTCCGCCCTTCCGCACGTGCGTTTTTTCCTCCACGACGGATGCCTGGTCACAATTAAAAGGTTAAAGTGACCACGCGCCCAAAATGAGCCGTCGACGCGAGTTTCTTGCTTTGTCACGCAACTGCCAACTGCCGACTCCGGTATAAAGTGTGAGCTCCGCTCGCGGGTATTAATCGTCGATTTGCTTGTAAAATTTGTTTATAAATAAGTTTGAGTTGAAATTTTTAAATAAATGAATTATGATCCGTTAACTTATTTAACTATTTAATTAAATAAACGAATTAAGATTGAAATTTTATAACCTGTCAACCTATTTAATAACCCGTTTAACCCCTATAATATGTTCAACTCATTTAATTCGTTTAATTCATTACAGTTATATATATAAATGTAAATTTCTTTGTTATTTTTTCTTTCTAAGTCTTCCTTCCGTCACTTAATTTTCATTTTTTGTTGTTGCTTCAATTCTATTTTCTTGTTATTGCTTTATTTTCATTTTTCCTGCTCCGAAAACATTTTCTCGTCTCTCTCTGTGAGATCATCGTCTACTAGAGTCTATGATTTCAGGTCATCTATTATACAACCTGTTAACAACCTACAAACCTATTTATTAAATACGTTGTAAATTAATTAAGTTGAAGTTTCTTAAATGAGTTAATAAATAAATTATGATTAAGATATTTTAAATGAGTTAGGATTAAGATTAAGTTACAACCCGTCCGACCCATTAACCCCCCTAGCTCTGGCGACAGTGATCCCATGTGGCCTCTTGTAAATTAGCCAATTTACAAGGATAAAAATATTATTATTATTTTAATAGAAATGTAGACTCTACCTAAATTGCATGTTTTACGAAATTTGACATTTTGATTTTTAAGGTATGTTTAGAAAAGAAGAAAAGAAAAATTCCACAACTTTTTCCTTGTCGGTTTCACATCTTCTCATATCACTACTCTATACGTTTCAACTTTATTTCCTTTACTTCAAATTATTATTCCTATGTCATATCTTTTCAAAAAAATTTCCATAAATAAAATTTTCCATTTTTTCCGAAAATGTCCTTGGGTTTTTTTATTTTTAAAAATTAGAAAAATATGAATAAAATACATGTGACGGCTCATCTATCCCACCATCCCTATTTTTTTTAAAAAAAACTAAAAACTAAAAACTAAAAACATTAAAAAAAACTTCAAATTTATCGAAGACAAGGTGAAGCATACATTTCTATAAAACTAAAAACAATAAAATAAATTTTTTCCGCCGCCAAATTGGCTAATTTAGGAGCAGCTGAATACGACTGCAAGGCGTATTTAAAATATTAACCCAACCCTAACCTAGGCGATGTAAACTTTCATAGCAATTAATATGTGCTTCCAATTAATCTATTGAAATATAAAGCTTGATTTTACAACGTATCTCGATAATATCTAATATTGCAAGCTAGCAAGTTTTTCTCATTTTAAACCTTCTAATTTTGCATATTTGCATTTTAAATCTTGAAGTTTGGCCGTTTGTATTTTTAATTTTAAAAACTTTGGTTTTTTTTTTTTTTGCATTTTAAAGCTTAACGGTGTTAAAAATTGATGTTAATATATACAAAATGGCATAAATATCTTCAAATATTAATTTTTTTATAAGTTGATTATTAGACTTTTTCATTTTGTCCTTGAAGGCATCATCCTCCTTTTTCTAAGCAATTGGGCCGGATGCCAATGAAATGATGAGGCTTCTGAACTATCAATGTTGATCTTTTGCATGTAACAACCGCAACAATGCAACCACCGCCACCGGGGTATGCATATGCAGCATCCTTGTACAATGTCACGGGTTCGAACATAGCCTCGCAGTGGTATTGTTGTTAGTCCTCTTATAGTGTACGAAGGTAGTGATAGATGTTTCCCTAAATAGTATGAAAGTATTTACGAAAAAAATGAATGTGTCTTATTGTAACATCAGTTGTTAAAGTATATAAAATAGCAATAAAAAACTGCATCAATAAAATGAACTAAAAATTAAACAGAACATTAGTCAAAATTGAATTTTGAATAACTATGATCTCAAATCATGATACAGTACCAATAAGACTAGCCAGCTACGCTGATGTGCGCTGGTACGAAAAGAAAAAAAAAAAAAAGGCCACGTACGCATTGCAGGCTTTAATTTCTTCTTCTTTTCTGCAAATAATAGAAAACGAATCCTTTTTGACTCCAATAATAGAGCGGTCCACAAAACCATTTTCTGGCTCCCCGTTGCATGTGTAGATGTACAGGTTTGTATATGCTATTCTAAGGGTGTAGCCGGTTCAACCCTCAAACCTGAACAATTGACAGGTTAGGATTGAAGTTTTAATCTCTCAAACGGTTTGTCTGATCCAGTTTATTCATTTAAATAACAGGTATAGTAACTATAGTTCATGCCAACAATTTTATTTTTAATTATTTTTTGTTTTTTTATAAACTTGTTAATTTAGATGTATTTAATGTATAAATTAAGTTTTATTATTTTTGGAAATATATTTTTTTGAATTTTTAAATATAGGAGTATTTTAACCATATTAATGGTTAAAGATTACTACAATAACTCTATGTTTAAAAATCTAAAAAAATATATCCACATTTCCAATAATGATAAATTTTAGTTCGTATATGGAATACACATAAATCAACAAGTTTATAAAAAAAGAAAAAGAAAAGTTTTTAAAATATGTTTATTGGCGCGGGCCCAAGTTAACGAGATCGTACCTCTTTAAACAAATAGATTAATCATAAGTTGAGTTCATTAATTATCCAACACATTAACTTATCAACCATAATGGCCATTTATAACCCATAAGATAAAAGAATCAATATTTTTATTGATGTTTATTTTACAAGTTATGTTTTAGTATTGATAATGAATTAATATTTTAACTAAAAGTAAATATAATATTTAATAATTTAAAGAAGGGTGATTTCGTTAGGCCGGCCTTAGTTAGCCCAGCCAAAAAAAAATATTTTTTATTATTTTTTATTTTTTTATAAACATATAGAGTTAGTTGTATTTAATCTATAAATCAAGTTTTACCCTTTTTAGATACTTTTAAGTATTTTTTATTTTTAAACACAGTGAAATTTTCGTAATTTTCTGACTTAGAAATTATGAAAGTCAGAAAATTACTAAAAATGTCATTGTGTTTAAAAATAAAAAATTTAAAAGCATCCGAAAATAGTAAAACTTTGTTTATAAGTTAAATATACCTAGTTCTAGATGTTTATAAAAAAATAAAAAATAAAATTTTTGGCAGGACGCATGGGGGCAACCATACACGTGACTGCACCCGAACACCCTTCTAATTTAAATTGAAATAAACTATCAATATTAGAAGACTTTGTTGATTAAATATGAGTAAATTTTGAATAATTTTATCATTTTTATTTATATTATGGAACTTATTTTCAACTTGTGACCCAAGTTATGTATGTTAAGGTTTTGTGGTGTTTGAGGTTTTTATAAATAGATTATAAATAAATTAGGATTGAAGTTTTCTAAAGGAGTTTTTGCATTGTACCTATATAATTTGAACGAAATTGCATGTATATCATAACTTGTCAAAAAAATGTATATGTACTTAGTTGATTTGTTTAAAACTATAGATATATATTTCTGTTGGGGTCCCTTAGATGGATCTTAAAATTTTTAAGGAAACCATGAAATTGCCTTCGTGTATAAACGCTCCATCTTTTTCCAGAAGGGCACCCGCAAGAGGAATGATATACTTAGCTCACTCTAAAAAATCTATTTAAATTTTTTTTATTGTTTTATAAATTTTTTAATTTAAGTGTATTTAATATATAAATTAAGGTTACATTTTTTTTAACAAAAACTTTTAATTTTTCATAACTATCTTATTTTAAAATTATTTATTCACTTTTTCCTATACAACTACCTTATTTTCTAATCATTTTTCTACACAGTTACTCATACAACTAACCTATCTATTTTAAACTTATTCTCTTTACACTTCATCATTACCTCTGTCATATCACATTATTTTTCACTAATTTAACAACTTTTACACCAAAAACTTTTCATCCAAAAGTTTTATCACTTTCCAAAAACACCTGAGTTTTATCATTTTTGAAGATATGTATATTTTTTAGATTTTTAAATATAAGATTATTTTAGTAATTTTCATCTATAAAAATGACTAAAATGCCTTCACGTTTAAAAATCTAAAAAATGTATACATATATTCAAAATAATAAATTTTGAATTATATATTAAATACATCTAAATGAACAAATTTACGAAAGAAAAACAAAAAAAAAGTTTAAGAAATAAATTTTTTAGAGTCGGCTAAGTAAAGCATTACTTAGCCCATTTAACAGGATTTTGCCTCCGCTTCGCCACTACCATTAGCGTCTCCAACTCTACAAACCGAGCCATTCATTTGAAAATGAATGACAATGCAAAACCGACCAGCAGCCGCCTTAACAAAGCCATCACCACCAGGTCCGGTGAGCCGCAATTGCCACAATTGTTTTCCTCTTCTTCTCTTGATTATGTTTATTACGTGATCCAAGCCGATCAGTGCTTTTCATTGAAACAAAATTGAACCAGATCTGGGGAAATTGTTGTCATCGTTGGCGAGTTCGAGCTCCGTTGTACACCATCTTCTTAGTACACTGTAGATTTTGAGTGCTGCTTAAACAGTGACTGACGAAGAAATTCGGCGAAGGATGAATAGGAGTGATAAATTTACAACTTCATTCACATTCGAAGGAGGACGCCGGAGAAGTTGGTTATTGTTGCCGTAATCAATGGAGATTGGAGCTGCCGGAAGTGCAGATTTCCTTTCCTTTTCTTCCCGTTGACCATTTGAATGGTTTGGATCTTTGGATCAACGGATACTAGTGACGGATCTTGAGCAGATGAGTTTGGGTGTGCGGTAGGATTTGGAGAGATTTGCTGCCGGATTTTTAGGATCGCGGCTACTGTTTGCCGAGATGATGGTGACACCAATATAAATTTTTGCTCATTATATTGAGATTATTTTAAGTTGATTCGATTCCTTGAAAAATATTTATCTAATTATATTTATTTATGTATTAAATATTTCAACTATAATTGTGATAAAAGTTATTTCATATAATTATAACCTAATTAAACTATAAAGTATTTATTCTAAAATCTAAATGTTATATGCATTTACCCATAAAAGTTGAATATATTTTATCTATATTAATTTTATTTGTAAATAATTATAAATATACTAACTTTTTAAATTTATTACATATATACTAATTAACTACGACATATATAAGTTTCATTTTTATTAAACTTTAGATAGTGATTTCATGTAATCTTATTTATTTTTCTTACCTTGATTTTTTTTAACATTACTTTGATTGTTATGTGTAATACTTTAATTGTTATTTATAAATTCATTACGTTTATTATATTTAAAATTATCTTTTAATTAAAATACTAACTTTCATCAAAATAAAAAATATAATATATCATAAAAATATATTCACATGCAAATTATTCATGTTCTAATGTAATAATTTTTAAAATGATTGTTTATCTAAGTGTATTTAATATATAAATCAAGTTTTACCATTTTTGGATATATGTATATATTTTTTTAATTTTTAAAAATAAGAATATTTTAAATACATATATATACATAGATGTTTAAAAATCTCAAAAAAATAGATAAATATATTTAAAAATGATAAAATTTGGTCTATTTGTTAAATACACTTAGATAAACAAGTCCACGAAGAAAAAAGTAAAAAAAAAAAGTTGTTATAAATAAATTTTTAAAGTTGGGCTAAGTGGGACATTTAATTAGTCCGGGCTAAAAGGATCACTCCTCTTGTATAAATCTGGTAAACTTAAAGTTTATATTCACCCAAACTCAATAAAATCCAACCTAAATTACGTCCCCATCTTTCCCACATTCGTGCCTTTTTCGTCGGCGGGGGCGGAGTGCCGGATCACGGATGAAATCTCGATAAGTCCGGCTTCCATGTAAGCAGTTTCAAACAGGAAAAAAAAAAAAAAAAAAAAATTCGGGTCGGACTAAATTATATAACCAACTGATCTAGGTTTGGAGCAAGGGGCTTCGCCGAGTGATTGCACGGATAAACTCTTCGGCAAACCTGAAGGACTGGGCATGACAAGGAATTGATTTGCTTACCCACCCTTCGACTATGAATGAATGATAGCACGCCTACCCTCGAGCCGAAGAAGGCCGACTCATTTAATGAAATGAAGAAAAAATCTTCATAGAAGAGGGGTGGCCAACCATCATGAGATGATCGTACCAAGACAATCTCCTAGATCACCCAACCATAGATAGGCATATCTCCTAAAAGGAGATCTCTAGAGAATGATCGCATATATCTCGTCTAATATAAGACATATTCTATCATTGTTGGACGTCATATAAATATTAATTGACCCTTACTGAGAAAAAGGTCCTGAGAGGGAGATTAGAGGATGGAGCGAGAGACAAAGAAATTGAAGAAAGAAAGAGATTTACGGTTGTCTTCTTCTCAATCCATTCATCTCCCAACATCTGATTCTCTATGAGATAAGTGCGAACTAAGACAATCCACGCTGTAAAAACACTTTTATAATGGCACTTTTCGTCCTCAAGCTCCACTGTGGTTTTTTGGTTTGATCCCACTGATAGATTAGCTTTATTCCATTAAATCAGTTCTTTTCCACGTAAACCGTGTGTGCATTAATTTTGTTAATTGATTCTTCGATGATCTAGACTTTAATTTGGTTAAGATTAAATTTTGGCGAAATTGAGCTCTGTCACTTATGATTAATAGAAAAGTCTTATTTAGGATCATTTTTTAAGCTAAGGGACTAAGTATTGTCCGACTGTATCCACTTTAAAATATATATATATGTTTATCTATAAATTATGAAAAAATACTTAGATCCATCTGCATATATATATATATATTAAAATATAACCATACTTTCTATAATCATGTATTCATATTTTACTGATATTGTCAATGGTTTAGATGTTGAAAATACAAATTTAAAATTGATATTTTCAATGTGAAACTATTTTATTATATTAATTTTATACATTTATAGAGAAGCCTATATAAATTGATATTAGATAAATGACATGGCTTCCATAACAATGTAAATAATATTAAATATGATTAATAGAGTAAATTTTCCAATTACCAAAGTGAGAAAAATAGATGAAGTTGCCACTGAGTATGACATTTGCCTGACTGAGCTAGGCGACGTTGGATGCATAGCAACAACGTTTCTCACGTGGAGCGATAGTGGAGCAGTGATGACCTTAGTTCTCCCTAAGTTTCTGTCAGTGTCTACTAGTTGACATATTTAAGAAACATTGTTGGAAAATGAGAATATTGGTAAGATATTTGTAGAATATTGTTAGAAAATTGTAAGAATATTGTTTGATTATAATAGAGACTAAGAAAGTATGAATATCCGTATAAAATAAATGAATTAATACGAAAGCAAGGTTTCACAGAAGCAAAGCTCAATCAAGGGAAATACGAAAATTTCGGTGAGGTGAGACTGCACTCCTGGTGAAAAGAATTGATTGGACATATTTTTGTAGGGGGTTTAAATTCAATGAAACCAGCACGAGTGAGGTAAAATTATGTTAGGAATTGAATAAAAAATAAAGATTTTATGTACTATAAAATAAAAAATTAAATGCCGGAAAAACAATAAATGGAAATTTTCGCCCCTTTTGTAGGTTCCATTCTATCCATAAATATATATTCCCCAACTGGCTGTTATAAATAAATATTAATAAACATATTGAACTATATGAAAATCCAACAAGTCCGCATTATTTAACATCACTCCTTTTATTATAGCAACAGAAATCATTTCGATCCAAACTTTGGATGAGTTATATTTTTTCGATGAGATTGGATAGGTTATATTTATTTGTATATTCATGTGTAAAAATTAAAATGAATGATTACTAGAACAGATGCTTGCTTTTATATTTCGAAATTTTTTTTACATCTAAACATTTAAGATATAAATTAATATATAGGTTTATAATGTTAACAATCACTTTGACTGAAAGGTTATATATTATAAATATTTAACATCCTCCAAGGTGAGCATGAAAATGTTGAATTTTGAAAATAAATACATACAAAGGGGAATGATTAAAAACAACTTGTTGGAAAATAGGGGCTATCCAACGAGTTATTTTTTAAAATTTATTTGTATTCTTTTGAATGTCAAACTATTTAAAATATTCATGTTATGCATTTAGTTGTGATGAAAAATTTGTGTAATATAAATTATTTTTAAAATATGAAAATTTTAATCATTTCATGTTCACTTCCAAATGATGTTAAATATTTATGCATGTAAGTTTCGAATCAAAGTATTTTTGGCATCCTAGATATATTAATACTTACTTATATTATAAATAGTTTAAATTAAAATAAAATTTGTTAAAGGTAAAAAAAAAAGCAACTAGTTGGAAAACTTCCATTGTCCAACAGGGTTTTCTAGTCATTCTCATATAGAAAAGTTCTTAAAATGTAAGATTTTTAATATCATAACTATATGTGAATAAATTTTATAAATAGTTTATATATTTAAAATATGTTTTTCCATTAAAAAAAAGTATGTTTGAGAACTAACAAAAGAAAAGGAAAGAAAACTTTCTTCCTCTCTTTGCAAATTTTGGTCTAATTTGAAATTTTTTTTGATAGAGGACTAATTTGAAATCTTAACTAGGTAGTAATCGTACTTTTCTTATTACTATCTACATTTTTATATATTTCATATTTTTTTTGCATACAATCACCTATCTATTTTATCCTTAAGAGTTATTTTTGCTCATACTTATAACTTTTTATACAAATTAAAACCATACCTATGATGCGAAATTAGTTGCAAATGTACTGAACATTTTAAAATATTTGTAGTTACACTTATAACAATTGAAATCTCTTATTTTTGTAATTTATGTTATCTTCAGTCAATCCAATTCAATTCACTCATTATATTTATTAATATGTGTTTACTTAAGATCCTTCATTGGATATTTTGATGAACTCTAATGCATAAGATTTCTTTGAAATTAGTCATTGCCCACCCAAGTATGAAATGGATATGATTTTCAGAATCTTAGCTAAATTATTATTAAGCATCATAATAGGTGATTTAGATTTATCAAAAGTATAATAATTTACAAAAAAATGAAGAAGTTTATTCTTGTCATAAGTATAGCTATGAATATTTTTAATATTTATAGACATATTTACAATAACTTTTACCTCAATGGTACAAGTGCGATTTGTGAAAAAGTTATAGTTATGGACACAAATAACTCTTATGTTTATTATTTTCATATATCTTTATCATATCATACCACTCTCACTTTCTTTTATAAAATTTTCTACTCTTTTCTTCATCCGATGTTGTTGTGAATTATATACAAAAAAATTTGCTTATGAAAAAAAATCACTTTCATGTAACCTCAACAATTTTTCTCACCTTAATGATTAATAATAAGTTCACTTCATCTATTACATTTCACATTATTGATATTATCATGAAAATTGCATTATTAACGAATATCATTGTACATTATCCCATTTACAAATTACAAATGTGCAAAGTTATTGTAATAAAATAATTTGATACTCAATATTAGTTTCAAAATTGCATTTTTAATATCCAAATCATCTAAAATATCATAGCTGTGTGAATAAATGATTCTACAAAATACTTTTATATTCTAATGCACATGTGAATACACTAATCATATTCATAATTTCACTATTTATTAGCAAATCTAATTGTGCACATATTTTTATTTGTATGAATTTTAGTCTTTTAGCTAAATAAATGTGTTAAATACAATAGATAAAATAAAAAATTTCATCTATCATTAAAGTTAAAAAAATGGATCAAGTTATATGAAACATTAGTTGGATTCATACTATACATATACAATTAAAATAATTTTCCTATTCGTTATCAATAATAATAATAATTTTCTTATTAGCCTAGGATAAGTAATGACTTACTTAGCCTACCTCAAAAATTTTATTTAATTTTTTTTGCTTTTTTCCTCATACAGTTGTTTATCTAAGTATATTTAATATATAGACTAAAGTTTACTATTTTTGAATATGTGCATATATTTTTTAAAAAATTTTAAACATATGAGTACTTTAGCCATTTTCAAAAATACCCTTGTGTTTCACTCAAAAAATATCTTTGTCTTTAAAAATATTTAAAAAATATATACATATATTCAAAAATGGCAAGATTTAGTTTATATATTAAACACATTTAGATAAACAAGTGTATGAAGAAAAACAAAAAAATCTTTAAAATAATTTTTTGAAATGAGCTAAGTAAGTCATTACTTAACCACCACATATAGGATCTTCATCTTTTTCTTATTATATATACAACTAAAATATTTTTTCTTATTATGTACATAGTGAAGGAGAGTAATATGATGCATAGCCTGAATTTAAATAGTAACATAAAAAATGTAAAATCCAAGAGAGTACACGTTGACATTAGAATTGTAATTTACGGGGAGTGTTTATAAAAAAATTCAAAACTTTTCGATCTAAAAGTTTTTACTTTTTATAACTATCTTATTTTTTAATTATTCTTCACTTCTTCCTATATAAGTACTCTACTTTTCAATCATTTTTACATAACTACTCAAATATCTAACATATCAATCTTAACTTTATTCTTTTTACTTTTTATTATCATCTTCATTATATCACGTCATTTTCTGTCGATTTAAAAAAATTTTAACTAAAAAATTTTCATTAAAAATTTTATCTCTTTCCAAACACATTCTTAATCATAAACATAAGAAAATGTAAAAGTATTTTTCTTCATTTAGAAGGTTATAATGTTTACATTAGGTAATTTAATTTCATGCCCCACCGAGTATTATGATCGAAATATGAGTTTGCTTCTTCTTCGAGTCTTTGACTTTCTTTTCTGACAGATGGCTTGAGCTGGTTTGACTTTTTGACTAGCAATAGCAAGGCCGCTCCTCTCCAACCGAGGGAGCGGATTGAGGTTGTACGCTCGTGAACGTGAATTTTGATTTTGACCTGACAAGGACAGATAGAAAAGTGCTATAGTAAATTCTTTGAAAATTGTTTGAATATTATAAATCAACCAGAATAAACTCATAAAGTTAAAATAAATAAAATAATTATAAAAAAAATAATTAGAGTATAAAGTTGAAGTTGAAAAAATGGAGTGGATGAATGTTAGATCATTTCTGCGAGAATAATCATACTCTAAATCAGGCGACAGCGGGAGAATGTTGGCCCTCCTTGCTCCTGCCACGTGGCCCCGCCTGCCTTCACTCCTCCCACGTATTGACAGAGCCTCCCTAGGTGGCACACCACAACATTCCCACTGTTCCCTTGGAGCAGCGAGGGCACTACTGATCTATACACACACATGAGCACACATTGAGGAACATGATTAATACATACTCATAAATATGGCTCGTTTTCGTGAAACTCTTCTTCTGTATAATTCTATTTATTTTTAATATCTTGATGATTAATACAAATCTACTATATCTATGCTCTATCGGCAAATGTGTGAAATCATTATAATAAAATGATTTGATATTAAAAATTAAATTTTAAGTAATATTTCAAAGTCTAAACTATCTAAAATATAGATATAATGTAGATAAATGATTCTATAAAATATTACATTCTATTACATATGTGAATAAATTTAAACATTTTTCTTAATTTACATATGAATATATCTATCTACATATTTAATTTGGATAAACTTGATTTTCTAGCTAAATAAATAATGTTGAGTATAGTAAATGAATTAAAATTTTTATCAATCAACAACACTTCAAAAATGAAAGGGTCACCTGAAATTATTTCTATATAATCTAGGTACATAGAAGCGAATGTATATGTATTAGAGAAGTCATTTTTCTTAGGGTTAGGCATCACTTTGTGACAAAGATGGGTGAGAAGCTCTCTCCCCACATTTTAAAAAATGATTTTACATCTCAACTGACTAATTATCTTATTTTTCTATTTTATCTATATATTTTAATCATTTTCTTACGTAACTTCTTTATGAAATTACTCATATCATATTATATCACTTTTAGGCTTTTCGTAAATATTCACTTGTCCACCTTTTACCACTCTCCCCATCCACATACACGTTATCAAACAATGTCAAAGTTTCTTCAATAATCATGGTGGGGAAAAAGAATTAGCCAAAGGATATTTTGCATTTATTTTACATGATTCGAGACAAATCATTTATAATATATGCAAGCTATATTTGCAATATTATCGAAAAATGACAAGGGTAACTTTAGAAAATTAAAGGACATAATATCACTCAATTGAGGTATTTTTAAGATCTAGTTGTAAATTCAAATTTTGTTTCCTTAGCTATTAGTTTGATAATTTAAATTTCCCTAAATTTAAACTTCTTAATAAACGAGGGGTGAAAATTTTCTTTTCTTTACCATTCTTTTTGATGAGTTTTCTTTACCATTTTATGACAAAAAGGAAAATATGAAAAAATTTTGCATCCATTTTTTTAACCTTTTAAAGTGATTTGATATCTTAATTACTTAGCTACCTTTTACAATAATTTTTCTATTTTCCATGCAAGAAAGTGAATTTTTTTTTAACATCTTAACTACGTACTTAGCCACTTTGCAAATGTCATTGTCTTTGTTTGGAATCATGTTTCCATCTTTTCGTATAAATAATCTAAATATATCATCTTTGTTTATTTTAATTTTAGTCATTAGTTTTTTAGACTGTACATCATTAATTAATGCTAATAATTTTTCTTTTTCATATTATTTATTTTAATTATCAGTGTCTGTCTTTCTATATAAAAAAGTGTCTATTTTATATATTTATTATCAAAAGATGTTTAAATTTTGAAAAAGTAAAAGTTTCTTATTAAATAATTTTTCGTATAATGAATAAATACAAATACATAAACATAATAAATTATTTATTTTAAATACACAAATAAAGGTGGTGCATGGATGTGTCCATGCATCCCGGTGCATTCGATCATTACTTTTTTCTATCTTTTTTTTTTCCCCATTCTCAACTAACTCTTCTGATTAGAAGTTGCATCCAACCCTTCTAATTAGAAGTTGCGTCATTGTCAATTTTAGCTTCCTTTGCATGGTTCAAAGTTGCATATGTAGGATACTTGACCGATTACATGCTTGGATACTTTAATACTAATTGCGTACCCAAGACAGCTTCCAATTTCCATCTGCTCCCACTGAGAATGGCGTATTAATAGATGTATATATACCAGCGTTTGATTAGCCGTCTATTCAAAATATCCTTCAGCCACTGGGCATTTGCCCCTCTGATCGCTAACGAGGCAATAGTGTCATACATCTCCAATCCTAGGTATGTAGTATGTGTCCCCCTTTGTCATGAAGGTATTCATATGGTTGTTCTCCTCAAGTGTGAGAGTATTTATGAGATGTTTTTCTAAGTATGAGAATTGCTAAAGGCCCTAATTTGTAATAGTAAGTGTTACTGTGTGTATAATACTCAATAAAAATAATTGTCTTCACCGATTAAAAAAATAGCCTTCACCAATTTGACGCGATTCGGATGGGATTTTATATTTATTCTAACCTACTGAATATTCCTTGCTGAAAGAGAAATCCGAGAGAAAATCACGTCTCCAAGAAAATCCAAAGATGAGCATCCCCAGTCTGCGGGTCGCATTTATGTTTGGAGATGTATCAATTTGAATTCCTGCGTCTCATTAGCTTGGAATGTCCAAATTCGCCTCATGCTCGTTGTACCTACTGGTAATTAATTAATGGAAATGGCAGCCGTGGGCTCAAGCAAAATTCCTTGCCACCTTATCCTCTACGAAGCAGTCATTGATAGCTAACATTTTAGATGTTCGAGGCAAGGGTAAGTACAAAAGTGCAATTCGATTGGGTCGTCCGGGTTCGAGTGATCAGGTTAACCCGAACCGATATAATTCTCTAAACCTGCTCTAATGCAATTCGATTTTAAGAATCTTACTGCTAACTCATTAGCAAGATTAATTCGGGTTGTATTCGGGCTAAATTCAGATATGTTTATTAGTAGAAAACAGGATCCTTTCAATGAAGGTAATAATAATGTTCTTTTTTCTACCAAAAAAAATATGTGAATAAGATGTCTCATGATAATGGAATACGCTGAAATCCGATACACAAATTTTCTATGATGATCTTGGGTGAGTTTTGTAAGAAATAAAACAAATGTGGATACAAACAATTGTAGGAAAATTTTAAAAAAAGTGACTGTGGTATGATATAATGAGAGTAATGACCAAGAGGAAAGATAATAAAAATAAAATACATATGATAGTCAAGTAAAAAGATGTAACAAATGATTAAATTGCAGGTATACAATATAATAATAATAAATAGGTTAGATAACTACTTAATATGTTAACTCATTTGAAAATGGTGTGTGAAGTAAACATTTTTCTTTTTTAATAAATAATAAGGGTGTGTTTGTTTGCACAAAAATTTTCAAATTAGAAAATTTTAATCTCTATAATTATCCTATTTTTAATTATTTTTCATATATTTCTATACAATTATCCTATTTTTCGATTGTTTGTATGCAACTACCATACAACTAACCCGTCTATTTTAATTTTATAATCTTTTCTTCTTAACATCACCCTATCGCATTACATCTTCTCTCATTTAAAAAAATTTTCATCTAAAAGTTGTAGTACTTCTCAAATATACCCTAAAAAACTTCTTTTGTTAGCTTAAGCTAACGGATTTCCTATTAGCCTGACCTTGGGCTAATTTTTATATATTTAGTTTTTATAGAAATACAAAGGGTAATTTGCAAGTATACCTACATAGATTGGTCGAAATTGTAGATCATGTAGTTTCACGAATTGCATATTACCCCACATAGTTTCACCAAAATTACATATAGCCCCCCATATTAACAGCTACCATTAGATAGATGGTAGTGGGACATTAATTAATTATTTGATTTCCAGTAACCCACTTACACACTCTTCCAAACTGCTGTCAGATTCTCAAAATTGAATAGATCTGAGCTGGATCGGCATCGGCATCATCATCATCGTCGTTGTCTTCTTAGTCGTTGTCAATGTCTTTGTTGTCGTGATGGATGGCTTTGATAACTTCTTCCCAAATCTCTCTGTTCTTCAGCTGAAATTCTTTTAGCATCTCCTTCATCGCCTCCTCCACCCTCTTGCTCTTGTCTATTGTGGCCATGTACTCTTCTAACCCATTCCCGACCAATGAGTTTGAGGCTGTTGAATAGGTTCCATCATAATTAATCTTGAGCCCGCCACCAATGTCGATGACATATATTTTTATACCGAGATGCTCAAGCTCGCAATAGATCTGTGCAACCTCGCCCACATTGTTGGCATGGATATTTGAGATCTAATGTGGAAATGTAAGAGTTGGAGGCAATCTAGCATTTGGAATTTCTCTAATGCTTAAGATCTATGAAGTCATCAATCCAAAATTTTCCTTCTCATCTGAAGTTGATCCGAAGTGATTGGAATGCTTGGTCTGGAGCTTTGCTGGCAAGCCTATGACCGGACATTATGGGTGGGAATTGGGGCGAGTGGACCCGTGACCCGGCTTTGACCCGACTTGTTTTGGCTGGATAAAATCAATATACTTTTGATCTAGTATAGGGATGGGTCAGAAAATTTTGACCCGAATTCAAAAATAGGGTCGGGGTGGGTCGACCATGTCCTGACCCGAAGAGTCCAACCTGCCCCAAATATATTAATTTATTAAAAATTATAAGCATATGTTTAAATATTATTATTATTTTCTTTCAAAATTCTTACTTTTTTATAATTAACGATAGAAAAATCAATTTATTCAGAAAGCAATATAAGAATCAATAAAAAGAATTTGTACATATATAACCATTATGTGTAATGGTATATTAACCTATTTTAATAAATTTATATTATATTTTTAAATGTTTTGTTTTCTTAATTATGTGTTTTTTAATAATTAGTGAAATATTGAAGCATATAATATTTAAATTTAGTACAGATATACACTTATGTTTAATAGGTATATAAATTCTTAAAATTATCTTATTTAATCCGTATTTTTTACCCGACCTGCTATCCCGAAATCAGTCCGATACTAACCCGAAAGTTATCCCGGATCCTATTGAAAAACAGTAAGAAACCGACCTTGTCTCGACCCGGTATAAAAAGAGGGTCAAACTCAATTTTTAAAAAAGTAAGGTAAGGTTGGACAAACCTTGACCCGGTGTGACCCGCCTACCGGACATAGGTCGATCTTGCAGTTGACTCAATGATGATATCCAGCTCTTCTTTTGCTTGAAAATAATTATTGAGATTCAGCTTCCACGCCATTGAAGGGAACGAAATGTATCTGCCGTCATGATCAACGTTCGCTTCTGGAAAAAGAAGAAGCCAAGGAGCAAGTCGAGACTTACATGGATTTGGATTTTCAATCGTAGACCAGATCATAGGGTTGTCAGTCGAGGAGGAAGAAGATAGAATCTTTGCCTTCTTTGCTGGCCATTGGAGAAAACGGAGTTGAGGAAGCCAGCGAGGGGACCGCTGGGGGAGATGGGCTGGCGACCCATTTTTAGCTTAATATAGATCTAGGATATTGTCCTCGATTTGGTCTTGATGAAGTTGTCTTGCTTCGATGTCTTCTTCTTATTCTGCTTGGCGACGAAGGGGAGGAGGGCTGTAGATGTGGGTTTGTTGTGTATGGTAGTCACAAGGAGGTTGGATAGTGGTGCGAGTAGGCGGAGTGATGACAAAGGAATTTACTTCAATAAGAAATCTATTTGACTCCCTGCTATTCATTTTCCTCCCACCTACTCCTTATTGAAATAAATTCATCGTTATATAAAGTTTTTCATGCACATCATCCATTCCTCATCCTCCTTAATTTTCGATCTACAAAAAAAACAAGCTCTTTACTCCAAAATCCGAAACGTCTATTCTCTTTCTTTCTACCACTCATCATCATTATCTTTCATTTTCCCTCCTGTGCATTTACGAAGTACTCAACCTCTGTTTCCTACTACTGGGGATGACTTTTGCTGTCGAGCTCAATAGCTACATGAATGAGTAAGATCTCAATGATGACTTCATTGGCATCAAAATCAATGACATTGTCTCTATGAAGAGATTGGCATAGAACACTAGCATAAAGAATGACAGAATCGCTAAAGCATGGGGTAGTTACAACTCCATTACCCATAATCTAAGTATGTTTTTGACTTATGATCAAAACCCAAATTTCTATGGCAATTTAACGATCCATGTCATTGTTAATTTGACGATAATTCTACCTAAATGGGTTAATTTTGGGTTCCCTGCTACAATGAGTGATTGGGTTGAGTTGTATCGAATTCACACCTGGGAATTTTCTTCCCGTGGTATTGATGATGCAGGGAGTAAGTAGGGAAAGAAGACAGGGTTCGTGGTAGGTCTCTCTGTCAACATTGGTTTGTTGGTTCTAGTGGGATTTTGGCCATTTTCATAATAAAAAGGAGATGCAAAAGGAAAGAGCACACTGCTGAGGTGAAGATCATAAGCCAGTTACACCACAGAATCTAGTCTTGCTCATTGCCTAAGCCACAAATGCGGTGGATTCCTCTTCCTCTACCATGCACAACAAAACTGAATGTACTCACATGTGGTGCTCTCTGCTATCCAACTTAGGTTTGAAGAATTACATGAGGGTATTTTCGAAAATTAAATAATTCACTAACATCCTTCTACCTTCCATGTGAGGGCAACTGTTAATATAGGAGGGTCATATGTAATTTTGGTAAAACTTTGTGCGAGTAATATGTAATTTGTGAAACTATGTAACTATAATTAAAATTTCGGTCAAACTATGTAGATATGTATATGCAAATTACCCAAATACCAATGATCAAATGTTATACAATTTTTGGATAGGTGTATATATATACAATTTCGGTTGAAAATGACTAAAATACTTTTAAAATTATTGATTTTTGAAATTCAAGAGAAATATAATTACATACAGATATTAAAAAATTATAAAATTTTAGTGGATAAATACACTTATGCCTGAAGTTTTCTTGAAATAAAAAAAATATACCTATACACCGATGTGCCCCGCTGGCCTAACAAAATCAGAGCACATCTTACAAAGTGCTCTATCTTTGCTCCACTAGATCTGCTTCCACTCTACCGTGCCATAATTCCGTTTACCTCCGGGATCACCGTTCAGAGGAACCCAACTCAACAGCAGCCGTAGGCTGTGTTCCAACGGTGAGGATTACAGTACTCTTCCATCCGTCTCAGGCTACAATTAATTTTCTGTCCAAAAGAACACCGACAGCTGCCATGGGCTTTTCACCTGATGCATTGTTGCCCACCCAATTTTATTTTGGGCCTTAGCTTTTATTTAACCAGTTATATAGAAGCAGTTTTTATGTACGTGCTTATATACGTTTTTAATACATTGATGATCGATGAAAATTTTAATTTATTAATTATATTTAATAGTATTTTCTTAGATAAAAGACTAAGTTTCATCCAAATTAAATATGTGCATGACCCATATTTGCTTAAAATTAGATATATTAATGTGTAAATTAAGAAAAATATTTAGATTCATTCATTTATATATTAAAATGTAATAATACTTGATAAAATCATTTATCCAAATAGTAATGATATTTTAGATGATTTAAATGTTAAAAATACTATTTTAAAATTAATATTTAATATGAAATTATTTTATTATTTTGATTTTATATATTTATATTAAAGGCTCATTATCAATTATATTAGACAAAAGAAATCATTTTTATGATAATATAATTAATGCTAAGTACAATATACGAAATAAATAAAGTAAAATTTATATCAATCGTCAGCTTTCGTCCGAGCATTCCCGTTCATTCTGATACGCGAGAATGAAAAGATGCCAACAATAGCATGCGGCGCACTGGACTCACAGTTACAATTACGCTGGAGTCGCGGAGTCAATATTCATAAATATTATTGCAAAATTGTTAGTTGTGGAAACAATTTTAAAATTATAAAAAGATGAGGGCATAATTATAAATAGCTAAAATATATCTTTTGTGAAGTGGATAAAGTTAAAATAAACGGAGAAGATAATTAACAATAATAAAGAACAAGAAAAAGTAAAATCGTAAATAAAAACATAGATTAATTTGAAACTAAAATTCAAAAAAGAAAACATTCAAGGCAAATAATGACCAGGTTACAACGCCGACATTTATTCCACCTTTTTTTGGCTGACACAGTCCCATGTTTTTCTTATTAAGGATACATTTATTTCTATACAAAACTTTTCAAATCAAAATTTTTTCATTTAAAACTTATGGTTCTCAATTCTTATTATATTTTTTAATCATTTTTTCATATTTTCATTTACAACTAACTTTCTTTTTAATCATTTTTATACAATTAACTTTATAACTAACTTATCTATTTTAATTTTATTTTCTTTACTCCTCATCATTACTTCTATAATATCGCATTTTTTTTCTTTCGAAAAATTTTATACTAAATTTTTTTTATCACTTCTCAAATACACCATAGGTTGGGAAAACAAGAAGAAGATTGGAAGATTTTACATATAAATCCTTCAAGTTGATAAAAATTTATATTTTTGACCATGAAGTTTAATATTGGAAGCAATTAGGTTGTCGAAGTATCAACCCTTTAGCTTTTTCAGATTAACTGACAAAAATGCTTTCCAATCCCCACAAAATATCTTAAATCATTTAGTAAAAATTTCTAATATCCTTTTTTAGCAACGAATTCCATAAACGAAACTCGATGAAATAATGTAATCAGTTTAAGATTTGGATAAATTATTGAAAAGCTATTTTGGTGATACTATATAAAAGTTAATGATGTTAATCTTTTTTTGTTTGGATGGTGGTGAATGCCTTAAAACTAGACATTTTATTTTGGACATGTTTGGATATCACAAAACTTTTTAAATAAAAATTTTTTAATAAATTTTTTTTTTACTTTTTACAATTATCATATTTTAATCAATTTTTCATATTTTTCTATTCAGCAATTCTACTTTTTAATCATTTCTATACAACTATTTATATAACTAACCTATATATTTTAATTTTATTTTATTTACTCATCATTATTACCTCTATCATGTCACATAACTACCAATCTTTTTACAAAATAGATGACGTATGCAAAAATACAAACACATAGGGATATAAAATTATAAAACACCCTAAAGCAACTTTTTGACCATTTAGTTGGAAATCGTAAGACCATAGGGTTTGTTTTGCAAAACTAAAAACCTGTAGGGTTTATGTCATAAAAAATCGAAACACGCACGCTGCGCAGCTACAAGGTCTATTTTGCAAAACTCCCGCTCCTTCCGTTAATCAAGTATGCCCAGCAACACGTTCGTCCGCTCATGCAGCGTGTCGCTCCCTTTCCCCGCATTCGGACAGCTGGTTGATTTTTCTCAAATGATTATTTTTCTCTTGTGGGCCCCACGCTGGCCCCCAAGCATCATGAATCTTGTTCGCGGATGCGGTCGGTCCCTAGCGACCGATGCAAATTGCAAACGCCACTGCTGCGCAACAGTGTATGAGACCTACTCTCTACACCGGCGGCATGCTCCTCTTCATGCACAGAATTTCCGCACCTATCGGTCTCAAATATCAATAAAATATTAACGGTTGCTCCGTCACCGTCTCTTAACTTGTAATGGTTAAACTATCTCATTCCCTCGAATTTTCCTACCCGTTTAAATAAAATTTCTGAATAATTGGACGATTAAAGCATGCAGCAAGCTTACGCTGAGTGCTTGCGTATCATCTCTTCAAACCCCACCACCAGGAAACCGTCCTGCTTACCCTCCTCATATCCTTCCTTTGCCTGCCTTTGCCCTGAAGAAGAAGGAGAAGAGAGGAAGGAATGCAGCAGCCGATGGGCCCCATGCCTCTCTAGTACGTGCTTTGAAAAAAACGCTTCTTCTATCCTTCTCAAATTCGCCTGCTACAAACGCCAGCATACTTACTTCTCGCGCTCTGCTCTCCTCTGCTCTGCTTTGCTGCTGCTCTCTCGCCCATTTCCTTACTCGTTCTGAAGCTCCAGACGAGCAATCCGCATGGCCGGGCCGTTCTGAAGGGAGAGAGCCGACGCCATGGCTTCCTTCAATTACAGAAACGGCGCGTCCAAAGCTGCTCAAAAGACGGACGGCAGAACTCTATCTCTGAATTCCAATGCCAAGCCCCTCGCCAAATCCAAGCCTTCCACTGCTTCCGCTGCTGCAGCCGGACAACGCCGCAGCAGCACCCTTGCTTCACTCGGTGGCGGAAAGGAAGACGCAGCCGGTCAGTTCTCTCTCATGCTTCTTGCATTCTGTGTTTTTCGAGCAATCTTATGAGGTTTCGACAGATCGGGTTCGCTTTTGTGCTGAATTGTGTTTTTGAGGACTTGGATTTGTTGTTCCGGATGGCTGAATTTTGTGGAATTCAGCCTATGGTTGCATTTTTTTTGGCCGTACTGAGTTTCGGAATAATCCGAAATTTTGGCTTGAAAGTCGCCGGTTAGACATGGCTTGCAGCTGGTAAGTACTCAGACGGTGGCGATCTGATGCGTTGGAAAGGAAAAGGAGGAAAAAGCACATGTATTGGTATTGATTCTGTCATTTGGTGTACTCTATTTTTAGAGGGTGCTTAACTTGAATTTTCAGTGTTTGGGTGATTGGAGCTACGTAGTGGTTGAATGGCTGGAACTGTCTGATGCTGGGCAGAGATGCTGAATTTCTGATTGAGATTGTTGGCAACCATCTGACGTTGCACACTGATCCATATTGTCAGGAATCCTACTTCTAGACTTTAAAGTGATGATCATCAATATTACAGTGAGGATTGTATAATAATTGAGTTTCTTTCTGTGATCATAAACCATGGGCTATCGTTTTGAGAGTGTGGACTAAAATCCATGCATGATGCTGTTGGACGAACTCAAGGAATGGTGTAGAATGAACTCAAAGCAGCCTGACCATTGTCCATATTGGAATTCAATTCCTACTCATATTCATATAGGAATGAGTCCTGCCAGCCTCCAGCTTTTCTACTGTTGTTCCTGACAAAAATTGAGCAAAGGGGATACATGCGGTGATAACAAAATATACTACCAAGATCCCAAATGTGAGATCAAGATCAATGGATTCATCATAATTAGAAGAATTCCAAGTACAATAATTTTAATGATTATCTAATCACACTTATTGGGCTATGGTCTATACTTCTGCATTTCCTGGAGATATATCAACACTTGGAATTCAGACTGATTAGTGGTTTTGGTAATTGATGATATTCATATCAGTTAGATGTGTTTTATGAATGATATTGTTCTCATTTTTTGGTTCAAACAGTTTATGTCTTGGTCTGTCATCAAACAGGTCATGCAATCAATTAGGAAGCTCTTTTTAAAATTGGATATATTTCTAGGGTAAGTAAACTTAGTAATTAGAGTTTGGGCAGAAGATGAACCAAATTCATGTAGTTTTTGAAATGGTGAAACAATGGCTGATAGTTTAGGATCTCAATTTCTCTTTGCTTAAGATGCTTCTTTTAAATGCTTAATAATTTTAAATGAAAAGTTGGACTTATCAAATTGTTTCGGCCACGGCAGTTTATACCACAAGCACATCAGGCCATTCAAATTGATCACGTGAGAAGATGATCAAAGTGGTAAAAGTTGAGTCCATTTAAACAATGGAGTGGTGATTTATGACAGTGATTAATGGGGATTTGACTTGCAGTGATTGCCAAACTCGTTTATTTAAATGATGCGGCAAGTTCTACCCTTTTGGAAGGCTAGATCTGGAAAGGGCTTAGTTTTAGCCATCCCAGTGTCAGTGTTATTTGCTACCCTTTGAATGCTTGCAAATGTTCTGGTTGATGGTTTTCTCGCAGATAACTCAATGCAATTGCAGCCGTCAATCGCTTTGTGCGTCTCATCTTCTGAGATGCAGAGGCCAAAATTACATGTTTAGTGAAGCGCACCACTTTGCTTTCAGGTGGTAAATTTCACTTGCCCATGTTGGGTTATTATGGCAATTGAACCTGCAGCTGTTCTGTGTGGGATGGGTTTGCTGGATGTCCAATTATTGGGAATTCGGACCAATTATCATATGACCATTGCATATGACTATATGCAATCCTCAGTTTGGTTGGTGTTCAAAAAAACTGTACAAGAACTTGGTTGATTGAGAATGTATTTTATTTGCCTAAGCTTCAAGAAATTTTACCAGGAGTTGACCAGCTCATCTTGATTAAGCTAAAGACTTGTTAGGCACAAACGTATGGGAGATATATTGGAGTGAAGAGTAAATGAAGAATCTGAATGAAAAGATGAACATAAAAGATACTCTAATAAGAAATTTTTTGTGAATGCGTTTTCTATGCATTTGAAATTTACTTCTTAATCATAATATCAAATTATGGATATATGTTGGCTGGATTTTTTTGTTTTTAATCGATTGTGAAGTTCCTTTTATTGTTTGGTTACTCACCAGTTTCTGGAAGAGTTCGAGTGGCCGTAAGATTACGACCTCAGAATGCAGAGGAATCGGTTGCAGATGCTGATTTTGCTGACTGCGTAGAATTGCAGCCAGAGGTTTTTACTGTTGCTTTTCTGCTGTTGCTTGTACATGTCATCTTCTGAAAATTTATGACCTAATCTGCAGTTGGTTTAAACTCAGGTGAAAAGGTTAAAGCTCCGCAAGAACAATTGGGATTCAGAAACATATGAGTTTGATGAAGTTTTCACAGAATTTGCATCACAAAAACGTGTCTATGAGGTTGTTGCAAAACCTGTTGTGGAGGTACCATGACTCATGTCCTTAAATATGTACTGTATTCTTTCTAGCAAAGCTTTAGGTTGCATGTTATTTACTATTGGTTTCTTTTAAGACATCAATTATACTAAATAGTGATCAAGAAACACATTTTTTCAGTTATTCAATATTTGCAATATTGCATGTTGGTTTTTGCATCTTTTAGGTAAGGTAGCTTACTGTAAGGAACTCTGACTGTGGAATTATCTTTACGATTTGTGTATCGATAACAATCGCTTCATCCCTAATTGCTTGTTGCTTCCCCTTTTTTGACCTTGGCATCAGAAGCTTTGACTATTATTCCTTTTCTTTTTCTCTTTGAACGGTGGTAGCTTATTTTTCAGTTTCCAGCATTGCCTATCTAAACCTCCATTTATTAAAATAAGAAGAAACATAACTGTTACATCTTTATTAAAGAAATGTACTGCCATTTCCTGTTGAAAAAAATTGATTAGGGATAGTTCCACACATTTTGCTTTTAGAGTGTTCTGGAAGGTTACAATGGAACAGTGATGGCGTATGGACAAACTGGCACTGGGAAGACTTTCACTCTTGGACGACTTGGAGAGGAAGACACTGCAGCACGTGGCATTATGGTCCGATCAATGGAGGATATCCTTTCAGCAATTTCTTCAGAGACAGATTCTGTGTCAGTTTCCTACCTGCAGGTCTTGAATCAGGATGCTATTGCTTTTTTCTTATTATATTTTCTTTGGCTTCAGCTTGTGAAAGACAAAAATTCCTTTGCTGAGGCATATTGGGGGAGTTTCCAATATCTGATATGCTTTTTTGTCTTTATTATGCCCAGCTTTATATGGAGACTATCCAGGATCTTCTTAATATAGGAAATGATAACATACCAATTGTGGAAGATCCAAAAACTGGAGATGTTTCACTTCCAGGAGCTGCATCTGTGGAGGTCAGAGACCAAAGGAGTTTTGTGGAGCTGCTTCGACTGGGAGAGGCTCACCGGGCTGCTGCTAACACAAGAATGAATACTGAATCTTCTCGAAGTCATGCTATTCTTATGGTATTGACTAAATCAATATCATAATATGTAGGGCTCAAATGGCAGGAATTTTAAATGATGTTTGTTTGATCTCTTGTGATGAAACAGGTACAAGTTAGGAGGTCTGTCAGGGGAAGGCATGACAGAGAGGCAGCCATTTCAAATGAAAATGGCAACAGTTCACCCTTAAGCAAGCCACTTCGACCCCAAATTGTTCGGAGGAGCAAGCTAGTTGTAGTTGATCTTGCAGGTTCAGAGCGTATTAATAAATCAGGTATTATCAAATGGAAAATTCCATGTCCCAGGTGTTTTTATTCTGCTCTCTTCATGCACCTTATTTGCTTTAAACTATAGTGTTGGATCTGCCACATGGAACAGATTCTGTTTTGCTTGTGTCTTAGGTGAAAAAGAGCTGCATTACAATGAGTTCCTTTATGATGTGTTTGGGACAGGGGAAAATATGTGGGAAAGAAAAATCTATAACTGTGGATGAAAAGAGAAGGAATGAGGTAATATGATAGGGATTAATGATTAGAAGTAAAAGAAGCTAAAATGGAAAACAGAGTGAAGGATGGGATGTGATGTGATATGATATGGATTAATAATTAGAAATAAAGAGAATAGAGACAAATATGTATGGATTTTTTCTCGACTCTTTGTAAAAAAAAGATGGAGGATTGTGATAGGAAAGATGGTCTATAATGAGAAAAATTAGGGTTCTTAGGTGGTTATATCATTAAAGCACATGAAAAAGGTTGAAAATTTACCCATTTTTCCCCACTTCCAAATGTAGCATGTCTTGATCATTCAAATACAAACTAGGGTGCAACCAGGGTCAGGTTTAACCTGAACCTACCAACCTGACCCTGAAAACCAGGTTTCGAATCAAACCATTTGGACTAGGGTTTGTATGAACCTGACCAAAAAGAAAACCCGAAGACAGTACCAACCTTAACCCATGCTTATTACATATATTTTTAATGTATATTCTCATATACATTGACATATACTTTATATTTAATGGGTTATGATCTAATACAACCCATGTGTATTCTGTGCGCAGCCCTTTGCTTTTTCAATTCAAAATTTTTTTTAATCCAAACCATTTGTAAATTTGTATGGTTTATTATGCAAAAAATCACATATATTAAAAATCACAATGAGTTCCTTTATGATGTGTTTAGAAAAAGAATGATAGAAGAAGTTAAATGGGACACACAAGAAGATGGAGTAGAATCGATGTGGGATAAAATGACAATTAACATAAAAGAAGTAGGACAAAGTATTGTAGGTGTATATAAAAATCGTAGATCCCCACATAGAGAAACTTGGTGGTGGAATGAAGATGTCCAAAAAGCTATAAATGATAAACAAGAAAAGTTTAAGACATGGCAGGAAAATAAAAATGATGTCAACTTACAACAATACAAACTATCAAAAAAAGCTACTAAAAAGATTATTAGTGATGCTAAACACAAAGCTTATGAGAGCCTATATGACAGATTAGGAACTAGACAAGGTGAAAAAGATATTTTTAAGTTGGCTAAATTAAGAGAAAATAAGGGCAAAGATTTAACACATGTTAGATGTATTAAAAGTGAGGACCAAAGAGTTCTAGTCAAAGATGATAATATTAAGGAAAGATGGAAAACTTATTTTTATAGTTTACTAAATGATACCCCACACGAACAATTAACATTAGATGTTAGTCTAAATAGGGAAGAAAATAGGAATATCAGTTATTTCACAAAAATTCGAATATCTGAAGTAAAGGAAGCTCTAAGGAAAATGAAAACAGGAAAAGCTTTAGGCCCAGGTAATATACCAATTGAGACATGGAAGTGCATGGGAGATGTAGGTGCAACATGGTTAACAAATCTTTTTAACAAGATTATAAAAACGAAGTTAATGCCAAGTGAATGGAGGAAAAACATTATAGTTCCAATTTATAAAAATAAGGGAGATATTCAAAATTGTGCAAATTATCGTGGAATAAAATTAATGAGTCATACTATGAAATTGTGGGAAAGAGTAATTGAACATAGACTAAGACGGGAAACTAATATATCTGAAAATCAATTTGGTTTTATGCCAGGAAGATCAACTATTGAAGCTATTTTCTTACTTAGACAACTATTTGAAAAGTATAGGGAGAAGAAAAAGAACTTATACATGATTTTTATTGATTTAGAAAAAGCTTATGATCGAGTACCAAGAAAGTTAATATGGCAAGTGATGAGGAAAAAAGGAATTAATGACAGATACATTGATATTATTAAAGATATGTATGAGGGAGCTGTTACAAATGTGAGAACCATTAGTGGAGATACTAATGTCTTCCCAGTTAAAATAGGTTTACATCAAGGCTCAGCCTTGAGTCCTTACCTTTTTACCTTAGTAATAGATGAAATTACTAGACATCTCCAAGAAGAAGTACCTTGGTGTATGTTATTTGTAGATGACATTGTTCTAATAGATGAAAGTAAAGAAGGACTAAATTTAAAATTGAATAGGTGGGTAGATGCTCTAGAATCTAATGGTTTTAGAATTAGTCGCACAAAAACTGAATATATGAAATGCAATTTTAATAATAGTGAGAACCCGGATGATGAACCAATTAAGATTTTAGATCAAACAGTAACAAAAACTAATCACTTTCGGTACTTAGGATCAATAGTTCAAGAGAACGGGGAAATCGAGAAAGATATAATACATAGAATTCAAGCAGGATGGAAGAAATGGAGAAGTGCGTCAGGAATTTTATGTGACCGTCGAGTTCCAGTCAAATTAAAAGGAAAATTTTATAAGACTGCGATTAGACCTGCTATGCTTTATGGGGCAGAATGTTGGGCAGTTAAAGAGCAACATATACAAAAAATGAGCGTAGCGGAAATGAGAACGTTAAGGTGGATGAGTGGTAAAACAAGAAAAGATAAAATTAGGAATGAAATAATTCGAGAAAACTTAAAAGTGAGACCAATTAATGATAAAATGAGAGAAAATAGATTAAGATGGTTTGGTCATGTTAAAAGGAGGCCTGAAGTAGCACCGGTTAGGAAAACAGAGTTTATCCAAGTAGAAGGTGGTAGAAGAATGAGAGGAAGACCCAAAAAAACATGGATGGAAGTAATTAAACAAGATTTAAAAATATTACATATTACTGAAAATTTAGTCTTAAATCGCCAAGAATGGCGTAACAGAATCCATGCAGCCGACCCCACATAGGTGGGAAATGGCTTATGATGATGATGATGATTCTATATTTTATATCTCTTTTTTTAAATTTTAATAGTTTTATATTCATTCTCAAAAGGTGTTAAATTTTTTAAACATATAAGCTTCCAATCAAAGTGATTTTTGACTTCATAAATAAATATCTGTTAACGAAAATAATAAATTTCTTAGATTTAAAAATCTGTTTTTAAAATTAAAAAAGCAAAGGTTGCATGGACATTCATTAGATCGGAACATATATTTAATATACACCATAATATATTTTTAAATTGACAGGTATAAGTTTGAGTAATGTTTCAATGTCCTGATATATTGAAATTTCAATGCACTAGGGTGCAAAACCTATTTTTTTAACCTTTTTGAAATTTTTTTATAAAATTGTTAACCTAAGTGTATTTAATTTATAAACCAAGTTTTACCATTTTTGGAGATGTGTATATACATATTTTTAATTTTTTAAATAGAAGGGTTTTATCCATTTTTAAATGACTAAAATCCCATGTGTTTTTAAAAAATAAAAATACATATATACGCATCTCCAAAAATTGTAAAACTTAATTCGGAAGTTAAATATATCTAAATTAACAGTTTTATAACAAGATTTTCAAAAAAAAAAAGAAAAAATGGGTTTGCACCCTGATGCTTTGAAAAATTCCTGTATAAGTTTAATATGCACTTTCTTGTATACGAAATCTTCTAAGATACTTATACATGGAATCACATCTAATGGTTTTGAAATTAGAAATATTACTATGATAAACCATTTAATAATCTAAGGCATATTATAAATTCACTCAAGAAGTCGAGATTACATAATGTTATTTATATTTTTAACATTGGTAAGTCTATGCTTGATTCACTAACTTTAATAAGGCTTGCAACACATTTGTTGATATTTAATATGATTAAATTGAAAAGTGATTTAGCACTCTTTGATAAATAATTATTATTACTAAAAGATTGTAAATTAACGCTGTAATATACTTCAAATATCAATTTATTAGTTTGATAATATGATGCCTTGTTCAATAAAATATGAATAAACTAGTGCTTTGTTCAATAAAATATGAATTAGTTGTAATTTGAAATGAAATAACATATAACTCAATGTTCAATCCAAATTCAAACTTGAGACTCAACCCAAATTCCAACAGAAAACATGCATAAACTTGAATTCAGGGAATAAAAGTACAACCTGACATTTCACCGCTATTACAAACGTATCAGCAAACAGCAAACTGGTGCCTTGTGTGTGTGCACATATGTTTTTTTTTTTTTTTTCCTGTTAGTATTAGGAACAAATAATGTGTTGCTGGAGTATTTTGGCTTCTCAAGGGCTGCATTGATGATTAGGTAAATGGAAATGATTTCATTTTTAAGCAATTTAGTTTCATGGCCCACCAAAACTTTACCAATGTAATAAATACATTCTCAACTAGGGTTCATTTAGCAAGTGGTGAAAAAAAAAAAAAAACTTTCTCACTCCTTTCTACACAGTTTTTTATATGAGTTTGTATCTTAATTATCCTACTTTTTCTATTATTACATTTACAATCCAATAATTTTTTCAAAATTTTCCACACAACTACCTTATTTGTTTTATCGTTATCCTCTTTACTTCTAATTATTACTTCTATCATATCACATAATTCTCTCACTTTTCAAAATTTTTCCCCACTTCTTTACATCATACCAAAAAGACACTAGATATGTATTTTTAAATACATTATTCATTTAGATCTCAGAAATCAGTCTGTTAGGCAATTAAAGCACGTGATTTCTTCAAAATTTCATATGAATGGACTCCTTCAGATCGTTCTATTAGATAAAATATGATTTCTACAAAGCAGAGGTACTGTGCATAGTGAAAAAAAAAAAATTAAGTTACAGATAAAATATGATTTCTATAAAGTAGAGGCGCTATGCAGACTGAAAAAAAATTCAAGTTTTACTCCATACCTTGATTTCTATTTTACCAAGCATATCTGGGAAATCCTATTGCTTGAAGGTTGAAGTGAGGGTGCCTGAGAAAAACAGACAACTAATATTTCATGTTCACATAGATAATACATCAGCAGTGCAGGATGATGTGATTCATAAACTGAATAAAGACAAATAGTAGGTTCTTTTGAAATAAAGATAGAAAAGAATGTGAAAATGTAGATTAATGTGGGTATTTAGATGTTAGAGCACCGATCTTTTCAGACCGGTCGGAAATCCGGTGATTTCCGACCGGTCAAAAAATATATTTTTTTAATTTTTTTTTTGAAAATATTTTTATAAACATGTTAATCTAGTTATATTTAATTTATAAACCAATTTTTATCATTTTTAGATATGTATATATATTTATTTCGGATTTTTAAATACAGGGGTATTTAAGTCATTTTAAATATTCTTAAAATGACTTAAATACCCATGTATTTAAAAATCCGAAATAAATATATAGATATATCCAAAAATGTTAAAAATTGATTTATAAATTAAATATAACTAGATTAACAAGTTTATAAAATTATTTTTCAAAAAAAAAATTAAAAAAATATATTTTTTGACCGGTCGGAAATCACCGGATTTCCGACCGGTCTGAAAAGATCATTCGTCTAGATGTTATATATTTATGGAAAGGAGAAAAAAGAGGCTTTTACTTGCATCCGGGAGATTTAAAATAAAAACTGGCTAACTTGAGGCTTCTTTTTTTAATTCGCGCTTGGCAGGAAGTGAGGGACATGCACTTGAGGAAGCAAAGTCTATTAATCTTTCCCTGAGTGCTCTAGGAAAGTGCATCAATGCTTTAGCAGAGAATAGCACACATGTGCCAGTCCGTGATTCAAAACTTACTAGGTTGCTTCGGGATTCTTTTGGAGGTATGGCAATCTTCCCAGGTGGACCATTATTTTCTATGGTTCCTGCATGCAAAGCAGCTTGAGCATAACAGTTCACATATCGTGCTCACCTTAACATGCCTTTCTACGCCAGTATTTAAAACGAGAGAAGTTTCCTCTCCTTTTACATTGTCATTATCATTGTCTGACAATACATATGTTGTTAATATTTTTCTGATAAATAGATAAATTTGTGCTTGTATTTGGCACATTTCCCTCTTGACTTCTATTATATTGTACCAGGCACAGCTAGGACTTCCTTAATTGTAACTATTGGGCCATCTCCACGCCATCGAGGAGAGACAGCAAGTACCATAATGTTTGGGCAAAGGGTACGTTCCGAATTGCAGTTGCCGTCATTCCTTTATTAATTGTTTGTCTGCATTCTTGCAGTGAGTTCTGTTATGTCAAAGAAAATATGCAATGCACACATGTCAATAATGACTGATTATTTCCCAAGAAACCAAGACTAGGTTGACATTCACCTTGAATATCCTTTGTTAAGGACAGTTCATGATAATGAGTTTTTACTCTGTACGGAAAGAAATTTGAGCTATGTGATCAAAATTTTTCAGCTTTGTCTTTCCCTAAATTCTTCTTGGTTCATTTGCCTAGAGACAATTTTGATTGCTGACCTTACTGCTTATTCTTCCTGATCAAATGGATATTCTCTTGCAAAGACTTTGTGAAGGTCGTAGACTCCTATTGATCTATAAATTCATTGTGCAAATTGGTGGGAGTTGGTCTACCAGCAAGGGTTGTTTGACCATAGTCAGGAAATTTAACAGATAATTAAGTGCTTTTGGGCACCATTCTTTATTTGCTGCAAGGGCAGTTAACTTTCTTTTATTCCACATACTCTTAAAGCATTTCAGAAGAAGGGCTTTTCTCATGGCATTTGATGATAACATATTAACATGTAACCCTACGGAACCTTTCTCATGGCATTTGGTGATGAGTACCCTATCCTAGCTACTGTTGTGGATGGGGAGCATGGGGTTCTTTCAAAGTCAGAAACCTCCATGGAGGATGCTCCTTCCTGTGTCACCATCATCTAAGTCCTCCCACTAATTTGATTGACTAAAACTAAACGTTGTGTCATATCACTTATTAAACTGTCAAGAACCAAATTCACCATCTTGTTAAATAGAAGAAAAATCAATGGTTGATGTTAAGAGTTAAAACTTCTTTGTTTTTTTTATTTTTGTGTTATTTTTTATTTTTGTGTTATTTTTTATTTTTTAGAATAGCAATAAGAGTTAAAACTTCTTATGTGTCAAGAAAATAACCATGGAACTTCTCTTTCAAGTTCAGTTCTCTTTGCTAGGAGACCTATGGGTACAAGGGCTGTCAATTATATTAGACATTGGTATTATATTATTCTTGCAATTATGTTGCAAAGAAGAGAACCCCATCTGGGGAGGTAGAATTGTAGAAAGTGAGTGTAGGTGTTTTTTCTCTGGATAACACTATGGTAGCCATTGGAAGCTCTAAGGATGCAATGCTGGTGATTAGTAATTTTGTGATTATTCTCTTTCTGAATCCATTAATTGCCTGCTTGTTGAGCAAGGTTATTTTTGGACTTAGTCAACGTCTATGGAAGAGATCTCAATGAAGGACTATAATACGATTTGCATCATGGTCCAAGGATGGGTGGGCTAGATTCTAGAAAGAGTTCTGAGCTCTTTCCTTTTTGCATTCTGCCTAAAATCCGTGTTTCTATGCTGACTGCCTGAGGATTTTATCCAGACGTCAAGAATCAATCTTCATATCTCTATCATTTCATTAAGCAACCCTAATTATCTACGGGGCAACTGTGGTGAGAATGATTCTTGCCTCTATTGTATTCTGTATATTATTTACACGGAAATTCATATAAATACCTTAAGTTCCAAACATTCAATCAAAGGCGTATAATTCAAACTCCAAACTGACTGAAAAAAAAAAAAGTTTTGTCTGCTAATCTTATGTCTTGCAGGCAATGAAGTTGGAGAACATGGTGAAACTGAAGGAGGAGTTTGACTACAAAAGCTTAGCAAGACAGCTTGATATACAACTGGACAAATTGATTGCAGAACATGAGAGGCAGCAGAAGGCATTTAAGGATGAAATTGAGAGAATAAGCATAGAAGCGGATGATCGGATAATTGATGCTGAAAGAAAATATGCAGATGCATTGGAGGTTGTCAGGCATACTTGTGATCTGAAGAGTTGCATTAATGAATTTTATTTGCAATTATTATGCTTTACCCTTTTCTCTCTTTTCAGAAAGAAAGATTGAAATTCGAGAAAGATTATGTGGAGTCAACAAAGAAGCTTGAGGAACAAAAGGTAGTGAATCAGCAAAAATCATGGGAATGATAGTGTTACTTGACCCCATGGATGGATGCTTGGCTAAAACATGTTGAAATATTGTATTCCTTTCCAAAATTGGCTTTAATTTACATTTACATTTATCTTCTTGTCATCTTATTCATTCAATTGCCTTTGTGCTGTGGTAATTTAGTTGGTATATCACTATTGTATTTGTATTTTCTTTAGTCATTATGTCGACTTTTTACAATTTTTCTTCATTGTCTAATTTTTTACTGTTTTTTCTACTTATATCTGTTTGTTCGCCAATGAGTGATTTTTGATTTATCTTCTTTATTTCTTTTCCCGCCAGATAGTTACCGAAATCTGTCTATCACTATTTCCTTGTTTATCAGGGACATGATTTAATAAAGGATGAAATTGCTGAGATCAACAGAGTGCTTCAAAATGAAATCCAATTGAAAAAGGCTGCTGAAGAAGAGGTTAAGAATCTCAAAAATCAATTGTTGCGGTCGAAAAAATCTGAGGTATGTCCAGTCATCAATGAATGAGCTTCTTTGACATTTTTTATAAGGAGATTTCTGAATATCTCAGGCAGCTGGAAATGCTGAGATTTTGAAGCTCCGAAAGATGCTGGAAGACGAAGCCCATAAGAAGGAAAAACTTGAAAAAGAAATTGGAGAACTGAAAAGTCAGCTATTGCGTTTGAGTGTTGAAGCTGATGAGGTTTGCTGTTTACAGAACTAACATTCAAGCAATATCTGATTCTATTTTACATAGACAATTTATATAGAAAAGGATTATGACATCATGTAGTGATGTAGTCTTGTTCTGTGTGAGAATTGCATGGTAAAGGAATCATTCTTCAAAGAAATTATGCAAAGTTATTTCATGCCCATAAAGATTTTCCTTTTATATCCATTTGAGCTTTTTATTCAATCTCTTAACAGACAAGGAGGAGTTTAGACAGAGGTGACTCAGGAAAACCCTTCACAGGGTTAGAGTCCCTCATGAACCAAGTTAGGCATGCACAACTCAAAGATCCAGGAAATGAACAGAAGGCCTCAATTGCCAAACTCTTTGAGCAAGGTACTTAAAAGCTTTCAGAAGTGATTCCAAATATTATACATTACTTGCGTTTGAGCATAGCTACAATTGTCCTTTTTATGGTGGAATCAATTGGTGTTTCAGTTGGATTGCAGAAAATCTTGTCATTGCTTGAATCAGATGATGTTGATGTTCGGATTCATGCAGTGAAAGTGGTAGCGAATCTAGCAGCTGAAGGTAGCTTAAGTCCTATCCTTATTTCTTCAAATTTCTTCCTTATATATATATATATATATATATATATATATATAGAGAGAGAGAGAGAGAGAGAGAGAGATCCGATCGTGTGCAGTCCGCTGTAAAATGGACCCCACACATGTTATATTGTAATGAAACTTTATACACTCATTTATCTATATATAAATCATACTTTAGACGGTTTAGATGTTGAAAAAACCACTTTAAACTTGATATTTACATTAAACTATTTTATTACGTTGATTTTGCACCATTTTAAGATGGGGACTATATACATGTTGGATTTGGATAAAAATTGGTATGCTAATAAAGTGAACAATTCTAAATACAATGGGTGGAGTGGATTTTCTATTTATGATCAAGTGGGGCCCACAGTGCATGGACTGCACGGTGCAGTCGTATGCACTGGATTATTTCCCATATATATATATGAGTTATATTCAAGTGCAGCGCTGCTGCACCGTAATTGCGGTGCAGTGGCGCTGAAATAGGCCCCACATGATGATTAAATTATAATATGCTCCACTCATTGTATTTAGAATAATGTATTCTATTACCATCAATTTTCATCCCAATCAGATATGTGTATGGACCCCATCTGAAAATGGTACAAATTCAATGTAATAAAATAGTTTGATGTAAATAACAACGTTAAAGTGATTTTTTCAACATGTAAACCATTTGCTATAAAATTTATATATAGATAAATGATTGTATAAAGTTTCATTGCATTCTGATGTGTGTGGGGCTCATTTTTGGGCAAATGTACTGTTGTTCCGGTGCAGTGCCCTCTATATATATATGGAAAATGTTACCGTGCATGCGACTGCAGGGCCCCACATGATCATGAATGGGAAATCCACCCAGCCCATTGTATTTAGAATTGTTCACTTTATTAGCATACCAATTTTCATCTAAATCCAACATGTGTGTGATTCCCTTTTTAAAATGGTGCAAAATCAATATAATAAAATAGTTTAATATAAATATCAAGTTTAAAGTAGTATTTTCAACATCTAAACTGTCTAAAAGATGATTTTCATATGGATAAATGATTGTATAAAATTTTATTACAATCTAATATGTGTGGGGCCCATTTGACAGTGGACTGCTCTGTATTACGCTGCAGCCCGTCTGCACATGAATGAGTCACTCTCTCTCTATATATATATATTGAAGGGTATTTCTGCCTTGTTAAATACTAGGAATTATGCTAAAAATTGTCAAATGGAGATATCAATATAATTATTTTGTATCTACGTCAATTTTATTCCACAATCATTTTCAGTTCTCTCTATAATTTGTCTTTCTCAAACAAATTTTAGTTTTGGGAATCCTACTTGATATGAATCCATGTAGGATACAACTGGCTGAAATGATGTGATATGATAGGGGTAATAACGAAGAATAAAGAGAATAAAGTTAAAATAAATGTTAGATTTATAGATAGTTGTGTAGAAATGATTGAAAAATATGGTAGTTGTATAGGAAGAAGTAAAGAAATAATTACAAAATATAGTAGTTACGGAGAGTGAAAAGTTTTAGTTTGAAAGTTTTTGATGTTTAACAAACACCCCAAAATTCTAAACTCTAACCCTATTTGTGTAAATTAGTTTTAGTTTAGAATTCGAGCTTCCAAGTTTTCATTTGAGTTAGGAGTGATAAGTTTAAAAATTCCTACGAACATAAAAAAAAAAACTAACAAAATATGTAAAATCCTTAAGGATACATGGTAGACTTGGATGATCACAATCTCGAGCAAGTTGAGACTGGTAAACCTATAATATAATACTCGATATAACAAACATGTATTCCGACATTAACATAAATAATTGGAAAATACATAAATTTGCAGAAATGCTGTTTAGGCTATATTCATAATATTTACATTAAATATGAATAGGGGAAATCTTGTTCGCATTTGTGTATGCCTAAACCGGGGACCAACCCTTTCTATAAATCTGGTTCCCAGGGTTTGGGTTCTCAAAAACCCATAATGGTTTTCCAAGTTTTGCTGGCCTGGTTAGTGGGTTCAGGCCTATGGCACACCCATGATTTTGCATTGGACCTTACAGATGAGAATCTAAATTAACAGTGAAACAAGAGCACAATAACATAAGGAACCTAGTTCTTATATTGAGACTAGAGCAAATTACAGCCACTGTAATATAAGTAGCATTAATGTTCATGTGTTTCGGGAGTCATGCAAGTATCACAGTAATTTCCTTTTCCATATGCAAGACTTGCAAGTGCTTCAATTTTTATGCCATGTACACATTATGCCTTTTCTGATTAACAATATGTACTTTATCTGCAGAAACAAATCAACAAAAAATTGTTGATGCCGGAGGTCTTAATTCCTTGTTGATGCTTCTTAGTAGCTCAGAGGATGAAACTATACGTAGGGTAGCTGCTGGTGCAATTGCAAACCTTGCTATGAATGGTAAATCACTGACTTTCTTTCAATGCAACTGGTTCTATGGAGTCTTGATTTGCGCCAAAAATAACATTTTGGTTAGACCTAAACCAAGCATAATATAATCAATATGTATTTATTTCTAATGAGCACACAGGGTGTCCAGTTCACAACTTTTTTCTGGAACTAATACCCTATATTTATTGTTTAAAATGGCCTCAGTTTTTGTCAGCTCTAATGATCCTGTCTGTCTTATAGAAACCAATCAGGACCTTATAATGGCTCAAGGAGGTATCAGTTTATTGTCAACAACTGCAGCTGATGCAGAGGATCCCCAGACTCTCCGCATGGTTGCTGGAGCAATTGCTAATTTGTGTGGCAATGGTAATCTTCTGACGTGCCTTCCAGGAATTTAATTAGATTGCGAATGCAAAATAAGATGTTAATCTCTGGGTAATTCCACATAAGATAGTGGTTCAAATGGTAAGATTTTAAATTGGTGTTATATGGGAACATGAATTTGGACCTGCTCATATGCCTTTCATCGATGATTATTCTAATAATTTAAACAATGATTTGGAACAGATGGCTAAATTGGGCATAACTATTGATGCAGGAAGAGTAGATAAGAATATAGAAAAAAAGAGGAAGGATCTTCGCAAGGGTAAGGATCCTCTCAAGGGTATGAGAATGGAAGAAAGGGGAGGAAATTAGAAGAATTAGGAGAACTGTAGGAGAGCACTAGAAATTTTCAGAGAAATAAAGATTTCAATTAATTACCAAAATAAATTGTTTTACATAAAAATCAATGTCCTATTTATAAGAAAAGATAACTTGGGCAATAAGAAATAGGAAAGGCCATGCAATAGGTAAATTTGTGCAATAATTAAACTTGTGAACTATGCAACCTTGTACAACAAGTGAATTTGCAAACTGAAAAATAACTCAAAATGGAAACAAATACTTTAAATTAATTAACTGTCCATCAAAAAATATTAAAAATAAACCCTAAATTAACATTAACTTCTACAATTGCATATTGTATAGATATGAATTGGGCACAATGGGTGCATGACAACAAGATCTCCATCAAGTTAACAGTATTCACAAATTTAGATTTGCAAAATGTTAGACCAGTCTGGATCAGTTGTCAATGACGTTTTAGTAAATGGGACCAATGTTTGGTGGGTCTTGCTTTGGTGAAACCTAGGTTCCCACAAAAATTTTTGTGTGAACCTCTTGGATCGGATTTACTTTGACGTTTAAATCAGATCCAACCAGTCAGATTATTTAATATCAGTTATTTTATCATGCAACCAAAATCCATTCCAATTGGAATCTTAGCTAGGCTGTAACTACTTAAAATATTTTTATTATGTGCAAATCGTGAAGAAACACTTAAAACTCATTCTTAGATACATTAAATGTTATAATAATTCATAGAATCATCCATCCACACCAAAAGGATGTTTTAACTTTTAAGTGGTTTAGATGTTCAATTAGCAGTTTTTAAATTGATATAAATTAAACATTTTTATTATGTTAATTTTACGCATATCTTGGATGGGGGCCATGCACCTCTGATTTGGATGAAAGTTAGTGTTTCTAATAAAATAAATGATTATAAATATAATAAGTGGAATGGATTTAACATCATCATCAAGGTGGGCCAAAACATTGAACCAATACCACTGAAGTATAACCCATGTTAAGCCACCATACAAGTGGCCAATTTTGGCAACAAGTTAGTTCTAAGTTCTTACTGCCTTTGCAAAGTCTGCTGATTCATTGAACTGTTCTAAATTTCATGGCAGTGCTAGAAACAAATCCTAAAATTTTACAGATAATCAGTCCACAAGTTTTCTTTTCGGCCTGAGCACTTTATGATGTTCTGAATAATTTTTTTTATTTTTTATTTCTTGGTTTTTGTAGTTGTAACTTGTTATCCATATCTTTTTACTATCGTTTCTTGCTGCAGAGATTTCTGGAATCTGGTGTTTACTGTCTGATTTACCTTCATGGCCCTTAACATCATTGACCGGTGGCAAAATTATCAATTTCGAACTCATTATACGAGTAGTTGATTGTTTACATTATTTTGACACTCAGAATTAAAGAAGGTTCACCTCCCTGGACTGCCTTTTTTAATTTTTCAAATGCAGATAAACTGCAAACAAAGCTTAGAGGTGAAGGTGGTATAAAAGCATTGTTAGGCATGGTTAGGTGTGGGCATCCAGATGTTCTTGCTCAAGTTGCACGTGGCATTGCAAACTTTGCAAAATGCGAATCCAGAGCATGTAGTCAAGGTAACACTTGATGTGTCATATGGCACTTACTATCTTATCTTGAATCTTTATGAATTTTTACTCGTTATTTTTAGGGGTGCAACTCAGGCTCATGAAACTCACATTCACCTCGACCCTAACCCTAATCTTATTTATAAAACATTAGCCCTAACCCTAACCCAACTTTATAAAACCTAAATCCTAACTCTATTTTTTGAAAATCGGGTTCAGGTTGAGTTTCGGACTAGAATTTTATATTGATGAATTTACATTTTATTTAAGAGTGATAAGTTTAGAATTTCGTATGAATAAATGACAATAACAAATCATGTGAGTAAACATAATAATATACAATCAAACCACATATTTTTAAAAAATAGTAATATAAAGAATATTTTTAGAAAAAAATTGAACATCAAAAACAAAAACAAGATAAAGAAAGAAAATTAATGGATGTAAAAGTAAATGATAGAAATAAAAGAGAAGTATAAATAAAAATAATATACTTTATTTACAGTAGAATTACAATATGCCAAACACGTATTCAAATATAGATATAAATAACATAAAATATGAAAAATATAAAGAAATATTGTTTAAATAGTATGTATATAATATATTTTATAATAAATATAAAATGGAAAATCAGGCTCGGGTTTACTTGAACCCTAACACTATCATATTTACAAATTAGGTTCATCGGGTTTGGGTTACGAAAAAGTAAGTTCTAACACCGTTCAAAATCGGGTTCGACGGGCCGAATTCGGGCTCAACCCGGCCCAAGTTGCACCCTTAGTTTTTTTTTTTTTTTTTCAACTTTTGCTCTTTAAGGACAATTTGATATTTACTGGGAGCTATTCTTAATATGATTTTTTGTTTTGGAAGTTGTTTACCTTGTAATAGGAAGTTGGTTACATTCAGAAGATATCATCTGCATCCTGTCCTAAGTTTTTTCTTTTCTGGTTGCATTTTGTACCATGCTTATGGTTGTGCTAATTGAAGTCTAGTCAGGCATTCTTTTTCAGACAGTACAAGCAAAAAAAACGTAATTGTCAGAACTATGCTTGTTGCACTTAAGAGTGTGTTTTTTTTTTCCTCAATACCTAAGTAATTTTTGCAAACTCAAGCAATCTGTGTGGATCAGAATCAATAGACAGGTCCTAATGTTAGGAACTATTTTTTGCCATTTGGTGTGAAACATTTATCCAGTCTCTCTGGTGAAAATCTGTTGTCTATCTTGATGTCTGGCACTTTCCTGGCCCCAGAGCTGAGTAGAGACGGATAAACGAAGTACATAACCTATTTGGACCTCCCAACCTCTTGCTGTACTTGCAGAATGTAGGCTGCTGGTAGAAAAACAAACCTTTACCTTGCAGCAGCCTTGCATCCAAAGCCAATGGTGCAGTGGCTGAATTATTCCAATAACTAACCAGGTGTGGAATCACCCAGACTACACAACCTCCAACTGGACTTGACACTACTCACTTCTCATGACAGCCTTGTTGATTAAGTCCCCGAACCATGGGAACAGAGCAAATTTTGTGTTTGCCATCTCTACTGCTATTCATCGACTTGTTATGGGTCAGAAATAGCTATGGAAGATTGCCACTATAATTGACCATTCATTTGTTGGACCACTGGACGTGTATTAGAACAGTATGTACACTGTCTGTGGGCGACAGCCGTGAATGTTGATTAGCAGGCTAAGTAGGCTAACCTGATTAGCAGGCAAAGCTGGTTAGCCTACTTAGCCTACTCATCACAGCATATAAGAGAACCTGCTAATCAATACTACACACTACCACGTGTGGAAAGTGTACACATTGTTCTAACCTGTGTCCTCAGACCATTATATAGAGGTCTAGTATGCCGTCACTTAAGTCCATTTATTATTGAAAATGTTGAAAATACCCAAGTATTAGTGCTTGCTCCTATACATGCTCTGGGTGATCAAGAAGCACAGAACATAAGCATTCTGCTTAGCCAAGACTTGAGATCTACAAATTAGTTTGTTGAGATTAATTACTAATGAGGGGCGGGTGTGTCATATGTGCACACAAGCATGCTGACATTTGAACCATATTCCGGTGCTACTCTTGTAGGCAGTCCTAGGAAGTCCTCAATGGAAATGTATATTGTGAAAATTGTAGAGGAACATCTGTTGTGTAATCTTCACCATTACGGTTGGTTGAACAGGGAGCAAAGGTGGGAGGTCTCTCCTGATTGAGGATGGAGCTCTGCCCTGGATCGTACAAAATTCCAACAGCGAAGCTTCACCCATCAGACGACACATTGAGCTTGCACTGTGCCACTTAGCACAGCATGGTGAGTTCTGCACTCCCATTGAGGGCCTATTTGGCCTAGCATTGACGTGTTGCGAATAGACTGTCAGCGTTTTTGCAGAAAGTATCAACGACAGCTTCCTGCAATAGTTATTTTCTAGGAAGCGGGTAATTCCTGAATGTGGCCAAACACATCCAAACTTTTGATTAGTGTTGGTAGTTGGAGATAGCACAAACAGGCCCTGAGATGTCAACTTAGTTGGTCTTCAGTTTTGCTAGATGATAATCCCAGTTCCGTTAAATTACTGGTTGTGTTGACCAGGATTTGAAACAAGGCCATTCTAGAGTTATTCCAAGCTTGGCACCTCTATTCATTGTCTTTCAAATTCAAAAGAAATAATCCTATTTTTTTTATTTTTACCATTCATTCATCCAGAAATGAACGCCAAGGACATGATCATTGGAGGCGCATTGTGGGAATTGGTCCGTATTTCCCGGGACTGTTCTCGAGAAGACATTCGGAATCTTGCACGACGGACACTGCAGTCCAGCCCAACTTTTCATGCTGAGCTGCAGAGATTACACATTCTTTTAGCCTGAGCATTGAATTTTCTGTCTTCTGCTTGCCCCTGGCCTAAACGGAGTTTGCCATCTGTTTAGTTTTAATTTTAATTTTTTTTTTTGCCATCTGTTTAGTTTTTATTTTTTTATTTTTTTTTTTTGAAGTAAGCCATCTATGTAATTTGAACGCTTAGTTTTGTGTATGTATACCCAGAATGTGATCAAATGCTGGCATAGGGTAGGCTTTCTAGCATTCTCATGTATAAGTGTGCATATAAGGAACCATAGAAAGGGAGGAACACTTAATTGAATTGGAGCGTTCTATTTGCAATTTTGCAGAGCCACCAGCCATATCATACTCTATCATTTCCAAAGGCAGGCAGGTCGCCGGCCAATCCAACTCTCTTTCTACCCATAACCATAAAAAGAAATCGCTGATAATGAAAAAAGATTGCCGTGAGCGTTTAAAAATCTGTATTTATTAAGAAAGTAAAACCACTGCTTGCTTTTATATTCGATGCCCAGACGGCATGTCATCCATGATGCACAACACAATCCCATCATCCCCTTGTTTTTTAGTCATATCTTTCGGCCCGTCCCACCCAACAGCAATTACAAACCACCGCCTAGCCTAGCCTAGCCTAGCCTACCCTTACCCAACCCCACCCAACCCCATAACGTATACTGGCGAAAATGCCCTCCCAACCCTCAAATCCTCTGCACCTTATCCGCCTTCACGATCGGATTTGCCTTGGCGAGCTCGACCCGGCCAGAGCCCTTGAAGTCGAAGGTGCACCCGTGCTCTTCCGGGTATCGGTGCGTACCGCAAAAGGTACTCCCGCACCTACACTTGAACCCCGTCAAACCCACTTTCTTCCTACAGCTACCGCACCGGTTCCGCATGCTCTGCCCTGGCTGCGAGGGCACCGAATTCGGTGAGCCCGCAGCACAGGTCTCGTTGGCGCTGGCAGAAGAGGACGAAGAGGAAGAATCCAGCGACACGGCATCTTTCGAGGGGATTGTCTCGAGGGGAGGATTGAGAGATTTCTCGACAGCGGCCTTCGCGGACGCCGTCTGCTCTTCCTTGATGCGGAAGTCCCGGTAGCATTTAGAGCAGAGGTCCGAGGTCGCCGGGCTGCCGAAAAATCCGCAGCCGTTGGCGCAGAGGCGGTGGTTCTCCGTCTGGTTCCAGCTCTCGTCCGAAGCCATCTCTGCCAAGGTATTGGATGAACGTCAGAAAAGATGCAACACAATAATAGTCTCTTGTCATTAGGGAAAAAAATCGCTTTTAAATACCGTGACTTACCAGCGCGCGAGAGTTTGGTCTGATTCCTTCCTTGAAGAGAACCGTACGAATGCCTTAACAAACGAATCAAGAAAAAAAAAGACGGCGCAGTGGAAAGGATGTCACAACCCTAACCCTAGAATCCGAATAGAAACGCTGAGGAGGAGGAGGAGGAGGAGGAGGAGGAGGATGGGTGGGAGGACGAAGAAGAGGAAGTGATGCGGCGTTTACCTCGTTTTCTAGTGCCGCTGTTGCTTCTTTATAAGGGGGTCATTAATATCCACGCCGACTTAAAATAAAATTAATCTCATGAAATAACGATTTTAAAAGTCGTCCAGCTTTCATCTAGCCAAGTGGTTTAACCTCCTCAATTTTTAATATTTTGTCAATAAATTTTCAATTCATCGGATATGCGCTTAAAAATATTTATTTATTTGTAAATTATAAAAAATACTTAAATTTATTTACAAGTAAATTTAAATGTAGCAATACTTTGTGGATTTATCTATCTACATGTTAATATTTTTAAATTTTAAAAATATAACTTCAAAATTAATATTTAACATCAAATAATTTTATTATGTTATTTAAATGGGATTTATGAAAAATAATATTAGAAAAATAAAAAGATTGTTAAGATAATATAAATAATATTAAATACAATGAATAAAGTAAATTTTTCATCAATTAGAAAACATGTTAAAATCAATAAAGTTAAATAGAAAAGAATTTCGTAAAAGCAAATTCCTTTAAAAGTCGGATTGTAAAATTCTTTAGTTTACCTCGATGCTTTTTTACTTTTAAAATTTCCAGCTAAATAAGTTGCGAAAATGCTTTTTTAGAACTAAGCGGAGTTAATCTTACCAAATTAGAGATATTTTTGCATATTTATAATCTATTTATCTCGTAAATTTAATAATAGCAGTTTTTTATGGAAAATATTAACGGTTTTGTATTAATAAAATTGATTTGAAAAAGTATTTACACGGAAGAAAGATTATTGAAACCGTTGATGCGTGTTAAAATAGTTGAATTATTATTATTATTTTTTTGTTGGCTGCCTTTTTCATAGGATACAAAAGATCGGTCGCGTAACGAAGTTTCGCAGCGCGGCCCGCCCACGTCTCTTCCCGATGCGACCGGCTCCGCCCGTGTCACCGTTGCCCTCTTCAGCGGGCCCGTCTCCTCTGGCTGTCTGCGCAGCCACGTCATCGCCAGCTAGGTGCCGCTGGCGGTGGTGTCGACGCGCCCGTCGTTCGCAAGGATGTAAAATATTTTTTAATGGTTGAATTAGGGAATACGCAACTCGCAGTTCACGTGCCCTCATTCACACTCACTCTCTCTCTCTCTCTCATGAGTGAAATTGTTAAATATTGTTGGCATTTTAGGATATAGAGGAAATCTGCCAGATTTTTTCAAGAGGTTTTTGTTTAAACTAAAATTTTTTACTTTTTATAATTATTTTATCTTTTCACTTCTTCTAATACAATTATTTTATTTTTTAATTATTTCTATACAATTATCCATATATCTAACATATTTATTTTAACTTTATTCTACTCATGTCATATTACATTATTTTCTTGCATTTTAAAAAATTTTACACTAAAAATTTTTCATCAAAAATTTTATCACTTTCCAAACACATCATTTATAATTTTATACTCGTGTCATTGACACAATGATTATTTTATATCCGTCCAACATAAAAGACAATTTTACCATGCTAAAATTTCCCTAATTAAAATGATTCAATTTTTATATAATTTTTGGATCAATTAATGTCATATATTTATTATTTACTATCATCAATTGAGTTGAATTATGTTAGAATTTAATTGTGTCAATTGTGAAATTTTGAACAGGCGAAATTATCATTTTAATATGATAGATAACGGTTGTATTTACGATATTGGCATAAGAGAATTTTATGGTGAAATATTATAAATACAAGGAAAGTTTATTGAGTAATTTTTCCTTTATAATTAAATATGGAAATTGATGGTATAAGTTGGCCATCGAAATTCTACGTTTCATAATAATGATTTCTGGCACTCCAAGAGCGTGAATATGAATCTGCGGCTTAAAACAAAATATTCAGTTTAGTTGATTGCTCAGTGTCGTTCGCAAAGCATACCGTAGAAAAAATGAAATTCAATGAAAGAATGAAGTTAGTTGAACTGCTGAGTTATTTTTTATCAAAGTAGGTAGATGATTAAAATAAAATAAGTGAATATAAAATAGAGAATAAGCTGTAATAAAATTTAAAATTGTCAAAATAATAATTGAAATATAATCATTAAAATTTTTACATCGTCGCTCTAATTAAGATTTTTGTCCCTCTTCCCAGCACACCCTTAAAGTCTGTTCGGAGTTGGTGGAAGGGGAAAAAATTTGCCTTCTTCTTTGTACCCACGTTAATATAATTTAATATTTTAACAACTTAATTATCTTATTTTTTCTATCATTACACTTTATATTTTAATCATCTTTGTACAATTTTCAATATAATTACCGTATCGATTTTATCTTTATTCTTTTTAATCCGTATCAATATTACTATCATATTACATTAATTCTCATTTTCAAAAATTTTCTTATCCCTCTTCCCATTTTTTGCTTTTTCTTAAGCAGGTCCTAAATAAATTTTTTTGAACAAGTAATTGTTGATTCGTACCAGAAAGGTGTCAAGATGAAACTCCATCCAATGGCTAAAGATTAACCTGCATATTTAAAAAACATCCAAAGGGGTGCACTGAAATTATGCATGTAACCAGGGTGCCTGTTGGAAAGGATACATGGTTTTAAATAGGACGAAGAAATAAGATGAGAATGTAATAATGTGTATTGAAAATGAAAAATTATATTAAAAATAAAAAAATTGTGTTCAAACCAGAAAATCTCATACCATGCATATCCCATTTAAGATCTTGGAATCATTTGAAACACTCATAACCCAAGATGTTAAAGTTTTTCAATTGGGTTATGCTTCTAGTAGCCCAGCTAATAGTAACTCCTCTTAATATAGGCAAATAAATTTTCTGTATAAAAAATTTAAAATTTTTCATACATAAACTCAGACTAGTATATATCATACACAATCCATTCAAAATCTTCAAATCTTGGTACTTCATAACACTATGGCTCAATATGTCATGTATGAAAGTTTTTAAATTGAGTTATGATACCATTAGGCATTAGCTCGACTAATAATAACTCTTTTTTTATGAAAGACTAATAATAACTGTTATTAGTACAAGTAAATAGGGGTTTTTTACAAAATTTTTAAAATTTCATAGTTATACAGGGGCTAACATATTTAATTAACGGTTCTGTTTCTATGCAACCGAACCCATGTAACTCCTTTAAAATTTAAGATTTTGAGTCTTCCTGAAAAATTCAATCTATTTATTGTATTTTATATTATTTATTTATCTAGTAGATCAAGTTTCATCCAAATTAAGTATGTTTATAGGCTACTTTTGTTCAAATATATATATATATATATATTCATGTGTAAATTATAAAAAAGGGTTAGATCTATTTACACATGTATTAGAATGTAATAATACTTTATAGAATCATTTATTCACATAAACATGATATTTTGGACAATTTAGATGTCAAAATTACTATTTTAAAATTGATATTGTAGCATTTTTCATAATTTATACGTGAATATGTATATATATATACACATATATATGTGGCCTATAAACATAATTGATTGGGATGAAACTCGATCCCCTTGATAAACGAATGATGTTAAATATAATGAATGAATTGGATTTTTCATTAAAGATCAAAATCTTAGATTTTGAAGGGATTATATAGTCCTCTACTATGTAACTTAGTTACATAGAAGCAGAGCTCTTTCACTAATATACTAAAGTTTACGACTATGAGTGTGTTTGGTTGGAGGTAAAACTTTTGATGAAAAGTTTTAGAGGTAGAAGTTGTCAAATTGATAGAAAATGATGTGATATAATAGGGGTAATGATGAGGAGTAAAGAAAATAAAGTTAAAATAAATAGGTTAGTTGTATGGGTAGTTGTGTAGAAATGATTGAAAAGTAGGGTAGTTTGTATAAAAAAATGTGAAAAAATAATTAAAAAATAGAGTAGTTATGAAGAGTGAAAAGTTTTGTGTTGAAAAGTTTTAATTGACAAGTTTTGACCTCGAACAAACACACCCTATATTTAATTAATATACTAAATATACGATTGTTGCTAATTTATATTCTAAATAATTTATATTTTAAAATGTATTTTCAAAAGATATAAATAGTAACACTCGTATAAAATCATAGCTCAAGTACTTCTGTTAATTGTTAACAAATGATTGATTTGGCTTTGGCTTCCAATCGACATGAAAATTTATCAGTTCTAAAGTACTCTACCTTCCTTCAGCTACTTTAAAATTTGGATTCAAATATTTGAAAATTTTGAATTGTCTCCTCTTTTCCCTGTAAAAGCTCTTTTTCCAATGCGTCCCAACTTTTTTTTCCCAATTAATAACTATATATCGATGAATTGTCATCTTCCAAATGTAACATGTTCTAGTAGCATCCTTATTACTTTTTAGCTCCCGTTACAAAAAACTCAACTAATCAAATAGGTTCTTCAACCACACCTTTTTACCATTCATGCTAATGGCCAAACTTCCTTAAATTATCAGTGCCCATTTAGCCCGACATTTTTGGTGATTTTCTATTTTGAACTACCCTTACTTCTAGAGTCGGCAGCCATCAATGACCGGTCATAAAATTTATTTTTTTAGAAAATTTTTAATAAGATGGTTAATCTAAGTATATATCATCTATAAACCAAATTTTAACAATTTTATAGATATGTGTAGATTTATTTTATATTTTTAAATACAAAGGTACTACAGTCATTTTTAAATGTGAAATAACTACAATACCCCTATGTTTAAAAATATAAAACAAATATATACACTCTTCAAAATTGATAAAACTTAATTTATAGATAATATACACATAGATTAACTATTTAGTAAAAAAATTTCAAAAAATAAAAAATGAATTTTTAGATTGGCTATAGATGACCCTAAGATCGGCTATCTACTTTAGAAACGGTCTATTATCTAGTTTAGTTGGAACCAATCTAAAATTTTTTCTTTTTGGCTTTTCGGTCTAATTTATATTTTAAATACCTGTTACATTTTTTTTTTGCAATTTTTATCAATATTTTCAGTTTTTTCATATAGAAGGTATACTTATTTTTTTAAATACACTTTAACACTAGTTATTATCCCTACCAACCAACCGAGCAAGCCAGGGCCATTGCCGTTTACTAGCACGATAGGTGATTAAATGTCCTTGAGTGTAGTTGGGAGCAGTGGTCTCCCATGATCAAAATACGAGAGTTAGAAAAGTTTTTTCTATGTGAGTATACGTGAGAGCTTGTTATTTTTGATGAGTATAGGTGGAAGCTTGTTATCTTCCCTAAAAATAGGTGAGATCTTATTGTTAAAATAGGTGAGATCTTATTGTTACTATGCATGAATGAGGTTAATGTATAATATCAAATGTTATACTACATGATATCAATAAAAAATATCATCCTCGTTACATCACATTATCCTCCTCCTTTCCAATGTACTTTATCTCCCATCTTTTTCTATCATTGCTTCCACATATTTTCATCACAAAACCCTTATATTTCAAAAGTGGACCATCTATTTTGTAGATCTTGGGTAGATTTTGTAGATCATGTAGATCTTGCAATTTCTGACAGTTCCATTTTCATTTTTACACGGTTCGTATATCCGTATCTTCTTAAGTCGAATCTACCCCCTAACGTCGTATTACTTCTGTTTACTTTGAGTTTAAAATCAGTTCTTTTATTAATAAAATTAAGTAATATCAATTTAAAATAAACCCATTACTTCCAATCATGCCAACCAAGCTTGAAAACTTTCGTCCATGCCCATAAGTACACTTTCAATTCCAAGTGTACTCAATCCGTTACAAAAATCCTTTAACTATGTTAGAAATAACTAAAATACCCAGGTAGGTTTTGTATTATCCAAATTCATTGCCAATGGTTGTATCTCACAAACTGGGCTCTCTCAAGTATCGCGTGGGCTAGACTTTCTCCCAATTTACCGACTTTGGAAGAAAAGAAAACTAGACCTATAATCATAATTAACGGTTTTTATTACGGATTGAATATACTTGGAATCCATAGCATACTTAATAGATATTGATGGAAGTTTTAAAATTTGGTGGGTATAATTGAAATTAGAGATAAAGGTAGTGTATATATTTAAAAACGGTCCAATTAAATAATAAAGAATAAAGTGTACGAATAATAAAATAAGAAAAGATAATAAATAAAGTAATGCAAACTTATAAGGATCATGCTTCACTGCTGCTTTTGTAAGTGTTAAAACTCAATGCTAAATTTTGTATTATTCATTGTTTATTTGTTATTTTTTTATATAGATGTACAGGTTTAAGTACATTCTTTTTAATATAAAATTTATGTTTTGTACATAAAAAATTACGTTTTGATATTTTAAATATTTTTATTGTATTCAAAAATAACAAATTGAGCATCTTTCATAGGCCAGTAGATGAAATATGTTTAATTTATTGAAATTCAAATGAAAATTTTTTAAAAATAAAATTATATAAAATTTAGGGTGCATTTGGTTGGGTTAAAAAATGTCGACTAAAATTTTTCAATAAAAAACTTTTCACTTTCCATAATTATTTTATTTTTAATTAATTTTTTCACATTTTCTATATAAATTACACTAATTTTCAATTATTTCGGCACAACATTCAAAGAATGGACATATCTATTTTTAACTTTATTTTTTTTTACACATTATCATTACTCTTATCATATCACATCATTTTTTATCAATTTAACAATTTTTATCTTATAAACTTTTTATAAAAAATTTTTTCCCAAACTAAAAGCACCTTTAATTTGTAAAAAGTTATTTAGATTCACATAGCTATGAAAAAATAAAATAATATGCGGAAAAAATTAAAAAATACATATTAAAAGCCTAGGCATTGAACTTTAATGCTTACGAGAACATTGAAGAGTGAATTGACGACACAAAAGTGAAACCTTAATCAAATGAGAAAATCCAAAAGCGGAATAAATCTTAAATCTCGACCGGCCATCAGCTGATACAATAATAATGGTCGACTATCATTATAGAGTATAGACTGAGTTCAAATCATTATTCCATGGACATATATTACCATCAGGATGTAACTTTTAAAGGTCCTGATCTTCCCGTTGAGGCCTGTGACTACTGAAATCCACCACAAAACTTGCACCGCGAGGTAGCAGGGTTTTACCGCATCCCACTGGCGACTACCGACCTTGACTCTGCTCTCCACAAGCAGCAGTCTAGCACTCGAGCTCTCGCCGCCGTTGTTTGCTACGCGACTACTTATGAATAATTAATACACGTCATCTCCAAAGTATACTATATTAATTCAAATTGATCAATCTAAACCGTCCAAAATCCTATGAAAAGAATAAAATATTTATTTTATATGCACGAGATTGAAATAAAATATTATATTTCAGAATTAACGTTCACAAATTTTCTAGATCCAAACCGTTAAAACTCTCTCAAATAAAATAAAAGATGAAAATCAATCTGACCTATTTTTTCCATCCATGTGTTTTGCGGGAAAAGAACGTGGACGTCTTTATTTTCGGTGATATACACGGACCCCACAAAATTTCTTGGAGCACGAGTATCATCTGGCCGTAGTTGTTGGAGCGCCGTAAATCTCTTTGCAGCAGAAATCGGAGTAGCTAGGTCTGCAGTTTTCACTTTTCATGTTTCATCCCGGTCTGGATTTGGCGGCTTGTTCGTGCTTCTCCATTCTTCGCCTTTCCCACTGCCCTCGATTCCTGTATTGGTGAGTAGCCTTGTTTCTTCCAATTTCTCCTTTCTCTGGGTAATTTGATGCACGGTTCGGATACTCGTTGCTGTGTGCGGGCATTTCATCGCAGCTGCTACTGTCGTATATCCTCTTGTCATGCTACTGTTGTAACTATGGTCATTTAGTTTGTAAGGACTAAGGAAGTTATTATATTTTTTAGGAAAAGTTTTTTTTATTGTGAGGGGTTTGCATCCATTGGCCCGACCTCCATTTTATAAATATGGTGGTTGCGTGACACTTTAGCCCTTTATCATTCTTTCTAAAATCGTGTTTTTGAAAATTTTGTGGAAATTTGTACAGGCCCGATTCTTACAAGGCATCCGTAAAAAAATAAAAAAATATTTTATTTTTATAGATGCGTGGAAAATAAGAAAAATAAAATTAGAAAAGGTATCTCGAAAAAATCTAAAAGAGAAGCTAAGGTGCTAAAACGAGGAAAAACAATATACAAATAGAAAACAACAAGAGAGTGGAAGGAAAACCAAAAAAAAAAAAGAAAAGAAATAGATGAAAGTAATTAAGCAAGATATAAAAATATTAAAAATACTGAAAACTTAGTTTTTTATTTAACAATGGCGCATAAGTGGGAAATGACTTATACTGATGATGATAATTTTTTTTTAAATAAATGCGTGGGCTTATCTAGAACTTCCCCACTGATCCTTGTCCGTTTGGTTGATTTGCAAACATAAATTCTAAAGGTTTAACATCCTGATGCATTAAAATTTCAAAGCATCAGGGTGTAAAATTTCATATTTAAAATATTTTTTTGAAAATATTTTTTACAAAAATGTTAATCTAGATGTTTTTAATTTTTCTATTAAGTTTTATCATTTTCGAATATGTAAATATATTTTCGATTTTTTAAAAATAAGGGTACTTTCATCATTTAAAAATGACTAATGACTAATACCTAACCTATTTTAAAAAATAAAAAACATATACATATTTTAAAAAATGATAAATTTTGGTTTATAGATTAAATACACCTAGATTAACAGTTTGTAAAAAGAATTTTAAAAAATTGTTTAAAAAATAGAGTTTTGCATTCTGATGCATTGAAATTTCAATACATTAGGATGCATTGAGACATTATTCAAATTTCATAGGTGATACAGATCTAAGTGAGGCTGATACATCTATAAAAATAAAAAAACTATTTTTATGATCTCCCATAACTCACTCGATTTATGAGCGACTGGCAGATGAATTTTTGTATCTAACCTAAGAGGCAAAAGCACCACAGCACGCTGTTCTTATTGGAAAAACATTTCAGATAATGTACCTTGGACCTGCAGACATGTAGCGTCTTGGTGTATCTTGTTCATTTCGCATGTTTATAAGCTTGATTAACAACTTTGTCTTTTCCAACTCAAGTAGAATCTCATGAAACGATACTCAGCTGACCACTTTGATAGATTATGATTGAAATCCGACTTTTTTCCTAATTCTTGCCTAGTTAACTAAGTTATTAATTTTTTTTTTCCTTCTAAGCATCACAGCATAATCACAAATTCAACTCACCAAGAAAAGTATAATACTGCTGCTACTACTGTTATTATTGCGAAAGCTTTATTCTAACATATTGGGTCAGCAGAAACAAATATAAAGAATTTTTTTCACTACACGTGAAACGTCTATTTGTTATCTTGTTTTTTGTTTTTGTTTTTGTTTTATTGCCCCATTTTGAGTATTCTGCAGCTACCCTTCTGTTTCTTTTCAACTTGACTGTATTTGGGTGTTTTCCTACCGCATTTGTCATTGCCTTGCTTCAAGAAGCTTAATTCTGTCTCTTTTGATCAGTGAATTGCTGTTCGTGATCTAGCAGTTATAGTTATTTCATCTAGTGCATTTGCAAAATAAAGTCTCGATGTCGAGGATTTATAATCTTTACCCCAGAGATACAGCCTTCCAACTCCCTTATGAAGGGTTTAACATCTGCAAGATGTCAGCCGGATGGTAAGATTTTCTAATTATCTTGTGTGTATTCATTAGCTGTTCACTTTTTTGTATGTAAGAATACATTTTATGTTTATCTTTTAAAATTTGGATGTTGCATAGAAGAAACTGGATTTGTATAGTTAAATGGAAGTATTGTCCAACACAGCCTTGTTTTTTGTTATTTGTACTAGTAGGTTTTTCCATGATATATTAGTCTTCACCTGGGCTGAATGGTTGTTGTGGGGTTGGCGTGTGCGTTGGGGCAGCCAATTCAGAATTCATTAATTGACATTGTTGCTTCTCCTACCAGCTAATCCTTATTATACCAAACCAAAGGTGTTCTTCATTCACCCATCTTGACAAAGCCTAATCAACGAACAGTCAAGTAGTTTTTTTAATTATTCTTTTACGGCAGCCCTGTTTGGAAAATCCCCCATTACTTGTTCCAGTCTCATAGTCTTTGAAATATGATCTTCCAAAGGCTAACATTTGGACCTTTGTTTGGCCCATAGTTGAACTTTGGCATTCAACCCTTTTTCTTATGTAATTTTAGGTATATTAATCATTCTTTACGAATTTGATGAACCATACTCAGTCTCATTTTGTAGTTTCCATTATAAGACAGGGAGGAATGGCTATAGAAATGTTTCAGAGTATTTCCATGTCTTCCAATGTTACATGTATGTCGAATTCTTCCTCGTTTATGCACGCAGTTCAACTATTCAATCTCGTTGCCTCATCTCCCTAAAAACAGAGTAAAATATCGGTTACTGTGTCATTGTGCAGTGCTTATCCTTATCTTTCTTCGTGCTCTCCCTACTCATTCTATTGCCATATTCTCTTTTGAAGTTGCAGGAGGACCAGGCGAAATAGAACTTGCAAGTCCCCACGAGCTACTCTAATCAGAAATAATCATCTTGTGATGAGAAGTTTTGAAGTTAAAAATAGGTTAGATCTGCTATTCGTGACTGGATTTGCTAACAAAGACTGATGCTTTTTCATATAGATGTATCGTTGCAGGCATAATATTAATATTTTGTTCAACATTCAGTTGCTGATCGATGAGGTTGCTTTTGGTTTTTCTATTTGTGATAAATTTGGGTAAATAAGGGCAATTTGCACTATTAACCAAAATTATGTCCATAATTTTTCTTTTACCAGTATTTGAAAATAATTCAAAATATACCAACGCTTTACAAAACATGTTAATATTGTTTCATGCTGTTGCACTTGCCGTTATCCTTTTCATGGTCATAGCCTTCTACCCAGGAGAAGAAATTACAGTTCTCATAAAAAAAAAAAAAATGAAGAAGAAGAAATTACAGTCGTTATGGCTTTATATAGATTGGAAGTTATGTTAAAACTACTAAAAATTACCATTGTTTCAATTAAGTTAATAAAAGCCTACAGTAGTTTATTCTTTTTGGGCATTGATAAAACCATTTTTATGGATTGTTAGCAGTCTCTTACGTCAAGAAGTTATATAAACGTTGTCTTATGGGAAAGGGATACTGGGTGTTGGATGATACAGTTTGTAGTCATGAAAAGCATATTTGCCAAGAAAAATTCAAAATTGCCTTGCAAAAATCCAGCAGCGCGGACAGTGAACATAAAATCAACGTAATGGACTTCTTAAAATAAAAGAATCCAACTGTGTGAAAAAAAAATCTTCTTTTGAATGTGTTTGGCATTTGGGGAAAAATGTGAGAAAATTACAATGGAAAAAAATTTTAAAAAGTGAAAGAAGGATAAGATATAATAAACATAATGGTGCATAATGATTATGAGTAAAAAAATAAAATTGAAATAGATAGAGTAGTTGTATGAAAAGAAATGAAGAAATAATTGAAAAGTAAAAATACGTGGTTAAGATGTCACATTATACAGAAGTGTGTGACAAGTAAATTTTTTTTCCTTCTTCCAAATGACAAATGCAAGAATATCCAACCAAAATGCCACGTTATCCTAGGAATCAAATGAAACCTCTTTTATTCTTTCTTAATCTCTTCCTTTATCTTCCACTTATTTCTTATCTGTATAAGGGAGAATTTAAGTATATCTGATATCTTTACATTATGTTGAAATCAATCATTCAAAACCGTTTAACAGATATGGAACGGTGTTGGTAGATGCATAATTTATTTTGTAAAGCGTTGGTATATTATGAATTATTTTCAAAACGTTGGTAAAAGTGAAATCATGGACATAATTTATGGGTAAAAGTGCAAATTGACTAATAAATATTGAACCATAGGTGGGATTTATGCATTCATTGTTGATTCTCGATGGACTTGTTTGTTTGCTTTTCAATATAGTAGATTGAATCATAAGCGTATATGAAAAATCTAACTTGAAACTCTGAATGGATAAAAGTGCCAATCCAGTGCACACAGATCCCACATATTCCAGGGTCCAGGGAGGGGTTTCCACGTATGATCTTACCCCTGTTCTACAAGGAGTCTATTTTCTACGGTTTGAACCCATGATCTGTGGTCACAAAGGCAAGAACTTTTAGAACACCTAATGAAATCAATAATTACAAGGTATGAATTGAAAATTTGAAAAGCCTTGGGGGGTCATTTGCAAGCAGGCAACTTTTTTTATTATTATTTTTCTATTTTAGTGTTTCTTTCTCCTAAGAAAAGTAATTCATCTATACATCTAATAATTTTCATGTCCCATTCTTAGGCATAATGGTCCACCGAAGACTCTTTTTGTTAGTAAATATCTCAATGTGTTTGTTACTAAATCTAAAGGGACAAAAACTGAAATATTTTTTCATAACTGCATCGCATCAACTTCTTGACATTCCTGTTTTAAATTTCTAATCCTTTATTTCATCCGCTTTTTCACTTCTTAATGTCTTAGGGAATTAAAATGAACTTCTTGAATTTGATTTTTTGCTTTTTGGATGACGTTATGGATCGCATTCTCAGAATATTTAGATTTCCAAATGCCTGTGTATATGTTTTGCTGCTTATCTATCTTCATCTTTGCAAGCAGGACACAAGTAGAGGATATAACTAAGCTCAGGTTGATCACAGCCATCAAGACCCCATATTTGCCTGATGGTAGATTCGATCTTGAAGCTTATGATTTGCTGTTGAACATGCAAATCGCGAATGGAGCTGAAGGTGTGATTGTTGGGGGCACAACGGGTGAAGGTCACCTGATGAGCTGGGATGAGCACATCATGCTCATTGGGCACACGGTGAACTGCTTTGGTGCATCAATAAAGGTGATTGGGAACACTGGGAGCAACTCAACAAGAGAAGCAATCCATGCCTCTGAACAGGGTTTTGCTGTTGGGATGCATGCTGCCCTACACATCAATCCTTACTATGGGAAGACATCCTCGCAGGGCCTGATGGCTCATTTTGAGTCTGTTCTTTCTACAGGCCCCACAATCATTTATAATGTCCCCTCAAGGACAGCGCAAGATATTCCTCCTGCTGTGATCGAGAGCCTTGCACAAAATTTCAATTTGGCTGGTGTCAAGGAGTGCATGGGCAATGATCGTATCAGAGACTATACTGACAAAGGGATGGTGATATGGAGTGGCAATGATGATCAGTGTCATGATGCGAGGTGGGCATATGGAGCTCGTGGGGTCATGTCAGTAGCTAGCAACCTTGTTCCAGGATTGATGAGAGAACTCATGTTTGGAGGCAGGAATCCTGGTTTAAATTCAAAGCTCATGCCACTGATCGAGTGGTTGTTCCGTGAGCCTAACCCCATTGCTCTGAACACTGCCTTGGCACAACTTGGAGTGGTGAGGCCAGTTTTCCGGCTACCTTACGTTCCCCTGTCCCTTGCAAAGAGGGTGGAATTTTCCAAAATAGTAGCTGATCTGGGGCGTGAAAATTTTGTTGGAGAGAGAGATGTACAGATTCTTGATGATGATGAATTTGTTTTGGTGGGTGGGCCATAGTGAGTATTTCCTCATTTCATGTGGTTGTGGCATCAATTACACTTGTATATAGTCAAACAAAACTACTTTGTGGGAGAAAGAAGCAAGGCATATGAATTTCTGGAATCAGTGATCTTTGTTGGGCTACTCACATCAGTTGTGGAAGGCCGGATGTGTTTGGAGTTGAGAAGGCCCATCAGCATCCAGTGCTGGTGCTCTAGAGCCTAGAACGAAACAACTACAATCAGAAGTCAATCGAAAAACTTAAATAAAAAAAAAAAAAGGTCAATTGAAAACAAGTTAATGGGAATCCAACCTCAGGCCCGCTGTGTGAGGGAAAGATTATTGAGATATCGGTTGCGAAAGGAGCGGAGCTTCACATCTCAAGTAAACTTTTGGGGTTGAGAAAACTCATGAACACTCGACAATCATGACTCCTGTTTCGCATGGGATTGCACTCATGATGTAGTTTGGAGTTACTGTGTTATCTACCTAGCGAGGTATGTACCATTTGTTCAATTTTGAGTTTTTGCAATAGATCATGATGTTAAATTTTGTTTCCTTCTCCCAAATATGTGGTTCTATCTATAATATTACAAAAAAAACGAAGTTTTCGAGCAATTTTCCGTGAACCGAAGTTTGCAAATGTAGGTATATTGTTTTGAGAGAAAGGAAATAAAAAGGGTAAAAGCTGTTTATGGTAAAGGGGATGTATAAACTACAAGCCATTTTTTCTCCTCCCATTTTTCTTTTTGATGAGTTTCTCTTCCCTATTATTATTATTATTATTTTAATATCATTTCTCTTCCCTATTTTGATGCTATGTTTGAATGCCCAAATACTTCCGCCTTTTCGTTTGATTGTTCATTGTACGTTTTTTTTTTTTTCCCCAAAAGAATATTTATTTAATAGCTTTTCAGGTTACAGTGGACACTACATCTATACTGCAGGTATTATCAACTCTCTTTTTATGAAGTTCTTATTCTTTAGCTTCCCTTTTTTACTGGTTTTACCTTAGATCATATATACCAAAAAGGAAAATCGTAGGAAAATCTTCCTACTACAAACGAAGGCGTGTATATATATATCATCGAAGGCAGAAAAAATAGGTTTTCTTTGGAGAAAAATTACACCAAAAAAAAGAGTACGGAGGGGGTGGAGGGTAGAGTAGAGCTATTTCGCTGGGAAGAACTGAGGAAGGCAGAAAATGGGCTGACGGTTTTTAAATTTTTGCCCTCTAATTTCATTTTCAATCGATAGGCTTTGGGCCGATTTAGAAGCGGATGAGCCAGTGGCTGGGGACCGTTGAGCCCAGCTCTAAAACTTTTATCCTACATAGATGGAAGGGACCTTATCCTGTATTCCTGTGTGGCTGGCGGCCGTATAAATTGCCAGCCTGGTTGGAAAGCCATACCCAATATCACAAAAGCCTAATCGGATCCCAACGGGTTTAATCGAAAACCGGTCATGGTACCGATATGGCTGATGCCGGTTCTGGTCTATTAAGTTGAGTCAAAGTGGTTTGATCGGAATTTTGAACGCCCGGTTCAACCGGCTTGAGAAAAAGCATGCTCTCCTTCGTTAATTTATCCACGCCCAAAATTGTACCTGGAACAACCCACACTTGTGCAGATTGCTGACACTAAAGTAAAATTTATGGATAAATTAAATGATTTTATTATATTGATTTTACATAGTCATCAAATTGAAACCATATATATATGTATTTAATTTGGAAGAAACTTGATTTTTTAGATGAATAGATGAATTTAAAATGCAACAAAGACAATGGATTTCACCTGGTCATCAAGGTGTTCATATTTCAACCAATTCAAAATTGGTTCGATGAGAGTTGTAATCAAAAAATTTTAAAATAAGAGAAGCAACCGGTTGCATGGAATGACTCCTACAAGGATATATTTTTAAGAGTAATTTGCAGATATACCTACTTAGTTTGACCATAATTACAATATACCTACATAGTTTCAGAAATCACAAATAACTCCCACATAGTTTGACCAGAATTGCAGATATATATATGTCGTTATATTCCATCATGGCGACGTTACTGTACTGTTACGGTGTGAGTATACTTGCAAAAACTAAATATAATTAATTTTTAAATTGTAAATATACCTAAGTAGTTGTATATATTTGCAAAGATACACATGATGTAATAGTCTAGTAACGACATGAGTATATTTGCAATTATGGTAGAATTATGTGAGAATTATTTGTAATTATGGTCAAACTAAGCAGTATGTTTCAAAATCACCATTTTAACGATGTACATTTTGTGGTATATATAATTGGGTGATGATCCAGTGCAGCTGGTGGACCACTTTATATTTATATTTTAATTTTTCAGTTTTACACGTGGGCATAAGCATGGTGTTCATTTTCATATATGTAGTTTTTACATTTTTATGCTTTAAAAATATTTTATTTGAACTTTTAAAAATAAAAAAAATTAGACATTTCTGATGTGTGCTTTGGCCCACATAATGTTGTAAAAAAAATAAGAAAAGGGGCAGTGCGCCGGTGCACTGAATTGGTACCCTATATAATGAGACTGAATGGTAACTTTGTTTTGTATTTATAGTTTAGATTAATTCCAAATACGTCAAAACAACTTGTGCCCATATTTAAAGATATGACCTCTCATTTATTAAAAAAAAGCATAGATAATCATGGAATTTACCCCTACTTCTAAATATGACAACGCAAAGCGATCGATAACTGATCCGGGCGTAGGTTATATTGGGTTCAAGTTGACAATTTTTCATCTTTACATATTACTCTTATTTAATACATAAAAAAATCGCGATAAATAGGTTTTTAAAGGGTAGATATTAACACCAAACTTCGTCATGTTGTGGGCTTGAGCATGGACTTTTGACGGAGAAGTGTAGAAGTGGAGATATTTTAAAATTTAAAAGCTGTACTCCCTATTTAGAAGGGTGGAAGGTGTGTTGATGAACAAATTGGACATCTCTTCTTTCAAAAAAAATAAAAAATAAAAAATAATAAAAATAAAAAAATGTATTGGGTAGTGTGGTGGTTTGCATGTTTGTAAGTTTCAACACAAACAAACAGACAAGCTAACTGGGGTTTCCAACCTCTGGAAGGGAGTGAAGGTGTTTTATAGGTACCCATCCATCAACTGATCTGATCTTGGGAATTATGCGTCCTGGTAATAATTCAAAGACAGTATTTGTCTATTTGGAACCCCTCTTCTAGACAAGCCTTGCCAAATGTGCACACCACTTTGGAAGCAGAAATGCGCATAAAGAGATGCCTTGAGAATCATATTTGGCAGATTGTGGACGATCCCTCGAGATATAACCAAAATTTATATAGATTATATGTTCTAAATATTTCATACATTCAAGACTTAATACGTAATTGTGACAACTTTGAAAATCAATGGATTACATAAACAAGTTTTTAAAATGTGTGATTTCCAAAATAATAACTAAATACACGCTAATTTATATCCTGAATGGTTTAGATTTTGAAATGTTTCTTCAAACATGTATAAAAAGAGTAACTGGTTCTGTAAGATTATGATTCTTCACCATGCAACGTCTTGGAGTTTCATGTACAATGATATTTTTATTAGATCCAAATGTCAAAACATTTTTTTAATTGAAATTCTATATAATCTAATTTTTTCCTTAAAAAGGTGGTTTCAAACAATTTTATAATATGTATTTTCTCTTGTCTATCATGACTTTCAATATCAGAAAAATATATGCCAAAATAAATATAATTAATTATTGAAATGTTATTAAAATATGAAAATATATGAGAAGAAACTAAAAAAGTTGCACGGTGCAAACGATTGCATCGATATCTTAATAGAAAGGGACGGAAACCATTGGCTTAGGCTGCCCACACTAACATTTGATTTTAAGGATTTTGAACTTGTACCTGCTTAGTTTAAGTAAAATTGTAAACTGTTAAATAACAAATGCAAATTTTTGAGAACTTATGGTGCACTTGCAAGTTTACTCAAATTATATAGGTTTAAATGCAAAACCATTTTTAAGATCTAGATTGAGGGAAACTCCAACTAGTGTCAATCACTTGATCGTCTTCTTGATTTTTTATTTTATCACACTTACACATTTCTATTGACTGTGAAAACTCCAAGAGTTATTATTATTATTTACTTAAAACCTCCAAGAGTTGAAAGCCCTAGAGAGAGTCTATGGGCTTAAGAACAAGCCGTTCCAAAACAGAGCAGGTCTGACCTTGTATTTGCCAACAGATTCTGAAACATAGCTAACTAAAATTCCCCAGTTTTGACTCCGTATTATCTTCTGCCAACAGTATTTCTGAAATCTAATGAGCTCAATTAGCCACCTATCCATGCCTTTTGTAAACTGGGAGTTATTTTCCGCTTACTTCAGCTATCTACGAAAGCAATGACGCAAGCCATCTCGGCGGATTCGTAGCCCCCAACTCGTAGACCCACCAAGAAAAAAAAAGAAGAAGAAGAAGAAGAAAAATTTTGTAGGTAGAAGGTGGCTAGAAACGTTCGTATTTCATCTTACATATCAGCGGCTCACCAGTAAAATCAACAACGTGCATAAAATGCGCCAGTTGGTGCAGAGTTTCCAAACAAAAGAAAATAAAAACAGATTCTCTGTTGGTTAAAATATCCAACCGATAATACTAATACTAATTCAAGCTTATTGTCTAGCTTATGACAAGGTGGACCATATGCTCCCCATCAGTTAAAAAGAAATAAACCCATATCTTTTTCACCCCCAAAATAAAAAAAAAAAAAAAAAAAAAAACAGAGATAAAAGTTTCAACATGGAGAGAGAGAGAGAGAGAGAGAGAGAGAGAGAGAGAGAGAGAGAGAGAGAGAGAAGAATTAATTAAGGTGGGAGAATTTCTTGTTCAGCTCTGAAAGCAAGGCCTTGTTTTCTTGGCCGAGGAGCAGAGCTTTCCTTCGCAGCTTCTCGTTCTCCTCCATCATGCACCGGTTCTCCAAGTACAGCTTTAGGTTCTGCAATGCTATTTCCGACCCTCCTCCGCCGCCTGTCGTTGCTTCTTCTGCTGAAGATCTGTCATTGATTCAACCGACTCTTACTAACGTTTTCTGATTACACGATGTCATAAAAAAAACAAAAAAAAAAAACCCATCCCCCCAAAATTCAAGAAAAAAGAAAGGGAAGTGAAAAATACAAGAAGCACGAATCGTCTTACCTCACTGGAATCCTGAATCGAACCTTGCATCGCTTGGTTCTACGACGGTGGAAGTGGATGGGGGAAGAGCACGAGGGAATTGAAGGGTGTTCGCAGTCGGATGATGCGCCAACACACATGTTTGTTTATACTCAAAGGAATTGGAAATGACAGGGAATTAAGTGAAAAGAGGAGGAAGGGGGGTTGCATATATAGAGAGAGAAGGGGAGGAAAGATTTTGTTCGTGGGATGAATGGACGGTAGAGATGGGTTGATGATTGAAGATATGAGGGGATTAAAGTAATGATGGATTTGAGTATCATGATTGAACCGTGTCTTTGGTCTTATTTGGGTTTGTACTAGTCGAGGATGATGATGATGGCATCGACTTTCGATCTATCGAGTGGCTTTTTGAACTTGGAAGATTCCTGGATCATATACATACATGATATTGATAAATGCAATTGGAAGCAAGGAGCTAGCGTGCATGGATATTTGTTGCGCACCAGTTCGACTCACGTGTCTTCTCCACGTGGATTTTTTTTTTTTTTTTGATGGTACGCTTCTGTCCTTTGAAACTGGGCCACTGCCTCCCTCCCGATCCATCATCATCACCATGGGGGCCAATGGTACTTCTTTTCCCTTAATTTAATTTCCCACCAGACTACCATTGGAATATGGTGATTCTAATTGAAATTAAAGTGGGCGTGTTAATACCAATGCTGTGGCGCAATGGCAGTCGGCGGGGGTTCGAATGACGGTTCGGCCCTTTAGGATAAACTGGGAGCGGTTGTCTCTCTTTGGGGCTGTGTAGGAGCGGTTGTCTCCTTGATTCTTTAGTGGAGCTGTGTCTCCAGATTTCTTTGGCGGAGTTGTGTATCTCCGTAGTTGTAAGGTTGTCTCAGAAAAACAATGTAATATGTGTTGAGATGTATGTAAATATAAACCATCAAAAAAAAAAAAAAAAGTGTGCGTGTTAATTAATTTGGATGAATGTTGCAATTGAAAACGGGTGCATTAGATAGTTTCTTATTTTGTTTCTTTATTACTTTTTTCAATCATTATCCTTTATTTTTCATAAAAATTCATTTTACTTTTATATTTGTATAAGTTTCAAATAAACTTTTCTAATTCACCTACAATCAATTCACTCAGCTCACTTCGACAGTGTCAGCAAATTTCGTTGTTAATTCTCATTACAATATATAGATCAGTATCAATAATGATATTAGCAACTAATTAATATGCTGGAGAAAAAGTAAAATCTTTTTGCAGTGCTCTAAAAAATGATTCTATTATAATGTAGTAAGTGGAAAGTTGTATACAAATAATTTGTTTAATTAGGATCTATATCAAGTTAAATCTAGCTTCTATTTTTAATATCATGTTTTAATTAAGAAATTGTATCAGTTAAAAACTTAAGTTGACTGTAAATTTATCTTATTTTAGAAATAGTTAGCAAACATGGTTCGCTTTGATAAAACTTATTAGAATTGAAAATTCAATCTAAACGCCACATAACATAAAAAATTAACATGGTATAGCTAAAAGCTTACTATGCTAAATAAAATAGTAGTTCACTAATTGAAGAAATAATTACAATTGTTCTCTCAAGGAAAATGGACTATCTCTCTTTTAGAATCTCGAATTCTATCTCCTCTTTTTGTTAAACCCATAGACCATATGTACATATATAACTCTCATAAAAGTGAACCCATGCACAATCCCATATGTAGACCTTATGTGAACTTATATGCAAAATATAAGATATAAAATTCCAGCAAATCCGGTTTGAACTTTACATATATTAAGCTAGCTTAGAGAAGAACTCATGTCTTTAACAATTTTGCAAGCATAAATGTCCATTCATCATGCTCAAACTTGCATGGCATACACAACCCTTCTTGGGTGTTACATACAATTCACCTTCATCATACAACCTTTAGTGGCTTTAAAACTCTCACTGTTGCATAATGATCTTGAACTAAGAGATTTTCACTAACCACAAAAGCAATAATTCACTTTTCAAAACTCACAATAAAGAACTTGAGATCTCATAGGATCTCCACATCTCCATCTGTCTTCACAATCTCTTCCAATTTATAGAAGCTTACGGTCTTTTACCCTTTCATCATAATAAATGCTCTCTTCATCGTCCAGACAGCTCTAGCTTCAGTAGAAATACTATAACCTCTAGAATCTAATGTTCTTAATGAAATTAAGTTCATCTTCAAATCAGAAACATATTTCACATCAACTAATATTAAAATAACTCCGTCGAGTTATGTGAATTTATATTCTAATAACAGCAACAATCTTACTCTCTATCTTATTTATCCTTCTCATAGTATCATCGTTAAGCCCCCTTTAAATTTTTCCATAGCTGCACACATACGAAATGAGCATACATAATCCAAAATCCAATGACTATAATCCATACTTACTTCTATCATAAGCATCACATAGCTATTATAATCTACAATAACTATGGAATAATAAGATTATTCAACTTCAATGTTTTCGCCTTCCCTTTCCTTTTCTCTTTTTCTGTCCTTTAACTCCCTTTAGATCTTGTCGCAAACTCTCCTTATTTACCTCTTTCATCGCATCCTTAACACATAATACTTCCATCTAGTCTAGATGTATTTCTTCCTCCTTCAAATCTATTTGAACTATTAAATAATCTTCTTTCATATCACCTACCACATATCACAATAAGTGGATCGCATTCTCACCATAGATGATCTTTTACTAGTAATCTTTCATTACTACTCATTTAATAATAAAGAATCAATAATATCATCAATTAGTATCCTTTCTAAATGGCAGCATCGTCATAATATGATCAAACACCCAAGTAATAATACGAATAAAAGTAATAGTTTATCCTCCTCTTCGATTTTCTCTTTTAAGACAATTAACTTTGTTACCAATCTATTAGGTTCATCTAAGTAATTTTTAAAATCTATGTACTCTATCAATCAAAGACTTTACAACTTCTTCTTTAAAATAATAAATTTATTAAAGATTTAGGTTTATATCTATTCTATAACTTCATTCAAATGACTTCTAAATTTGTCAAGCTAATTTTCTCTCAAAGTGTTCTCTACAAAATACATTTGAATCATACTTATTATCTGAACTCTTGTCTCTTTTCAAGAATCAACACTCATCTTTTTAAGTTTTTTAAACTTCTTCTTTAATGTCTCACTATTCCTTCTCAAGTCTTGAGAGTATTCTTTACTTGTTCTATTAGAGCATAAATCATTTTTATTATTAAGTGGTTCTACTACAAAATTAGCCACAATTATGCTAGTTTGCATGGATGGTTGATTGAATTTATTTTGCACCACTTCTTGACTTAAACTACCCTTCTCTAATCTAAATTGTCTACATGATTTAAACGTCTATAAAATGTAACATTGACTCCTAAATCATCCAAATTGAACCTTGAGATACAAATTTGAACTCCATAAAAAATACTTATTTTAGCTTCATAACTTTGTTGACTACAATACACCAAAAATAATGTGTCAACTTTCAATCACAATTTGCAATAGAGCCCTAACCGCACAACGTTGCCTTCATTAACCCAAGTCGTTCAAATCGATGTAGCTAAACCAATCATAACTTGTTCTCTAAGATGTTGTTTATAATCAATCTCCATCACTAATCAACTTGTAACACATGATTCGCTTGCAATTTCTTGTTCTCCATGGACTCTAGATTCGCTACCTAGAAACCCTTCTAATCTCTCTATGATGTGACTTGTTAGGAAACATATTTCACTCCTACATTACCTATAAAGGTCAAAAACTCAATGTAAGCACCACGATACATAGAAAATTAATGCGTTTTGGCTAGAAGTCTACTTTACTAGAGAAAAGAGCAATTCGTTAATTAAAAGAATAATAACAACTTTCCTCTTGGAAACAATAGACTACCTCTCTCTGGGTCTTTCGGATTTTCTCTTTATCCTCTTTTAGCTAAATTCATCAACCATATGTCTAAATATACCTCTCACATACATATGTTTATAGATGTCAACTCATTCACGATCTCATACTCATACTCTACGCGAAGTTATATGCACAATCTACGGACAAAAAACAATATACAAAAATTCTAATAGAAGCAATTATAATATGCGCGCATAATATTTTTAAAATTTTTGTTTGCAACCTATCAATGTGTTTAAATAGTTTTTGAATAGTACTTTAACAACTAGTAGTATGTCGAGATTAAATTCAATTTGAATTTATAAATCCTCAAATCACCACATGTATACCATTTGCATGAACGTCTCCATGAAAATATGATGATCATTCAACAATTTTCAAACGATTGTGTAGGTATTAAAGTTAGCCAAAAGAAAGATCATACCATCTATTTTATCTATAATTAGTTGCCTTTATTTGTAAGAAAATTTCATAGTTATCCTTCGGAATACACCAGCGTTAAGACCTTTTCTATTATCCATGCACCATTCAACAGGTTATAAAAGCAAAGTCCATGTATGAGAGGGATCATAGGTTCGAAGACTGGAATTGTGAAATAAATGTAATAATATGCGTGAGTAAGGTAAAGTTGTTAGTACTTAGATTTAACATAACAAATCAATAACTTCCTTACTATTTTCTTAAATGATCAGCCAACTGATAGCGAACAACTCCAAGGAAGAAATAACAACTTAGTCATCTAAGTGGTGACAAAAACAACATTAATATCATATTTGCAATTTAACATGACTTATCACTACAAAAGTATGAAATTTATGAATGGGTTACAAAATTAAATCAAGATATAATCCAATCAATTCATTTAAATTTATTTTTTAACTAGAAAATAACGTTTCGTGCAAATCAAATATGTATATGGCCCCATCTAATAAAGATGTAAGATCAATGCAATAAAATAATTTGATATATATTGATGTTAAAGTTGTTAATTTAACATCTAAATCATCTTAATATCATTTATGTGTAAATCAATGATTTTATAAAATATTAAACGTTCTAATGTATATAAATATATCTTTGTTTTTCATAGTTTACATGTGATTATACATACTTTAGGTACATAGGACTCATCTAAAACATTAATTGGAATGATTTTTTTATATATAATAAAAAAGATGTTAAAAATGAGTGAATTGGATTTTAATTTAATTATCATAGTGGGCTAAAGTGGGATCACAATGTTTTGGTGATGTGGACACTATTTAAGCATCCCTCGTCATAAACAAGTAAATACTTTATTTCTAAAAAAGGAAATTAGTGATGGAAAAACAGTGATATGAAAAAATATTGATTTTTTAGGATGAATAAGTATTATATTCACTGAAGAAATGATTATTTATTGATTTCAAGCCAAACAGCACATAAAAGAGAGTAGATTTGAAATTCATGAAATCCCATGAAACACCCATTTACAAGGCTTATTCACACTAGAGAAACAGGGAGAGAGAGAAAAAAAGGATGCAAATGTCCAATTGTAATGGCATCTAGATATAGTATATAGCTAGGTTGCATATATATACCCTTATTAAGGCTGTCCACGTCAAGAGGGTGAGTGGAATGCAGCATCATAGCCCGATGAAAATGGTGACCAGATTAACTACATGATTGGGGCCCGTGACAATATTCTTCTTTGCCAGTGTTTATGTGGTGTCCATCAGTTCCACTCTCATCATCATCATCGACGTGCCCCACCGGCAATTCATTATAATATATCCTTTTATGGGCTTATTAACCACTGGCTCTAAGGCAATGCACGAGAGAGGACATTAAGTTGCTTCCCCACAATGGAATGCGATCAGCATGGGTTCGTTTTCCAGGGCCAATGTGATATCACTTAACTAGTATTGCTTCAAGCCCAAATCCCATTTGATTTAACTCTTTAAAAACGACTAAAATTAATTGCTATTATCTAAAAAAATTCTAAACTAAGCAGAGTGATAAAACTTTTGGATGAATTTTTTTTTAAAATAAAAGAAAATGATGTGATATAATAGGAGTAATGATCGAGAGTAAAAAAGAATAAATTTAAAATAGATAAATTAGTTATATAAAAAAGATAAAATAGATAGGTTAGTTATATGGGTAATTTTATAGAAATAATTGAAAAGTAGAGTAATTATATAAGAAGATGTGGAGAAATAATTAAAAAAAAAAATAGTTATAGAAAATAAAAAGTTTTAATTTAAAATTTTTTTTGTATAAACAAATACACCCATTTAACTCCTAGTACATATTATATACCACATTCTTATCTTATTTCTTCATCCCATTTAAATTTTATGAATCCTTCTCAACAGGCCCTAAGTTTGAGGTAAACTTTCCTTCAATGCTCAACCCATAATGGAAACGTTGTGGACAGTTAGTAGAAAATTTTTTTAGCCTTAAAGCTTGTAAAATTCTTTCAATCAAAAAAAAAAAAAAAAAGCTTGTAAAATTCTGCTTCTCTGAAAGCTTTACTTAGCATGTGGAGCACCGAACTGTCAGCCAACCCAAATGAAGCCTAAGTATGTGATGTACCAACACAGAGAAAAATAGCTAGAGATATGTCATTCTCTACACAAGTCTTCCAGAAGAATCCATCCTTGTGGAAGGTCGACAATATTGTTTGTTTTGATTCACTAAAGTTGTTTGTTTATAAAGATTTGGGAAACAGGATTGAATGGAACCTGTCGAATATTAATTTTTTTTTTTAAAAAAAAAAATGGGGAACACAAGCTTCACCTTCCGTTTCGAACCTGAGTCAACGAACACAAATATTAAAATGTCATTCAACTGCCTTATGCTTCTGTGGCAAATGTTAATTAATTATAATAATATATTATTTCTAACCACCATGTGAATCGTTTAAAACATATCGATGCGTGGCAAAATGAAATCGTGGAAAAGTAAACATTTCAAAAAGATACATATGAAGTTAGGCTGCCAAATTAATGGATGGCAGTAGATTAATGGCGGGACAATGGTTTGGCCATTCAAACGGCCACGTTGTCACACGTGAAATACATGGAAATGGATGCATGGCAATTGCCACTTGCCAGCACGTGAAGTGATGAATCAGCCATGGCTTTTGTCCTAATTAGGTGTTAATCTGGAATTATAATGTCCTGATCCAGTGTTGACAAAAAAGAGTAAGAATGTGGTAGCTAGTGAGGAGTGAGGACTAGGTACGTACGGGAAAGTACGCGTTTGAAAGGGAAGCTTTTGGCGCTTGAGCCGCACAGCTGTTTAAACTTCCAACTCCTTTTCCACAATGATCCAATCCTCCTCATTAACTTCACCCATCTGTAGATCGTTTGTCTCTGATCAGGATCGTCCATTTTATGGACACCATCCCATCATCTCCACTTGGGTATTAATTAATTCGGATGGAGCTTCATCGATCATTGGCAGTTCATATCCATGATCCATCCGTTGGTATTGCCGGCCACGGTGGGGTCCATCTGGAAGGAAGAGTAGACAGGCCCATGTGCTGGAGCAGATCCACAGGCTATTTTTGTAAAGAAAATTTAAAAAATAATAATAATACTCCTAAACGGGAAGATGGGCGGTGATCGGTCCAAAATGGACAGCTCTGCCGAAAGGGTGAGGACAAAATTACATGATTTTTTTCAACTCAATTCCATCAATTACGAGGCTGGCATCATTGGTTTCTGTTTTGAGACGCGGATGCCCACTACAACACCATACGGTCCGCACCCCTGTTTTCATATGGAAGTGGAGCCCTAATCCTGTTAGCCCTGTTTTATTTGTTAACCCCTAGTCATAAAATATTTTTTATTTTTATAAAATTGTTAATTTAGATTTATTTAACTTATAAACCAAGAAATATTATTTTTGAAGATATGTATATATTTTTTAGATTTTTAAACCAAAGAGTATTTTAGTCATTTGAAAAGTAAAAAGCACTCAAATGAATTAGACAATTTGGTTTTTCGCATTTCTATTAAACTCCCCTATGTATTTCTTATAATATTTTTGATATTTTGGCCTTTCTAAAAAATAATTTTAATATTTACCAAAAATTGGAAATAAATCCTCAAATTTTATTGGATTTTCAATTTATATCCATAACTATTTTCTTATAACTCTCTTTTTTTCAAGTTCATTTGCAAAATAACCTACGCTACTAATGGGCGTCTAATGTTCTTATTAAAGTTAATGGCCCACTTAGAGACATGGGCAGAGTCATGCAACAATACTAGAAAATTAAGTCGGTTAAATTAATTAACAACACTTAATCTGTTGAATATCTAATTTTTGGGAGGTCCATTATATAAATCTACTTATGTTTAGATTAGCCAAAAAAATGTCAAATTTGACCGACCAAAAGTTTCAATGGAAAAATTAGGTCGGCTTCCTTTAGAAAGCTTGATGATCATTAGCAAAAAGAGGTTTTTTTTATAATGAAACTTTTAAAGTGAGAAGTTATTTGCGAAATCAATAGTCACCAAGTACAAATTGTAAAATCAAAAGTCACGTTGCGAAAAGATCTTATTATTATTATTATTCATATTTGTAATTAGTATCTACTATATTTTCTCTCATAATACTCATCAGACCCATGTTATAAGAATCGGATAATCGTCCAATCGGGATCGGTTACTTGTCCGGCCCAATTGACGCCGGTTGGGGGTTATCGGCATGCTATGTCTGACAGGTTATTTGGTAGATTGTGGTGTATGAAACATTGTGTATAGTTATAAATAATGAAGAGGTAGCCCGGACTGAGCAAATGTTCCGTTTACCCCACATCAAAAAATATATTTATAATAATTTTCTTTTACTTTTTTCTTTATATACTTTTTTATCTATCTGTATTTAATATATAAACTAAGTTTTACAATTTGAAATATATATTTATTAGATTTTAAAAATATGAGTATTTTAAATACATATATATATATAGATGTTTAAAAATCTTTAAAAAATATATACATATAAAATGGTAAAACTTAGTTTATATGTTAAATACACTTAGATAAATAAATATATAAAGAAAAAAGAAAAACAAAATTAATGTAAATAAATTTTTTGTTATAGACTCGGTGGGTCATTTGCTTATCCCGGACTACAAGAATCATTCCTTACAAATAATATGACATATTTGAATTAAAATGAAAGATCTAGTACATCTGTAAAGTTTAGAGTTATTTAAAATCACTGAAATATATCTAAAATATAAATAAAAATTATTTTATAAAATAATAAACTAATGATTCAAAATGATTTGAACAAACCGTGAAAATAGTTTCTACTAAACGATTTAATCCACCAGTCTGATCACTTTGGTATATATACTTTATATGCTCATTTCTCATCCAACTCCTTTCTTTTTCTACCGGTAGAATATAACATCAAATACAAATCCAAAAGATTTTCTTTTTAGTAGTGATATTGCACATAACACTAATAAAAGTTTAGATTTGGAAAAGAAAATTTTCTTGCAGAAGGTCAATATCTGGTTATTAAAGAAAAACTTAATTGTCAATAGCTTGTGGTATATTCTATATAATAACTCTTAAAAAGAAACTTGGTTGTCATTAATTCTTAATTTTTGTATTCAGAAAATTAAGTTTTGATTTGGTTGTTAAAACATTAGTATAAACGAGAACATGTTTTCCTTGCGTATAAAAGCATCACTGTAAGCGGAACTAATTTTTCCCTGTTTATAAAACATCACCATTAGTAAGACTTTTTTTTTTTTTAATTTCCAAAAAAGATTTTCTCCTAGCTAATAAGGGTGGCCAAAGATGTATTTTTCTAGAATACATGCTCAAGATGTGAGACGAACATTAAGCTTGTGGGGGTGATTCGCGATTGCGTAGGATGAAAACAAGCAACCAATTAAGGAATATTACATGCAGAGGGGTCCAAATGATTCAAGTGGCAAATATTTGGGGTTGTGGAAGCGTTTGTGACATAGTTGCACTAAGGTGGCCAAACGTAGGCCCAGATGCAATCATGTCTCCGAAATTTCAACCTCCAACTTGTATGAGAAACCTTGCTCTTCAAAAGGGTGATTATAAGAGTTTTAAAAAAAGTACACCTGCTTACGCATATGTAGCCTTGTCAACTGCCGGGTTGAACAAATTCATGAGTGAAAGAATAAAAAACTAATAAAGGCAGCATGCAGCGATAAGCACGCTGACACACATACCAACTTCTTCAGGCCTGTGTTTTGGTGCCATCTCTCCACCAGTCCGCAGTTTGGGTTAGGCAGCTTATGATTCTTCCAATTTCCAAAGGCCAATGATCGACCTTCGATCGAGTTGAGCTCTACACCCGTACGTGGTTTTTTTTTTTTTTTTTCCTTCATCATTTCTGCATTGAATTGAAAGTGAGGGTGGAGAGAAATATTGGGGCACCGCCAGATTCCCGTTTTGAGATATATGCATCATGCCTGCAATTCCTGTATATGGTGCCCACTAGTCCAGTGCCTTGATTATGCCTCTTAGCTGGATTGGAAATTGAAAGTGAGAGCTAATAGCTACCCCCAACGGTACATGCATGTTTGATAATCTGCCGTCGCTGCAGTTGTTAAATGAAACAAGTTACAAAGGATACTTGAGCTCTGTTTGGGCAACCACTTTTCTTACCTCTCCCAATATATTTTTCAGAAAAGATTTAACATGTTAACTACCTAACTATCTCACTTTTCATTTTTGCCCTTCTATTTGGATCATTTTCTCACATATCAATCTTATCTTTATTCTAACTTTCTCTTTATCATATCACATCACTCTCACTGCTACTTAAAAATATCTCATTTCCCACTTTATTCCTATCTATTTCGTATCATCTCTTCACATATTTTTATATAACTTACCCATCTGTTTTATTTTTTTTTGTTTTACTTCTGATCATTATTTATATTATATCACATATTATGTCACTTTTTCAAAACTTTTCCCTAATTTTTTCCCAAAGCTAAATGCATGTGTACACTTAGTAATCTAGGGCTTGTTCGGGAGGATAAGCATTTACTTAAAATGGGATGTGAATGGTACAAAGAGATCGGATGAGAAAATGTTGTTGTATATTGAAAATAAGAAATTACATTGAGAATAAGAAAAGTAGTATTGAAAATAGAAATAATATGGTCATTATCTATTGCAAATAAGATTTTTTTTTTAAAAAATAGAAAATCTTATCCTATTCACATCTCATTCTATCTAAATTAATTATAGTCAGATTAATTTGCTTCAAAAGTTTTTATTTTGTTTGCAAGTTTCTTATTCAATATATTGTAGCATGAATTTGCTTGCCTAGTAAGCCTTATGGTTTTGCACTCATAATCCTTAAAAACGTTATGATAAGATATAGGAAAATGATTCAATATAGTTGATTAATATACATTTTTATGCAATCCTTCTATAATTTAAAGCTTTTCCAAAATGTAAGAAATTTATTTTATTTACACCATTTGTTTTACTATGTTACCAAAAATCACTTTTATTGAAAAATTATATTTTGTAAAAAGGTATTTTTAAGGTGATTTGCAAATTCACTCATTTAATTTGACCATAAGTGCAAATATCTCACATAATATTAGAAATTATAAATAGTCTCACATAATTTGACTATAATTACAGACATACTTATGTCATTATGATGCTATTACTGTACTGTCACGACGTAGATTATTTGTAATGACAGCAAACTATATGGATATATTTGAAATTCCGAAAGCTAAGTACATTTAATTTTTGCAAATATACTCATGCTATGATGATATGATAACAACACCATAATAAAGTGGGTATATTTACCATTATGGTCAAATCATATGGGGTTATTTGCAATTTTTAAAATTATGTAGGTATATTTGTAATTATGCTCAAATTATATGAATATATTTGCAAAGTATTCTTTTTATAATAGCCTTAAGGAAAACGCATCCTTCCTCTAGAGAATGAGTTTGACTTGGATGAGAGGAGCCCCTAAAATTCATTCAATCACACCTAAAATATTTTTATAATGTGGTCCAAAAAGCCAACAGGGAAAGTATCATTCCAAGAACATGAGGGAATACCCTAAGACAACATGAAATCAGGAACAGTGTGCTACTTGGTTGCTTATACAACCTACATAAGAGAATCTACATACACTAATGACTAAACGATGAGCTAACAACTTTGATACGATCAATCAAGCAATCAATATTTGATTTAATCTTTTCCTTACCTATTATCAAGCTAATGAGAATTAGGGATATACTCTTGCAGATGACATTTGAAATTTCAATTCACATAACCATTGGATTTCCAACAGCATGCCTTTCATCTCCATCTAGAGTGGATTAGCATTACCTTTCCAAAACCATCTCTTAGCTACAATCATGATTCCATTCTAGTCCCTTGTAATTGCTTCTATACCAACCAATCCCCTCTGAATTCCGAAACTTGCATCTACATGCATAGTAGGGGTGGGAATCGGGGTGGGTCAGGGTGTGCCCAACCCTGACCCTCCTTTTCAAAAATCTTGTTTGACCCTTATTTTTATACCGGGTCGGGACAAGGTCGGTTTGACCCTTACTTTTTTCTACTAGGTATCGGGACAAAATTCGAGTCGGTATCGGGTCAACGGGTTGCGTAAAAACTGCGGGTCAAGTAAGAAGTTTTTAAAAATTTATAAAACTATCAAGTATAAAGACAAATTTATATTAAATTTAACTACTATATGCTTGAATCTATTACTAATCAGTCAAAGTAAAATATAAATAATTAAATAAAATATGAATATTAGCATTGAATGAGGTTTTTCTTTTTAATGTGAAATATAAGAAAACGGGTCAGCAGGTAGTTCCGCCTCGCCCAGCCATCCTTTTAAAAAGCCAAAATCTGACTCACCCCGACCGGTATTTGTTTAAAAACATCAAAAAACCGACCTGCCCCGCCCCGCCGGGTACGCAATTCCGACCCGCCCTGGTATTTAATAGGGTTGGATCGAGTCAGGTCACGAGTCGACCCTCCCCGATTCCCACCCCTAGTGCATAGCATATATTTAGGGAAAAATATAGTCTGTTTTGAGTGTGGATATGCAGTTATTAATTTTTTTATTTTAAGAAATGTATAGCATTTATAAAGACTATAAAACTTTTAAATATATGTGTTTTGTTTCAATGAATCCATCTAGAAATTTTATTTTAAATTTTTTTGAAAATATTTTTAGAAATTCTTAATCTAGATTTTTTAACTTATGTATTAAGTTTTATCATTTTTAAAAAAATTTATACATATTTTTATTTTTAAAAATAGGGATATTTTAGTCATTTAAAAGCACTAAAACTACCCTATTTTTAAAAATAAGAAATACATACATTCCCAAAAACGGTAAAACTTAGTTATAGATTTAATACACCTTGTTTAAGAGTTTTATAAAAAAAATTCAAAAAAAAAAAGATTAAAAATGGAAGTTGTAGCCGGATGCACTGAAATTTCAATGCGAATGCATCGTGTTGCGTTGAACCATTCTCCTAAATATATACATCCAACCTTTGAAATCATAAATAAGTGCATACGGATTAACGTGATAAATGCTTTAGATTTGAAAAAATTATTTTAAAATTAAAATGAAGGGCTGGTGTATTCTGTCGTTGCCTTGAGATGTAACGGGAAATATTTAAAATTTTAATACTCAAAATTCAACTTTGAGTACAATTTTTCTCTTAACCTGTCGACAGACAACACAATAATTCAACACATGTAACTTGGAAACCGGTCCACCCATATAACCCGCTGACAATGCCTTAAATAAAAGTGTCAAAGGATTCTTCTCGATGCTGCTCTAACAAGTTAATGAGTTATCGACAATGTAATCAATATTCTAATTAAGAGACATTTATGTTAAATAAATTATACACGAGTTTTTTTTTATAAACAGGAATGTATTAGGTTTGAGATTGTTTAAATGAGCTAGAGTTAGGGTTAGGATTAGCCACTAACTCATATAAGCTAACCTAATTACACTCCCGGGTAAAATCGCAAGCTAAGAAGATATATAATGGCTTAGATGTTTTTGTTAACTCACCAGTGATAATACTATTGATACAAAAAAATGACAATGTTTAATAAGAAAAAATCTTCTTATATCTATAATATTTGCTTCTAATTCTTGATATAGCCGTAGTATCTTACAAATTCTTCTCATATCTATAATGTTTTGTCTTAAATTTCTATTATATCTAACACATTCATTATCTACTCACTGATAATATAAACCCACTAGAATATTTTAATTCCAACAATTGAAGATTTACAATCACCAAGAAGTGTAAATAATTAGGGCGAAACATTTTAAAAGAAAAATTTTAAGATGAGAAAAATCATCATTTTAGTAGGATAGATAACAACAGTTTGTAATATTGTTGTTGCCATGAGTATAATAAGAATTTAGAGTGAAATGCTATATGTATAAGAATAATTTATGAAAGTTCATGGATATACTATGGAGCAGACTTTGTGATATAGAAGGAAATTTTCATTTAATAAAGATATAAAAAAAATCCTTTTAGTATCTCCTTAATCATTGCATTTCTTTGAACTGGGTCGGGCCTGCTTTTATTTCAGTGATAATTTAACTGCAGGTAACTAAAAGGAGATAAGAGTTTGTATGGTTGATCAATCGAGTTTATATATATGGGGTGGCTTCACATGGCGCAATGGAATGAGTGAGATAAGAGAGTGGGTATGATCAGGTGAGTCAATGGGTTTAGGTGTTTTGTCTCTTTTGTGAGCCAATACTCGAGTACATATGCCATGCTCATTTGTATTTAGAAAGGGAAGAGGCAGTTTGGCCCCATCCGTTTCTCCTACAGGGTCTGATGCGTGGATGATGACGATGATTCATCCCCCTTCCATCACATTCACATGCCCTCCTCTTCTGTTTTCTCTTCTTTGTCCTGTTTTGAATCGGTGGATCCCTTCTCAAGTGCCCCAAATCATCCTCTGCTTGAAATATGCTGCGGGCCAAACAACAAACACATAGCTAGAACGACAACCATCCTTGCAATAAATAAACAACTCTCTCTCTCTCTCTCTCTCTCTCTCTCTCTCTCTCTCTCTCTCTCTCTCTCTCTCTCTCTCTCTCTCTCTCTCTCTAGATTACTATAAAGATATAACTCGGTTTTCAAGCACATTGATGCTGTGCTCGAAACAAACAGACAAACAGATTTTAATACATTTGCATGAAATCATCCTTTTGCTAATGATCCTATCCTTTGATTTTAAAAAATAATAATAAAATTCCCTTACTTTTGGTAAAAATCTCATGTATTTCTGATCCTAGCTCATGGTAATCATGTCGACATACATTTCTTCCACTTCCTCGGTTCATTTCCATCCGATCCAGTGCGCTAGCCTCCACGGGGAAAAGAAGATGCAAATCTAATTAGAGAATCCTTCCTTTAATTTGCTGTTGATCGTGCCCACCATTTAGTGCCTGGCATCATACTTTTCTGCTATTTTTGGTTAATTTCCCATCTCTTTAGTGGAATCGTGCCCAAATCAGCCCCTATCAAGGACTTGTTTGATTTTTCTGTAGCTTATCAGCTGATGAATAATAATAAAAAAAAGGCATCTGAAATCAAATAAACAGAAACAGTTTGAAACAGCTGAAATGAATGATGAGTACGGTTATTCTTCAGGGCAGAAAAAATAATGCATACGCAATTATATGAGATGAGTGGCTTAGACTAAGAAGGCACTTTTGTTAAATATGTAGGTTATATAAATTTGTAGTTATGGGTGTAGCCAGGTTGGCTCGAACTGGAAACCTGGATGAACGAACCTGGTTTTAAGTGAATTAGCATCGAGATTTTTCAACCCGTCGATCCATGTACCTAACTCATTTAAATAAATGGGTTAATCACAGGTTAAGTTTGTCTAACCCATCGACTCAGAAATCTATCCTCTTTACTCATCAACTCATGCAACCCATTTGTAACCGATAACGTAATAGAGTTAATATTTTAGATATCATTGTTGATTGTTTATGATTACATTTTAAATAGTTTATAGTTATTAATTTTCTATTATTTAACCTACTTTCATCCCATTATCAACCACTTTACTAACTCGTTAGCTACCCACAATTTGATTCATTTATATTGCGAAATTTGTTTTTTTTTATAATTTTTGAATATAGCTACATAGTTTGTAATATTTGCATTTATTATCAAATTATATTAGATTATTTGTAATTTTTGAAATTAAATAGATATATCTGCAATTATTGCCAAACTATGTAAGTATATTTACAAATTAGCTAAATAAATTTGTAAGGTCTTTTTATGAACTCAGTGAAACATAAGTTATATTTAAAGAACGGATTACTTTAATCAAGTCTTGGACCTTTAAATTAGCCAAATTTAAACAAGAAAATTAGTGCTAATCCTATCAAATACATATAGTACCAATCTATTAAAAGCATTATCTTATTTAGGTTTGATGGCCCCTGCGGGCCAATTAATCTGCCCGGTTCTGTATGGCTTTGGAAATTAGATCTAAAGTGGCAAGGACGGTCACACATACTGTCTCGCTGAGGGTTCAGACGTTGCGTCGTCCTCGTTTGTATGAGAGCATTAGTCTCTCATGGTGGGAATAATACTCTCTGGTAGTAGGAGCTTTAGTTTTCTTGGTGAAGTGATCTGTAAGGAAAGTTGTAAGGATTTATGGGGCTTGATTTGTAATAATCAAATGGAAAAAATGAAATATTGTAAAATATAAAGGTGATTTGCAAATACACCCACATAATTTCAGAAATTATAAATTACTATAACATAGTTTGACCATAATTGCAAATATTCCACACTGTTACATCGTTATTACTGCACCATTATGACGTGAGTATATTTACAAATATATACAAACTATGTAGGTATATTTGCAATTTCAAAAATTAAGTAGGTATATTTATTTTTCACAAATATACTCACTTACTTGCAAACTTTTGCAAATATATCATGCCTGATGATGCAATACCAACATCATAATGATATGAGTATATTTGCAATTATTGTTAAACTATGTAAACGTAATTTGTAATTGTTGAAAATATGTGGGTATATTTATAATTATCATGAAACTATATCAGTATATTTGCAAATTACCCAAAATATAATTCCAAAATAGAACAATAAGAAAAGAAAAAAAATATAAAGAAGAAGGGCTTATGTTAGAGTTCCGACACTGCCTGTCCGTGAGCATAGGAATGAGATAAGAATAAATTAATTTTTTTCATTTTAAATATTGTTTTTCTCATTTCTCATTCAGTCTCTCATTTTCATTACGTAACAAGGTTACTTTCTTCGTTCACAAAATCATTTCTCAGTACACAACAATTTATACTTATCCAATTTTCTCACATAAATCTGATTTCGTTGATGCTTTCAACAAGTCATTATATAATAAAACCAAACCAATTAGGTTCACTTACAAAGTCCAACTTTCCGACTCACAAGCGATAAGAAAAAAAAGAGTACCATTGTACCACCTTTTGTATGTTATTTATACTTTCAGAAAGAGTGTTACTCCAGGATAGCTAGCAAGAGCTGAAGACCAACAAAAGAGGAGAAAACAAAAGGCCACGTTTGACCCAGAGAAGAGGGCCCTCCCTCCATGCATCAACAAGGGTAGAAAAATGGACAGCCACAAACAAATCGCTTACTAAATACTTTCATACATTATATTATATGGAGGCAGCTAGGCCAGCGGTTCCCACTCACCACAAAGCTCTGTCACTTCTTAAATTAATATCCGGTAACGAAGGGGTTTTTTTTTTTTTTTTTTTGATAACGGGTCTACTCTATCTCTACCCTCTTTCGATTTGAAAGGGAGTAGGGATAGAAAGATCCAAGCAATTCATGTTATCAAAATTAATGAAGGGGGTTTTGCATCTACATAGTTTGATTGAAATTACAAACATGTTATGACTATACTGATGTGGGCATAAATATTGAATGATTTCAGTCGATTTGAATGCGATTTGTGCCTTGGAATGGAGTTGCAGGAAAATATGGATATCAAGTGAAAACACCAATTTCGAGGGAGCAAGAGAGTCAAAATCAAGGAAATAGAAAATGCATGACCATGTGAAATTCACGTAAGGCTGTGTGAATCTGAAAATTGAGCACAAGAGCAGAGGAAAGAAGGTAGTGTTTCACACAAGCCTGTTAAAAAGACACAGGCCAGTGTGAAAAAGCATAAGAGGTATTATCAAAGGATACAAGCCCATGCAAAAAGACAAAGGTGCGTGTAAATCACCCATATTTCAATTCATTAAAGTCATGTTTCACAATTTTATTATTTCGAGTTAGAATGTTGCATGTGAATAATGATTTGACAATAATTATTTATCAATGCTGATTTACTTTAATTTGATATCTTGTGATTTGATTAATTACTTTTTATTTTGATTTGCACTTTTACATAATCTCATATATTAAACAAAAAAATCAAAAGGTGAAAATTTAATATAAAAAAATTTAAAATGTTAAACCTAAAAATCTTAATCATGAGAATAGGCAAGATATCTCTAAGAAATTCTATGAACTATAATAGAATTTAGTAAGTTCTAATTGGAGTAGTCTAATAGGAGTAATTAATTATACTAATTAGAATGCATATCCATGCCTCGAAAGAAGATATAAGATTAGATTAGGATTTTCTTTTTCTTTAATGCAATTTATCCAAATTAAATGAGTAACGGATTTAATGGCATAATAGTTGTTATTGAGTTGTTGCATACATTTAACGATAATGAAAAATGCATACTTTACCATTACTATTTGTTTTGATTTTTGTATACAAAAGAACAACAAATATTATAATCAATTACATTCAAATCTTCACAATTCGAAGGAAAATTTCTACAAATCCCAATCATTAGATAGAAATTAAAACTCCCACAACGATTAAAGAGACTACAAAAGGGGAGATTTGAAAATATGTCAACCATGCATACCACCGCACTTAGGCACTGGTTGCCACTTTACCATTACTATTAGTCAAGTATATACAACAATCCAAACAACAACCATAGTGAACCATAATATTAATAAACTTTACTGCCAAAAATCCAACTTTTTTGGAATGATAATTGCTATTTTTTGCATCCTATATTATATAACGTAATTTGTTATATTGCACAGAAACAAAATTCACTAGGCACTTTAGTTTAGCCTAAATGAGCTTTGGACACTTTTTTTTCCCAGCACATAGTAAGAAAGGAAGCGTGTATGTCCCAACAAAAGGGGCGAGGGATAGATTCTAACATAAGTTTTTTTTTTTTTTTTTTTTTTTTACAATAATCTGAGATTGAGCGAATTTAATTATAAAATGAATGCTTATGAGCCGCTTTTTTATGCATTATATTTAACTAGACTCACAGATTTCTTTTGGGCTTGCCAAATTTTTCGTTTTGTAAAATTGTTCCGTTAGCATTTTTGTAATTTTTTTAAAAAATCTGCATCTTAAATTTACTTTATTTGGTCATGCAAGCCTTTCCTTTTCGTAGGACTATCATTCAATACATTTTTCATTTTAAAATTCTTTTTCAAATTTAAACCATTAATCATGTTAATTCATACGCATTTTATGATTCTAAAAATCATATGAATTAAAAACTTTCATATAGTATTATACGGCAATAATTCAATGCAACTAGCTGCATAGAGATGTCCACGCAGCTCTTTTTTATTTTAAACATCTTTCTCAAATCTAAATATTTATCATGTTCATCCATATGCATTTATTTGTATTTTCAAAGATAATATATATTGAAAAACTTTATTCAGTATATATTTTTAAATTTTAAATTAATATTTATGTATTCATTATTAACAAATATAATTTTTAAAAATATAAGTTTTCAACGAAAGTGATTTTTGATAACATAATAAAATGAATAGTGTTAAACAACATAAATAATTTATACATGAAAAACTTAAAATAAAAAATAAGGGGCTGATGAAAAATTCCATTTCAACCAAATTTTATTGAACCATTGCCTTATTATAAGATATACTATATTTTTTGAAAAAAATTAATAGTTATATTTTTTTGATATACTATATTTTTTGAAAAAAATTAATAGTTATGTAGACACTCTCAAATGATAAAAATTTTGTACAACTTCTAAATTTTTGATAAAAAGTGATATTTTATTAGATGAAAAAAAAATTGTGTTACACAAAATAAATTGCTTTGGGGTATTTGTTTGCACAAAAAACTATTCAAATTAAAACATTTCGCTCTCCATAATTACCATATTTTTAATTATTTTTTCACTTATTTCTATATATCTATCTTACTTTTCAATCATTTATACATAACTACTCATACATCTAGGGATCCTTATCTCATGCGCCCAGGAGCATGCAGCGCTGCATGCTCTCGGACTCATATACCCATTTTAAAAAAAAAAAATTTCAAAATTTCTTTATAAAATTGTTAATATAAGTGTATTTAACATCTTTATAAATTTTTCAAAAATCAAAAATAAATATCTAAAATACTCTAAAAATGGTAAAAATTTATACACATATTAAATACATATATATTAACAATATTGTAAAAAAAATTTGAAAAAAAAATTAAAAAAATAGGCGTATACACTCAGGAGCATGCAGCGCTGCATGCTCCCAGGCGCATGCGATAAGGATCCTACATCTAGTCTATCTATTTTAAATTTATTCTCTTTACTCCTTATTATTACCCTATCATATTATATTATTTTTTTCCATTTTAAAAACTTTTCCACTAGAAATCTTTCATCAAAAATTTTAGCTCTTCTCAATACACTTTAGACTTTGTAAAAATTTTAAATAAAAAAGAGAGGCTGGATAGAAACTCTATTCGTATACGTAGCCCCTTTTCATATTAATCATACCAAAGCCTTTTTCAACCACGTCTAATTATTTAATCTATTTTTTCCAATGTTCGAATTTTTTTTCCAATAAAATTGTGAATAATCCAATAATCAAGATTGAAATTTATCGATGTTAATTTCTATGTTTATTTGTCAAATTAATTTTTAAAATTATAATTTAAACTTAACGAATTAATATTTCAAGTCGTTTTCTTAAATGATATATATATGGGAGCAACCTGGTCTTCTTTTTCTATTTCAGTATTAATTTCATCTTTAGCCCCATGAAACATGTATTAAAATTTTAAGCTTTTTTTTTTATATATATTTATACTTACAATCATCTCAATCTCTATTACGTTCGAGCTCGATGACATTCTTACAAATTTTCACAAGAGACACATTGTTCCAATTTATTTTTTGTGAAGATACATTGCTCATATCTTATTTTGAGGAGATACATTGGTCCAATACACAGGTGTTCAAACTCACTTGAGCGAGGAGTCGAAACGAGGATAACACGAAGCTACGCCCATGCCCTCGCTTACTAGGAATTCTAATTTTTTTGAGCCATATTGAAAATTCTACACTTTTCTTATTTAAATTTAGGGAAATTTCTAAAGATATTTATGAATTTTAACCATAATTCATTATATACCCATGTATTTTCAATCATTTATCTTAGGAAAGAGGCTAGATGCACTAGGGTGCACTTAGTCTCAGTGCACTTGGGCACATGTAACTCATTTTTTTTAAATAAAAATTTATACAATTGTTAATTTAAGTGTATTTAAGATGTGTATCAAGTTTTACATTTTATGAAATTTTTAAATATTTTTTAATTTTTGAAAATCTGTGGCATTTTTTGTAATTTAAAATTATTAAAATTTCAATGATTTTCAAAAATAAAAAGTATCTAAAAATATTTAAAAATAGTAAAACTTGATACACATATTAAATACATTTAGATTAACACTAGGGTGCACTATATCAGTACCCTTTCTCCTGTACCCATGTCATCCGAATCCATCAATAATTGTCATTAATACACATGTGAAGTAACTCATGTATTAATGCTGATTTAGGACTGCGGGTGCAGCTTTTGCATCCAAAACATCAACCTTCATCACTTCTACTTTTTCATGTGTTGTTATTGATTCCTCAAAAGTCATACAACCGTATGTAGTTAGCATCATGACTTTTTTTTCTTATTTGCAAGATTATATTAGTCATTTCACATGTGCGTTAATGGCAATTGCTAACTAGCTAGTAAGTATAAGGGAAATTACTGAAAATACATGGATATATGAAGAATAGTAATGCTTCTATGAAATCAGGTTTCATATAAAATGTTAATCTTCGATGAAAAATTCAATTCATTCATTATATTTAACACCATTTGTTTAGATAGAAAACCAAGTTTCACTCCAATCCAATATGTCGATATGCCACATTTGCTAAAAAATAGGTGTATTCATGTATAAATTATAAAAAAAATAGTTAGATCCATTCACACATATATTAGAATGTAACAATACTTTATATGATCATTTATCTACATATTATTGATATTTGAGATGGTTTTGATGTTGAAAAAACTACTTTAGTACGTTGATTTTACACATTTATAGATGAGACTCATATACAGTGAAATTAAAAAAATAAAAAGGTTATCAGGATGCTATAAATGATGTTAAATACAATGAATGAAGTAGATTTTCTATCAGCCATCAAGATTTTAAAAATAGAAAGGTTTCATAGAAGACAGGTTTTATTGAAGCATCCCCATATAAAAAATTATGTCCGTGAATATATTTAGGAATTCCCGTTAAATTTATACGCTGTTGTTAATAAGCCTAACCAAACAAGCCGACTCCTCCAACCCCACGATTAAATTCATGCACCAGAAACGAAAAAAATGACGTAAAAGATGTAGTGCATGAGAAATAAATGGCCAAGGCCAACGTGCGGTCTTCTATGGTGCTTCTCAGATCAAAAGAAGATAGCGAGAGGGAGGAAGGGAGGACCCGAATGCAGCGTGGTCCCCTAACGCATCGGAGCCTCTCAGCAGAGGATGGTCCCATGCTCATGCCATTCATTTTCTCCCCATATTTTCTTCATTTACTGCAACTTCTTCCACACCCTGGTTAATGGATGGTATATAGGCAGGCACGTCCAGATTACTTATAATTACAGCAAGATAAACTGATCTTAATAGAAAAAATAATGTGGGTTTCTTCTAATTGCCATTGTTACAGTTATTGTTATCAGGCTATGAGATTAATTATTAGTGGCAGTTTATTGTAGAATCAAAAAAATATATATATAAACATTTAGATTTTGGGGGTAATCATTTGCATGATTTAGTCAATCAGATAATACATGGCAACAGTTGAATTTGTGGGCGTCTGAGTATGAGAGAAAGCTATACCACCAGAGTATGAAATTGGCTCCATTGCCCTCCCCTTCTTTCTTCCTTCCTTTGCTTTCTCTCATGTGGTCCAATTAGGGGGTTCTAGCTTTTGATGCACCATCATGGATGTTTGAATGTAGAAAGTGCATAAGAGTCAAGGCCATTTTTGAGGACCGAGCTAGTCTGGCTGGCCCTCTCTATTCCTTGGATGGATGATGCACCATCATCATCAACCATCATCATGTCTTTTTGAAGATGGAAGGTGGAGCCAAAGCAAGGTGATGAGAAATATTGGGCATCTTGAGAGGACCACCATGTACATGTATTTCTGATTTCATTATTTTATTTTATTTTATTTTATTCATACTAGTTTTTATTGCATTGAGAAATTAATTGTTGTAGTCAACTGGGAAATGAACCATTTTCTCACCCATATCTTGTAAAAATATAATGCCTTTGATGATGAGTACTTCCTCTCTCCTATGCGTATGTGGTCCATATCACTGCCGGCATCTCTCTCTCTCTGCATGATGGCCATTTTTTTCCTATGTAATTGATTGCTTTCTGGATTTGGAACTCTTTAATTCCATGGTCATCACTGTCATCATCTCAAATATACGGATACGTATGCTGCTGCGCTACACAGTATCTATACAATCATGGCTGCATAGACAAAAAGCCCCCACCACCTCGTTCCATACTTTGTGGATTGGCTGTTCAACAAATTCTCCTCCTCCAGCGGCTGAGCTGTTTTAATTTATTCTGCTTATTTCCTTAAAATCAGACTAAAATATATAGAAATATGACAAGTGCATTTACATACACTATAAGTTACAGTGCGTTTGGCTAAAAGTAGGTCATACATGCATTTAAATATATTAATATTTTATACATTCATCTATCCATTTATAAATTATATCTTAGATCATTTACATGTTAAGAAAACAACTTTAAAATTGGTATTTATATCAAATTATTTTATTACGTTGATTTTGTATAATTTTTAGACAAAACTCATACACACATCCAATTTGGATAACAATTGATATAGTAATAAAAGAAATAATTTTGATTACAATTGGTGCGGTAGATATACATTTTATGATTACGTGAGACTCATTATAAGCTAAATGCATCATAACTCACAATGCATATAAATGTGGAGGAAAACTTTTGATATATATGCACACACGTAGAAAAAGAGAGAGAGAAAGAATTGTTTCGGTGCAACGCAACTACACTGGAACAGCGGTGTAATTGCCCAAAAAATAGGCCCCACACATTTTAAAATGCAATGAAACTTTATACAATCATTTATCCGTATATATACAATCATTTACCCATATATAAATTATACCTTAAATAGTTTATGTGTTGAAAAAATAATTTTAAAATTTGTATTTACATCAAACTATTTATTATGTTAATTTAGTACCATTTTCAAATTAATGCTAAAAGAAATAATTTTTAATACAAATAGTGGAGTAAATGTATATTTTATGATTACGTGGGACTCATTTTAAGTCAAATGCACTACAATTTAAGGCGCATATAATTGCACAGGATAACTTTTATATATATCTATCAATTTGCTTACAAAAAAGTCCACTGTCACAAAATTTCTTAATTGTGGCCACCTTTTATGGCCAAATTTCTATTACTATGTGTAAAATGCAACCAAATTTTAATTTTTTGGCTTTCGATACTAATAAATGAAGCTAAGTCCTATATTAATTTAATTGCACTTAAAGTTTTGTTACAATTAGCAGTCAAATTTTAATAATTGCATGAGACAACTTTTTTGGCTACAATCGTGACAAAGTACATCCAATGCTACCAAATATATGTTATATGCAAATACAAAAGATTGAATAAATATGATAAGGTACACAATATCTAAATAATGAGCTCTAGGTAGGCTGAGTGCAAATTCCTCGTACCAATGAACTCCATGGAGGGACAGGGTGCAACAAAGATATATTTTATAATTCCCGAAAAATTCGTTCTCTCTCACATTTATTTTTTATTTTGTTGTCTTGTAATCTATTTCCGTTAGTCCATTTTGCCAAGTATTTGTTAAATTTTTAATTTTTAAATATTCCAATTGTTTCTTCTTAAATTCAATTTTCGTCCATTTAATTAAGATTATAAATATTCTAATTATTTTTTCGGAAGTTCGAAACCATCCATTTTATTAATTTGTCAACTGGATTATTTGGAAATTCGTTCGTTTTTATCAATTCAAATATTTTACTCAATGTTTTGTATATTAAGTCTAAGATTTACAAGAGCATTTCAGCGTCAACATTTAATTCACATGGTAAAGACCCGAGTGCATGCTAAACTAAAATTTCTATTATTTCAATTGTATTTGATATTTGTCTTCTTTTAATTGGTTCATATGAAGTGGGCTAAAGACAAGCTGATTGACAGAGATTCCAGGGTAATTTAAATAGATACCCGGGGATGGTGGGTGTGGCAAGATTTCACTTCCAAAAAGGTGTAATTTCAAGGTGAAATTAGAATTAGTATTATGAATTGATAGGAACAAGTTAAAAGATAGTTTAAAGAATTTTTCCGCCATTTAACCGGTTGCCTTTGGCTTTTTCATATCATGTGTTTTATTTTCTGTTTTTAAGAAGCTTCCCATTGAGGTGTAACCGAGTCGGCTTATATGTCTTTGAGACTAATATCCTAATCTTATTCCATTTTCTTTTATCAAATTCTACTCTATTTTCGAAAAAAAAAACTTAATTGTAATTCATTTATAACTTACCGGTAAAAACCTCAACCTTTGACCCCACTCCATTTAACATAAATGGGCTGTTAAGGAGTTGCTAAAACGGATTGTTAACCGGTTGAATAATAAAAAGAAATAAAAAATGATGAACTATTTAAAGATGAGCGATTTTATTAGATTTGGCTAAGCAAATGCTCTACTTAGCCCGCCTCAAAAAACATATTTATAATAACTTTCTTTTGCTTGTTTCTTTATACACATGTTTATCTAAATGTATTTAACATATAAACTAAGTTTTACCATTTTTGGATATGTGTATATATTTTTTTGAGATTGTTAAAAATAAGATTATATAAAATATTCTTATCTTTAAAAATATCAAAAAAATATATACATATATCCAAAAATGGTAAAACTTAATTTATATGTTAAATACACTTAGATAAACAAGTGTACAGAGAAAAAGGCAAAAAAATTATTGTAAATGAGTTTTTTGAAGTGGGTTAAGTGGAACATTTAATTAACATAGGCTACTAAGATCATTCCTCCTATTTAAAATGCAATCTTAAATGCCACTGATTTGCTTCAATGGCCCCAGGTTCGATGCATGAGAGTTGCATTCATGAGTTCATTTCTCCTGGAATAGTGGTGGTGTATTTCTCTCCAAGGTTTATGTGAGAGCGTCCACCAATTGGGATATTTAGAAACTTATTATAAACATTAGAACATTGATAAGAAATTTGCATAATATTGTTAGGAAATTGTGAAAATATCTCAAGATTTAATTATAAAATCAGTTGAGATGATGTAACATATGAATAACAATAAAAAATACAATCTTAAATAATCAAAATTGAATTTAAAACATCAATTTTCATATATAAATGTATGTTTGTGTGGCCGACTATATACATCATGATATATTTTAGGTTAAAATACAATATTAATTTATTTTTACAATTAGTTATATATTTTTTTAATTTTTTCTTGGTGAACATGTTCTCCGGTGTATATATATATATACATACATACGCTTAGAACGTTGATTTCTTTGTTGATAAGTATGCTTAAATAAAAATAAAAAAAAATCTGAACTCTTCTACTTTACGAGTTACGAACAGATTTTGTCCATTGATCGGTTGAACGGATTAGATTATCAGGATAACAGTCTGGACAAATTTAACTCATAATTAAATTATTTTTTTAAACGAGTTTACGGGTTAAAAAGTCTCAATAATTCATCATGAATGGGTTGGGTTGACCCTAACCCGGTCACACCCCCAGTCACTTTCCTACAAAGAAACCAACTGGCTACGAAGGTGTGCTGGAAGGCTGGAATATGGGCATGCAATGGCCAACCTATGGTCCTATACCATGCATACGGGTAGATAGTCAAAAGGAAGTGATTTCACACACTAGCGGAGAGCGGTGCATGCATCTTGAATTTAGCTGAAGAAAAATAGCAACCACTGGCCAGGGTTTGGCAGCTGTCCTATAGGCCTACCCGTCGCCCATCAGCTGATCAAGAACTCGGGCCATATGGCCCAGCTCAGGTGGACAAGCCAGGAAAGAGGCGTACGTTTGCAGCTAAATACAAATACATGAAATTGGCCCAGCCCATTTGGTAGCTGGTTTTACAGAATACGTCAATGGCTTCGATGGGCTGTGCTATGGACTGAGTTATCCTTTCATCAAAAACATATTTTTCCGTTTTTTTTTAAAAAATTTTTTATAAACATTTTAATCCAGTTATATTTAATTATTTATTTTGAATTTTTTTTTTTGAGTGACCGGAGCCAGTACTTGACGGCAAGTAGGTCGACAGGATTCGATCCCGAACCATAAGCAATTGTGCCCAGATGAGCTACCAATTGCCCTAAGGCAGGTGCTCATCTATTTTGGATTTTTAAATACAAGAGTATTTAATATTTAAAATTTCAAAATAAATGAGCACCTGCATTAGGGCAGTTGGTATTTAATATTTAAAAATCTAAAATAAATATATATATTCAAAAATGGTAAATCTTAGTTTATAGATTAAATATAACTAGATTAACATGTTTATATAAAAATTTCAAAAATATATATATATATATATTTTTTTGAACAGGTTTGAAATGATCAGTCGGCGAGTTGAGATAATTGAACGGTCGTGCGTGAAGCCAAAAACGTCAATTCAGATAAAAAAATATTAAAGAAGAAGAGGAGACCAAAAATTATAAGAGCTAGGGATAAGTTAGGATTCCGATCTTATGCTCCCGGGAGCATGGGTGCATACACCTTTTTTTTTCTTGAAATTTTTTTTACAATAGTGTTAATCTATGTGTATTTAATCCGTGTATAAATTTTTACTATTTTTGGAGTATTTTAGATATTTATTTTTTATTTTTGAAAATCAGTGACATTTTTGGTAATTTTAAATTACTAAAATACCACTGATTTTTAAAAACCCGAAATAAATATCTAAAAATATCCAAAAATGGTAAAAATTGATACATACGTTAAATACACTTGGGTTAACAAGTTTATGAAAAAATTTTCAAAAAAAAAATTAAAAGAATAGGTGTATACGCCCGGGAGCAGAAAATAAGAATTTGATAAGTTAGGCCGAACATTCATTAAAAACCAAAAAACAAAAAACGAAAAACAAAATTGCATGATTTCAACACTTTCTGCTATAAAAAGTAAGGCCAAACAGACCATTAAAAGCTTTGGCATAAAAGAACTTTTAGCAACTTTTTGTTAGTACTTCTAATTTGTTTTTTTTCCTTTTTTTGTTGGTAACATTAATTTTGCTTTCCTAACAGGGCTTTTTAAAGCTGTATGGGACGTAGAATTTGCGTACAGTACTTTATCTCTCCAATAAATGATTTTAAAAAATACTTCTGAAATAGGGATTCCAGGACTTCAACTGTGTGACCAGACAAAGGCTTAAAATCGCCAAAATTACTGATTCCGACCAAACGGAATTTTAGACGTAAAGCCAAAAGAAGTAGAGCATCAAGCTTCTACAAGTGCACATTTCCCTAATGCTTTTTTTATAGTCATTGTCCTAATGCTTAAGTACCCTTTTTACATGGTCTAGATCGTCAAAGCATGGGCCAGTTGCAGAAGAGCTACGCCCAACATTGCCTTGCGTGTTTGACATGCAACCCTCCCAAAGGCATTATCCCACCACGAGGATCAGCTTGGGTCAAAATCATCCTTCCCCACTTGCCAAACGTCCCCATGCTATGCCATTAAAAACAATTTAGAGACAGAGAGAGAGAGAGTAAAAAAGCAAACGTGTGGTCCAAGACGTGCAATGTCAATACTATTCCAGGACTATGATGAAACACAAGGAAAAGTCTAAAGTTACAACCAAATGATGCAAATGCATGTGTTACCCTGGAAAATGCAGTGTGTCAGCTCAGCACTGATGGAAGGTAGACCATCATGAACATAACGTATTCGAAAGTCTAAAGCTGTTTGCCATTCTCTATTATATGTCCATGCAGCCTGCCAATTGTTTGTAAGGGGGCTCTTTCGTTTTCGTTGACAAGCTGGCCTGGCCTTGTCAGGAAAAATAATTTCATTTTAGACATTTTACCCCTCATCATAGCTTGGAAGTTCATAATTTCCATGCTCTATTCATTCAATCGACTTTCTTCATTCTCATCAGCATAGCTGTAGTCGGTAGAAGGGGAATGATTGCTTTATGACTTCTCCTAAGGTTGTGGTTTGAGATCAAAACCTAGGGGGGAATTCAAGTGGGGGAGGAGAATTGTAGGCTCTGATGCCTCAAAACTTGTACAATGCCAAGTGGGGCCGTGGGAGAAAATAAGGGACTAATGGATCACCGAATCAATCAATTTCCTGACTGCTCCTGCGATGTTTAATTCATTGTCCCGACAAGCATTGATAAATTTATAAGAAAAGACTTCTAGAGCTTTCACAGGTCTACCGTCCACCTTTTTGGAATGAATGTTTAATTGAGCTTCAATACTTTTCCTGTTTTATGGTTAAGAATTGAGATGATCGAGGAAGATGGAAATGCCTAGAACCAGTCCATCTTCACAAGAATAGTTCATTGAATCATACAGATTAGTTCGATAAACAAGAAGAGTGGCATGCAAATACAAACCCTGAAAATTTTCTTATTAGCCAACTGATATCAATTTTTTGTTTCAGGCAGCCACCAAATGCCTTACTGGAATTTCAAAGTGTGCCTACAAGCAATAAGCAGAGCGAATTCTTATTTAACTACCACATAATGTCCAGAATGCATCCCATCACACTGCAACTCCATCTCTTCTGCTATTCCATAGAATGACGAGAGAAAATCCCATCAGGGACATGATCACAACCTGCAGACACAGTGAAAAAAAAAAAATAAGTACAAGCCACACGTATGGGAGGACCCACCGTAGAAACTGCTTGCAACTTTTGCATTTAGCAGGGCAATGGAAGTGGCCAACAGTGCAATTTCCAAAAGAACAATAAAGAAGGATTATAGGCAAGTTTTGCCAGTCCTGGTCCCAGAGCACACCGGAGAATATGTGCAGTTTTCAGAAAAGAAGACCACTGACTCTTGTCCAGATTATATTTGAAAAACCTGCTTACATAACGGAATCTGAAACTCAAATGTGTGTTAGGCCAATCTCCACATTCAGTCTGTGGCAACAACACGCATTTTATTCAACAATGTTGCTGCTTTATGCAGATGCCTCGAATCCTAGACACACTCAACTTCCCTGAAACCAATGGAAATAGGAGATTCCTATCGCCTATGGAATCCCTGGCCCATTAGTTATTCAAGTGCAGTCTTATACATGTTATTGTTTACGTTGATTTGTTGCACTGAAAACTTAGCAATATTATGGGTGTGTTTGGGAATGGATAAAACTTTTGATGAAAAGTTTTGGAGAGTAAAAGTTGTCAAATGATGTGATATGATAGAGGTAATGATGAAGAGTAAAGATGATAAAGTTAAAATAGATAGGTTAATTGTATGGGTAGTTGTGTAGAAATGATTGAAAAGTAGGGTAGTTGTATGGGAAAATGTGAAAAATGATTAAAAAATATGATAATTATGGAGAGTGAAAAGTTTTAGATTGAAAAGTTTTATATTGACATTTTTTTCTTGTTGTCAAACACACCCTATATATGCCTACATCAAATAAAACAGTTGGCCTGAAATTCCGATGATTAGAATCAGACAAGAAAACCTGGTCCAATTAAATTTCCATTGAACGGATCTATCTAATATGCATGTTACGATGAAATAAAGAAACCAAAAAATTTTCTCATCATTCTAATGTTCCAAAGATCATCTATATAATACATATAATTGTCCCATCAAATTTTAACGACTTTGTTTCGTGTAAGCACCCTGAACCTATTATCTAGCCATTTTTATCAGTGTAACATGAATTAACATGAAGATAATAAAAGAAAATGATGGATTAGATCAAACTTTAAACCATATCTAAATGGGCCTCAAGACATCAGGGATCACAAGAATCTCCCAATGGTAGCAAGGGAGTTCCATCATATGAAATAAGATTTGCTGATCTATACTCATGAAGGAAACTATCCATCAAAGGGACCCAAACTTTTGGGGTAATGATTCAATAGATTCAATACTTACTATAAGATGGAGGCTCCACGCTAACCCTTGGTTTTCAATCTTAAAATATCTTTTAAAAATCCGAATAATTATCATTTCTATCTATGTGTATTTATTTATTATTCAAAAAAATAGATGCATTGCAAACTTTTATATACTACATTTACACTATACATTTTCTATAATTTTAATAATTATACATTGAGCTATCGACTCTCAAAAAGTACTATTTTTTACAAAATATAAGCTTCTAATGAAATTTATTTTTGGTACCATGATAAGAACAAGATGTGTTAAACATGATAAGTAGTTTACATATAAGTAATATAGTTTTTGAAAAAATTTTAAAAACCAAGGGTAAGCATGGAGCCTCCATTTACAATAAGTATTAAATCATCACCCAACTTTTGTAGGCATTTGTTTGGTATGGACATCTTTATACTCGAAAACAGCATCCCGATCTCAAGACATTCAGACCTTCAAAAGATATGGATCAAATGAAACCAGCCATCAGCATTCACAGACATGACCAGCCCTATGAATTTTACTATCAATCAAATGATTGTGTAATGTCCAAAAAAAACACAAGAAAGGAAAGGACACACATTAGCAGTAGCAGCAGCAGCAGCAGTAGTAGTATGAAATGTGCATCTAGATCAACAAGTGGCTTGCACTAGTAGTAAACCAGCATCCAGATCAACAAGTGGCCACACACTAATAATAGTAAACCAGCATCCAGATCAGTAAGTGGCCACTCCACATGCCACTTGGCAAAACTGCTGAAACTCAACAACAGAAGCAGGAGCAAGATTACCAACATGGTGCCAGATGCACTACAAATAACATGTATTGGCATTTTTTAGATGCACTCTCAGGTCTGTTAGAATAAGCACATGCAGTGGTGTAAAAGAAAGCCTGACAATTTGTGCTTCGGGTTAGATAAATAAGAGAACTTACTGTACTTACCGACATAGCAGGAGGAACACCCACAAGAGGGTCTTGGAAAAACTTGTTTGCCAATGCAAGAGCTAGGAGACTACTCTGCATTCCTGAAAGAGGAGCGCCAATCAGATAACTAATTTTTTGGAAGTGGCTAAATTCATTTGAGAATAATAGTCCCACTATTTTGCTTGCATGAAGGTGCAAAAGAATTCCCACTTTTTTTTGCTAAAAGTGGCAACCATTCGCTAAATGGACAATTGCTTCCTGCTGCCATTTTAATGGAGCTTAAACATAACTGCTGGTAAAAATCCGGTGTCCAGAAGAAGAGCAAAACCTGTCTCAAAGGAAAGAGTTCTCTGAAGAGCTTTTGCATCAGGAGCTTTCTTGAACACAAGACCACTGAGAACATAACCAAAGAAAAATGCCGATGCATGAAATCCAATAATAAGAGATAGAATTATGATCCCAAAGGGGGAAAGAATTGATTCGATGTTTAACGCCAATGGTGAGCCAACACAGAGAGCAGTCACAAACACCGAGAGAGGAGGCAAGAGTGGTCGGATGGCAGCGCTAATCCAGGGTAAAAACCTTAAGACACATTGAGGAAGAAAAAGGCATAAGTAACTTCAAAAAAATGTGAAAGTCCAGACGAGAAAATAGGAAAAATAAAAGAAAGTGAGAGGCAAGAACAAGAATCTACAAGCAGCAAGTCCATCTTAAATAATTTTCTTATCTGAAGAAGTTTTCATCATGGCCCGGCAAAGAGGAAAAGAACAAAATGCAGATGGAAAAGCCATGTGAAACCTACTGGTAGTTGAAATGAGTACGAAGATGCATTTGAACTAATGTAGCAAGATGTCTCGAAGAAGCCTCTTGCAAACCTTCTTGGCGGTTTGCTTCTACATTTTGGGAATTCAATTTCTGGGATAGTACTCTGACTTTTCGTCTTTCAGTTCACCCTGGATAGAGAATGACAACAGTTCTTCGAGAGGTTACAAGACAACCAATGAAAATGAAACAACTAGGACAGAGTTGTTGAGAGGACAGTCGGTCGACACTCTGTCTAACAGTTCCTAACTTGCTGATTTGGATCAGTAAAAATTTATCTAACAAATTATTGATGTTACAGAGGACATGAAGTACATAATGTACCAAGGAGACATGAGATCATTTGTGTACTGGAAAGAGAGAGCAGACAGACCTAGCAGGATCCATTAGAAACACTAGAAATATCAGCCTTGGCAGTTCAGACAGTTTGGGCTACTGTGATTACTAGGATGTTCCAAATCAAAGGGAACTTATTTTAAGTACTTAGAAATTTTGCTTAGCTAACTAAAATGTGCCATTCCTGCAAAGGTCTGTAGAAGTAGCAGCAGAAATGTGCCCATTAATGCAAAGGTCTGCACAAGTAGCAGAAATGTGGCCCATTCTTAATGATGAATCAAAATGGTAAGGTGCATGATTGTTTATATTCGGTTCAAGATAATTAATATTTTAAGTAAATTACCTAATCCTTGATATTGTTCCTTTCAGTGTTTATTGAAATCAATCTTTATTTAGTTTTACTCGAATCACCATAAAATCCTTGAACATCCACTGATTAGGTGACTAAGTCGTCCAATTTAAGACCTGATTAGGGGCATGGTGGGAACCTAAAAGGGGCATGAATGAGATGGAGAACTGGGATGAGAATGTAATGATGCATGTCAAGAATGGAAAAAGTTGTATGGAAATGTAAAAAAGTTGTATTGGAAATTGAAAACTTGTCTTGAGAATGGAAAATCTCATCCCATATACATCTCATTCAAGCTAGTGGGATCCTTTGGAACATTTTCCCACTGTAACCAAGCATCCACCTTGTCTTGTTTGATCAAAAGCAACTCTAAACTTTTATGTCCACAGGTGGCATTGGGATACCATATACTTATCCCTTTTTCTTCTTTCTTTATGAAGGTGTAGCAGTGTCTGGATCAACAGCAGCAGATATGGTGGAGAGATTAGCGATATAGGGGTAATTCATTGCATAGAATATGATGGATCAAAATGTATTATGTAGAGGCCTCAAAAGTTGATAGATGCAAGAAAACAGGTTATATACAGTTACCGGTTCAAAAGAAGACCTGAAGCAACAGGTGCAACCACAATCTGCATGATACTGGACATCATTCCTTTTGCGTCGACTGGCAACCTCCTGCCTATGAGCAAGAGGGACAAAAATGGTGTAACTAGAACTGCAGTGGCAGTTGATAATGATGTCATAACTATGCTTAAAGGAGCCAAAGGTGGATCGGTTAAGAAAGTAGCATAATTTGAAAGCTGCGCCCCACTGACACAAGACACCAACATGATGCCAGCACCTGATTCATGAATTACTACAGTAAGCTTAAATATTTTCTTCATTTAAATCAATAATAATAGAAGCGAAGCCCAATACCTATGGGAGTTGGAAGACTGAAAACTGTCACTGAAATAGTACCAAAAAGGAACCCAAGAAGAGGCTTTATAACAAATTGTCCAACATATCCAGCTGATATAACGGCAGGTCTATTGACTGCTTCAACAAAATCCTTTTCGCTTGAATTAACCCCCACTGCAAACATCAAAAATCCCAGTGCTGGGGCATAATACCTGAAAAAAATTTGCGGCAGATTGACATAATTTTTTTAGGCTAAATTTATCAAGATTCCTACAATCTTAACATGATCCAGTCAACATATAGGCGTCAGAATTTTTCTCAACTAAGCATTTCTGCAGGCTGTAGCACCAAATCGAACCAATTGGAATACATGTATGTGCTAAAGCTTTGCAACAGTGTCGGAACAGTACTACCTTAAGATGCAGATAAATGCATTTTAAAGGATCGTAAAGCTTCAAACCTAACAATATCCATATACAGCTTCAAAAACGACAGCATGACAGTTGTATCATGAATGTATAATGGCCCTTTCCTCCCGATCTTCAGATAATTCCCAACAATCAGATAGAGAAAATGCACATCTTAGTGCTTGATAATCTTCTCACTGTGCATCTGCTTTTGCACGAAATCCAGTCCTAGGTCAAGGCCAATGTTCGCCTTATTGGTAAAATCTAATTTATCGGTCATTTAAGGAAAAGATAAAATCATATTTATTGGAGATAATACCCATTGTATCAGGGAAATTTATAAGTAAAATAAAGAAAATAAAAATAAAAGAAATGAATGATAAGTAAAAATTAAATACAAAAATACATATTTAGAGTATAAAAAATTAGAAAACAATGTCCAAGCTAAGTGACTTAGATATGTATGTATTTTACTTGTAAAGAATTTGTAATCAAAATGAAATAAAAATAGATAAAGTAGCTCTTAAAGTAGATTTAAAATAAATTTATCATTTATTTCACTCAATAATCTTGATATTTCTAACACTTTTCTTTTACCTAAAAATTAATTAATATTATAAAATTTGTAATTCATTAAAATTTTGGAAAAAGTAGAAAATTACATCTTACGGTGAATATAATATATTTTTAGTTATTTTAAAAAATATAACTTAAATAGAATAATTCATCATCAAATTTGAATTAATTCCATTTTCACATCCCATTAATTGTATGTGGAAGTATTTATCTAGAAGTTGAATTCTATAGTGTGTTTGGGAAATGATAAAACTTCTGAATGAAAATTTTTTTGTATAAAAGTTTTTGAATTGGAAGAAAATGATGTAATATAATAAAGGTAATGATGGGGAGTAAATAGAATAAAGTTAAAATAAATATGTTAGTTGTATGGGTAGTTGTGTAAAAGTGATTAAACATTAATTTTAATACAATTAACATTCAAAATTCCACAAAAAAATTCTCTGTATTAATTATTAGATACATATGAAATTTAGAAGATAAAAGAATTTTTAAAAACAGGAGCTTTAAAAAAAATTTCCCAGAATTAATTATTAGATATGCATGAAATTTAGACAATAAAAAAGAAAAATGGAAGCATAGAAAAAAAATTTAAAATTTTCTCTATATAAACTATTAGATGAAAGTTAGAAGATTAAAAAAAATCTTTAAAATGGGAGCATATAAAAGATGCACATAATTATTAATATCCATAAAAAAAAATTAATATAATTTCCAAGAAAGGTAAGATCAAGACTTCTTTAAAATTTTTAAAATTACATTTGAATGCCTATCCAGGACTCAGTATTCAACATCTGTTTTTATCGGCAATTTTTGTGAGTGAAATCAATTTTATCATGAATAAGAATTGATTTTATCTGACAAAATCAACTTTACTGGTGACTAATAAACTATCAAGTGGAAAATGATAAAGTCATTTTCATGCTTGTCTTTTTATCATGAAGCAGTCAAAATGATACTATTGGCAATATTACCACTGATAAAATAAATATGGCAAACGCTGGTTGGGACTCAAGATAAAACCAACATAGTTTGCACATGCTCTACTGACAGTTTACATGTGCACCACACTGCTGAGTTTACAATTGTTTATCATTCATCTGTGAATATCCGTTTGTATTCATTTCTTTCTTTTTTCTTCACAGGGGAAGGGCTTATTGAGGACTACATTGTCTTGCAAAATTTTCAGTTTTAAATAAAAGATCATATTGCTGAACAAAACATTAACCTCCTTCTCTGACCTGTCTTCATTAAGACCTGAAACAATATAAGGATTTTTTGTGGCACGTGCAATACAGAGAAATTAATAACCTGGTTGTGAACCATGTGAAAGAAGGTGGATAGATGAGAGCCAACACTGTAGTAGCAAGGACTACATGAGGAATAATAGAGTTTGCACCCTGCAGAATCTTCAGGATATCAATCTCATGTTGCTTCCTGTCCTGAAACATAAATGCCACAACCAAAAAGAAAATAAAATGTAAATTGGACAAAGATGTGAACATTGTGTGTGATCCTTGCAATGTTGTTGACTGCAGAAATACGATCATGGAATTAGCAGGAAATTAAAAATTTTGTAAATCAAAATAGCAACATGCTCTCTACATTTTAAGAAAATTCTGACTTCTTGTTTGGTTCAGCATTCGAGGGCCTGAAATCCATGAAAACTAAAACTTGCAAAATGCCCACAGAGAGGTCAAACGTAACCAGCTCATGGTTATTCAACTGTATAGGAAATTTATTTCCTTTTCGTTTAACATTTATTGAAATTATGTCAAGACTATTTCAAATGTAACTCTGCCCATACCATCTAGCAGCTAAACACATTGATCAGTAAATGACTAAATGGAAAAATTTATTGTGGAAACACAGCAATTGCATACTACAGGTCATCAATCAACCACTCAGGACACATGAGCAGCCGTCCAAACTGCTGAACCATTGTCAGAGAGACCAAAAACAAATTCACTGATTAGATACCATAGTTGTCTGATTTGGCCAATGATGAAGTTGAGCCAACAATCATTTTCTCTCTAAATTTTTCTCAGGTGGCTTTCCCGATTTCATATTCATCGTATTTAAATCTAATCAGATTATCAACCAACCAGAAAACCAGAGCGTTTAGAAATGGAACTAGATACCGGTAACAAACAGTATGAGAAACTGAACACTGAAATTACAGTCGAAGAAAGGAGCTCCAGTAATAAATAAATAAACACCTTTGCCGTTCCAGTGTCATCTTTCCGAACCTGATCTGGCTCATAAGAGCCGGACACATTCACCCGCACGCGCCTCTCAGTAGAAACTTTAGAATTATCAACTGTCACAGACGAAATCTTTTCAAGACCTCACATCGAAGAAGAAAATCAGTACACGGACAGTAACTCGAGAAACAGCGACTTACGGAGATTGTGGCAACGGAGCAAACGGTATCCTGCAAAGGCTGTTCCGCGAAGAACAGGGTATTCTAGGGATAAAGAAACGAAGGACGATTTGCATTGCGCCAGGCGAGAGGAGATTGGCGATAGATGAGCCCTCGGGCAGCGCAACGAGGGATGAGCGCTGTTGGCACTCATTGAAGGTTTTTCACAAACCAGTTGAAGGCAGTCGCATGGGGGCCTTTTTAATTTTTATCAATTGACGGCGTTCCGCCGGCTGCGGGTGGGACCTAGTCCCGGGCGGGAGCATGCAGTGTTGCATGCTTCTGGGCTCATACACTTATTTTTTTTAATTTTTTTTTTTAAAAAATTTCATAAACTTGTTAGCCCAATTGTATTTAACGTATGTATCAATTTTTACCATTTTTAAAAAATTTTAGATATTTATTTTTAATTTTTGAAAATCAGTGGTATTTTAGTAATTTAAAATTACCTAAAATGCCTCTGATTTAAAAATAAATAAATAAATATTTAAAATACTCCGAAAATGGTAAAAATTTATACATAAATTAAATACACTTGGGCTAATAAGTTTATGAAAAAAATTTCAAAAAAAATAAAAAAATAGGTGTATGCACCGGGGAGCATGGAGCACTGCATGCTTCCGGGAGCATAAGATCAGAATCCGCTGTGGGGCCCCTCTATTATAATGCATTCATTTTTGTTTTAACTTTTATCCGTGACGCCCAACGCATAGGAAGTGCTTCCTACGTTTTTCTCGTAGGAAGCATCATCTGAACCGTCTATATTGAATTCATCTGTCCATATTGAATCGACGGCTTTGATTTCACAGGGCATTTTCGGTAGTTGAAAATGCGTTTCCCCTTGGTTTCCATGCTCTGCTTCTCCATGCTTCTCCCTTCCCTTGCGTTTCCATGCTCTGCTTCTCCCTTCCCTTACGACTCGCTACGGAGCTTAGCCGGATTTGCTTGGAAGCCGGCGGGACAGAGAAAGTGGAGACGATGCGGTGAGATCTGAGATGAGGGCTTCCGCCTCGGAGACGATGCGCTGCCGACAAACTGCTGTTGCTGACGACGTTCCTTTGCAGCAATAAAGCGGGTGGGTTCGAGTGGCGATTGGCAGCATCGACCGGCAGAAGAGAAGAAAACTCGCAGCATTAATTTTTTTAAGATTCAGGCGATTGAAGAACAGATCTGGTCCAGCGAGTTAGGCATCACAGTTAGCAAGCCATCAGCGAGTCATCGGTCTGTTCCGATCGACGATCTAGCGGCTGATGGCTGGTGGGTTTTGAGGCAGGTGCTCGGCTGCCGACTAGGGTTCGGCTACGATCCGTAGAGGGTGATGCACCGTGTCTCACTTGTCGCGAAGGATCCGTAGAGGGTGATGCACCGTGCCTCATTTGTTGCGACGGACAGAAATTAGAGGGCTAGTGGTCTAGCGGACCACCTATGCCTCATTTGTCGTGACGGACAAAAATTAGAGGGCTAGTGGTCTAGCGGACCACCTCTGCCTCATTTGTCGTGACGGACAGAAATTAGAGGGCTAGTGGTCTAGCGGACCACCTGTGCCTCATTTGTCGTGACGGACAGAAATTAGAGGGCTAGTGATCTAGTAGACCACCTGAATTCGTGCACATGCAGATTGTTACTTTTCAAAACAATTTTACAAAAATTTGAATAATCTAATAGAATCCCCAAATTATATAAATATAATATTTGTGTAAAAAATATAAATATCATACTTATTGCATCAAACCTCAATTTCAATGTAATTTCTCTTAACATTTTGCAAAAATGATATAAAATAACTACAAAATAATGTAATTTTTTTTATAAAGTTTCTATTTATATATTTTAAATAAACTTGTAAAAATAAATCTTTTATGTAGTTGGAATTTTTTAGATTTGTGTAGATGTCCAATTATTCAATTCACAAACGTAGTCAATGGAAAGATTTTATATAAAATATAATTATCAAAAAGTTTTCATATAAAATCTTCTTACGATGAAAAAATTTGAAAATTAGAAGGGTGAAATAATTAGCTTAACGAAATTGAGCTTTAAATTTTAGCAAATTTTACCCTTAAATTTACGAAAGTTTACAAATCTAACACGAATGATTATTGTTGTGAAATAGATTAGTATAAATTTTTGAAATAAAGAAATTATTACCATTGTAAAATGAAAAAAAAATCTAATTCACTTCACTTCCTTGTTTTCATAGGTTATTTTTGAATATTCTCGCTACTCTTTGCTTAAAATCAAAATTTTTAAAAAAAAATTAACCCTCAAACATGCATTCTTCATGTTAGAAAAACTTAACCGTATGCTTGTATATCTTAGGTTAAAAAAATCCAATCATATGCTTACATTGTTCATAAATTTTTGTAAATTTAATTTGATCTTTTTATTTTAATTTGACTTAAATAAATATTTATTTTAAATTATAACAAGCAATGAGACAAATGAGTGAACTCTACGAGCTTTAGAAAACTTAGCTTACTAAGTTCGCAAAATAAATCAACATAATAAATTTATTACATTTATAATTAATTTCTTTAATTTTTATGTTAATTCTAAATAACATTTATTTTTATTTATCAAAATAATTAAATAAAAATACTTACATTGAAGTTAAAATATGAAAATAATTGTTACTATTTATTTGAAATAAATAATTTATCATCATTTAAAAATATTTATTTTGCAAGATATATATTTTAATTAATAATTTTCATATTTGTTTAAATTAATTTTCAATTTTATTTAAATTTGATTAACTTTGGTTGAATTTGATTAAAATTTATTTTGTTACAATGTTGGGACATATAATTAAACCATTATTTACTTAATTATTAATTTTGATATACATAATTAAATAATGATTTAAATTAAGTATTTTTTACGAATTTAAGTTTTGCAATAGTTTTAATTATAGTTTTGGAACATATACTTTTTCTATAAATTTTCTATAAATTTTTATTCAATGTAAATATTTATTAAATTGATAGTTTTACATTGATTTCACTTGAAGTAAATAAATTTTTATTTTTATTTTAAATTAATTAATTATATTAACAATAAATCATAATTAGTATATTAATACGTTAAACTTGTAATATAAACTGTAATAATGTTATTTTATAATTTTAATAAATTTTATTATAAAATTTCTATTAAATATAGTTATTTACTAAATTGATTATTGAATCAATCCCATGAATTACTTAGAATCACAAAAATAGAAGAAGTTTATGTAAACATTAAAAATTATAGATATATTATAACTTAAGATATTATCTACTATTATTTTTAATTATACATTTATATTTCTTTTGTACATGTTCATATTATTTAGAATCATAAAAGTAGAATAAAAGTCCATGAATTATAAAAATTTGAAGATATATTGTAACTGAAGATCTAATTTATTTTTTAAAATATAATTATTAATATAATAATGTGTGTGAAAGGGCGCGTGGGTGGAAAGTCGGGTTAATTTTTATCTTTTTTAACGGAGTGTTGCCGGTGCATGAGTTTAATACAAATTTTTATCTTTTTATAAAGTTGCTTACCTTACTTTATTTTGATTTGCAAAAAATTTATAACAATAGAAGGTGACTGATATAATTTTTACTATTAAAAATATAAATATCTTTTGTTTAATTTAATGCCTATATGTTAAGATGAAAATTATCCTATATATTTTTTGAAAATTATCAAATTTTTATAGTCCTTATTTATATAAAATCATACCACTTTGTTAAGATTTTATGGATATATCGGCTATATTTTTTTATTTTAAATTTATTAATTCTAGTAACAATAAATCACAATTAGTATATTAATATGTTAAATTTGTAATATAAACTGTAATAATATTATTATATAATTTTAATAAATTTTATTAAAAATTTTCTATTAAATGTAGTTATTTACTAAATTGATTATTAAACCAATCCCAAAAAGTAACATATATTTATATATTAAATCTAAATTACAGTTATATCTAATTTATTACAATTTTAGTTTTAAAGCGTCATATATAATAATTTTTACAGTTTTATATATTTACGTAAATTTTGATTTTATTTAATTTAAATTAGTTAATATTTTTAATTATAAATTTATATATTTATTTAGTTTTAAAATTATTTAAAGGTTTGCGTAGTTCTGAATGAATTATTAATTATATATCTTTTGTAAAATACACAAATTAGATAAAATATTTATAAAATATCAAAAATTAGATGCGGTTAGATGTTGTTAGATGCAGTTAGACGCTGTTAGATTAAGGTAAATTTTATTAAATTATATTCTCTGGATTTTAAACTCCGTAATTAAGGTGTAAATGACCTTATAAGGTGCCTAGGATCATATTACAGATGTTAAATTAGGATTAACTTATTAATTTCAAAAATTAAATGTGGTTAGATGTGGTTAGACGCGGTTAGATATGGTTAGATTATAATGATTTCATTAAATCGTATTATCTGAGTGTCAAATTCCGTAATTAAGGTGTAAATGACCTTATAAGAGGTCTAGAATCATCTTGCAGGTGTTAAATTAGGATTAACTTATTAATTTCAAAAATTAGATGCGGTTAGATGCGTTTAGACGTAGTTAGATGCAATTAGATGCGGTTAGACGCTGTTAGATTATGGTGATTTCATTAAATCATATTATCTGGGTTTCAAATTCTGTAATTAAGGTATAAATGACGTTATAAGGGGCCTAGGATCATATTACAAGTGTTAAATTAGGATTAACTTATTAATTTCAAAAATTAGATGCGGTTAGATGTTGTTAGATCCGATTAGATGTGGTTAGATGTGGTTATATTCTATTATATTCAGAAAATAAAAAATATTAAAAAAATTTAAAATCAAGAAAAATAAAAGAAATTGTTATTTTTTAGAGTACCTTAATTACATTACTTTAAATAATATAGCATAACTCGTAATAAAAATTATATTTTCCAACTTTACCAATTATAATGAAATCTTATTAAAAAATAATTTTTTATACACAAATATTTTTAGAAATTGTCAAATAATAAAAAATTATGTTTACATACATTTTAGTACTTGATCTAGCAAATGAATGGAATAGATTGAGATTTTGTGTATATATAATACAAATTTTATCAAAAAACCAAACATATTCACGTTTTTAAACAAATATACTCACGCCGTAAAATTACCACAATACCCCTACTTTCTTTTTTTCTCATGGGAAGTGCTTCCCATGGGTTGAGTCTCACCTTTCATTAATGGCCTTTCAAAATGGTTTGCCGATAACCTCTCTTGTTTCAGTCATACAATCAGATTTGTTTTAAGAAGCTCTTTTAAAGTCATATAGGTTATTTGTTTAGAGTGTTTATGGGGATTGATAAAACTTTTCAATGAAAATAATTGGTATAAAAGTTTTGAATTGAGGAAAATGGTGTGATATAATAAGAGTAATAACAAGGAGTAAAGAAAATTAAATTAAAATAGATAGGTTAGTTGTATGAATAATTTTGTATAAATGATTAAAAAGTATGATAATTCTATAGAAAAGTACGAAGAACTAATTAAAAAATAAAATAGTTATGAAAAATGAAAATTTTTAGTTTGATATTGTTTACACATTGTCAAACATAGAGCTAAGGCTGCACTGTTAAGGAGTAAAAAGATAAAACAAAAAAGAAATCTCAAATTATGTTCTATGCTTAAAACAAAAATATAAAAAGAAAGATTACATCTAAAAAAGGATAATAACTAATGTCTAAGTAACAGTTTAGTAAGATGTAAATAATTAGAATAGAATGGAATATTTATAATAAAGATAAAGTGCGAAGAAAGCAAAATTAGATAAGAAAATCATATACGACATTTTTGTTATTTTACAGAAAATTCTAATGGTATTCTAATAAAAGAAACAAGTTTGTAATTTTATGTAAACTTGCCTTGTAGACATATTTGTCATTTTAACAAACTTAAGAACATAAATGCAATATTAATCAAATCTTGTAAACATATATTCAAAAATCACTTAAATAAGTAAAGAAATCACCATTCCGATGGTTTCTCCAAAGCTTTTTTTTTAACGTAAAACATGACTTTATCCTCTCCATTTTTAGCAAGTCTCCGCAAACATAACCTGGTATCAGCTTAGCATGTGTTAATATTTCTACATTTCTATCTTTATCGATGTCCTTTTTAATTGTTATTTCTCATTTGTTCATTCATTTGTCATTATTTTAGCTAGGGTAAATACTTTAGTGGTACAAGTACATTGAGTATTTCAATGTGTCATCCCATTATGGAACTGCTTTGATTATTAAATTGAATGCAATCTATTTATTGTATTTAAAATTATTTATTTGATTAGAAAACTAAATTCCGTACTCATCAAATTTGTACATGAATTTCATCTAATGTGTAAAATCAACATAATAAGATTAATTGATTTTGTTCGGAAACGTTATTCAGGTAGATAAGGATTAGTGGAAACACATACAATAAAATAAGATTAAATAAATAGTAATAATATCACACAAAAGAGATACCAAAATTTACATAAAACCTTTCAAACCAAAAAGAGAAAACTACAGGAAAGAGATAATAATCCACTATAATAAACAGGTTAAAAAGATACACATAAAATACCTCACACATATTCTCCAGATATCTCACAAATACCCTAAACAAGAATATTCTAATAACTCTCTCTCACACCTCAATAAAATACTTCTCAAGGTTCCGCTGTATCTTTAATTAATATACTAATAAATAGAACTTATATAGGTTCTTACACAAAACCAATAAGTAATCCTAAACTCACATAATTAAAATACATAGAATACAAGATATACCTAACAAATCTCCACCTTTGCTTGAATTCCGTGTACAACATGCCGACCAACCTATATCAATTAGTTCACCATTCATCATGCTCCAACACAACATGCACCATATCTCTCCACCTAAAAAATACTCCACCTTCATGCAGAAACTGGCATGACTCTACACATGCTTCAACTTGTATCAAGGCATTAACCTTGAACTTGATCATGCATCAGCTACAAATAATATAAACTTTATTTGTCTTCCAACATCATTGCATTCATAAGACTTGTAAGTTCTCCACGATCCAATGTCAATGCATTCTCAAGATCTTACATCGGTCATCCAATGTGGAATTCAGGAAAACACAGTCTATCTCCAGGTGCTTCTTATGCATCCTCAATATTAGCACAACCATAGACAAATAGGAACGTAAAACATTCATATCTCCATGAAGTCCATCTGCTTTACCTTGATCTGAACCATCTCCGTACAACATCAACCATATGATCAAATTCTAGATCTGCTCATGAACTCCTACTTCAAACCAAATCATACTTGATTCCACCCAATCAACCTCGATCTATATGATCCAACATGGCCAAGTCCAATGATGTAATATTCTCTTGATTTACACATTTATAAAAAGCACAACACCTCATTTCATCCATATCTCCATATCAGAATCCCTCCTATCATCACATCACCATTGACTTGCGTACCTATCAAATCTACTCAATCGAAGCAAAATTTGCCTGAACCGACCTCGCCATCATATTCAGAGAATCCAAAAAAAAATAGAAATCCATAACAGTAACACAAAAATGGGACTCCGAGATCACTCGATCTATACTGCATATACACACTTCTTTCGTGCTCCTTTTGTGCACCATAACACATGCACTCATCTTCCTCCCAAAATAAAAGGAATTCATGATACTGTGCCCTAACCGCCACATAAACTCATCTTTGCACATCTCACAATCGTACCACTATCGGCAGCCATTGTTCGCCTCCACAGCAACCACACATTGCCCTCTAATGACCGCCCAATCCTCTGGCGATTGCGCCACCTCCGTCGTGTTACTATTTTTCACCATTGTCATCGGAAACCCATCTGCTACTTCTGTTTGCACCACCTCTCGTCAACGATCCGCCCAAATCTGGCAGTCTCTGCCACCATTGGCAGCCGCTATCCACGTCTCCTACCGTCTCCGCTCCTCTCCATTTAGCACCTTCTGCAGTGCTGCTGCTTCTTCATCCCTCCTATTGTTACTACTCATTTGTTGGCGCCTCTATCAGCCCGACGATAACTCCATCACCGTCACTAACAGGAAAACCCATCTCACTAGATCTGGCCAGATTGGCTAGATGCCTAATCTATGCTCACATCTTTGTCATCCAAAAGACACTAAAAAAGGTCTCATGATTTCAATCAACAGAAAACACAATGATCTTGTAGTCAAACCAAACCATTGATTCAACCATCAATTCACTTCCCGAATCACAAATTTATCACCATAGCTATCAGATGTCACTTGCAGAAAACCTTATTCGGGGAGATATAGATTACAGTAAAAGCATACAAAATAAAATAAGATCAAATAAGCAATAACAATATCACACACAAGAGATAACTAGGTTTACGTGGAAAACTTTTTAAACAAAAAAAACTACGGAGAAAGATACTATAATAAATAAGTCATATAAATATATATGAAATACTTCACACATATTCTCTGAATATACCACACACATCCTAAACAAAAATACTCTGATACTCATGCTCTAATAGTACATTTCTCAATATTCTACTGAGTCCCTAACTGAAACACTTATAAATAGAATTCTTATAAGCTTTTACATAAAACTAATATGCAATCTCAAACTCCTACTACTAAGATATGTAGAATACAAGATACATCTAACATGTTTGTATATCAGCTTTAAAATTGTTAATTCAATAGCTAGAATATCATTGTTATACAATTGAATTATTGTTAAAATATTATGACATTCTAAAATATATTTAAATGGACTTAAGTTTTTTTATGGATAATGAGTGCATTTAGGCTTGGTGTACTTGATGCATTTAACCCATTTTTTATTTTTTTTAAATTTTTTTATACAATTGTTAATTTAAATGTATTTAACATATATATCATTTTTTACCTTTTTTGGAGATTTGTAGATATTTTTTAGATTTTTTAAAATCAGTGGCATTCTTCATAATTTAAAATTACTAAAAAAGCTACTAATTTTAAAAAATCCAAAAAAATCTATAAATATTTGCAAATGGCAAAAAATTGATACACATGTTAAATATATTTAGATTAACAATTGTGTAAAAAAGTTTAAAAGAATAAAAATGGGCATTTGTATCTGGATGCACTAAAGCTAAGTGCACCTAGAAGCATAGGATAAGAATCCATTTTTTATAATTTACATATAATTATATATTTTTTAGACAGGAATTGCCCACTTATGACTTTAATTAAATTGATTTTAAATTGTACAAAATAAGTAACTAAACAAAATAAGTAAATCATATTTTAGTTCAATCGTAAGGTAGCCTAGTGGGTGGTCGATCTGCACATGCTTAGTTATTTACGCAACCGTAGAAGATCTATCATGAAAAAATTTAAAAAACCATATAAGATCAGAATAGTTCCAATTATGGCCTATTCAAGATAAGTGGATGGCATAATGATGATTCAAAATTTCTATCTCCAAGAATCTTTTTGCATTCCTAAAATTTTTTTCCATTTTCAATAGAGAACAATCTTATATTTTTCAATTTCAAAATTTTTTTTACATTTTCAATATAATTTTTCAGATACCAATATACGATAATATTTTTTCACAGAATCTCCCATCTCATTCCATAACATTAAAAATTTGGGATGCATCTTTTAATCTTTTTATAGCATCCATCACATGACCAACTGTAGATAAGATTTTTTCTTCATTTGTAAGTCGGTTGACAAGAAGTAGGCAATCACTTTCACAAACAATGTCTGCATAATTGAGTTCGCTCATCCATGTGATTCCAAGCAGCATGACATAAGTTTCCATCCATAAAGGGTCGTTATTCCCCCTCCATGTCTAGCTCTTAGCAGCCATGATTTTCCTGTCAAAATTCCTAATGACAGTAGCAGTTCCACTTATATTAGCATCTACATTAGTACCTACATCCACATATAGTTTCATTTTGCCTAGGTCTGAAGGCTTCCGCCTAATTTGGTCCCCCCTAAAGGCCATGAGAGCAATTCATAGGTAGCTTGGCAGTTTGATAATTGTGGATGAACTCCTTGCACCAACTAACTATATTGGAGAAATCAGGTACGTCCACTAGCATGATAACCTTGTTTCCACACTACCAAATTCTCCAACAGATAACTAGGAAAAACATAAAATGTTGTTTAAGATCTGATTGAGTAAACCGCAGAAGAATATCAATAAGGTTGTGCACATCGGTATTAGAAACTTTCGTAAACAGATGAGGCTCGAAAGCAATTTTTAATTTGGGACATGTCTAGAAAAGATGAAAAGATTGTTCCCTCTCTAAGTTACAAAATTGCACATATCATCCACTCGAACACCCCTCTTTTGCAAGTCAATTTTGTTGGTAACACATCCCAAACCATTCTCCATCCAAAAATCAGCACTTTCGAGGGTTTTTTGCATGGTAAACCCTCTAACTTCGGCCAATTGCTTTTCAAACCCTGAAGTTTGGTCGTTTGCTTTTTAAACCCTGCGAACTTTGGCCTTTTGCATTTTGAACCCTGAGGCATAACGGCGTCGAAAAACACCGTCAAATAAAATGAAATGTCCAAAATGTCCTTGCTAAAAAACAAAAACAAAAGCACCCTAGCAAACACCCCCGACGGAAGGACAGAAACCCGAAAATCCCAAATCAAAAAAACCCAAATTGAAAATCAAATCCCTAGAGTGATAAAACCTAGAATTCGAAATCCCTAAATCAGAAACCCCAAAGAAGAATTTACGAACAAGACCGGAGCTTCGGAGTGTTTCTCGGTGGGTCATCTTCCTCACTATCGCTGTGTTTCTCGGTGGGTTTCGCTAGCTTGCACTAGATGGAGGATGACAATACAGAGGTTGAAGGAAGGTGTATATATATACTGTCAATGTAAGTTTAAAAAATATTTATGACTGTAATGGATGATGACAACAACACACGAATATTGTAAATTCTTGTAATGGAGGGTGGAATGCAATGATGACAATGGACAATGATGAGTTTTTTATCGTAGTATAGGAGTGGTCCCAAGTGGAATAAAAAAGTTCGGTCTGTCTAATTTTTGGAGTGCAATGGTAGTCCCATTTAATTAAAAAAGAGAATGCTTTGTCTTTGAGTGGTTGTCTGTCTCATTTTTGTGCTCCAATCAATGTTGTACTGCCATTGTGCAGGGGAGAATGATCGGAAGTATAGGTACTAATGTAAAAATTTATGGTTATTGCACTAGTTATATTTCAAATGAATGTCTGTGAGAAATTTATTCTTCCTATGTATGGAACTTTCCATTTCCTTTCCACTGAATGCAATAGCCCTCAAGCTTAAAGGTGGCAATCAACGACAATATTGACTTTAGATACAAAAAAGATCAAAAATAGATAAACTTAATAAAATAATATGAGTGCACGGAAGCTATATGGAAGCTAATTAATGAACCTAGATTAAGATGAAAGAAAAGCCCTTGGGGCTTGAGGTATTCGTTAAGCTCCAGCCAACCAATCCTTGGTTTAATGACCACATCCATGTAGACATGCAATGCTTTCACATTCTGGTAGACAAGAATGTATAAATTCTCATATTTCAACAAGTGGAAATCATTCATGCTTGACTAACCTGCAACTCTCTTCAGGTTCGGCAAAATATCAGATTTGATTGGATTTAATTTTTATGTACATAGTCTGTCAATTGAAATCATTCCAAGTCATGCAATTTATGTTAAAATGGGAATAAACTAATTTTTTAGCCAGTCGAAGGTCTTATTGGGCTAGGTCAGTTTTGTGTTACCCATTGGGATATTGTCAAGTTGTACATAATCAAGTTGTCGCAGACATCCGCATTTGGAAATTGTCAAATATCTACTCATTGGGGCTCTTTTTTAAATATGCATTCACTTAAAGCTACATTCTATATCACAACAAAGGCTCAAATGGCATTCTCCATCCCATTTGTCAAATGAAAAGCATTCTTTGTGTCATTTGAATCATTTTTCATACCAAAACCATACCCTTTAGGAATCTATTATATTCTTTATTCTACGTCAATACACGTTTCAATTCAAATAATCAACCATAATCATCCATATTTGGTGTTCATTCTACTAATTCGTCCAAGTCATGCCAAAATTATTTATTACTTGTACTTCTAAGCCTACTGTAATACATGAATTAAGCTTATTTGGAAAGAGTTAAATCAAAGAACTAACAAGGCAGACCATATATATTACAGGATTTGCCATTTTAGAGAATGATCTGATTGAAAACGAGATTTTCAAATGATTCAAAACAGCAACTGAGAACTTTAGTTGCACCTTTCATTTTGGGACTAACTTTAGGTGTAATTTAGTTTTCATGTGCAAACTTTTAGAGAGAGAGAGAGAGATATGCTGCATGTAGTACACTATTCATTATCCTCTAGGGAAGATAAAGATTCGAGGCTTGAACTTACATCCATGTCATGAAACCAAAACAAATAAGCAATTACAACCGCAGGTGCCCTCCTAAGTCTAGTAGTGCAATGAACATAGACACTACCCTTTCCTTCTGATATGGCTCACTCCAACGAAGAAACTGCTTGTGGCAATCCATTTCTAAAGGAATCCGGATCAAAGTCCCTAGCCTAATATCATAACAAATCAACAGAAATTAATTTAACAAGAGAATTGCTAGCATACAACTTTCCATATTTGTATGAGAACAGGGACCGTTCACTAAGTGGCCTCTTGATAGAAAAGAGACTAATCGATAAACAATGATGATTTGCTGCAGTTCTGTTAAATAGCCAAACATGTTCTCTTTCATAAATCCATGCTATCCATAATATCTATAATATCATTTAGAGGAATAAGATGCATCGTGAAAAGATTCAATACTCCATAAGGCTGCAAACAAGGAAATAAAATAAATTGACTGCAAGCCATTGAAACCTTCTTGTTGTTGCTAATAGTTTTTGCGAAAAAAATGGTGTGCTTCTCTGTTGCACAGGACATGAAGACTGCTATAGGGTTCGCTGCTTCCTTTAAACTGGAACTGGATGAAGGGTCCATACTCTGAGTAATGGCTACACACATTGTTCCATCGTTGCTCAAAGCAACACATTGCAACACACATCTGCTGCCTTATCTCCCTACATGCCCGGCTTCATTGCAAATGACTTGCTATAATAGTATGAGAAAGTCACCATACAATTCTCTCAACTATACCATGCATTGTACTTTGAATTGTCATCTATTTATGTTACATTGTGTAATGTTCATATATTTCAATTGGAAAATATGTAATAGCATACTTTTCCTTCCCATAATTTATTTGACCTGAAGTATATGATGTGCAGGCATACTCTTGGGAATGAAAATACTAAAAATAGGCATGATGAATGGATGGAATGGTATTATGAAGTGATGATGTGTGAAATAGAGCAGGAGAATGCTGAGACACAGAACGTAGAAGATAGAGAAAGGTAACAACCAGCAGTAGAACCCGAGGAAGACGATGCTTGTGACATTGATGATAGTGATGACTCGTTTGTCAAGGTTCATGAAGGCGATGATGGGAATGTTACATCAAACCGGGACTATGATCCATATTTTGATATTATGGATCCATATCTACATATTGGACTTCAATTTGAGGATAAAAAGCAATTGGAATTGGCAATTCGACAACATGCTATTGTTAATGGGTTTGACATGAAGTTTGTAAAGAATGAATGCTACCGACTGACTGCCGTCTATAAAGCTGATGGTTGCCCATGAAGATTGCATGCATCGTGAAAGGGTGATGGGGTGTCATTTGTGATCAAAACCTACAACAACGTGGAACATACGTGCTCAGTTGCTGAAGGTAGTGGAACAAGTCTGCCAATAAGGTTTGGATCACCGCCACTCTTGAGAAAGACCTTAGAGTCAACAACAACTTAACTGTGAAGCAGTTAAACAACACCATGCATTCAAAATATGGTCTAACTTTAAATTATCACAAAATTTGGAGAAGCAGAAAGCAGACTATGGGTTCCATTCATGGTACTTCAAATGAGTCCTTTGCGTGCCTCCCTACTTTCTTTGCAACAATATCGAGGACAAATCCAGACACAATCACACACATCAAGACTGATGGAGACCACCACTTTCAAAGAGCGTTCTTGTGTATTGATGCCTGTAAGAGAGCATTTCAAGCTAGTTGTATGCCATATATTGGGTTAGATGGTGAATTTCTCAAAGATGATTTCAAAGGAAGCTTGCTAACTGCAATCAGCAAGGATGCTGAAGGACAAATCATGCCTATTGTTATTGGTGTTGTCGAATATGAGTGCAGTAGTAGTTGGATATACTTCTTATCACTTTTGAAAGATGCAATTGGAGATGGAGAATATACCATAATGTTTGATCGTCAAAAGGGTTTAATGATGGCAGTAGCTAGAGTGTTCCCAACTTCTAAACATCGTTATTGTATGCGACACTTACGTGGAAATTTAGCTAAGAAGGAGTGGGGTAAGAGTGACCTGGTTAAGAAATTATTTTGGGCAGCCAGTAAAGCATATACCCAAGCTGAGTTCAAGGTTCAAATGGTAAGATTAAGAACAATCAGCCCAGTGGCATGCGAATGGGTGGAGCGGACTAATCCTTCACATTGGTCACAAGCATTTTTTCCTGATGATAGTCCATGTTCAGCCACTGATAACAACTTCGTTGAAGCATTCAATGCTTGGATTGAAGATGCAAGACACATGCAAATCAGTCAGTTGTTCGACAGCTTCAGGACAAAAGTAATTGAGTGGTTCAATAAAAGGAGTAGTGAAGGCAATTCTTCCAATGCACTTTTGTCAGGGAAATCCTAAGGAAATTGGAGGCAATTGGACAACATGGAAGGAGGGAAACTTTCCTACATTATGAGAATGAAGAGTTTGAAGTCTCCTTTAGTGAGAACACGCATGTCGTTCAATACTCGAAAAGGAAATGCAGTTGCAGGCAGTGGCAGTTAGAAGGAATGTCATGTCTTTATGCTTTTTGAGTTATGCTGTGGAAGCGGGAGGACCCAACTTCTTAATGTAAATGGTTTTATACTATGGACGCATACCGGAAGACTTATAGCCATGGATTCCATGCTATGCCAAGCCAACTCTTCTGGGAGCCAGATATAGACAATAAGTTTTTCATATGAAGTTAATCCTTGCTTATTATCTGGTTAAGTTTTTTTTACTTAATAGTATAAATTATCTAATTGGTTTTCTGTCATTCTTAGACAGGGTAGTGCTCCCACCTGATATTCAAAAAATGGTAGGCCGAAAGCAAACTGAAAGAAGGAGAGGGCAAGAAGAAGGACCATCTCAGTATGTTAAACGAACAAGTGGGAAGATACATAGAAGGTCATAATAGAAGAGGGTGTCCTATTACAAAGCAAGGTTCCACAAGCCGACCACCACCACCAATGAGAAGTTCACCATCACAATCTCAAAGTCAAAATGCCACCCAAACAGAAATGTCACAAGCCTCCCGTGGTCCATCATCTTCACAACCAATTCCACAACCGATTCAACAGAAAATGAAGACTCTAGCTCGAAAGAGAACATTTTTGCCGCTGCTACACAGTGACAACTCATGTAGTTGAGATGTTTTTTGTATATCGAAATTATGGATTTTTGATTAAGATAGTTAAGTTAGTTAATACCTCACAATATCCTGTGTAGCATTTTTTTGTGATGGACATGGATATGGTGTATGAATTTGTAGACTACTTGTATTTGCTTTACAAATAGACTTTAGCTAATCTTTTGATATAAAAAATACTTTAATTTACTCGCCTTTATCAGATGTTACAGGGTACAGTAAATGCATCCTTCGAGATGTAGCCACGACATTATCAATTGCATCCTATGTACAAGGTACAATTACTACTGGGATTTCTTTGCTATCTTGGGTTGGATGCAAGCTGCCTATAAATTTTTGCATATCAATTCTTTGTTGTCTTGACAGTGCCTCTTAAATAGAAAGTCTATTGCTATTGCTGCAGCTGGGCATTCCAAAATAATTCCTTTTCCCATGTGTGCTTCAAAGACATTGGCTTACTTGTAGCAATTATATCAAATTAAAGACTATCAATTAAATAGGAACCCAATGAGAAAGATATACGGTCCATTGGTCATTCAAGAAGGGAAAATATAAGTCTCCATACTACATGTTCAACTCGTACATTACATTAATACACCAAAAATATCCATACTCCAACAAACATACTGTCAAACAAATACAATTCATCCCTTCATATTAGGGGAACTGCAAATATTAATATTTATGGTCAGGTTACTCATTCCCTTGGTGATCTCATCAGCTTGGCTTGTTTTCTTCATTTCGGCTAATTCTCTCTTCACATTTTCTAATTCTACCCTCAAGCTGCTACTGCTGCATTCGGTTTTGACCTCCATTATACTTTCTTCTGCCAACGACTCTTCCACATTGAGTTCATATTCATCTCACCAGTGAAAGAAATTACAATTCTTTATATCCTGCATCAGAAAAATTTATGATTAATTAAAATAGTAGCTAATATATATCATGAATATGTTCAATTACAATTATAGGTAATATTTTATTCTTACCCATTTCGGGCAGCGATAAAACTACCTATTTGGATTCTTTTTTGTCCTTGATAAGAACACTTTGCACATTCCCATTCCACATGGACAGTGAATTTTCTTGATCCAGCTAGGAATATTCCTGCTTCAACAAATTTAACACAAACTAACATGTTGTAAAAAAAATTCAACTCAATTGAAGATTTGAAAAGCAATTGGCCAAAGTTAGAAGGTTTACCATGCAAAAAACCCATTTGGATCATTACGTGCATTGCAAGAGATGTATTTAAACCAAAGTAAGCAGTCATGTTTAGAATCCAACCACAAATGTTTTTAAATCGACTCTGGAAGATTACATTTTAACCAAACTCGAAAAAATCTTGAAAAATTTTCATAAATGGTAAAAATCAGAAATGCCTTTAAGCTAAACTCTCATATTTATAAGGGTCCTAATTTCCGAATTGCCGAGTACAACAACGGCTCACATTCCCATTTGAAAAATTCAACAGATCGTTGAATGACATTTTTGCTGAAACAACAGCACAGAGCAAATAAAATACATCACCAGAATTCTGAAAAGAAAATACAAAATACCTGTTAGCATCCATTCTTGATCGCGCGTCGGCAACTCTTTCTAAATGTGTCTTCTGAACTTGGGTTTTTTACTTAGAAATGAACTGATGATCTGTTATAAGGGATGAGTTTTTACAAGGCCATTTTCGAGATTTTTAAAAAATTGAACGTGAGAGCCCTTTGAATACGCGTGTTCAGAAACTCCGTTATGCCTTGGGGTTCAAAATACAAAAGGCCAAAGTTCGCAGGGTTTAAAAAGCAAACGACCAAACTTCGGAGTTTGGAAAGTAATTGGCCAAAGTTAAAGGGTTTACCATGCAAAAAATCCGCACTTTCGGTGGTAGTTTCTATCTCCACATGCATGATAAGATATTTAAATATTTATTCCTGTCTAGAATTTGCACCTCATGCTATTGACCATCATTTTAAAGTAGCCTACAAGCCGATTTTACTCTAAACACACCATGGCTCATGCTTTCAATAGATGATATCTTCAACGTCATTTGAGGGGATAGGGATATTCTTTATGAGCCCCAACCCCATAGGAAGTTGTTCCTCCGTCTTTCTCACAGAAAGCTGAATGTAATGAGAAGGGGCATTTTGGGAAGGTTAGAAGATCCAAACAGAGGCAGGAGTTCTCGGCTCTCACTCACACCTCTCTTCCACCTCCATGGCAGACATTTCAGTGGGTTCCATGGTAGTGCCATGGGGAAATCCATGGTCGATAGTGATTGTCAGAAGGGGAAGAAGGCGAAAGCGAGGGAGATTGAGCAGATTCTTTGATTGGTTGTCATGGACGAAAACTATAATAACCTATATTAGATTTCCAGATCTAGATTGGAAATAAAATCTAAATGTTATAAGAAAGGTGTTAAGTTGGTTGTTGCCATCGGCCTCCATCTCCTTAAGTTGGATGTCGGGCTAGGTATCCATGGAGATGGAAGGGACGAGTTGTTGGGTTTCAGCTGAATGCATGAAGATGTTGCTGGCTAAAAAAATTTTCAGATGGATTATGGACTATGAATGTTGCCTGCTCAATCGGAGATGAAAAAGGGTGTCGAAAACTGCCAGATGGGCAGAGGATTCTGCCAATCTGCCATCGTCGATTTCAAATTTTGGGGGCACCAAATGTTTGTCGTTTTGCAGATGGTGGTGCTCTATTAGTTTTTTTATCTCGACCCCATCAGATCTGATATGTTTTTCACCTTGTAAATTAGATTAACAGCTTAGATTCTTGAATCCATGACTGCCGTGGCTAGATCTGAAAAATAAGATGTTGTAAATGACGGCTTGATTTCACCGGCTTAGAAGAAGAACAACCACCGCCAACATGGATGCTAAAGAAGATGGACTCATGCTAGCCAGTCTGCACATCTCGTGCTGTAAAAACCATCCGCTGGTTGGTGAGTTCCATAAGCAATCATGGTTGTTAGAATGGAAGTGATGGAGCACAGTTTAAATGTGCTCTGATAGTGTATCTTTCTATCGTGCACATGCGGAACTTTCCATAAACTCTTTTTTCTAACGTGCAAATCAATCTCACGAAATTCGGGTCTACATAAGTACCGTGGCTCTAACCTTGTTTTCAAAAAAAATAAAGCCAACAAATATAAAAGCAAATAATATAAATATAAATATAAAATAATATAATTTATTTACAATATTATTTAAAAACATCACAAACATCTATGCAAATATAAATATAAATAATATAAAACATATAAATATAAAAAATATATCAAAGAAAATAATAATGTGACAAATTTCTAGTAGCATAATACATCAAAGTAAATGTAATATTTCTCGTAATGTTACATTGCCTATTTATCGTAATATTTCTCTTTTGTATTAAGCTATAAGATAAATGTAACCCACTATATATATTATATGAGAAATGTTGTTAAACAAAGTAAATTATTTAAAATTTTAAAATATTTAAGATAAAAATGGATTTCATAAACACTTTCATGCAATCCTTATATATGGAATCATTACTCATAAAAAGAAAAATCATGGTTTGCATATAATGTATTGAATTCATAATTTTATATTAATTTAATTTAATTTAAATGAATAATACAATATTTGCATATTTATTTAAATTAAAATGAAAATAATAATTTATACTTTATATTTAAGATAAAATTCAATAATTAATATTTTCTATTTTTTGTATAAACTACATGAATGTCAAATATATAAATTATATTCTAAATATAATTTATTAACTTAGCAGTGACTGGGCACATTTGACCCTATATGAGAGATGAGTAATCCCACGAGTTTGTGCATAGTTATTTCATTAAGTTTGCAAAATAGCTTAATACAATTAATTAATTTGATATTTAATTTAATTCAAATTAATATTTATATTTTCATTTAATAACTTATAGTTTAATTCACGAAAATTTACAATAAAGATCATAAGAAGTATAATTTTTATTATTAAAATAATTTAATATATATTTTATTTTTAAACTAAAATTTTAATTTTAATGTAATTTAAAATTTATTTTATTTAATTATTTTAATTTTGAGTATATTAAGTGTTGTTAGATGTTATCTTACTTGCTAACTTCAAAGAGACAAGTGTTACTTGCTCTTCAAACTTCTCTACCTAAACCTAATTAAAAATACTCAATTTTATTTTGTTATTCATTTATATTAATTTATGCCATTTTTATTAAATTTTCATTTATATTTTTATTCCATTTTTATTTAAAATATTATTTTGTAGCTTTCATAAATTTTCTTATAAAATTTCTATTAAATATGATCATTTGCGAAATCGATTATTTTAATATTTATTCGAATTGATATTGTATTATTATAATATTATATTACTAATTTTAAAATATAGTCGACTTCAAAATCACGGTTGGCATGTTTTAAAATGAATTAGTAAGTTCATATTTTTTGCAAAATAAATGAACTTATGTCGTTTATTTTCAAAATAATTATGTGTAAAAATGCAAATATACAAAATAACGACAAACGATGTAATTGTTTTAAAAGTTTCTATTGAATACAAATTTTTATTAAATTCAAAATTAAATATTGAATTAATTTTTAAAATTAAGACTTTTTAAAAATTTATTATTTTAACTTGAATTATAATCAAAGGTAAAAAATTAATGTTGATATAAAATTTATTTAATTTTTTATTATATTTAATTTAATTTAATATTTAATTTTATTTACCTTGTATTATTTTTAGTTTATATTTTGAGTTGCAAAAATTTTATAACAAAAGAGCCTGAGCGATATAATTTTTACTATTAAAAATGTAAATATCTTTTGTTTAAATTTAATGCAATCTGATTAGATGTGTAAAAATGCAAATATATAAGTACATATAATCATTTAAATGCAAATGTATATTTATTTTTATTATTGTACTTAATTATCAATTTTGGTACATATAAGTAAATAATCATTTAAATTAAATATTTTGCACCATCCTAAGTTTTGGGACAATTTAAATTATTATTTTGGGATTACTGTGAAAAATAAAATTACATATAAAAGTATACATTTAGATATTAGATTTAGGTGGATTCATTAAACATTTTTTTACAAATATAAAAATAGTTAATTATTAAATCAGTCTCAATTATTAAATCAGTCCCAAAAATAATATATATTTAGTTTTTAAATCTAAATTATAACTTTATATCAAAAAATTTCATTAGACTTTAAATTTGATTGGACAATTTTTTATTCAATGTAAATATTTATTAAATTGATAATTTTACATTGATTTCACTTGAAGTCAATAAATTTGGATTTTTAGTTTAAATTAATTAATTACAGTAACAATAAATTACAATTATTATACTAACACTTTAAATTTATAATATAAATTGTAATAATATTATTTTATAATTTTAAGAAATTTTGTTATAAAATTTCTATTAAATATAGTTATTTGCAAAATTGATCATTTAACCAATCCCAAAAAGTAATATATATTTACATATTAAATCTAAGTCACAGTTATATATAATTTATCACAATTTTTATTCTACGGCGTCATATATATAATATTTTTTACTGTTTTGTATCTTTGCGTAAATTTCTATTTCATTTAATCTAGTGGAGTTAATATTTTTAATTATAACTTTATATATTATTTAGTTCTAAAATTATTTAGTCCTCGAATAAATATTTAAGTATATATATTTTGCAAAATACACAGATTAGGTAAAAAATTCATAAATTGTAAAAAAATTAGATGCTGTTAGATACGGTTAGATGCAGTTAGACACGATTAGATACGGTTAGACGCGGTTAGACACGGTTAGAAGCGGTTAGACGAGTTAAATTAGGGTGATTTCATTAAATCGTATTATCTGGGTTTCAAATTCCGTTGTTAAGGTATAAATGACCTTATAAGGGGCCTAGGATCATATTACAAGTGTTAAATTAGGATTAATTTATTAATTTCAAAAATTAGATGCGGTTAGATATGTTTAGACACGCTTAGATACGGTTAGAAGCGGTTAGACGCTGTTAGATGCGGTTAGACGCGGTTAGATGCGGTTAGATTAGGGTGATTTCATTAAATCGTATTATTTGGGTTTCAAATTCCATTGTTAAGGTATAAATGGCATTATAAGAGGCCAAAGATCATATTACAGGTGTTAAATTAGGATTAACTTATTAATTTAAAAAATTAGATGCGGTTAGATATAGTTAGATACGATTAGATATGACTAGACGCGATTAGATGAGGTTAGACACGGTTAACGCGGTTAGGCACAGTTAGATTAGGGTGATTTCATTAAATCTTATTATTTGGATTTCAAATTCCGTTGTTAAGGTATAAATGACTTTATAAGGGGCCTAGGATCATATTACAAGTGTTAAATTAGGATTAACTTATTAATTTAAAAAATTAGATGCGGTTAGATGTGATTAGATACAGTTAGATGCGATTATACACAATTAGACATGGTTAGACACGGTTAGACGCGGTTAGACACAGTTAAATTAGGGTGATTTCATTAAATCGTATTATTTAGATTTTAAATTCCGCTGTAAAGGTATAAATGGCCTTATAAGGGGCCTCGGATCATATTACAAGTGTTAAATTAAGATTAACTTATTAATTTTAAAAATTAGATACGGTTAGATGCGGTTAGATGCGGTTAGACGCTATTAGACGCGGTTAGACACGGTTAGACGCAGTTAGATAGGGTGATTTCATTAAATCGTATTATCTGGATTTCAAATTCCGTTGTTAAGATATAAGTGGCCTTATAAGGGGCCTAGGATCATATTACAGGTGTTAAATTAGGATTAACTTATTAATTTCAAAAATTAGATGCGGTTAGATACGGTTAGATGCGGTTAGACGCGGTTAGACGCGGTTAGACACGGTTAGATTCTATTATATTCAGAAAATAAAAAAATATTAATAAATTTTAAAAAAATCAAGAAAAATAAAAAAATTGTTATTCTTGAGAGTACCTTAATTACATTAACTTTAAATAATATAACATAACTTGTAATAAAAATTATATTTTCCAACTTTACTAATTATAATGAAATCTTATTAAAAAATTATTTTTTGTACACTAATATTTTTAAAAATTGTCAAATAATGAAAAATTATGTTGACATAAGTTTTAGTAATTGATCTATCAAATGAATGGAATAGATTGAGATTTTGTACGTATGCAATACAAAATTGATCAAAAAACCAAACATACTCACGTTTTTAAATAAACATACTCATGCTGAAAATTACCACATTACCCCTACTTCCTTTTTTTTCCTCACGGGAAGCACTTCCTATGGGTTGGGGCTCATTCTTTACAATGTCCTAACCAACTTGTCCCACAATCAATTTCACCAGTCCTTCATTCCATTCTCTTTGATTTCTATTGATAAATGAGGATACTCTACTATCTTCAACAATGCCTTGGGCAAGGGGGCCAGCTTTGTCTAGCTTGGAACCATTCCATTCATCATGGAGGAAGAGAATCCTGCTTTCACATCCTAATTGCCAACACAGCCCTGTTTTAGGTGATTCTTCGCTATTAAGATGCTTTTTTTAGTAGCTGATGCTAATTTTGTATATTTGCAATTCCAGAAGTCTCCATCTTTCAAATATTTAGCTCTAAGAACTTTGTAGTACAATGACTCATGCCGGGTAACCAATCTCCATGCTTGCTTGGCTAGAAGAGCAATTTTGAATAGATACAGTTGTCTGAATCCCAACCCTCCTACAGCTTTAGAAGTGCAATTTCAGACATTGCCATTTTGCTCATATATCTAGAGTTGAAAACTAGATAGCACACAACCTTGTAAAACTTGCATTAGGAAACAGTTTAGGGAATCACACTTGGAGGGATAACTTTCCCAACTGCATTCTAGATGCTTCATGTAAAGACATTCAATATTTTTTGTGTAATTAATATTTTTTGGGGTTCTTTCTCTCCGCCTCCAACAATTTGCTAGCCGTAGGGAGGTTGCAACCAATATTTTAATGATAAAAAAATTGAGATACATCTCCCAACAAAACGGAAGTGCACCACCAAAAACAACAAAAGTTGACACATGATTAGTCCTTCATTAGTCGGATTGTTTAGGCCAGTTTAAATGATATATTAGAAATGAATGTAATGAGTATATTAGAAATGAAAAAAGTTATATTGAAAATAGAAAAAAATTATATTAAAAATTTAAAAAGTTATATTCAAAATTGAAATTTTGCCTTAGGAATGGGGATTCAGGTTCCACCTAAGAATCTTGTATTCTTTAAAACCAGCCCTTTGAAGTGGTTGCGCCTTTCTATTTTGAAAGTTCAAAAAAATAATGGAAAATTTTTTGGTTGAAAAGGTTTTTAATATTTGGAAGAGTAATTGATATAGTAGAGGTAATGAAAATGAATAAAAAAATAAAATTTAGAGAGATTTGGTAATGTAAAATGATGGGGACCATGGCTTTTTATCTTTCTCTTACCCATTCTTCAATAATTGATTTCTACGACTCATGAACAGCATTCATCCTTTTTTCTGATTCTATTGGTTGTTCAACTTGTGCTTCGGACGAGATTCGTCTCGGTTATCAAAAGTGAGGAGAAAGACTTGGACTACTACCTACTGTAGCTCCTTCCCCTTGGGCTTTTTGCCTATTGTACAGAATTTTTTTTCTTTTGCTCCAACGTATTTCTAGTCTACTTAGGAGTTAAGAGGGATAGGGTTGCCCAACTTTCTTACTATTGATTTGAATTATAAGTGTGTTTGAATGAAAAATTTTCGGTGTAAAAGTTTTTGAATTAGTAAAAAATTATGTGATAAAATAAAAATAATGATGATAAGTAAAGAGAATAAAGTTAAAATAAATAAGTTAGTTGTATGGATAGTTGTATAGAAATGATTGAAAATTAAGATATTTGTACATAAAAATATTAAAAAATAAGATAATTAAGAAGAGTGAAAAGTTTTAGTTTGAAAATTGGGTTAATTTCAAATATACCCATACCATTTGCCTTTAATTAAAAACATACCTACTAAGTATTTTAACATTTAATAATTTTATAATCTCAAAACATGCTTAATTGATCTAGCATCCATTGTCATTGGTATCATATATAGACCATCAAAACTCATTCGGGCTAACTTCCCTTTCAAGTTGGATGGGTTTCTATTACACGGTCCAACTTTTGTCATAGCTGAATAATTATTATTAATAAATAATAATAAACATTTTGGACATTTCTTATGACGAATAACAACGATTTTTAATTGCGTATGACGGAATGAATGTGGATAAAATTTCACCCATATTTAGTAAGTGCTGGTGAAACTTTTCAAACTTAGTAGAAATATTTGTAATTAAGAATAAATGTAGTGAATATATTTAAAATTAACACTTGAGAATTTTTACAAACATGTACACTATTTTTGCTGTGCGCGGGAAAAGAAAACCTTTACCGGCCATCTCAGGGGTACTGGCGCTTAGAATTAGAAAAGCCACTGATGTGCGCATTTTGCAATATGCACAAGTTTCCCGATTTTATCATAAAAAAATCCCTGTTTTAGCCAAACTAAAATCTCGTCTACAGTCTCCTCCTCAAAAAAAAAAAGAAAAAAATCTCGTCCACAGTACCAATCGAAAAAAAGAAAAAAATTTATCTCATCCACAGGGTTTCCAGGAAAATCTTTCATGTGTGTTCTTCTCATCACATGATGAAGGTCTCTTCCATATTTTCTATTATTACTGCAGTACCATCAGGGTTGTAGGTTGCTAATTTTTGACCGTGACCCTTTTCCCCTTATGCTGTACCTAATAATCTGCTGGAGGTTACGGTTTGTCCAGAACAAACTGTTGGTGGAGGGCACCCCTATACAATTCAGTGAGATTCATATGTGGAGTGTGAACTACCTTCACCACTACCAATCTGCTAATTTGCTCCTCATCGGTGACTTCAACATCACCAAGAGCCCTAGCCGGTGGAGAAGATGTTGGTCCCGAGTTGATGACAATTATCCAAGAGGGGAGGGGTGAATTGGGTATTTAAAAATTTATAACTTAAACAGAAACTTTACCCCGGATTAATCTAGTCCCCTTAATGAAGAAACGAAATGGAAAGCAATATAATGTAGAGAGCAGAAATATAAATCAAGCACACAAGATTTTTATAGTGGTTCGGGCAACCTCCCTACTCCACTCTTCCAAGCTCACACTCCTTGTGACTTGGGTTCCACTATTGTATTCTTCAAATACAATTAGAGTCACTGCTCTCTTCTAGATTCCAGTTCTAGGGGGCTTCAACACAACACAGCACAAGTAGGTGATGAGTTCCACTCCAATCACACACTACTTCGCTTACACTTGATCTTAGTTCCTCAAACTAAATCAAGTTCAATACAACAAAATGAAATAACAAAAGGAGTCTACACTTTACAGATGTGTAGAAGCAATTTGGCGCAGAGAAGAACTCGTAATGTAGGCTTTGAAGATTCAGAAATGTAGCTCTTGCAATTTGAAGCAAAGTTCTTCCTCTTTGAATGACTTGATCTCTTTAGAGCTCTTGAATATAGGAGTTAAGCACACTTAATGATTCTCAGCTACTTTCCTCGTCCATAATGAATGCCTTTTATAATTGTTGAGGGAATCCGAACGTTAGAAGGTAAGTGGCGCGCATTTAATGCGCCAACGTTCGAAAATTATCCGACCGTTGCGACCCAAGTCACAGGCGGAGTCGACTTCGGATGCGACTTCGCCCAAGTCGCAGATGGAGTCGACTTCGGGTGCGACTTCGCCTTCTGTTCGCGACTTCAAGTTCCAGGTCGGGTCGACTTGGATATCGACTTGACCCAAGTCGCAGGTGAAGTCGACTTCGGGTGCGACTTCACCTCTTCAGGTTCCAAGTCTGAGTCTTGAGTCGACTTTGGCTTCAGACTTCAACTCAAGTCGATTATGGAGTCGACTTGGGTTGCGACTTGACTTGGTCTTTACAAAATATGTTTTGATCCTCATTGATTTACTTCTATCTTGTTTGGCTTTCTTCCTTTAGTTGCTTTCATTCTAGAATGACTCCTTATACTTGTAGATCTTGTGATTCTTGAAGAGCTTTACTTTGATTCTTCTTGGATTAGCTTGAACCTTGTGAATCTTTGAAGAACTTGAATCTTGCATGGTAGATTCATGCACCTTGCTTTCTTTTGATTCATATTGATCTTTATGACTTGATTATTTCTTCATCTTGGAGCATGCTTGAATCTTTGCCTTGGACTTGATAAATTTGATTTTGATAAAGAGCTTGTATCCTCAATTTGGTCTTGAGAGATCTTAAGTTAATCTTGGGAATGAGCTTGAATCTGCATCTTTGATCTTGGAAAAACTCAAGTCGCACTTGGGGTCGACTTCTTCCGCGACTTCGCCCAAGTCGCAACTGGAGTCGACTTCGTTTGCGACTTCGGCATTCTTCCATCCCAAATTCAGCTCTGGAGTGAATCTCCCGACTGAAGTCGATGCTGGAGTCGACTTCGTTTGTGACTTGGCTTCCCAAGTCGCAAGTGGAGTCGACTTGGCCTGCCACTTCACTTGTTCTTCTCCCATTTTCAACTCTGGACAGATTTGGCTTCTTGAAGTCGATCTTGGGGTCAACTTGGAGAACGACTTGGCCTTCCATGCTTTATTTTCTTCAAATGTATATGCCTTAAACATTTCCACAAACATGTTAGTAGCCAAGACTTACTCAAATTGATTTGTTAATCATCAAAACATAGATTTAGCTAGTTTTCCACATATTTCCAACAGAAGACCTGCTGTGGGGTATGTTCATGTTGATGCAGGGGGGAGACGGTGCTTGGGAATGGGCTTTGGGGCCGTCCTTGTAGACTCAAATGGATATTTCCTAGCTGCCAAGTGCTCAACCAATTTGAACAGAGTCTTACGCAGTCTTGCTGAAAATGAGATGGATTAAAGATTTGAGATTTCACGAGGTAGAAAAGTTCCAAATTTGAGATTCCTAATCAATGAAAGAGCTCTGAGTCGTGTTTTGACAATGTAATGTACTCTCATGCTCCTATCATACAACATCACAGATGATAATAGCAAAAGAGCTTTATCTTTTATGCTCTCCCTTTTTCAGAAAAGCTTTGACTTTTATACTCTCTCTTTTACAAAATTTTTCCTATAAATTACAAATGATTGAGTAAATCTAGATTTTGCAAAAATAGGACTTCTTGGGAACCCAAAAAAAAAATTCCAAGAAAAGTTTTTTCCTCGGCTTTTGCCATATTTTCCGATTATTTTTCACTAAGCCTGATTATGATTTTATAAGATTAGTCAGTATGCTGACTCCCCATAGAATATTTATTTTTATTTTTTTATTTTTTTGAGTTTTTCGTAAACTTGTTTTATAATGTATTTAACCTAATATATCAAGTTTTAGTATTTTATAATAATTTTACATTTTTATTTTTATTTTTAAAAATAATTAATTTCAGGAGTTTTCCAGTCAAGTTCACCCATTAAAACACTTCATTTTTAATAAATAAAAGATATATGTATATATGAAAAATATTGTAAAATAGTAAAACTTGGTATATGGATTAAATACACTTAATAAAATATATAGATATGAAATTTAACACTGGGTCAATCCAAACCTGTTCAACTCGGTCCAGTTTCAAAATAAATTTGGGTTTTATTTTTGGAATTATTTCAAATTTGGCCCGGTTTCAACCTAACCCAGAAAAACCCGAAACCAATACCAAGTTTATATCAACCCAGTATCAAAACTCGACCCCGTCCAAATCTAATATTCTCCATAATTTATTAAAATAATTATATTTGTTTATACATTAAGCATTTGAACTGTAATTATAATAAAAGTTCTTTTATGTAATCATAACCTAATTAAAGTATAAAATGTTCATTTTAAAATTTAAATATCATTTACATTTGTCCATAAAAGTTGAATCTATTGTATTTACATTAGCTTTATTTGTAAATAATTACAAATATACAAACTCTTTAAAATTAGTACATACATAATAATTAACTAAAAGATATATAAGTTTTATTTTTGTTAAACTTTAGATAGTGGTTTCATATAATCTTATTTTTTACCTTAATTGTTAATAGGTAAATTCATTATATTCATTATACTTAGAATTATCTTTTAATTAGAAGACTAACTTTCATTAAAACCAAAGATATCATATGTTTTATAAATATGTTCGCATGTATATTATTCACGTACAAAAAATATCTCATAGTTAATTATTATATATGTACTAATTTAGATAGTGATTTCATGTAATCTTAGAAGACTAACTTTCATTAAAACCAAAGATATCATATGTCTTATAAATATGTTCGCATGTATATTATTCACGTACAAAAAATATCTCATAGTTAATTATTATGTATGTACTAATTTAGATAGTGATTTCATGTAATCTTACTTTTTTTACCGTAATTATTAATAGTTAAGTTCATTACATTCATTATATTTAGAATTATTTTTTAATTAGGAGACTAACTTTCATCAAAACCAAAGATATCATAAGTCAAAATATAGTTATATATAAATTATTCGCGTACGAATGCAATAATGTTTAAAACATTCGTTTTCTCTTTTATGATTTCAACTTCTATTAGTTTAAGAGTAACCTGAATTTCACCTCGAAACTAATGACAACTCGTTCTGAACACGAATTGTAATATTAGGATTAGGGTTTATGTTTACCTGAAACCGGTGCAACCTGACCCAAGTTGCACCCTTAAAATATATTTATTAAGAAAAATAAATAAATAGTAAATATCGTATAGGGAGTCTATATACAACAAAATCAGGCATCTTTTTCACCTTTATATTCAACTATTTTCAATCATTCATTTATATTTTTTTCATATAACTCTATTTTAAATACTTCTATTATATAACATCGCTCTTTCTTATTTTCAAAAAAATTTAAAAAAATTTCAAATATACCAACGAGTTTTGACCTTAATTCTTTTTTAATTTGCTCAAGCTCAACTGCTCATGGCATTTTGTTGTCCACGGAAGTCATATCCAGGATGTCGAGCCTAGGCATCTAGACATGAAACTAACTGCCCAAGGCAAGTTCACAACCTTAATTCTTTTTATATTCACAAATTTTCAAAAATTTGTCAAATAGCTATAAATTTTACTTAAAATTCTTCTCATATCCATAGCTACTAGGTTTTGTTACCTGGGTCCCAATTGTATGCACCTAGGTACAAATCTCTATTTTAAAAAAAAAAAAAAATTTACACGATTATTAATCTCAGTGTATTTAACATATAAATGCTACTAATTTTTAACTTCCAAAAATATCTACAGGTCTTTAAAAATGATAAAAAATGATAAACAGTTAAAATACACTTAGATTAATAGTTATAAAAAAGTTTGAAATTTTTTTTAAAATTAGGTTAAATGGACCCAGTGCACACAAGTTTTCCCATTATTACCTACGTATAAATCTTTAATTTTTAAGAATTTTGAAATCTCCATAATGTCTCTAACAAAGCTAGACATTTGAAATTTTTTTATAGAATTATTAATATAGGTGTATTTAACATGTATATCGATTTTTACTATTTTTGATGACTTTTAGATATTTATTTTTTATTTTTAAAATCAATGACATTTTCATAATTATTGGATTACAAAAATGTCACTGATTTTAAAAAATCAAAAATAAATATATAAAAGTCTCCAAAAATAATAAAAATTCATACACATGTTAAATATACTTAACTTAACAGTTGTATAAAAAAATAAAAAAAGGTGAAGCACTTAGTCACGTCCGATGATTGCATTAGTATTGGTGTGGTCACATCTTCGGAGCACCAACCTTGAGTGCTCCACCTACTTTAACCGATGGCAGCCATGGCTAAATCAAGAGCAATCTTTCCCTCCTTCCCACTACCCATCCATGCAACACCGATTTGGGTCGCACCTGCTTCTGCTATCTAGAAAATCCATCTGCATCATCCATGCCGAATCGGATCAAACTCAAGACATTGAAACCCATCTCAAAACTGGAGAAAGAAGAGGATTCCCGATTTCACATCTGATGCAGTCGCACTGCAAGCGTCATCTTTCTTAGATCCGACCTTTGCTTCCCTAGCTGCTATCTACGGTGAAAATAAGTTAAGTTCGGGTCCACCCGTGAACAACCTACTGCAGAGTATAAATTATTTTTTATGAATTATATAATTTATTTATGTGAATATTAACTTTATGACTTATTAATGTGAATATAATTTATATTGATGTACGTCTAATTTTATAACTTGTTTAAATGGATAAAGTTTTATTTCTTAATTTTATATATGTTGTTCAAATGATCTCTTTTTCACATTTTTATTAGTGAAATAAAATATATTATATAAGTTGTTTATATCTTACAAACATGAATATTATTGTTTTGCAATTAACATTTTTAATTGTAATTCAAAATTTACATCAATATCTTCTTTTATGTTGATATACATATTTATCAAGATTAAGTTGTAAAGGAAATTATTTTAAAATTTTACTAATGTCTTGTTATTACAATTGTGTTTTATTAACTATATAGTAAAATATTGAATTATTTAACATTTAAATTTATCATAGCTATGAGTTTATATTGATATGTATATAAATTTTTAAATATTGACCCGCTTATGTATATAAATTTTTACATATTGACCCACTTTTTTAACCTGACTTGTTTTAATGATACTGATCCGAAAGCAACTCGAGATTTGTTCTGAGACCTATTAAACAAATATAAAAGTCAGACCGACCTTGTCCCAACTCAATATAAAAAGTAATATTAAACAAAAAATTTTAAATGTAGTGTCAGAGTTAGGCTCACCCTAACCTGCCTCGACGCACCTCAACTTTCACTCCTAATGCTACCTCCCATATTTGAATAACGACTCTCAAATCCTATATGCTGATAATCATCCAAATAGCTAAACCTCATGGCACATGCGTGAAATTAGATCTGACACATAGTGTGAAATTGTCTAAAGCTACTAAATCTATATGGTTGTAGAGCCGTTAGCTATGTGTTCATGGTTGCTTATATATGCTGAACGACCCACTTGAAATCTAGATGAATTAGTTGGAGACAATAGGGATGAAATTACGGGTGTGTTTGGCAATGAAATAAAATGTTAAGCTACAACTTTTCACTTTCCATAATTATCTTAATTTAAAATTATTTCTTCGTATTTTTTGTACAAATTATCTTACTTTTCAATTATTTTTACACAACTACCCATATAACACTAACATATCTATTTTAACTTTATTCTTTTTATACATCGTCATTATCTCTACATATTACATCATTTTCTATTAATTTAACAACTTTTACACTAAAAACTTTTCATCCAAAAATTTTATCACTTCCTAAACACATCCTATGATTCAAACTACCGATAGAGAAGCACTTTAATGCCCTAAATTACAAGGTTAGATTTATAATTTAACATGGTTGATAATGGACATTGGTGCCTAATGTAAAGGCTCGGGTAATTTTGAGTAAAATTTGTAGGTATATTAGAAATTTTTGAAATTATATATATATAAAAGGATTTAAGGTCTAAGTTCATGAGAATATTTGAAAAAATTTGAAACTTTTCCACCAAAATTTTTTTCCACATTTTTCCTAGCTGTCAAGGATGCTGAAGTTCGGTTGATCTTTCACAAACGTCTCTGCATATACACTTGGTGAAAAAGTAGTCATTAATTTTTTTGATAATGACTGGTCATTAACTTAATAAACGATTTATAATCTATACATATTTACAAACGAATTTTTATTTTTCGACTTTGGGTCTGCTTGGGAATCATGAAAACATGTCAATTTAAAACTTTTTAATCTAAATTTTTTCAAAATTATTATATTTTTAATCATTTCTTTATATTTTTATGTGCATGTGTTCTATTTTTTAATTATTTTTCACAACTACCTATATAACTACCTTATCTATTTTACTTATTCACTCTCCTCCTCATTATCTCTGAGAACTTTTATACTGAAAATTTTTCTTTCAAAAGTTTATCCAATGTGAAGCACTCCCTTCATTTATAAACAATTCCTTACTTTCTCGCAAAGGACCACTCACAGCCAGATGTCAAATTGTAGAATTCAAGGGTGTATCTACATAAGGGAAAAAATGAAAAAAATTTAGAAAAAAAATTGTTTAAAAGTAAAAAAATTTCCCAACATACCCTTCACATTTCATCATTATTTCCCTTATACTCGCGGCATTTTAAAACTTTCTTCGCACACTTGGCAAAATTTCACGTTAATTCCTCCCCTGGCACGTCGTCTGGATTCCGTCAAAAAAGCATCCACCTTTTTTTCTAAATTCCGAAAATGGCCCAGATGGCCGAAATGAGCCAAGCTTATGTTGATCATCGTCTTGTTAAACAAAAGAGACCGATTTCCCTACAAACGTTCCTACGCTGCCTAAACGTGAAAACGCCATATCTACCGTCCATTTCAAATGTGTGGCTGAGATTGATAGGGGCAAAATGGGAATGTTAATATTTTATACACGCGTATATGCGGATGTTCTGAATGATAAGAACTCAAAGAAGACGTCTCCATCAGCTTTTTCTTGTACCAGAAATAAAATCTTCTCCTCCATCTATGCGTGACCAACATTACTTGCAGTAGTTGTGTGTAACTTCTCTTAACTTCTTCACATCCATCCTCCGACTGGCCATCGTCGGATCCACCGCCATCCCCTCACCATGTGTCTTCTTCCAGGCTGCTGCCACATCTGGGATAGCCTCCCTCGACTCAGCCAGAAGAGGTGGATCTAGGAATTTCTCGTCAATATAGCCTAGCAGCGTCTCGTATGTGCCCAACACCATATCCGCCCCACACTGCAGTAGCACGGGGCGTCCGCCGTGTCGAAGTGGAAGAACTTTAGCACGATGGCTGATTTTCTTTGCTAATGAGAAATTGTGCACAATTTGTGGCCTTTCATGGAATCGAGATTTGCTGTTCTTCTGGTTGACGAGATTGTGGCTAATCTCGTGTGTTAGAGGCTTAGATTCGAGACAAAAATGGGACAAAACGGTTAATAAATTCTACTGCTAATTTTGCTAAGATTCAAAAACAAATCACAGCGGGGCTTCAAGGAATTTTGCTTGAATCCGACGAAGGAATTTAAACCGAAATTCACGATTTCTGATTGCCAGCAATTTAGATGGTTTGGATCTGCATGTAGGTGTTTCTTTTTGCAGAATCTAAGATGGAACATCAGTTGATCGAGACGATGGGTTCGTGGCGGCCATGAAAATTCTGCTTGGGAGAAGACGCATTATTAGGGTACTCTAGCAGTGTACAATTATTAGTGCACATGCAACTTTATTATGACAATTTAAACTGTTGCCATGTCTTAAAATTTTATCCCACTAATCTCAAAAAATCATTAATCTTCCCCAAATAATGGAATAATAATAATAATAATAATAATTAATTTTTCTTAAAAATTTTCATAAAATCCTCATGAAAATGCAATTTTATTGAAATAAAGGGGTAAAAAATGAATTAAATGGGAAATATATAACTTATCAGTGTATTTTATAAGATCTACATTTAACTTACCATAATTTTTTGTGAAATTTAAAATTTAAAATGAATTATCATTATTAAATTATTTTATGAAAAATAATATCGAAATTATTTGTAAAATAAAGTTTATTATTAAAAATAAACTATAGGAGTTTAATTTGCAAAATTATAATGCGTAGAGCACATTTCATAAAAGTGCAAAAAAAATTTACTTAAAATTATGAGGCCTTGAATTCATTATGTAAAAACTCAAAGAATAATAAAATACTATTGTATTTTAATTTTATATAATAAAATTCAAGTAATAAAAAATAAAATATATTTACTTTTGTATTTGCCAATATTCACATTTACCAACGGTTGCCCATTGCATAGGTTGACTCCTCCTAATTAATAAGTTTATTGTACGTGTTTTATAAAATCTACTTTCAATTTTATCATAATTTTTTGTGCATTTTAAGATAAATTATCATTATCGAATATTTTTTGTGACAAATAATATTGAATTATTTATGAAATAATTTAAATAAAAAAATGAACCATGGGAGTTTAATCTAGAAAATTATAATGTATAGAGACTATTTTGTAATTATTCAATAAGTGATTATGTAAATTAAAGTTATTGAATTCATTAAATATATTAACTAAATTATATGTTCAATAAAAGATTAATAAAATTTTAAAAAGCTTCTAGAATTTCTTATTTAATATTTTTTTATAATTTTCATTTCACACTTGCAGATGATACGTTCAATATAGATTATATGAATAATACGTAAAATCTATCAAGCCAGTACCTTACAATTTGAATAATTTGTAAAAGTCATAAAACATGTATATATGAGTTTATCATTCTCTAATATTAACGTAAAATCTATATTGCACATATAATTTGTGAAAATAAAACATCATAAATCTTATATAAGTTGTCAAAACTATATAACTTGTCGATATCATTAAACGATTGTATAACAAAATAATATATTCTGTAAAATTTATAAAACATCCAAAAAACTATCACATTTTTCGTTATACTCGAATAACTTGTAAAATACATTTAATGGAAAAAAATGAAAATAGATAACTTATACAACTTATCATCCCCATGAATTGCATATAAATTGTAAAATCCATAAAACATGTAAAATTCATAAAATCTGTAAAACGAGCTAAATTACTGCGTTCGTTTAGTTATATTTTTTGATAAATCTGATTTATTGTTCCAAATTTTAAGCATATATTTTCTATTATCATTTATGATGATTATGTTACACATTTAACGTTTCAGATCATTCATTATCTATACTATTTATTAAAAGCATATATTATACCATAAAAAAAATTTGCACCATGATTTACCATAACGAGCCCACCAACCCATACTCACACCTAAGCTACAAAGATACTCTCAATGCTTGAATTTACCAAAATGCCCCCATTTGCATTTTAACCAAAAATGCAAACGTTTTCATTGCATCCTTTCCCTAAACAAAATACGACCATTCACTGGTGTAGTAGCCCTCCCAATTCAGCAATGATGAGTAGATGCCTTGGATCCCTCCCAGCATCATCATCAAGAAGAGATCGGCATCAGCTTTGCATCTGTTGGACGGAGCAGGAGAAGGATGGAAGATTACATTTGGTGAAGTTGAGATGGGTTTCAGTAAGAATGAATGCACCTGTGAAATTTCCACCATGTGTTGATCCCTTGCTAAGTCGTTCCATTAGCATTTCACTCGACAGAGCATTGAGTAGCCGTAATCTCGCTGCCCCTGCTCCCGTCTCCCTCATCCTCTAGCCGCCAATCATAATCAATTAATGAGACAGCTGTAAAAAACCTCAACGAAAATTCTCTAATGGAAAAGCTGACTGATATGACCAATGCCCATGCTGGAGGGACGGGGCCACAAGTAGGGGCTGAGGAGGAGCTACAGCAAGTACAGGATGGAGAGTCGCTTCAGCAAGCGAGTAATCAACGACGCACACTCAGGCCACGTGGGCAACTTAGGCCGCGGAAGAGGCTGGACCTATGATGAGGGGCAGCTAACGACTTCTGCCAGGCCATGCATGTTAGTTAGAAGGATCGTGTCCTAGCATAGACCGCATATAAAAGCGTTGTCTATTATTTTCTGAGGGACGAGTTTTTTTACACACTTTCTTGTATTCCAAGAATCCGGAAATGTTCCCTCCGATAAGAGGAACCCTTCTTGAATCGAATTAAGCAATCAGCGGGAATCGATTCAGATATGAATTGCTCAGCATAAGCGATTTCATATCAATCTGGTATCAGAGCATAGATCGAATAGGCTGGCGTGACGCGAGCGACGTTCACATAGGGTAGTTCCATTGACACTCATGGTCGAAGGAACATCTGCGGGGATTGAGCAGCATACCGTGATGGTGGAAAGCGGATCTAGATCCGCAAGTGAGCATCCAAAGGGAGGCCAGGATCGTCGAGTTTCGTCTCTGGAGAAGGAGATGTCGAGTGTGATCCAGCAACTCAAAGATCTCCAAACGGGTATGAATCTGCTCTTCGATTCTAATAAGGATAAGAAAAAATTGTCAAGTTGGTCATCGAATAGTGAGGCATCCTTATCAAACGTGGATTCATCATCTGTTGAGGATGGCGAAATAGGCCGGAGAGGATCGAGGGTCATGCTGGCAGGTTGCATCTTAATCGGAAACGGGTAGAGCGAGAAAAGGAGAGATGCATGAATACACCGCCATTTTTTCCTGGCAACTTTTAACAGGGGAGGTTGGATTTTTTAGTATTTTCCTCAGGTGATCCTAATTCTTGGCTCCTCCGAGCCAAATCTATTTTGAGCTGACTAATACTTCTGAAGAAAATAAGGTACGGGTGGCTTCCTATCACCTTGAAGGTGCAGCGATTCAGTGGTATTATTGGGCTAGGCGTTGTCGGGAAGTGGATTCATGGCAACAGTTATGCAAAAGTATTAGGTTGCATTTTCAGGAGGGTAACCAGGTGGATGTACATGAGGCCATTAGCTCCGGTTATCGACAAGAAAAATTGGAGACATACTTGGAAGAGTTTGAGAGCTTAACAAACCTTGCTCGGGGATGGAAGGAGAAGGCATTAGTGGGAGCTTTCATTGCCGGTCTTCGGGAGGAGTAGGGGTCTGAGGTGCGAATGATGAAGCCAGCGACGTTAGCATAAGCAATTGGATGGGCTAAACGATTCAATAACAAAATGATGAGGAACAAATCCAGTGGTTGGCCCGCGGGAAAATTTATTCGAGAGGGGCGACTTGACCCTGTGATGAAAATAGCACGAGACTTTTCAAATCCGTCTATTCTAGGCGCAAGAATTTTGTAAAAGGGAAAGATTCATAGGATTTTTTAGAATCTGTTTAAAAAGATTTGATTTTATTATTTTGAAAGATATTAGAAGATTCTTAAGATATTTTAGAATCTGTTTAAAAAAAGATTTGATTTTGTTATTTTTGAAAGATATTAGAAGATTCTTAGGATATTTTAAAATCTGTTTGAAATATATTTCTTTTTCTAGAAGGATTTCATTTGCTAAGATTAGGTGGTATGTTCATCTATAAATACTACCATTGTAAGCTTTGAAGGGGATCAGTTCTGAGATTTATAAAAGTGTTCTCTACTTCTTCTTCTACTTGTTCTTGTTCTTTTCTCCTTATTCATCTGTTCTTTCTACCTCCTTTCTTCACTTCTCATATCTAGAGGTTCCTTCCTCTTTCTTCTATTTTCTTCACTACCCGTCCTACATCAATTGGTATCAGAGCCAAACCTGGTACTACTTTCACCCAATTTCTAGTACTGTTTGCTATAAAAAAAACTGCCGTTGTTCACAAATTACTACTGTCCATTCTATTGCCATTTTGCTGTCCACGAACTGCTTCCATCTACAAAACACTGCTGTCCATTCTATTGGAGTTTGCTATCCACAAGCTGGTACTATCATTATTGTCTATTCTATTGGAGTTTACTGTCCACAAGCTGGTGCTATCATTGTTGTCCATTTCGTCGCTGTTTTATGCTATCTACTGCTGTATCACAACAACCTACTGGTCATCGCGAAAATACTGCTAAGAAGTTGCTGAAATTACCTTCAAGTTATCTCTTGCTAAACTTAGTAATATTGGACCTCAACGGGTACATTTTCTCTAGTTGAAAGTACTTAATTCATATCTGTTTCAATCAAGTTCTTTGCTTTTGAACCTTTAAAAAAAAGGAGAGAAAAAAAATCATTCTTAGTAGTAATTCTTTCCTATATCAGCATAAGTTGAATTTTGAGTCACCATGCTTACTAATGCTGAATTAAATGCCGAACTCGAAGCTTTATCTAATTCTATTGATAATCGATTTGAATCTTTAACAACCCTTGTGATACTTTGGCCCAAAAGCAAGAAGATTTCCCAAAAGAAACCACATTTTCCATCCAATCTCTCATTACCTCAGTAAACAAGTTAACTGAAATTGTTGGAAAACGTCCTATGATTGAGATTGGACAATCATTTCGAAATGGTCAATCACATAATACTCATGCTTCTAGTAGCTCTCCTATCATAACTGGCCTTCTCTAAAATCCAAACATACATGCTAAAGGTCATCATAACCCAGAGCATTCACATATTCCAAAAACGCATACAAATTTGAAAAATCATGAAGACGACAATAATTTTTATGAAATTGGTTTTGCAAACAATCTTAGATATGGGAACTATCAGAGAAATTATAATATACCTTTTCCACAACAACAACGGCGTGTAACTGATAATTCTTGGGGGGCAAAACAAGTCAAGGTAGATGCTCCTGGTTATAACGGTCGTCTAGACCCTAATGCTTTCTTAGATTAGTTGGCAGAGATGGAAGATTTTTTTTGTTGGTATGATATGGATGATGCCCAACGATTGAGATTTACAAAAATGAAACTTGTCGGGTCTGTCAAACGCTATTGGCAAGGGATTCTAGATGAAAGTCAACGCATAGGAGTACCTATCACAACATGGGCTAAAATGAAAGCTAAATTGAAAGAGAAATACCTTCATGAATATCATCAGACTCAACGATTGGAACAACTGGTTAACTTGAGACAATGATCATTAAGTGTAACTGACTATCTTAATAAGTTTGAAGATTTAAAAATAAAATGTGGAATACAGGAAGATCCTTGGGTTACATGAACAAAGTTTATCAATGGCCTGAAACCAGAAATCAAAACTTTGTTGAAATTGCATTCAGTTGTTTATGTGGAAGACGCGTATTATAAAGCTCTAGAATTGAAAAATTTTCAAAAATCTTTCGCTAACAAACGTTTGATTCCACAAACTGGAGAGACAAGGGTATCCAAATTAAATTCTAATCTAACGTCTTTTCAAGGAACAACTAAATCATTGCCTGAACAATACACAAGTAGGGAAAAGAGTAATCCAGTTTCTCGATGTCACTAGTAAGTGGGTTAATGGTCCATGTTTTCATTGTGGGGGTAAAGGTCATATTGCATCACAATGTCCTCAGCACACACTCATAATTAATCATGTAGAGGATCATGAAGATATGACCATTGATCAAGTTGCTGAAACTTTTGAAGAACCATCAGATTGTGAACTTGATGGAGACTATAGCTACAATGAGGACTTGCAATTAAATGTTGTGCGTTGCATTTTGACTACTTCTTTTTCAAATAGTGATTGGAGACGTACAAATATATTTCATCAATTTTTTAAGTGTGGAAATACAGTATGCAAGATTGTTATAGACGGAGGTAGTTCCATTAATGTGATTGTCAAATCAGCTATAGCCAGATTGAATTTGAAAACTGAACCACATCCTCATCCATATCGTGTAGAATGGGTAGACAAAACTACACTTCCTGTTCATGAAAGATGCTTGGTTTCTATATCGATGAGTGATTATTCTAATCATATTTGGTGTGATGTGCTACCCATGAATGTGGCTCATATTCTTCTTGGTCGACCATGGCTATATGACTTAAAAGTAATCCATCATGGGCAACCCAACACCTATATTATTAAGCATAATGGAAAATCTATCCTTTTGAAGCCCGCTAAACCTAAAGAAAGTGATAGATCTCACAAAGAGTCTCCAGTTGATTCATCTAAAAAACGAACTTTGCATATTCTTACAAGAAAGCAATTTGAAAAAGAAGGATAAAATTCAGGACTTATTTTAGATATAGTAACCAAAGATGAAACAAATACTGTTCTTCATGAGACTAATGTAGCATTACCTAAAATTCAAGCATTAATGAAAGAATACAAAGATGTGATTCCTGATGAATTACCAAATGAGCTTCCACCTATGAGGGATATTCAACAAGCTATTGATCTTATACCAGGATCTCAATTACCAAATTTGCCTCATTTTCGTATGAATTCTAATGAGCGTGCTGAATTAAAAAGACAGATAATTGAACTGCTTGATAAGGGATTTATTCTTGAAAGTCTTAGCCCATGTGTTGTACCAGCTCTATTAACCCCTAAAAAAAGATGGATCTTGGAGAATTTGTGTTGACAGTCGTGCGATCAACAAAATTACCATAAATTATAGATTTCCTATACCAAGACTTGATGATATGTTAGATCTTTTGATTGGCGCACAATGGTTCTCTAAGATAGATCTTAGAAGCGGATACCATCAAATTCGAATTAGAACAGGGGATGAATGGAAAACTGCCTTTAAAACTCAAAATGGATTGTTTGAATGGTTGGTTATGTCTTTTGGACTATCAAATGCCCCAAGTACATTTATGAGAATCATGAACCAAGTATTTCAACCTTTCATTGAAAAGTTTGTGGTAGTCTATTTTGATTATATTCTCATTTATAGCCGTTCTAAGGAAGAACACTTGCAACATTTAAAAATTGTTCTTGAGACGCTTCGATCTGAAAAGTTCTTTGTAAACCACAAGAAATGTTATTTTTTGACAAATCAAGTGATTTTTTTAGGATTTGTGGTATCAGCTAATGGAATTTCTATGGATCCCTCAAAGGTAAAAGTCATTAGGGAATGGCCAGAACCCACATCAATTTCTGAGGTGCGAAGTTTTCATGGTTTAACACTATTTTATAGGCGCTTCATTAAAGGGTTTAGCACAATCATGACTCCTATCACAGATTGCTTGAAAAAAAAAAGAATTTCAATGGTCAACTTCTGCATCTAGAGCATTTAAGGAGATTAAAAAAATGACTGAGTCACCTGTATTGCGACTTCTTGATTTTACTAAAGTTTTTGAAATTGCTTGTGATGCATCAGGAGTTGGGATTGGGGGTGTTTTGAGCCTGGAAGGTCATCCAATTGTGTACTTTTCTCAAAAACTCAATGAAGCTAAACAAAAATATTCAACATATGATCGAAAATTTTACGCTGTCGTGCAATCACTTAAATTTTGGAGGCATTATTTGCTACCTCATGAATTTGTATTGTATTCAGATCATATGGCTTTGAGGTATTTGCAATCACAAAAATGATTAAGTGCTAGACATGCAAAGTGGATTGAGTTTTTGCAAGAGTACACATTTGTTCTCAAACATCATGTAGGAATTGAAAACAAACCTGTAGATGCTCTCAGTCGTGTCTCACTCATTCTTCATACTATGGATGTTAAAGTTGTCGGATTTGATAGGTTGAAAAGTGAATATCCATCATGCACTGATTTTTGGAATTATTTTTTATGAAACACAAAATGAAAATCGTAATGATTATGTGATTCATGATGAATATTTATTTAAAGGAATAAAGCTATGTATTTCCAATACATACTTCGAGACTTTTTAATTTGGGAATTACATGCTGGGGGTATTGCTGGTCATTTTGGTAGGGATAAAACCATTTCATTAGTTGAGGATAGATTTTATTGGCCTACATTGAAAAGAGACGTGTCAAGAATTGTTTCACAGTGTCGCACATGTCAACTTGCTAAAGCTCAAAAGAGATATACTGGATTATACACTCCTCTGCCTATACCATATATTCCTTGGAAAGACATAAGTATGGACTTTATTCTTGGATTGCCTAAAACCTCTCGAGGATTTAATTCAATTCTTGTGGTAGTAGATAGATTTTCTAAAATGGCTCATTTTATCCCATGTAATAAATCTGCTGATGCTTCATATATTGCAAAATTATTCTTCAGAGAAATTGTTAAGCTTCACGATTTACCAACTTCCATCGTTTCTGATCGGGATGTTAAATTTGTAAGCTATTTTTGAAAGACATTGTGGAAACTCTCCGGTACTAAATTGAAATTTTCATCTGCGTTTCATCCACAAACTGATGACCAAACTGAGGTAGTCAATCGGAGTTTGGGAAATCTGCTTAGGACTTTGGTGGGAGAACATATTAGAACCTGGGATTCTGTATTGGTTATTGCCGAATTTGCATACAACAATTCAGTCAATCGTTCTACTGGGAAATCTTCTTTTGAAATTGTCTATGGTTATATTCCTCGAGCTCCCATTGATTTAATTCCTTTACCCATTGATACCCGTTCATCTGCTACTGCTGAATCCTTTGCTCAACACATTAGAGATGTTCATGCTGATATTAGAAGAAAGATCACTCTAAGCAATGAAAATTATAAGCTTGCTGCAGATCCTCATAGAAGAAAACATGAATTTGATGTTGGGGATTATGTCATGGCTCGTGTACGCCCAGAAAGATATCCTAAAAATTCTTTTAAGAAATTGCATGCACGAGCTAATGGCCCCTTTCGTGTTTTAAGAAAATTGAGATATAATGCATATGAACTTGATTTGCCTTCAGATATAGGAATTAGTTCTACTTTCAATATAGAAGATTTGTTTCCTTATCGAGGTACTTTTGAGCCTCCAAGTTTATCTGCAGGAATTTCAACAGATAACAGTTGAGCATCACCACAAGTGCTTATACTTCCATGAGTATCATCTACTTTTTCAGATCAGATAGAGGATATCCTACAAGATGAACTTGTCACTACTGGATCGGGCATTATACAAAGATTTCTTGTCAAGTGGAAAAATAAGCTTGATTCTGATGTTACATGGGTTACTGAAGATGACCTACGCCACTTAGATCCAAATGTTCTTGAGCAGTATCAAAGTCAGAACTCTCCAGTGAAGAGTTTTTTGAAGCCGGGGAGAATTGATAAAATAGCAAGAGACTTTTCAAATCTGTCTATTCTAGGCGCAAGAATTTTGTAAAAAGGAAAGATTCCTAGGATATTTTAGAATCTGTTTAAAAAGATTTGATTTTGTTATTTTGAAAGATATTAGAAGATTCTTAAGATATTTTAGAATCTGTTTAAAAAAAGATTTGATTTTGTTATTTTTGAAAGATATCAGAAGATTCTTAGGATATTTTAGAATCTGTTTGAAATATATTTCTTTTTCTAGAAGGATTTCATTTGCTAAGATTAGGTGGTATGTTCATCTATAAATACTGCCATTGTAAGAGCTGAAGGGGATCAGTTCTGAGATTTATAAAAGTGTTCTCTACTTCTTCTTCTACTTGTTCTTGTTCTTTTCTCCTTATTCATCTGTTCTTTCTACCTTCTTTCTTCACTTCTCATCTCTAGAGGTTCCTTCCTCTTTCTTCTATTTTCTTCCTTACCCGTCCTACATCACCCTGTTTCTCAACCAACTGAGAAATTCATTCCAAAGACAGCGGAGCCTCCCAAACCGGACATATCTAGATCAGGTGTTCCTGTAAAGCAAATGTCATGGGATCAGTTACAAGACCGTCGCAAGAAAGGCTTGTATTACACTTGTGATGAAAAGTTCATCAAGGGCCATATTTGTTCCAACAAACAGCTTTGTGTCCTCCAACAAGAGTAGCAGGACAGTTCTTCTGAAGAACACGGAGATATCAAATTGGGAAGGGAGCCAGACAAAATGCTCGAGCCATAATTGTGTTGCATTTCTTTAAAGGCACTGGCAGGAATTGATGCATACCAACTTTTAAAGATCAAAGGCATCATCCGTGGAGTGGAGGTGGTTATCATGATTGATTGCAGAAGTACCCATAATTTTATCCATCGCCAGCTTTTGGGGCGGTTGGGATTAATAATTTAGCATACCAGCAGGTTTCGGGTCATGAAAGGTGATGGCACGTACTTGGCTGGATAGGGTATTTGCCGGAATGTGGAGGTGATGATTGAAGGGGGCAGTCATAATGTAGACCTGTTTCAGGGGCCGATGTGATTCTCGGGGTGGCGTGGCTATCCAGTTTAGGTGTGATTACATCTGATTGGGTCAAACGAATTATGAGTTTCACTTTGAAGGGGGTTCGGTACCAACTGCAAGGGTTAAAACCCACAGAAATTCAGTTGGCCTCTTGCCGACAACTAAGGAAATTGCATGCGTCATCGTGCCAAGCGTTTATGTTACAAGGGGTTAAGGAATCTCTACAGCTTCGGGTAGTGATTCCAGTGGCCGAGCTACGGAACTTAATCAGCTTTTAAACAACTTTGAGGCCGTGTTTGCTGATCCTCACGGGTTGCCACCGCTACGTAAAGTTAATCACCACATTGAATTGCTCCCCAATGCCGCTCCTACTTCCATCCGGCCTTACAGATATCCTTATCATCATAGACAAGAAATTGAATCTCAAGTAACTGAGTTGCTACAAAAAGGGTGGATACAGCCAAGCACTAGTCCATTTTCTTTACCGGTATTACTGGTTAAGAAGAAAGATAGTTCCTGGAGGATGTGTGTGGACAATCGGGCCTTGAATGAGATTACAGTAAAAGATAAGTTTTCCATTCCAGTTGTTGATGAGCTGCTTGATGAGATTACAGGAGCCTCTGTTTTCTTGAAATTTGATTTGCGTTCGGGCTATCACTAAATTCGCATGCATCCTGAAGACATCAATAAGACTGCCTTCTGAACGTATCATGGTCAGTTTGAATATCTTGTCATGTCCTTTCGATTATCCAACGCACCTGCTACCTTCCAAAGTCTTATGAATGGAATCTTTGGGCCTTTCCTTTGAAAGTTTATTTTAGTTTTCTTTGATGATATACTGGTTTACAGTCCTTCATGAGAAGCTCACCTTGCTCACCTTCATTCGGCCTTATCCTGTCTCCAGCAACATCACCTTCTAGCTAATCGTAAGAAGTGTGAATTTGGCCGTTCACAGATAGGGTATTTAGGCCATTTAATTTCGGCTCAGGGGATAGAGGCCGATCCAGATAAACTTCATTGTATTGCATAGTGGCCTCGACCCAAGACTGTGAAGCAGTTGAGGGGGTTTCTAGGACTGTCCGGATATTACCGTCGTTTTATTCAACATTATGGATTGATGGTTGCGCCTTTAACCAAATTACTCAAGAAGAATGAGTTTCAGTGGTCTCCACCTGCAGAAGACGCCTTCAACCAACTTTAGACTGCTCTTTGTCAACCGCCAATTTTGCAGCCTTCAGATTTTTCCATCCCTTTTTATCGTCGAATGTGATGCTTATGGACAGGGGGTTGATGCAGTGTTAAGTCAGCGGAACCACCCTGTTGCCTTCTTCAGCAAGGCGTTATCCTCTGCAAATCATGGCCAATCTGTTTATGAACAAGAGCTTAAGGCGATTGTGCTCGCTGTCAAGAAATGGCGCTCGTACTTGCTTGGTCACCAATTTATTGTCCGCTTGGATCATAATAGTCTAAGGCATCTCTTAAAGCAGCGAATTTTAACTCCCGAGCAGCAAAAATGGATGAGCAAACTCATGGGTTATAACTTTACTATGGAGTACAAGAAGGGAACAACGAATGGGGCAGCTGACGCCTTGTCCCTCCAAATGGTGTTGGCAGCAGTAAGCATGTCTACCATTGTCAGTCCTTTATGGCAGGAGTCTTTGCAACAGAACAAGGAGTCTTCCTCCTTATCCACAATCCGACATCAGCTGGAGGGTGTACAGCCTGGTCCTCCTCACTATAGCCTGCATAATGGCTTACTTTATTACAAAGGGCAAGTGGTGTTACCTTCCGATAGCCACCTTATTCCCAAGGTGCTTGATTATTTCCATGCTTCGATATTGGGTGGACATGCAGGAATTTTTCGAACTTTTAAATGGGTCAACGAACATTTTTACTGGCCAGGTATGCGCGATCACATCAAGCAAATGATAGCTTCTTGCGACACATGTAATCATGTCTAATACTCCACTATGGGCCAGCGGGGTTGTTACAGTCTATTCCTTTGCCAAATTGTTTATGGGAAGAAGTTACTCTTGACTTCATTGAAGGACTGCCCAACTCTAAAGGAAAATCTGTCATTTTAGTGATTGTGGATCGCCTCTCCAAATACGCGCACTTTTTAGCTTTGGGTCATCCTTATTCAGTTCCTGATGTTGCAAAGGTTTTTATCACCGATGTTGTCAAACTTCACGGCTTGCCGAAATCAATCATTTTTTATCGTGATTCCATCTTTCTCAGTCACTTTTGGAAGGCCATATTTAAAGAGCAGGGGGTAATGCTCAAGCATACCACAACCTATCATCCACAATCCGATGGACAAACTAAGGTCACTAATCGCACCTTTGAGAAATATCTCCATTGTTTCACTTTGCAGCACCCTCGCCGTTGGCTTGATCCTCTGCCGTGGTCCGAATATTGGTACAATACTGCCTATCACACATCTACCGGCATGTCTCCCATCAAAGCTTTGTATGGTTATACTCCTACGATTCCGGTATATGAGACTGGATCAACTAACATTTTCGATGTGGATGTGTGGCTGTCTACTCGTGATCAAGCATTGCATTTGCTGCGAGACAATCTGATACATGCCCAAAATCGGATGAAACACATGGTCGATGAGCATCGTCGGGAATCAGAATTACAGCCTAGAGATTGGGTGTACCTCAAATTGCAACCTTTTCAACAAGTTTTGGCCAGGCCCCATCATACTCACAAACTCTCACCTCGATTTTATGGACCCTTCAAGGTTTTGGAACGGATTGGTGCAGTTTGCTTATAAACTGGATCTGCCAGTTAGATGCAAGATTCATCCCACTTTTCATGTGTCTCTATTGAAAAAGGTGCTTGGGCGATTCTCACTCAATGCCAACTCTTCCACCCACGGACCAATTTGATGAACTTACAATGGAGCCAGAACGGGTGCTCACTGTACGTCAGGTGCTTCGCAGGTCGGATGCCATTACGGAACTTCGTATCCATTGGAATGGGCTGACTGCCTCGCATGATACTTGGGAGGCTATGAATCAAATCCGTTCTTTATTTCCTCATTTCAACCTGGAGGACCAGGTTGGTTCTCACCCCGGCGGGAATGATACGACCAATGCCCATGCTGGAGGGACCGGGCCACAAGTAGGGGCTGAGGAGGAGCTACAGCAAGTGCGGGATGGAGAGTCGCTTCAGTAAGCGAGTAATCAACGACGCACACTCAGGCCACGTGGGCAACTTAGGCCACGGGAGAGGCTGGACCTATGATGAGGGGCAGCTAACGACTTCTGTCAGGCCGTGCATGTTAGTTAGAAGGGTCATGTCCTAGCATAGATTGCATATAAAAGCGTTGTTTGTTATTTTCTGAGGGAAAAGTTTTTTACACACTTTCTTGTATTCCAAGAATCCAAAAATGTTCCCTCCGATAAGAGGAACCCTGCTTGCATTGAATTAAGCGATCAGCGAGAATCGATTCAGATATGAATTGCTCAGCATAAGCGATTTCATATCACCGACCGCTTCACCCTCACTCTGCTTCTCCTTCTGCTATGGCAAAAGCCACGAAATCCGATGGAACCCACATCACGACCAACCATGTCAGCCGATATAGGGCTAAAGGCTGGTCAACAAATTTGTGACGACTCACCATTCCTTCGTCATCTTCTTCATATCAGGTCTATTGCCGACCGGTGAAAACCCATAAACAATGTCTACGGCTACCGCTATATCTACCTCCTCCAGCTTCTTGCCACTGCACAATAAACAGAAAATGCCCCAAACGTCATTCCGCTCTGACACCTCCAGCTCCAACAGAAGATTGATATTGACGAACGGAGCTGACGTCGTCGATACCCACTTCTCCATCTTCTTCAGTTTTTGTTCCATCTTCTTGGTTGGGATGTGCTCATCTGAAACCCGTCTCTCCTCTTTAGTCTAACTAATGAAATCAAGTGCCATAGCCATCATCCATAAACACCATTCACTGCAAAGATCTGGCCAATTGTTGCCGCCAACTCTTTTCCAACCAGATGTTGCCCATTCGTAGTATTTTTTCTTCAGCGGCCATTTGCAACGTTTAGGCGTTTTAGGAATTCAATGAAAAAATGACGCACGTACGGTAATGAGACTCTTGACGGCGGCGTTTGCATTACAGGAATTAGAGGGAAATGTCGTTGGTGTGAATTTTTGAAATCTTGGAGGTATAAATGAGATGATAGTGAAACACTGTGAGTATGCAGAGAATTTTCCCGTGAAAATAAGATAATGATTTTGTTTTATGAAGAGAAAGAATAAGATAATGAGAATGATAGCCATATACAAAAATATAAATAATGATTGAAATTATAAATAATAATAATAAAAAGATGTGTAAGTAATTAAAATGTAAAATCACACTAAAAGAAGTTAAGAAAGAGAAAAAAATTCTCTTTTTGCTTGATTGCCAAATATACCCCAAATGAAATTTATTCGTTGTTTGGATGCTCCGCAACTCTATCAAAATGAGATTCTTTAAATAACTTTACGTAATTTAAGATGTATATATATATCATGACTGAAGAAAATATGTTGTAGATTTTTTGTCAACCAAAGTTCAAAATAAGAAATTAGTTATAGGTTTGTTTGGCAATTGATAAAAAATGTCAAGTTAAAACTTTTCAATCTAAAACTTCACTCTCTATAACTTTCATATTTTTTAATCATTTTTTCACACTTTCCTATATAACTACCATACTTTTTAATCATTTCTACACAACTATCAACATAACTAACCTATTTGTTTTAATTTTATCCTCTTTACTACTTATCATTATCTCTATCGTATCACATCATTTGGTAACTTTTATTCTCCAAAACTTTTCATCAAAAGTTTTATTCATTACCAAACACACCCTATAGTAAAAAAGAAATAATGAATTCGTTGCATAATCAAAAGAGGATATGAGGGTATAACTCTAAAATTTGAGACAACTCAGGGTCATTTGAAAGTATAAAACTGTCTTGCGTTTTAATAGCTTAGGTGCAATTTCTCCCTTAGTAGACATGCCATCTATCATGCATATCACCCAGAAGGAAAGAAGAGCTCTCTTGGATTGGTACCATTATCGAGTACACTCAGTCAGTGTATTCGGATAAAAAAATGTATTTTTAAAATTTTTTAATACAATTGCTAATCTAAGTGTATTTAACATATGTATCAAGTTTTATCATTTTTGAAGATTTGTAGATATTATTTTTAGATTTTTAAAAATCAATGACATTTTCGATACATATGTTAAATACACTTAAAATAACTGTTGTATAAAAAAATTTTAAAAAATAAAAAATAAAAAATAATTTTTTACACTTGAGTGTATCAAAGGCTAGTGCACCTGGTGCATAGAATTAAACACCTTTAGATTAAAGGAGTATCGGCTCAGTGTATCTGGTGCATTTAACCTATTTTTTATTTTTTAAAAAACTTTTTTACACAACCGTTAACCTAAGTAGGAGTTATATCCCTTTATTTAATTGTAGGGGTTGTGTTGTCCCCATTATTATATTTGGGAGCATGTGGTTTCCTCTGTTGATATTCAGAAGCTCGTAGTTGTCTTCTTTTTAAAAAATTTGTAAAAATTGTCTCAGTACTTAATTGTAATATAAGTTGAGATATGGTGTAAAATTTACACCAATCAAAAAAAGTATGTTTAACATGTGTATTAATTTTTACTATTTTTGGAAATTTTTGGAATTTTTTAGAAATTTTTTAAAATTAGCATTGATTTTAAAAAATTCAAAAAAATGCCTACAAATCTCCAAAAATAGTAAAAATTAATACATATATTAAATACAATTATACTGAAATTTTGTAAACAAAAATTATAAAAAATAAAAAAAAATGATTGCACATGAGTGCATAAGTCTAAGTCTATGCGCAACCAATGCATAGGATGCGGTTCCGGATTAAAGGAGCGAATGGTGTCGCTCAATGGTGGATGAACTTTTGTTCCAAGAGCGACAGGCATTTCTTTGTATCTGCTAGTGTTGCGTGATAACATTTAAATGGTATAAACCTTTTAAATAGATATATTTTTTAAATGCTGTTTATAATGCATCTTAAAATGTTTTAAATCGAATGTAAATCCGCTATAAGAAAAAACTTTTTGAGTTTTGCTAGTTGAAATGGTTTTATACAAATTTAGTAATTATGACAATTAAATCATTAAATATATATGAAAAACAACCATGCGAAAACTAAAATTTTTACATATATAACTAGTTAGCATTATAAATTTCATGAGCAAAGACCATTTATATTTAGTATTTTATCTAGCACCAATCAATAATATGAAATGAATGATATAAATTTCACTTACGGATTTAATTTTACACAAGACCACAAAAGACTGGTTTAGTTTTGATAATCTCAAAAAAATAAAAAATATGAAATCTATCAATTATTTTTTAAATATTATTTTTGATTCTTTTATAACAGAAATAATTTAAATCAATTATCACAAAATATTTTACTGTAAGATTAAAAATATCAATTTTTATATAAAAAATTTATTTTCACCTATCTAATTAAAAATACATGTTTAGTTTTAAATATCGTTCATATCCTTTGTTACAAAAATAATTTAACTTAAGCATCAGCAAAGACATATTCAATCAAAAATAATAAGCATTAAATTTTTACTATTACATTTACAATATATATTCACTTTGCTAGATAAAATTAAGAATGAATAAACATATCACATAAAATTGAATGAAACAAAAATCATTTATATATTTCCTACATTTATTTTATTTTAACTATATAACTTAATTACCTTTTTTTGCAATAGTAGGCAAAGTTAAAATGGTAAAAAAGTTCTCATCAAAAAAAAAATGGTAAAAAAGTTTGAAAAAGCATTTGGAGTGTTCATTTAAAAAATTTGATCAAACTAAACATAATTTATATCCTTTGTGGATATTATTTATGTTACATATAGACATTGTATGAAAATGGTAGAAGACATCGTCTATGAAAATTATATTATTTTCCACTTTTTCATATAAAAATTTTGAAATACATGTTTAATGGTTTTGATGATTGTTCGTAAAGCATATAATGGGGTAATTTGCAAATATACCCTCGTAGTTTGACACTAATTGCAAATATGCCCTCATTATTTCACGAATTGCATATTACCCTAAAAAATTTCACTTAAATTACATGCGTACTCCTGTTAACGGCTGTTAAATAAAAAATATAATTTGCAAATATGCCCCATAGTTTGACGCTAATTCCAGATATGCCCCAATTATTTCACGAATTGCATATTAACCCCACAAAGTTTTACAAAAATGGCTTACGTACCCTGACACTTTTTTGTCGCCAAATGTACATTAAAATTTTGGATAATGACAAAAATAATCTTATTTAAAGCTATATTAGAATCTCATAGTTTATCAAATACCCAGTTGTGCAAGTGGAAGGGGTTTATAAAATATTTATGTTAATTACTAACATATTATCTCCTTCCACCTGCACAACTAAGTTATTTTTGTCATCATCAAAAATTTTAATGCATGTTTGGCAACAAAAAGGTGTCATGGGTATGCGAGCAATTTTGGTTAAACTTTGTGTGGGAGGAGGGTAATATGCAATTCGTGAAACAAGGGATATATCAGCAATTAGCGTTAAACTATGGGGGCATATTAACGTCAAAAGGCATATTGCAAATTACATTTTTTATTTAATAACGATTAAATTTCAGCTGTTAACAAGGGTGCACATGTAATTTATGTGAAACTTTATGAGGGTAATATACAATTTGAGAAATAATGAGAGTGTATACGCAATTAGCGTCAAACTATGGGGGCATATTTATAAATTATCCCATATAATGTAATAGATGAAAAAATATATTTTATAACTTACTTGTGTATGATTTTAAATATTTTAGAAGATAAATTTGTTATGCTAAACGTAATAAATAGAACGAATTTCGATTTAAAATTTGACTTTGAGTGTGTTTGGGAAGTGATAAAATTTTTGGATGAAAAATTTTATGTACGAAAATTATTAAATTAATAGAAAATGTTGTGATGTGACATGAATAATGATTACGAGTAAAGAGAATAAAGTTAAAATAGATTTGTGTGTAGAAATAATTAAAAAGTAAGTTAATTGTATAAGAGAATATAAAGAAATAATTAAAAATAAAATAATCATGAAAAATAAAAAAAATTATATTGAAGAAAATATAAAGAAATAATTAAAAATAAAATAATTGTGAAAAATAAAAAAAAAATTATATTGAAAATTTTTAGCTTCGACATTTTTACTTCGTTACCAAATACAACCGAATTAATCATGGTGCACCTCAGCTACGAAGCAGCCCAAGCATATCCCATTAAAAAATAGTTGTACGTAATCCCGACCACCGGCAGTCCGGCGATCCTTCAGTCCTTGTATGATCCGCTTCCCATAACAAGAGTGACTACGCCACGTAACCAGGTTGCCATTCTCGTTGCTGCAAGCATGGCATGCGAACACGAAACGTGTCCGACTCCTGCCTCCGCCTCGGTAGCGATGCCCTCACGTCTGCAGAGAAACAAGGTAGAGGCAGAGGCAGAGGGCGGAAGCAACAACCAAGGAAGAGAAGCGCAGAAGGGAAGGGAAAGGAAAGGAAAGGAAAGGAAAGGTTCTCTCTCTCTCTCTACCCCCCACCCCCCCTCGCCAACGGCATTGTCGCAATTCACCCTCCTCCACAGCAATATTCCTTCCTCCCAACGCCAAAAGAAAATCGCCTCCGCAGTTTCTACTTTCTACTGCTCTGGACTTTCTTCTACACCTGGATTTTCTGATCCGGACGGACGGAAGCTATATGCTCCCACAATTCCAGAGATTTGGCGTCGCGGACTGTCGTTTCAATGGCCTACTGCGCATTGGTCGAGAACGAAGCAGTCTCGGGCAGGAAGATGCATGCGGCCGATGAGATCGGGGATTATGTGAATTTGGAGTGTGCGGAGACGGAAGAAGGGGAGGAGTTAGGGTTGTTGGTGGAGCCTGGATCTCCCAGAAAAGAGTGCTCCTTCTGTTGGTGGATGAAGGTGATTGCGTTCTGTTTTTTCATGGCCCTAGGGGCTGCCTGCTTCGTTACGTGGGGATTGCCCTTCGTCGTCGACGAGGTCAGCGTTCTCGATCGTCCAAATCTCTTGTTACAATGAAAATAATTTGGATGATGTATGATTTTTTGCGGAATTCGATGGCGAGATTTCGTTTTCTGTTGGTTGATTGATTAGCGAAAATGCATGTTCTCGACTTCCGTTTTTGGGCAGTAAGATCTCATGAGAATGACAAGCTATGAAAATTTTAGTATTTGCTTTTGTTTTGAGGTTGAAAAAAGAAGAAGTGGGAACGTCTCCTTCTATACACACCTTCTATAGGATTTGACATCCTAATAACCTAACTACTTTATTTTCCAATCATTAGCTCAGCATTCCAATAATTTTTTCACATCTTTTCATTCCTAAAACTATCCTACATTTCAGTCGTTGCTCCATAACAAATGCACCAAAATGAAAATTTGTTACCCATTCCACAATTCGTAGTTGACCGATTAAAATTCACAGCATTTCCAGGTCTGAACGAAACATTTCGGTGTTATCCTCATAGTAGGGAAGAGACCATCCAGGAGGAATTCAAAAGTTCAGTTTTTTATGGAATTGGAAGTCGACTGCAATCCATTTTTTTTACAGATTTCAGATGGATAACACTGGAATTTCTTTTGGAGGAGACTGTTCCTAGCTGTGAACCTTTCTTTTTTTTATTTTTTTGGTTGCCAATGACTCTTAGTTCTAATTGACAGCTATATGCAGATGTTGTTGTCTATTGTTTACCTTACTAGAAATTCTGAGCTGTACAATCTTATTCATGGAATTCTTTGATAAAAGGTGAGCTGTATCTGCAATGAGCAGTTGCCCCAACATGAAACTCTGTTACATGTTAATTTGCTTTCATTCCATATCTGCCTTTTCTAAGCTACTCAACTAACAATTGGTTCCCTTGTTTCCGGGTTTTGCTGATTAATATCTTTCTTTATCATCGATGGCTGTTCATTCTTTCAGATCGTTATACCATTCTTAGGTTGGGAAAAGAAGACATTTAGCCCACCGATGCTTGGGCTTTTACTTGTAGCTTCTATGGCAGTATTCCCTTCTTTGTTTTTGCCATCTACTCCTTCCATGTGGATTGCTGGCATCGTGTTTGGCTACGACCTCGGGTTTCTTCTCATCGTTGCTGGGACTAGTTTGGGAATGTCATTTCCATATGTCATTGGTTCCCTTTTTCGTCACAAAATAAATGTTAGTTCCTGTACACATTTGTTTCAGAGTTCCTGTAAGAAAATTCAGTTTGTCATTGATTATTCAACATGCTGACATTTGATTTTGTTTTGCAGAAGTGGCTTGGCAAATGGCCTGACAAAGCTGCTGCTCTAAGATTAGCCAGCGAGGGAACTTGGTTCCATCAGTTTCGAGCTATTGCTCTGCTGAGAATTTCTCCAATTCCATATATTGTTCTCAACTATGCTGTCGTTGCAACAAACATCGGATATGGTCCTTACATAATCGGTTCAATCATTGGAACAATGCCTGATGCTGTTATTGCAATTTACAGGTTAGAACTTTATTTAAACTGTCAACTGTGACTATTTTTATGTGCAATGAAATGGGGCAATCTCACCGTTGTAGACAGAAAGATTGACTGGCCTTGTCAAGCATCCTGGCATGCAAATGGAAACTGATGCAATTCAAAGACTCACTTTACAAAAAAAAGAAAAAAATCACTTTGGACAATGATGATACTGGCATTTTTCATGTCACACTTTCTCTCGATATTCTGTTCTTTTTTAAAAAAAAAAAAATTAATTTCAACGTTACTCATTCTTAATTGTGTCTTTCACATACTTGGTTACAGCGGAATTTTGATAAAGAGGCTAGCAGATGTGACTCATGGTGGCAAGCTTCTGTCAATGCAACAGGAAATCTGCAACGTTCTTGGTTTCTGCATTGCTGTCGCAGCTGCTGCCGTTGTAGCAGTCTATGCAAAACAGGCACTGAAGAGCTCTTCGGACAGATGAAGAGTTTAGCATCGCTGTTCCAAATTTCTTAGCTGGCTGGCTGGCTGGCTGGCATTGTCCCTGCTGTAAGAACTGTATATTTTTGGTGCGTACTACTTGCTCGGATACTTCAGATTGCATACGATTTGCTTGTGGAACAGCTGATTGGGTTTTTCTGTTCATGAAAAAGGTTGACGAGGCTTGGATAGTTCAGGAGATTTAGGGGTCTGCACATGCAATTTTTCTCAATGTTATATGTATGAGAAACTTGTATTTATTTTGTCGTGGTTCATGCATTTGAGTAAGGGCCTGATCGATTCAACCGTTTGATTTGGCTAGAGCTTATTAATCGGTGGCCAATGAGCAGCTGCAGATATATGATAAGGATCCGAAGTCAAATAAGGAAAGGATATTTGATGTGCTTCTAATAAAATTACTAAGTTATGTTCGATACAGCTACAGTTGAAAGAGGCCTGATCATTTGCGCCCGATCCTAAATAAAGACATTTGAGGTCAGGCCAAAAAAAATTATTATTTTTATTATTTAAAATCACTAAAATACTCATGTGTTTAAAAATACAAAATGAATATGCATATTTTAGAAAATGATAAAACGTATTTTATAGATTAAATACCCTTGTTTTAGCAGTTATAGAAAAATTTTAAAAAAGATGAATAATTTTGTCAGCGAAGGCGAATGCCCTGTTTAGCCCAACTCAAAAATTTATTTAAAAATATTCTTTTCGTTTTTCGTACACTTGTTTATTTAAGTGTATTTAATATATAAATCAAATTTTACTATTTTTGGATGTGTATATATATATATTTTTTAGATTTTTATGTTTCAAATACTCTTATTTAAATTTTTTAAAAAATATATATACACACAAAAATTGGTAAAAACTTAGTTTATATGTTAAATATACTTAGATAAATAAATATATGAAGAAAAAAGTAAAAAAATTATTTTTAAATGAGTTTTTTGAGATGGGCTCTAAGTTGCACAAATGATGATCCTGTGTCAAGTTGAAGTATAAAAATAATGTCAAAAAGACAAAAATACCTTTGCATGTTGTTTTTGTAATATCTAAGGAAATATTTTATTTTTCTTAATTAAAAGGCAAATATTTTGAATATTTTAATAAAAGTTATTATGCACTAAATTTTACATTTTAATTAATATAAAAATAAAAAGGAAAAGTATGATAAAATTGCTTGGTGCAAATAGGTTAGAATATTTTTCTTAGCATGAATAAGAAAAAAATTCATTGATGATAATCTATCGAAAAGAGATACATGTACATTCAAATAAAATCAAAGAAGTCTAGAGTTAATATTTTAATCATTAAAAATCGTAACCTTTAGAATTTTGATTTCTAGACTAAAATCATTGTAAATTTATCTCAACAATGTCAAAAATAAAAAATAAAATAATATTAATAGAAAAATAAAGAGAAAGGATATAGAATACACACAAATTTTGTTGCCTTTCCCCTTAGACTTCTAAGTTATCATGATTGCACATGACAAGAATATATATGAATGCTTGGCTGTATGAAAAAATTATAATATATGAAATTGTATTACATAATTATGAACTCATGCTCTTCTAAAAATCCAAATGAAATAATAATTTTAAAAATTGTACAGATTTTATAGGAAATAATGCATTGCTGAAGTCGAGGTCCTATAAAAAAAATTTTAAAATAAAAAATATTTTCACGTTCACACAATAATATTTGATAAGTTTGAATAGATAAAATAGTTACATAAAAAGATGTGAAGAAATGATTGAAAAAGTAATTATATAAAAAATGTTAGAATAGATAAAATAGTTATATGGACAAATGTGAAGGAATGTTTGAAAAATAATTATATAAAAATATGTGAGGAAATGATTGAAATAGAATAATTGCATAAAAAATGTGTGAAAAACTAGAAAACTATAAAATATTATAACATTAATGTATTCGAATGAATATAAGTATTTTCCATAACTTATAAGTGAATTATATATTTTAGGGTGAATTCTTCGTATGCCCACAAGTTTTACTAGTAATTCCATTTTTACCCGCGAACTTTCAAAAATGTCTTTATATTTATGAATTTTCATCATAATTCCACATATATTCTAGTGTTAGGGATGGTTGAAGAGGGTTATTAACCCTTTTGTGAAATGACAAATATACTTATCCTTAATTATGATTTTATATCTAAAATTAATATTATAATAAATTTTAGCAATTTTATAACTGTAAAATATAATATTATCTGAATATAAATCTTTAATTTTTAACAAAAAACTTCAAATTATATTAAGGTTTAGACATATTCATCATTTTAAAAAGGATTAATTGCTCATTTAACAAATTCCCAACAATATGAGTATATGTAAAATTAGAATGAAAATTCGTGAATATAAGAGACATTTTTAAAAATTTCACATATATAAGTAAAATTATGGGTAAACTTCGTTGGTACAGAAAATTTGCCATTTCTTTTAATCTAAGACTTTTTATTAAGGGCATATTAAGTAAAACTCAAAACTTTTTAGGAGGCGTTTGGCAAAAAGAAAAAAAAAAAAACTATTCAATCTAAAATTTTTCAATCTCTAATTTTTTTTTACATTTTCTCATATAATTACTCTACTTTCAACAATTTCTACACAACTACTTATACAACTAACTAATCTATTTTAACTTTATTTTATTTATTCTTCAGCATTATTCCTATCATATCACATTATTTTTTATCAATTCAAAAAATTTTACACTCAAAACTTTTCACAAAAGATTTTACCACTTCCCAAACACACCCTAAAAATTTTTACTCTTCATAACTATCTTATTTTTTATATCTTTTTATACTACTAGCATACTTTTTAATCATTTCTCGGCAACTATCCGTACAACTAGGGGTGTAAATTGGGCCGAGTTGAGGTAAATATAACCATAACCCACCTTGGAAAATCTCAACCCAACCCTATTTTGAATCTTCGGTTTGGTTCGGGTTAGAAATTAAATTAATAAATATATAATATTTAAAAATATTTTGGCTAATTAAATTTATTTGTGACTTATATAATAATGTAATGTGGCTAAATAATCTTATTTCAAAGCAATAATGTTTAGTTAATTTTTATATATTATGTGCTAATGTTTAACTATTTTTTAACAATCTATTATATTTTATACTAATATATGTAATTGGGTCGGTTTGACAATCATCTAATCCAAACTAACTCACTTTTAAACTTGGATTAGTTCAAATATGATTGGTTATATAACTTACTTTTTTCCAAAATGTCTAACTCAACCCTATTACAAAATCGGATTATATTAGTCGAGTTTAGATTGAGACCAATTCTATTTACCCTCTTACATATAACTAATCTATCTATTTTAACTTTATTCTCTTTATTCTTTATCATTACCCTTATTGTATCACATTATTTTCTTTCATTTCGAAAAACTTTTACACAAAAATTTTTTCATCCAAAAGTTTTATCACTTTCCAAACACACTCTTAATAGGATTCAAGTGATACTTTTTTAATTTTCAACTAAACTTTTCATTTTTCAATCTAACTTTTTTCATTTCAATTACACTTTTCTTTTTCCAAATATTCACAATTATATTCTCATTTTATTTTTTCATTCCATTCAAGGAGACATTTCGTAATGTTGATGCATGAAATTCCATGAGATACACATTTTCCCACCAATAATTTACCAACCCAACAATACTATTTTTTCAACTTTGTCCTCATACTCAAATTATTTTTTAACTACCCTATTTATTCTAATTTTGCCAATATCATTTCATATCAATTACATAGCTCTTAAAATATTTCTTTCCCAATCCCTACTTCATTTCAAAATTCCATCAAAATTTACATTACCAAATGTGTACCTGTGTTTGGGAAGTGATAAAAATTTTTATGAAAAGTTTTTTGTGTAAAAGTTTTTGAAACAAAAAAAATAATGTGATATAATATGAGTAATGATGAGGAATAAAAAGAATAAAGTTAAAATAAAAAGATTAAATATAGGTGTAGTTGTGTAAAAATGATTGAAAAGTAGAGTAGTTGTATAGGAAAAAGTGAAAAAAAAATTAAAAAATAGAGTAGTTGTGGAGAATAAAAAGTTAATGTGTCTGGAAAGTAATAAAACTTTTGGATGAAAAATTTTTAGTATAAAAGATTTTAAATTGGAAGAAAATGATATATTATGGGTAATGATGAAGAGTAAAAATAATAAAATTAAAATAGATCGGTTAGTTGTGCTGATAATTGTGTAAAATAATTACAAAGTATGATAGTTATATATGAAAATATAAAAAAATAATTAAAAAATAAAATATTCAGGGAGAATGAAAAGTTTTAACATGGTATTTTCTATTGATCGTCAAAAACACTGCGGAAAGTTTGAGGCAGAAGAGTTCTTGGCATAACAAACGCCCCTAAGTAGCATGCGTGTGTGGAAGTTTCCTATTGACGAGAGTACGATTACAATTTACACCAAGCCCAAAAGGCCTAAAACCCTCGTTACAGACGGCGGCGAGGGAGACGGTAGCTAAAACCCTCACTGGCCCCACAGAAACAGCGAAGAGAGACGACGGCTGTGAGAGCTGCAAAAACCCTCTCGGTAGTGCATTTCGTCTCGATGTGGATCCATCGGCCATTAATCACGAAAACCATCGGCCTCAGGTACCTCTCCCAGGCAGCGGCAGCATTAGTAGAAGCCATACATCAGCCACCCGAGCCGGTATTCACTTACCTCGAAGGCTTGCCGAAACCCGATCCCAAATTAGCTGAAACGATCGTTGCCATCCCTAGGATAGATTCCAGCAAGCGCATTCGGAATAGGGAGAGGAAGGCAGGACGGGTTCCGAGCATCGTCTTCGAGCAGGAAGATGGACAGCACGGCGGCAACAAGCGTCTAATCTCCGTCAAAACCAATCAGATCCGGAAGTTTGTCAACCACCTCGGCTATTCATTTTTCCTTTCTAGGCTTTTCGATCTGGAGGTGCGCGCTGATTTGGACTCGGACGAAATCGTCGAGAAAGTTCGGGTCTTGCCCCGGAAGGTATGCCCAATTCATTTTTTCCTCCCATTTCTTTCAATTCGGTTTCGTCGAGTGTTTCTGTGATGTTCTTTTGCTTTGGATTGATACTGAGTAAAAGAAGTTATGTATCGATCAGCGCTGCCTTTTCTCAATACATTCATCTGCTCTTTGAATTTCCTGATTCGTTTATTTTCTGCTATGTCTTTTGTTTTGGCCATTTCTTTAAAGACACTGATGGCTAGTCATTCTGCCCTGGGTGCATCCCTAAATGCATAATAGAAATGAATTATTTAAATTCCCCTCAGGCTCTGTTATTAAATTCTTCATATTTGAACTACGAAAAATGTAAGTGCAGTAAGAAGCCACGACCCTAGTTCTTGTGGTACTCCTGGACAGCTATGAGGACCTTTAATTTAACCAATAAGATGTTCTGCTGTTATGCCAATTAGTTCATGGTACTGGGGAGTGAGGAGAAAATCCTATAAAGAATGCAAGTGGATCATTTTATTTGTTGTTTGTAATTATCACGAAATTATGTTTGTTTCAATCTTGCAAGTCGATTTATAGGCGGTCTCCATAGTAATCCTAATGTCTGTTTCAATCTTGCAAATTTATTTATTGGTGACCTCCATAGCCATGCAAAATCGTACTGCTGGAGAGGAGGTTGCTCTCTGACATTTTCTGTTAGTTTCATATGGCAAAGGAGAACAATATGAATGTGATTTACCAGAAACCAATTGGATACATTGAAATGATATCTAGTTGTTTATGCAGTCCTGTGTGTTATGATTTGTTTTAGTATCAACTTATGCCAATCTGGGTATTTGACATGCTTTAAGTGTTGGTAATGAATTATTCGACAAAGATTTATTTTTGAATGGTTCATATATGTGAACTTCATGGCTGGTTTTTTAGTTCATAACCTTATATAACTGTTTAAATAGGGAAAAAAATAAAAAATTGGAAATAAAGAAATTTGAATCATCCATGGATACAAACAACGGGTAATGAAATGAAGGAAAGTAAATTTTGGCAATTGGACCATAAGTAATGGAGATCAGGCACTAGATTAGTTTGGAGGGGTGAACTTGGCAAGTAAAAGGCCATAACAAAGGAAGAAGAAAATAAAAAAAGAAAATTATTAGTGTCTTTATAAAATTTATAAAAATATTTAGGCTAAGGGCAGCCAAGGATTGAAAAGTACAACACAATATGATCTGTGTATATTATATGGTAACCATATATATGATGATTATGATAGATCACATAGATTCATTGTTGGAGTGATTCCTGGTCTTCTATCAGTATGCACCTGTCCAGGATGAGCCTATGTTTTCTTGTTGCATCATTAAATACCATTGGTAGAGCATCATAGGGAGTGATTGGTTCAGAAGATTCCTGAATCCAGGTAATCAGAGCGTTCCCCATTTATGTGGCATGATATCTATATACCCTAACAGCTATGCTTCTTTTTTCACATTCAGATTTTTATATGTCCAATTCTCAATCACAGGCAGAACTTTGTGGAGTCCATTTATGTTCCCCTTTAAAATTCCTCCCCAAAATGAAAATCAAAGGTCTGAGATCTGCCACTATTCTCAACACATCATTTCTCATAGAAAGCCCATAGATGTTGTCTTATTTATTCTGTGATTGATACCATTTCCTGGGTTTTCATATCCAGCTTTTCCCAAAAATGCCCTCCAGCCATTTCCATAGATGCTGAAGAAATGTTGCTAGAAGCCTAAAATGTGGATATCAACATATTTTCTGCAAATGACGAAGGATCTAAATTGGGAAGTTGGTGATACTGTTGCATCAAAGCTTTTTTACTTTTCTGAGAAGTGATTACTGTTTGTTAGTGTCGCACTGGGGAAGCCATGGCATGTTGTGAACTTTACCTCAACAAGTTATTTCAGAATTTATTTGGATTTTGGCCGGGTTGGGGGAAGGAGGCTGGATTGTCTTTCAGCTATTTCTTGAACCATCCAACTAGATAGAAGTAATGTACTTATGTACATCAAATTTTTTTTTTTTTTTTTTTTTCCCTGAAAAGTATGTACATCAATTATTGAATCGAGAAAGCAAGTTAACATTCCATGAGCTGATTTTCCAAGGATGACCAGACTGTGATCATTGAGTGACATCACCTACAAAGTAAAAATATTCTTGCGTTTTGGAAGCAGAAATTTGAAAGATTTTGGACTACATTTCCTCCCTATTTTTCCTCCCGGAGCTCTAAATCTTCAAGTGAAATAAATTACATCATATAAAAAATGCCTCACTAATTACTTCTGGTCTTTTTCCCTCTAAAAAAATGCAAGTGTTCACATTCTGTTACATTGTGTTTATACATGTAAAAATTCCATAGTGAATCAAACAATAAAAAATATTAAATCTGGTATTTCATAGGAAATTCCAACCTCGTATCTTGCCTTACCTATGTCAACCAGCTACTTATTGGATAATGGACATACAACTTTTCAAGAACAGCTTCACCAATTCCTATGACCTTGTATGCATTTTATTTATTCATTTATTACTTGAAGCGACTTTTTCTCTATTTTATACAGTCTCTCTTGAGACAGATTATTCAATTTCCTAACATTTTTGTCCCATCCTCACGATCACATCTTGTCGGAAATTGTCAGCTACATCTGCACTCAGGCACTGACGCTGTCCTGAACGTTACATTCATGAGAGCACCTTCAACTGCTTTACTGAAGGTGGATGTTCCGCTTGTATTTAGAGGAGAAGATGCATGTCCTGGCTTAAGGAAAGGTATGGTTCCAAACCTGCCTTTGCTGTCTTTTTTTTTCCCCTTAAAAGAAGTTTACCATAGTTGTTAATGAAATCTCTTCTGGTTGTGAATATTCATCCATAGGAAACATATTTTGATGGAAATACCTGTCTTCATTGACAGGAGCTTATTTCAATACCATAAAAAGAACTGTGAAATTCCTTTGCCCTGCTGATATCGTTCCACCATACATTGATGTGGACCTAAGTGAGTTGGATGTAGGGCAGAAGTTACTGATAGAAGACCTGAAAGTTCATCCAGCGCTTAAGCCTCTTCAACCGCCAGATCATCCAGTCTGTAAGATTATGGGGGCGAGGGTCTCTGACCAAAAGAGAACCAAGTAAGAGTTTTGCTTGATTTAAAAAGCTAGCTGCTGTGACCTTTTCCATAGGTGAGAATCCATTTTTATCTTGCTGAGCAGAGGCAACAAGATCAGCCAACTTTGTCAACATTGGCTTTAACAAGAACATATCGCCATTTGTGTAATTTTTATGAAAATCGCAATTGGTTGAGAGTCATTACAACCAGTTTGTTTTTACTTATTAAATGGCAGCTGACTGGAGCTAGTATTCCAAGAAAGGACCATGGTTCTTTCATTCACCTTCCATCTCAAGGTATGAGCTTGTGCATTTATGAGTAAGATTTGCTTCTGGGAACCAATATCCTACCCTGCCATCTGTCGCTCAGCGTGCGATTATAGTGGGCGGCATAGGCCAAATCGACTTTCACCATTAGATATCTTTCCAATGGCCAAATCATGCTGTTGATGCTGAATAATTGATGGCTAACAATCATCTCAACAATGTTTGTGTCATAGATATTGAAAGACATGGCAACAAGGTAGAAAGAACAAGGGAAAATAACTAACACAGATGGATCTCTTCCACTTGAGAAGGAGAGAAGGATGCCAGAGGTATGGTTGCTATTGAGTGGTGGAGATGTCTGAGGGAGATCTGCAGCGGTTAGGATTTCTTTTTGTTTTTCAGTTCTCCCTCTCTGGAGACCGAGGTCTCCTTCCTGTGTCCATTTTTTTTTTCAAGGTTGGGAATTGCTGAACTAGTTCTACTGGTACTTCACGTGATTTTATGAGTGGAAAGTCCAATTCAGACTGATCTTCTGAAATCTATTTATAATTTCTTGTGTTGCTGTTGTTGATGTTGTTGTTGTTGTTGTTGTTGTCGTTGTCGTATTCTTTAATTTTTTTTGTTTAAGATGTTTAGTTATTTTTAAATTTATTTGTCTTTATTCACATTATTTTCTTCTAATTTAGAGTCCATTTGGGAATTGAGCGATGAGAAAAAGATAGAATGTGAAGAAATACAACGAACGGTATGAAATAATGGCAATAATATGCGAATAACTTGAAAATAATGTGAACGGGTAAATAGATAAACTCTTTGTATGAAAAGGCGAAGAAGTTTTTTCATCCATTTTCCTAATTCCTAAGTGGTCTTTGTTGATTGCAGCAAATTCAATTGGATTATATCGCTTACCAAATTATGCTAGGTACACCAATATTGACTTTTTGTATTTGATATTTTCCCTTAATTTCCACTATTGTAATATTCTAGAATCTATGCGACTAAGGATATGTTACAGGAGCATGTTTGAAAGGGTAAAAGGGATCCGCATTTATGTAATCTGGTGTAAAATTTTTCTTGTAGTTACATCTAATTTGGTCCACCTTGATGTTGTGAAATCTACTTCACTTGTTGCAGTTAGAATCATTTTCTTTGATTAGGAGATGAAGTTTCAACCAATCAAAGATGTCTATAAGACCCATTTGAAAAATGTGTAAAATGAATGTGATAAAATTATTTGATTTATATATCAATTTCACCGCTTTATTTTTCATCATCTATACTGTCTAAAACATAAGTCGTATGTGAGTAAATGATTTTATAAAATATTATTATATTTTGATGAATCTACGAAGAAATCTAAATATTTTTGATAATTTACGCATATATATTTATTTGTAAGTAATTGTAGCCCACCTACTAATCTAACTGAGATGGTTCTTGGTCCTATGATACAAATGATGTTAAACAATGTGAATGATCCATCATGAAAATGGGCCCCATGCTCAGGTATTACAAATGTCGGCCAAGTGGGACCCATTTGAAATACATGCTATAGATCAGCAAGATAAACGATAATATCAGCAGAATAAATTTTTAATGAAAAAATTGAAAAGAGATCGAAAATATAGATAGTGTAGAAGAAAATTTTGTGAAAGATAGCGAAATTGAGTTCTAATTTCTGAATGGGTTTAACATGATTTTGGCGGGATGCAGCGTTGTCAGGATCATGTTACAACTGATAAGATGGTTCAATCCAGTTCTGGACCTTTGGTAAATGAGTGCCCAAAGCTAAAAGCGCAGTCATCAGTTTCAAAGGACTGATGGATTTTGAAATTTGAAAGACCAAACGCAAAACAAAAACTGAAAAAAAAAAAAAAAAAAAAATGGAAGGAAAGCAGTTGAGCCTGTAGTCTCCAACTCCCCGCCACTGCCCACCACCAACAAAAACACACAAAAGGGGGCAGTTGGGAGTCTTCCACCCACTTCATCTCCCCGTCTATGTGTATAGTATATACAGCCCAAATGCAGCATAAATGCATGTTACACGCAAGCCTTGATGTTGGAAAATGGTTGTGGAGAATGACTTCTCCGAATCAAGATACAGGACCAGGCAGCAATGCTCTGTTCCATTCCTTTGGGAAGAAAAGCCTGGCACTCCAAAGAGAGAATGGAAGTCTGCTGAACCCATTCCAGCAAAGCTCGTTGCATCGCCAGCCGCTAAGCTTTCTGTTTCAGTTCCTTTTAAGTGGGAAGAAAAGCCCGGGAAGCCATTACCCCAGTTCTCCCCAGCACAAACAGCTTCACCCGTCTTTTCCCTCTCTGTTCCCTCTCACTCTGCATCTCATAGCAAGTTCAATGTTGTGTTCCCAATGGGAAACCACCGCTTCTTGTCCATCGACAAAGATATCAATGGTTGCATCCATTTTGCAGATGCAAATGATGGCAGTGAAAATGATGGGATGCTGGAAGTGGACCTCTGCGACTCTACTCCACAAAAATTAGCTCCTGGAACTGCTCCTTCACTTCTTGCGAATTGTAGCTTGACGGCAGGAATGGTGTCGAGTGCTGTACCTGTTCATGAGTCTTCACTGCATGGAAATTCTGGATCTGAAAGAAGTCTGAGTGAGGAAGTAAGTGACCAGCATGATAACTGGGAATCTTCAGGTTCAGATGCGGCCGGTGATTCCACAGGATACAACAGCGCTGAGGATTCTGTTTTGGACTTTATCTTCCCATTGTTTTCTCCGGATTCGAGTTTCCTTAATAAGGTCATCCACCAGGAGAAAGATCTTGCTATTGCTTCTTCAGAGCTTTTGGCAAGAGATGATGGCCCTGATAGCAATTGCAGCTTGGTGGTGAGAAAACCACGAACTCTTGGAGAATTGATAGAATTGAGCCGCAGAATGAGTTGCCCAAGAACTAAGGTGGTTAGTAAGACACAGAAGTGCTCAAAGGTAACTGCTCTGCATAAGAGCATTTCGATTTCCCAGTTAAATTGCAGAATTTCTTCAGAAAAAAGTGCATAAATAGTAATCCCATTCTGTTGGAAAAATCTTAAACAGCACTAACTGAAAAGTTAAGGAACTGTATCATTGTCCGCCTTGCAAGAAAGGCATCCATTGTAAAATAACGGGAATTTTTCCTTTTTGTAATAAAAAAAAAAAAAAAAAGAAAGAAAGAAAAAAGGAGAAAAAACATTAGAGTTATTTACTTCTCTTTTCTAATCTGTGTAAAAACATGGCAGGATTTCTTCAGAACAAGGGCATTCACCTGCTGCATCTCTGGGACTACATAGACAACAACGAAGCAAAAAGTGGAGACTGGGGTAGCAGAGAACTATGTGATACCACTACCAGTCCATAGGATCAAGAAATTAGGAAGGACGTATACAACTTGCATGAAATTAATTCTCTACTCAGCTTTTTCATGGTTTTTTTTTTTTTTTTTTTTCAAAAAAAGAAATCATCTTACTTGCTTTGATGAGGACTGTTGTACAGCTGCAATCTTTATGACGCAGCTTCTTCCGAGCCCAATTACCAGAAGCATCAGTCCCTTAAGAATGTGGAGTTGTGCGATAATTACCTACTTTTGAATTTCAATATGAGTGTTTACTGGTTTGTAGCATTACGGATGTGATCCAAAACCATGGGAATTTCGTTCTCTGCCAACGTTGCAAAGCAACACCGAAACCATCCAGGTTCAATACAGTGGCATAAGGACCCAGGAATGATATTGATCTTAGGAATATTCTGCAGTTTATGCCACAAGTCAAGCTCTCCTTTTGTGCTGAAATACCTCATCAGCTTGCTCATATCTGCCCAACAATGACTACCTGCTTTACTCTCTGCGCAGTTGACACCTAACAACCCCAGTTCGTTTACAAATTTAGCATATTCTTCCCCCAGTCTTCTCTTATTTATCTGAAAATAATCCTTGATGAATTGTGTATCTGAAAGCATTGAAATAAGCAAATGCTGGGTTGGGATCGAAATGGAACAGAGCCTTGCCAACCTTTTAGCAGTTTCTAGTACATTCTGATTGTAGGAATAGATCACTCCCACTCTAAAGCCTGGAAGAGAGAGATCTTTGGACAAACCATATACTATATGAACTCTGCTCATGTCGAAAGCTTTGGAATGGGCAATATCGATGAAGCTCTTGAACTCGTTGCCAAAATGGGTTGAACCTGCAGATACTTCGTCAGCTATCAGATGGATGCTCTTCTCTCTCACAAACTCCAGGACATTTTCCATTGTCTGTGGAGCCAGTAGGTTCCCCACTGGCTTGAATGGGTTTGAAATGAGGACTGCGCAAACTTTCAATCGACGCAACTTAGCATATTGATATGCTCTTTCCAAAGCATGGACGCTTACATTGAAATTGTCGATGCTCCGACATGGAACGGGTAATAGCTCCACTCCACTTCGCCATCTTATATCCCTGTCAAAACTGTAAATTGCATCTGTGTGAGAAAAAGTAAGTCTATTGGAGGAGAATTCTTAAGATAAATCCACAACCCACAATCCTGATTGTTCTCTTTTTGCAATTTTCTATTGCAGGGAAATGAAATATAAGAAAGCAGAAATTGCCCATTTTAATCTTCAAAAAATTGAAAATGAAATGGTGTTTATTGAGGTATCCCTTAAAAATGGACGAAGGTAACACGGACTCACCCTGGATAATATGGTGAGGGAACAAGGAATGCGTTTCCAGGATTTGCCAAGCAGAAGGAAAGAATCTCGATTGCAGGGGTTGCTCCTGCTGTCAATACAATTCGGGATGGGTTGATTCTAACTTCAGTTTGCATTGCTTCATCCATAACTCGGGCCACAGCCTTCAAATTGGAAACAAGATGTCAAGAACTAGTCAGCAGGTGTTTCTCACACCACTTTTTTTTTTGGATGATCAATCGGAGTGAAATTGACTGATACAATTGCAAACACTTGGCAACAGGGGTGTGTTTGATTAACATACTTCTTTCAGCTTTCTCAGTCCATCAGACGGCTGATGACTCACAAACTCGTGAACGTCCAGATCATGACTGCCCAACTGCTTGAGATGTTTGGCGATCCAATTTTGAACCAGATGGACCGACAACTGCGCTAGAGCAAAACCCAAAAACCCAAAAGCCTGATTCTCCAAAATAAAGACAAATCACTTGTTGAGTTAGAAATGAAAATCATATCTACCTGGTTTTCAATAAGCCCAAGCTGAGTCATTCCACCCGTAATCTCTCCAACATTGTAAGGCAAGTCAGTGGTGCTGAGAAGAGAAGACGCGCGGGAAGAGATGGAAGCATCGGTGGATTTGCTGCTGGAGGGAGTAGCAACAATGGAGGAAGATTCTTGGCTTTGGCCAGCGGGAGAAGAAGAGCGGTAACGCTTGAGGAATGGAGGGAGGAAGAGAAGAAGAGCGCATGGAACAGCTAAGCCGAGGATGATTCCTCTCTTGCCTTGTGCTATGCCCTGCAAGGGAACAACGAGTCTCATGGCAGCCTGGAGTTTCTGCAATCGTTTTTCGACTCACCTGCCCATTTGAAGAACAAAGCAACTTGGGTTTGCTCTGTTTTTTCAAGAAGCAAGCAGATTGCTTGGATTGGGTTCGTTGATCTCTTTCGAATCCGTAGCTTTTTCTTTTTCTTTTTTTACTTTTTAGCTTTTTCCCTTTATTCAAGCACTGAGATGGGGAATTATGCCCGAGAACAAGCTCTGGGAGTAGCAACGGGAGTGAGTTCGTTATATTCCGTTGGTTGGAGTCTGGAGACCTCCATCTCAGCTGAAGACCAATCACTTTGTGCCACGCGTCGGAACTTTTCCGGAGACGTCCAATTTTTATTTTTTAAGTTGCGAGGAGGTCGCATAGGATGATGCGGGTCTCACCGATCTGACCCTTAACTGTAATTTATCCTTTTTTAAAAAAAAAATTACCTTATCTTATTTTTTGGTTCTTTTCACGACTTTAAAGAAAGATGGGGTCGGATGATTTCTGTTTAAAATTTGGGTTAATTCAAAGTTCACCCCTAAAGGTAAATTACACATACACACACACATATATATATATGGGTGCTGATCAGGTGCACCCGGGAGCATTGAGTCAACACTCAATGCTCCCGGGTGCATATACCTTTTTTTTTATTTTCAAAATTTTTTTACACGAATGTTAATCTAATTGTATTTAACATGTATATCAATTTTTACTATTTTTAGAAATTTTTAGATATTTATTTCAGATTTTTAAAAATTAGTAGTGCCGCTGATTTTTTAAAATCCGAAACAAATATCTAAAAATCTCCAAAAATAGTAAAAATTAATACATATATTAAATACATTTAGATTAACAAGTTAATAAAAAAATTTTGAAAAAAATAAAAAAAATAGGTGTATGTGCCCGGGAGCATTGAAACTCAATGCTCCCGAGTGCACCTGATCAGGATAATAATAGAGTACAGCCAGCTACAAGTGGGCCTCATATTACTAATAAAATTAAAACTTAATCCTATAATCTACCTATTTATTTATAACAATTTATTTCAATAGCATATCAAGTTTTATCAAAATCCAATATATATACAGGTCCCACTTGAAAATGATTAAAAATTAATGTAGTAAAATGATTTAACTTAAATGTCAATTTTAAATATATACATTTTTACTTTCTAAATCATTTAAAATATCATTCTACATGGATAAACGATTATATAAAGTATTATCATCTTTGATACATTAGATAATGGATTTAAATAATTTTTATGATTCACACACGAATATCTATATTCTAAGCAAATCTTATCAACCCAAAACTTTCATCTGGATGATTTTTAATATATGGTAAAATAAATGATATTAAATAAAAAAATAATGGAATTTTAACTTATAATTGAGTCAGGATCCATTGTAGCCTAATGCATGAATCCACTCCTTTTTGTTGATTTTAAAAATCAAAATACCAAAATATATTTAAAAATGTCAAATTTCTTAAATTTAAAATAGATATGTTTGTCAATTGTAAGTTATATTAATTTTTGGATGTATTTACTGTTTGATAAAATTTTTGAAATGAAAGAAGTAATGTGATAATATATGGGTGATGATAATGAGTGGGGAGAAAAAATGTAAAATAGATATGATAGTTGTACACTAAATTATAAAGAAATGATTGAAAAATAAAGTAGGTATATAAAACATGTGAAAAAATGAATGTAAAATAAATACGCATTTAAACTATTTGGAAATGGTTAAAAGTCAATGTCCTAAAATGGTTTGATTTAAATATGAATTTTAAAGTTTTATTTTCAACATTTAGACGATCTAAAATACTATTCATGTGTGGATAAATAATTACATAAAATATATTATTTTTTGATGTATCAATAAATGTGTCTAGGAAAATTTCATGATTTACATAAAAATATATACATTCTTAAGCAAAATGTGGCCAATCCAACACTTGGATTGAGACAATTTTTGTACCAGGATAAAATAAATGATGTTTTTTATATTATACATCATGACATCTTGATATTATATGGTGGCACATTCACTACCTTCACACCTTGGAAGGAAATTTTTCGTATACCCTAACACTAGGGGAAATTCTAAAACCCCATTATGAGGGACTAAATTACAAAAACTACTTAAGCAAAGGAGCAGCATGGAACCAGGATGGTATGAATTTCAACCCCCGTGGTTACCACTCAAACACAAGGCTAGCGGCGTAAAACAAATGATGTTAAGTCATATAATTAGTGAGATTTTGATTTTATGATTTACATAGGCTCCATTTGTAACCTGGTGCATGAATCCACTCACTTTCCATTGATTTTCAAAAATATCAAAAAAATTCAAAAAAAAATTATCAAATTTTATAGGGTAAAAGGTCTAGCGGAGTTGATACATGTATAAAAAATATAAAAAAATTTACGGGCACCTGTATAAGAACCGAATCCATGATACTATTGTCATCCATAAAATCGACATGTCAAACATTTACCTAGGAATTACATGGAGAAGGCAAAGACAGAGTACCATTTTTATGAGTTCTCGAAACACATACAAGCCAAGGTGAAGATATATCATACGCGTCTTGAATTTTTTAGCCCAATCCAAGGCCCGCTCTAGACTATAATGCAATGTAGCCCAAGCTCATTGAATGTGTTGTAAAGAGTACTATTTTTGTGAGTTCTAAAAACGCATACAAGTCAAGGTGCAGAAATGTTATATGCATCTTGAATTTTCGAACACTATCATTGGCCGGATCTAGTCTAAAAGTGCAATTTATCCCAAACTCATTCCATGTAGTTAAAAGAAATCTTTTAATCTTAAGTTTGTTTTGGGGCATTTTATTGGGATCAAGGGTTTTCATGCAGATTTTCACCTTTATGGCAACCGTTTGTTTAGCGGATTCATCCTTTCCTCTTTGAAGTTTTTGAATTCCATTTAGATTTATGAGGTCAAGTGCTTATAAGTTGTATCTTGGAAATAAAAAAATTCATGAGGAAATTTTTTTTTTGAAAAGGTTAAAAAGTGATGTGATGTGATAGGAATAGGATTAAAGAAAAATATAAGTGATGTTTTATAAAAAAAAAATGTGAAAAATGATTAGAGTATAGAGGTAATAATAGAAAAGTACAATATTTATGTAAGTTTTTTGAAATTTTTTTAAAAAGGTTAAAAAGTTATTTGATGTGATAAAATTAAAGAAAAATAAAAGAGACAATAAATAGTGTGTTATAAAAAATGTGAAAAATGGTTAGAATATAGAGGTGATAATAGAAAAAGTACAATATTTATATAATTAAAATAAATCATATCAAGTCATCCAAAGCATAACCAAATAATTTGACATTTGCATATGAATAAATAAGATTTTAATTTCAAGTCTGGTCCAGATTCAGTCTCCATTCACATGAAAATAAATCATATCAAAAAGTGCAGTGAGGGTTGGAGAATTGTTTATTTAATGCCAAACAGACCTTAATGATGGAAATAAAAATTGGTAAATGGGGCAAGTGGCAATGCATGATGCTTTCAGCATGTTGCAGCAGATTTGGGGTATTCAAACCCTAACTCAATCTTTGCAAATTTTAAATTGTGTCGGTTACACGTCTCTTAATTTTAATGATAACATAGATTTTAAATTACATTCACAAATTTATGAATAGACAGCGAATTTTGAATTTAAAGGAATTATGTACAGTACTACTATGTGAATAGACATATACTCATCTGCTTGTTCAGGAAAGCAACTTAAAGTTCTCATTATTTCACTCCTTCGATATGGTAATTTGTTGGGGGCAGTAATCACGAACTTAGGTATCATCATAAACATAAATAACTACAGATAATTACTCAAAAGCAAAAAAAAAAAAAAAAAAAAAAATTTATGCGAAGAATTCTTGAAAAGCCAAAACATAAAACTATTGGATTTGAAGACTTTTCCATCATCATCTACATGAATTTAAAAAAGTTTTTTGCACAAAAATAACATTCATAGGTTAGCATGAGCATGGTGCAAATGAAAGTCTTATCTGAAATAACGTTTTTTATTCATCTAGTGGGCATTGTGCAATAATGAGTTCACAAGCCTACACCAACACAATAACGTTGGCCTTGGCGAAATGCAAGATTTATAATGTTCGCTTAGCCACTAAAGGCTTTGCCTCAGCGGTAGCAAGCCTTCACCCAATATGTGGTGAGCCAAAACTTCGATTCTTGGCCGTAGCAAATATCATGCGATTTATGACAGCAACAAAGTGAGTATTCGTTGTGGTGTTGTCTCCTCCCAATGGTAGGAGCGCGGGGAGATTTGGCTGAGGAGAAAAAATAGATATTTGGTAGATATATGTAGAAATTCGTAGGAAAATTGAGTAGTTTGTCTGAAAGGACTATATCTTAGATGGAGTACCGATCTTTTCCGACCGACTGGTCAAAAAATATATTTTTTTGCTTTTTTTTTGAAAATATTTTTATAAACATGTTAATCTAATTATATTTAATCTATAAACCAAGTTTTATCATTTTTGGATATGTATATATATTTATTTTGAATTTTTAAATACAGGGGTATTTAAGTCATTTTATTTTAAAAATTCAAAATAAATATATATACATATCCAAAAAATGATAAAACTTGGTTTATAGATTAAATATAATTAGATTAACATGTTTATAAAATTATTTTTCAAAAAAAAATGCAAAAAAAAATATTTTTTGACCGGTCGGAAATCACCGGATTTCCGACCGGTCAAAAAAGATCATTCAGCTCTTAGATGGACGTTTGAGATGATTGTAATATAGATATAATAATAATAAAGCATAATGTTATAAATTTCAATTCAAAATTCAAAACTTGAACCCAACTTAGGTCGAATCCAGACCAACTTTCGCCGTGAACAGCAGTAAATAAGAAAATGACAAGGGCTTGATGAATATCGACCATCTTGAAGAAATTAACATTTGCAAAATGATTAGATGAAGACAAGAGCCAAACTAGCTATCTTGGGTCCAAAATGCTGCACTAATTGATAAGTCCAGCACTTGTGTAGCTAGAGGCAGGATTTTGAAACTTTGGACTGATTCGGATAATAAATACAAAGATTTTGAAAATGGAAAAGGACAGTACAGCTCTTGCTGTTTTCATGGGCATTTTAGGATAGACAAGACTACGCATGCACGTTCACGTTCATCAGCTCGATCACAACCAAATGCAACCGTTCCCACAAGCACGCTGATTTCTCCGTGCATGCAATCATGTGTGGACCCCACCCGATGAGTGGTCCACATCTTGTGATTGCTTACGCATGCATAAGTCATCTATGGTTTCCGTGTCTCACCAACTCCAGAATTGAATGAGTCTGAAGTCTAAATCATCAGCAAAGCTAACAATTAATAAATGAGTGGTGTGCCACTCTACCATTTTCAAATCAGGGGGAGGGACGAAGCAATGCCATAGATGGGATTTGAATGGTACGGAATTTTCCATTCTCAACAAAGCTTGTTAAATTTTAAAATTATTTTTATATTTTCAATATAATTTTTTCTATTCCCAATGCACATCATTAGATTTTCATCCTATTTATGTCTCTTGAATGCTTCCGAATAAGTGAGTTGGCCAACCAATCATATGCGGATATGGACAATGGACATGGTATTATAAAAAAAATTAAAAATGTAAAAATATAAAATTTAGCATTCTAACTAATCTAGTTGAGATGTGTATATATTATGAGTGTTAATGGTCATGGTCAACTCGTCAACCTGCTCATTCAACTTATTTATAAATAAATTTAAATTATGATTTTTAAATAAATGGTTTATGATCAGCCGAGTTATTCAATCATTTAAATAAGTAAATGGATTAGATTTGGATTTTATAATTTGTTAACGCATTTAGTAACTTATAACTTATCAACCCATTTACAACACGTTAACAGAGGGTATATATCTTTTCTAAATTCTACATCTATTTCTCCCATTTTACTTTTCTATTTTCCTCTCTCTATCTATGACTCAATAGTGTCTTTCTTGTTGTCATGTTGTAGCATTGTTGTCCTTGTTGTTGCTTGTAATTGCTATCGGTACGATTCTTCTCTCTCTCTCTCCCCCCCCCTCCTCTTTTCCATCTCTTTTCCTGTTTTCTCCTTTCTCTATTTCTCTCTCCATCTCTCTTTGTCTCTTACCATTCCCTAATTCATCTCTCTCTATTTCACCCTCTTTATCCCCTCTCTCTCTCATAGTCTTGTTGAATCACCATCCTTCGTTATGTTAGGGTATCTATTATACACCTTTTTCTCAATGAAAATCTGATCATGTCATGTGTCTCATCAGTATAAATTAATCTACCACAACAATTAAAACAACACACAAATTTTTTGATGGGGAAGTATTTTACTTCTGTCATTCATATAGGTTACAATGAGCCACACAAATCAACCATCCTCATTCTGGGGGGACAAATCACTCACCCCCGTGCCGGGGGACAAATTCACAACTCTCATATAGGGAGACCTATATGTGAAGACTCCCACATGATAAGAAAACTGGAATACGAGTGGTCAAGAATGCTGGCAGCGCTCGCGACTAGCAGGTGAAGTGCCCTTTGGTAACAACACACGGTTTTAAATTAGCTTAGACTTATTTGTAATATAGATATATAATCAGTTAACAACTCACCAACTGATTTATTAAATAAGTTGTAAATAGGTTATGATTAAGATTTTTTAATGTGTTAATAAATGGATTCAAATTTAAAACTTTAAATAGGTTAGAATTAGGATTAGATTCTAATTAGTTCAATATGATATGTTAACACCTCTAATATAGACGAGAAGTGGTTCAATGCATCTTGATACACTTAAACTTTAATGCACTCGGTTGCAAGACTTTTTTTTTAAAAAAATTACTTATAAAACTGTTAATCTAAATGTATTTAATATATGTATTAAGTTTTATCATTTTTAAAGTTGTGCATATATATTTTGATTTTTAAAAGCAAAAATATTTTTAGTCATTTAAGCTAAAACCTCCTCATTTTTAAATATTAAAATATATAGACGCATTTTCAAAAATAGTAAAACTTAGTTTATAAATTAAATTCTCTTAGACTAACACTTTTGCAAAATTTCAAAAAAATTTAAAAAATGGGTTTTGGAGCCTGAGTGCATTAATCTTTCAATGTACATAGGTGCATTAAATCACTTCCACATATTCAATAGTAAATATGGGGTTTTGATTCAAGGAAACCAATTATCAAACTCTTGGATTGTGACCATCTCGATAATGCTATAAAATTCACCCCATGCTTTACATTTATACGTAGATAGTAGATATACACACATGCTAGGAAACTAAAAATCAAATATGTGCATAGCCATACCACAAAAAAATTGCATAGCCTTTTCTAATGAAAGTGAAAAATTAATATAATAACATTATTTAATTTTTATGTCAACCTTAAAGTCATTGATTCCACATCCAAACCATTTAAGACTTCTTTCTATAATGATTAATTATTTCATTAATTATTATAATATTCCAACTCATTTATGAATGAATTTTTTGTTTGTCACAGTTTATACATAGTTTTATATTTTTAAATCAAGTACAACTCATCCAATTTTTTATTAAAATGATTTTTGATCTCATGTTAAAATAAATGACATTAAATAATATAAAGAGTTATAATTCTATACTAAATAACAACCTCATATATTTTTATTTTTATTTTGTCTTTACTTTCTGTGAGCTCAAGTTTGTTTGGATCATATACCAATTTTTATCATTTGTGGATTCTTTTATATAATTTTTACAAAAAAATTTTGATGACATTAAGGGAGACAATACTCCTCACAAAGATCAAATCATAGACCACAAGCATATTAGACATGAAATCAATTATGCTATATGAAGGTCAAATTTTTTCAAAATTTTTAAAAAAATCACATTTTCCATGTGTGGGGGAGTGCAAGATGGATCACATTTTTCATGTGTGAGAGAGTGTGAAATCAATAAATTTTTTATTTTTAAAATATATGTAGAAGAATCTCAAAAAATAAAATTTAGTATATGATATAAATATACTTGCACCCACATAAAGTGAAAAAATAATATATATATATATAATAGAATATATAAGGTTGTTATTTCATTAAGTAACTATAACACCCTGGCCCTTAAGTTGCAGGTATTGTTCACGTTCAGCTTCAACACACACGATTTTGTCCATCTAGGCGCACATAGTACCCAAAAAGCACATCGACGATTCAACCAGCGACCTCCAATTATAGCCTAGGCTCCCTTCTTCACCCTATCCAATGTGGAGTCTTACATCCTCCCCCTAGGGCTCCAGCATCATCACTGGATACGTTGACCTCAGGTATCAAAAGTCAGCTTTGATACTATTATGTAACGCCCTAGCCCTTAAGTTGTAGGTATTGTCCGCTTTAAGTTTTAGCCCCCACGTTTTTATCCTCTTGGGCACACGCAATACCCAAAAGGTGCCTTGATGGTTCAACTAGCAGCCTCCACTTATAACACATGCTTCCTCTTTCACTCTATCCAACAAGGGGTCTTACATTAGTGAGAAGGAGGGAGCCTAGGCTATAAGTGAAGGCTGCTGGTTTAACTATCGAAGTACTTTTTAGGTACTGCATGTGCCCAGAGGAATAAAATTGTGCGAGCTGAAGCCCAAAGTGAACAATATCCACAACTTAAGGGCTAAGGCGTTACATATTGGTATCAGAGTTAACTCCCGATACCGGAAGCCAACGTGTTCAACGAGGACGTTGGAGCCCCATGAGGAGTGGATGTAAGATCTCACATTAGATAGAGTAAAAGAGGGAGTCTTGGTTATAAGTAGAAGCTACTAGTTGAACCATCAAGGTGCTTTTTAGGTACTGCATGTGCCAAGAGGGGCAAAAACGTGTGAGCTGAAGCTCAAAGCGGACAATACCTACGCCTTAAGGGCTAGGGCGTTACAATAAAAATCCTTTGTATTGTATCATTAGGTTGAATTTTATTGCATCGTCAAATTAGACCGTTTTAAATCAATAACTTATTTTGCAATTATGATCAAACTATAAAGGTACATTTGCAAATTATCCAAATTTCAACAACATAAAATGAAATTTTTAGCGGTCATCGCTTGTAGGACCAAGTAGTCGACATAATATTTGTAATGGCATGTAGGGTGGATTAAAGTAAAGTTTGAAGTTGGGCATAGATACTTGCCTTGTTTACACATCCCCCCCCCCCGTAAAGGCTGATCATTTCTGGATAAATGAACATAAGTGCAATTTTTTTCTTATTCTTCTTCTTTCATTGAAATCATTAGAATAGTTTCTAATGAGGCACTTGTATTTTTATTATTGAAAAAAATGAATGAACAAGGTGAACTGGTGGATTAGTCAATGCTTTCACCTTTAAATCAAAGATAAAGTAAAATAAATACAAAATATTTGATTATATATAATTAACTTTTCTCTAGTGAAATTGGCTGCAACTATACCTTAGATTTCCCTTTTATATTTTTTTCCTAATCCAAATTAAGTATTGTGTTTAAAATAATTTATTTAGCCTAAACTTAAAAAACTCAATTAAAAACTTTTATAATCTATAATATTAAAATAAATAATTTTAAAAGAACCTCATGCACTTGTTGTGGATTATATACAAATCTAAATAAAATAATTTCTTATATCGCACAAATATTCATAGTTGAAAATCATGCACCTAGCTTAGATCTATAAGATTTTCTTTTATATAAAAAAAAAATCTAGGCGGTAAAACCGTAAAAGTTGCACCCGTGCATAGGAGCAAACATGGTACTTATTTATAATGAGTTCCACTTTAAGGGAATTGAGCTCCTTGTATGAGTCCCACTTTAGTGATGAAATTAAAATTCTAGTATGTTATATTGTTAAAAATAATTTGTTTTATCATAATGCCATTATTTTAATCTGAGTCCGTATAATTATCGGTAAATTATGAAAAAACTTGGATACATTCGCAAATATATTAAAATATTAAAATAATTTATAAAGCCATTCAACTATATTATAAGTATGTTTTAGTCGATTTAGATATTGTATTACCAACTTTGAAATTGATATATAAATAATTTTGTTACATGGACTTTACACATTTATCAAATGGGACTTGTACGCATATTTGATTCAAATGAAACTTAATTTTTTAGCTAAAAAATCATTCTAATTGCAACGAAAAGAGTGAATTTCAAATAATCATCAAGATAGATGAAAACAAGGAGGATTCTCTTGAAGTGGAACCAATTTATGTTACTGTTTGAGTTTTATTTAATATTGTACAATTTTAAAATTATTATCATCTTTAACATGTTAATTTTAAAATTATTATTATTTCATGACATTACAACTGTGTTAAGGTGATGCAACGGTTAAAATCCGTTCAATTTAGTCTGAGAAGTTTGAACAGAACCGAATACTTACCTGTCCAGTTCTTAAAAGTTCAAACATTACGGATCAGTTTGTTTAAAGGAAAATTGCAATGGCAATGACAATGGGCATGGGAACTAAAAAGTTAATATTTTAATTACTTAACTACCCTATTTTTTTTATTTTCATTTTTACATTCTAATCATTTTGTCATATTTTTCCTATAACTACTTTACATATTTTTACTTTATTTACACTTTACCTCAATCATATACATTTCATTCTCTATTCCCCATTCACAGATGTAAGAGACAACTAGCAGTTATATTGGCAGCAATGCGTTTCTCTCACTATTGCACTCATTTTTCCAAAGTGCCCTCTTTCTGTTACACTTCATCCAAACAGAGGATCATTTTTCCCTTTCAGTATATGGATAAAGGTGTGGTGATAAATCTTATAATTAAACTAATTAAAGTATTACATTAGAAAAAGGGAAAAAACACAGAGACAACAAGAATTGCCTACCAGCATAATCATTTACCTGTTATTATTGAGGGCTTTTCTTCAATAATATCGGGTACAAACTACACCCCCTTTGATTTTCCTTTCTTTATTTTTATCATATTATCATAAAAGAACATTTAAGTTAGATTTATATATAACCGACAGCAAGTGCAAATGCATCGAAGTTCTTTATAATTATATTTTACAAATTAATTATCAAAGCTTTCAATCAATTTAATTTTCATATTTAGGCTAAATAAATAGTTTCAGACCAATGCATAGCTTGAATCCAAAAAATGAAAGAACGGAAATCCAATGGGCATAATTTTCACCCACTTTCATGGGGAAAAAGCCCTGTTATTAGCCTCAGGCACATTGCCAAGTCCAAGTATATAGAATGTCACTTGTACGATTTTGAAGTGTGCTGGTGTATGTGTATTTACTTGCGCGTTTGCATGGGGTGTATATGGGATTATGCATAGGTTTGCATATGTTAACGCAGAGAGAATGAGAATCCTTGAGATTTTTTTAATGAGTATTTTACAATCACCTCAACTGACTTTTTAAATTAAGTTTTGAGATATTCTTATAATATTCTAACATATATCTAATAATATTTTTAATTTATCTTATACAATGGACACTCTCACTCAAATTGGGAGACAACTGCCGCTGACTCCACACTTCATAATTTTTGGCTCCCAACAAGGCAAAGCGCTGTTGGCTCCTTGTGTGAGATTTTTTTTTTTTTTTTTTTTTTTTATAAAAAAATTACTCTAACCCGACACCCTTTTCCATGTGAAATGGGTTCGGAGGAGAGTAATCCACGCATTCATTGCCAAAAAATTGTCTGTACAAATTTTTCCAAGAATGGCTTGAGGGGGGTTTCCCCACCAAGATAGGTGATCCAAAGCAGAAAAAGAAACCAAGTCGGCGAGCGAATGGGCAACTACATTTCCTTGCCTAAGAACATGGTGAATAGAGAGGTGAGCATTAGAAGCAAAGATGGATCTGATTTCAGAAATAACATGGCCCACCGGAGAGGAGATTGTGCAGTCATTTGATAGATAAGTGTATAGTAGAAGAGAATCGAATTCAATCTGGACTTTACTTAAATTGAGACGGAGCGCCCACTTGGTACCCATTAGAAAAGCGTATGCTTCCATGAGAAATGGCTCCGCTACACCCATCCATCTCCACCCCCTAGCAGCAATGAAGTATCCACGGGAATCCCTGATAACAGCCGCCACAAGGTTTTGAGTGAGAGTCAATCTAAGAAAGTTTGAATTCTCTTTAATTTTAATTAGTGAAATTAAATTTTCTCAAATAAGGTAGGCAATCAACCGAATCACATGAATGTTCTCTATGGTTGCATTCTGTTCTCAACCCTAACGAAGTGGTAATAAAGGGGATGGATTGCCCCATGGATATTGAGCTGTCACACTGAGATATGCATAGCTGCCAGAACTGACAGGTGAATAGGGGCCCCATGTACGTTTTATGGGGCTGCTCTCAGGGGCCGCGCCGCATAAAAGACAACTAGACAGGCAATTGGAGGACCAGCATTGCTCAGTATGATCTCTGAAGTGACCCAGAAATTAGTAAAGAAAAACCCTCTTAATGGCAGTCAGTCTCATCCAAATAATAGCCAAGTAAGAGATCCCGTGAGGCAGGGAGGCAGGGAGGCAGGGCAGTTGAGGAGGAAATTCATGCTCACGCATGATAACGAAGGAAAGGAAGCAGTGTGGAACTGTTGGGTATAAACATTGTCAGATCTCTCAGTTTCCCCACCTTTTGGAAGTTGACATACCCTTTTCCATTAAAAAACAACATTAACGACGAGGTGATCTCGACGAGAGGGCAGGGGGGGCCATGCACAAAAATCTACCCTGTTTCGTTCCCCAACCAGCCCATATCTTTCTTTGCCCACACAAATAAGAAACAGCGTTTGTTTTGGTTCAAAAAATTTAAATATCTTTTCTAGTCGATCAAAATTCTGTAAATTCCGTAAACTACGTGCTCTAATTGTACACATCATGATGTACTTTAGGCCAAAATTCATTATTTATTTATTTTTATAATTAGTTGTATTTAATTAATTTTTCTTCATGAACATATTTTCTTGGGTGTATTCCATCCATATACAAGTTTTGCTATTTTACAATACTTTTATAGATATATTTTTATTTTTAAAATTAAGTTTTTTAATGAGTGAAAAATAACTTAAATGCCCTTGAAATTGATATTTTTAAATAAATTAAAAATAAATATCTAAAAATATCGTAAAATAGTAAAATTTCATATATGAATTAAATACACTTAGAAAAATATGCTTACGAAGAAAAATCAAAAACCAAAAAAAATAAACAAATGACGTACTTTAGCCTAAAATATATCATGTATAATCGGATTCCATTAATTATAACACACAAATATTTATGAGATTTAACATTAAATCATTAATGAAATTTTTCCGAGATAAATGGACATTTAGAATATCACAACTTGGTCTGATTTAAGATAAACTCTACTTTTATTCTATTTTCAAAATTCAATGCCTAACCGTGCCAATCTTTTCTGGTTGAGTGGGTTCAAGTAAATAATTCAAGTCCGACACTATGCTGAAAGTTGACAGATCCAAATTGAAAGCAATTTGTCAAAATTCAGGGGCCTATTGAAATTACACCATCTAAAAGCTGCAACAGCAAAATGTGCGTAGTTCATAATCCATAGTCAACCTGACAAGACCCCATCAAGAAAAAAAGGAAATCATAAATGTACTTAGCTTGTTTTTAGCATTTTTGCCCCGCTGTATTCACTTGCCATATTAATTAGTTGACAACAGGTTGGAAATTGCTCTATTAATTGAGTTGCTGTTTATGGACGGTTGTTGTCACTTGCAAGTGGCCTAGGGCTACGGTTACTGATTACATGCTATTTTTTATTTCTATGTTTACAGTATTTCTATTGTTTAATCAACACAAATGATGCCCAGTTCATCTTAGAATATTTTTTTAAAAAGTCAAAATACAAGATAATCTTTTCTAGATTTGAATAAACTCATAGAGCAGCTAACATGGGTACCAACGGACCATTTTGTCCTGCATTGGTCGCTGAATTGCAATGATTGTGTTTAGTTGAAAAATATATTTTAAATTATGACCTAAGATATATTTTTTCTTCCCCTCTCGATTCTTCTTATTCAAGAGAAAATCTAAAAATCAACAGAGAAATACAACAAATAATAATAATTAAAAAAACGTGACTAAGATATAAGATGTGCGTAGAAAAGATAAAAGTAATAATCAAAAAAATATATACAATTATGAAAAAGGTTATTAAGCGGGCAATGCATATTTGGTTGCGGCAATATTTGAAAAATCTCAAATATCAAAGGGGTGCGCGTATTTCTTGGCACGGTGGATATGAACGGTGTGTTTGGTAATGAATAAAATTTTTGATGAAAAGTTCTGGAGAGTAAAAGTTGTCAAATGATGTGATATGATAGGGGTAATGATGAGTAGTAAAGAGAATAAAGTTAAAATAGATAGGTTGGTTGTATGTATAGTTGTGTAGAAATGATTGAAAAGTAGGGTAGTTGTATAGGAAAATGTGAAAAAATGATTAAAAAAATATGATACTCGTAGAAAGTAAAAAGTTTTAGATTGAGGGTGCGTTTGGTTGGAGGTAAAACTTTTTGATGAAAACTTTTCAGAGTAGAAGTTGTCAAGTTGATAGAAAATTATGTGATATGATAGGAGTAATAATGAGGTGTAAAGAGAATAAAGTTAAAATAGATAGGGTAGTTGTATGTGTATTTGTGTGGAAATGATTGAAAAGTAGGGTTGTTTATATAGGAAAATGTGAAAAAATAATTAAAAAATAAGGTAATTATGGGAAGTGAAAAGTTTTTTATTGAAAAGTTTTCATTGACATGTTTTGTGTGTAACCAAACACACCCTGAATTAATATTTTTTTGTCTTTTGCAAAACACACCCGAAAATTGGAGCCGAGGACAGTAACGGCGACACTGCTGTCTTTTGCATCGGTTGCGGAATTTCCACGTTGTCTACAGCGCGGCACGAGATGCGAGCAGATCGGTTTCAGTTCTGACACCTTGGCACAAGCATCCAACGGCATTTTCGCAGCAATGGAGGCAGGAGGAGCGTATCGAGGTGGGCCGCACCATTACCCACACGTTTGTTTGTTTGTGTTTTTTTTTTTTTCGTTGCTTGTTTCCTTGCACCCTCATAAATATATATAAATAAATAACAACACCTGTTGTTCAAACGCTAAAGCATCTTTCTCTGTGTGATTATATGGAATAGAAATATTTATTTTATTCAGTAAGTATGATTATTCGAAAAATTACATGTTTGTTCAGCATAGATTGCCACAAATGTTGATTTTTTAATTCTATTTTTTTGGAAAAATACTCTTGATTTTTAAAAAATTTAGGGAGAAAAGATTATGAAAAATTTGAACCTTGCCATTGACTTATTAAAGATAAGAAAAACAAATAATCTCTGTCATATAAGCATATAAGAGATCAAATTTCAAATCTAGAGGCGATTTGATCTTTTCTATCAATTTATGAAAGATTAAAAGACAGATAATTTTTATTATTTATACCTACAAGAGATGAAAAATCAAGTTTAGAAATAATGTAATTGTTAAGAAGAATTCTCAATTATACTAATGAATTTTGACCCTTAAATTTTCTTTTTTCTTTTTAATTTTTTCAGAATGCCCAAAATACCATTGCATGTGTATAGGCGTTCAGCACACCAATGGAGCACCAAGTTGTTTCCATGGCAATCCTGGCAAGCCACCTTCATTGTGGACTTAGGGCAGTCAATTTGGGGTGTGTTTGTTTGGGATATAAACATGTCAACCAAAATTTTTCAATCTAAAACTTTTTACTCTCCATAACTACTATTTTTTTAATTATTTTTTCACATTTTCCTATACAAACTACCCTACTTTTCAATCATTTCTACACAACTATCTATATAACTAACCTATCTATTTTAACTTTATTCTCTTTACTTCTCATCATTACTCCTATTATATCACATCATTTTCTATCAATGTGATAACTTATATCTCAAAAACTTTTCATCAAAAGTTTTATCTATTCCCAAACACACTCTTGGTTGTCTACATAAACACCGCTGCATGTGTATAGGCTTTCTATGCGCCGTCAGAATACCATTTGATGCTCAGTCATCTTCCCCATCTCTCATTTCACGATGTTCCAAAGAACGCTGCATCATGTCGTGCATCATTGCCGACGACTATTCTCTCCTCCTATTTTTGATGTTGCCTGGCCACAAATCTCTTTACCATTGCTAGATTCCGCCACCTACAATCTAATTGGCTATTTAAACTACTGCAATCAATATTAATCCAGAAATAACAATTTGAAGAAAATCAAACGAATCTTTGACAAATGATCTATCGCTGGCGGCTATGATTGCTCTTTGATATGCTTGCGCCATGCTGTTACTAGAAGCCTACATAGGAACAGAGACAATTATCTCCCTAGGACGCGATGAGGGAAGAATAGAAAGAGATTAAACAAATGTGAAAATCAAGTTGGATATTCAACCCTAAAATCGAAGGATTTGATGGTGCTCATTGAAGGATAGTGACTAGAGAAGACTGCTCCGTAGCAATTGGATGGTTGAGACAATTTGAAACCTTAAATTGAAGAGGATAAAATCAGTTATTTAGTCAGATGCCAACTACAATCTTGGATATGAGAGAAATATTAGTGAAATTCACAGATATAGAAGAACTTTTTGAAAATTTATTAGTATATGAGGAATTAAGAAAAGTTTTAAGGATATATTTGGAAATTATCTAATTTTTTTATTAGCCTAAGAAAGATCAAAAGACATGTAATCTCTTATATTTATATTTGTGAAAAATCAAAAGTCAACTTTAGAGTAATCTCTTATATTTATATTTGTGAAAAATTGAAAGTCAAGTGTAGAGGTGACACAATCTTTTCTATTAATCCAAGAAAGATAGAAAGATAGGTGATCTCTATTGTTTAAGATCTCTATTGTTTACGTCTGTGGGAGATCAACAGTCGGGTATGGAGGTGATATGATCTTTTTTATTGAGTTAGAAAGACTAAAAGATAAGTGTCTCTCTCATTCATGCCTATGAAGGATCAAAAGCCAAGTTTAGAGGCAGTATAATGTTTTTTTATCAAACTAACAAATAAAAGATAAATAATCTCTAGTATTCAAAAAACAAGTATGAAGATCTTCACCTATAAAAGATTAGAAAAAGAGGATGAAAACAATTGAGAATATCTCCATCATGAACAAAGAGAGTGATTGGCCCTCTTTGAGAAGCCTTTGAGGTGGTGTCAATTATATTATAAAATTACAAAATCAACTTTGTAATGTATATATTTTAGTATTATATTGGAAAGCCTAAGACATTTTCTTACTGTGTTTTGATCCTAATGGAATGTTATAATGATGTATCACAATATGTAGTCTTTTGATCAACTCTGTAGTGCAATATTCTGTATGAAGCCACTAATATAGTGATAATATATCACTATTTATAGTCATTGTGGACTTTGCAATTTAGGCCAATTTGAAAGACTTAAAGACTGAATCTTATCTTATAAAATTTGTTATTCAACTCCATTGAAGAAGCTTAGAAGAGACAAATAACTCTAGCTTATATTTTGCTATGATTAGATCAACTTTGAATAGTGTCACTAAGGGCACGTTTGGTAACGTATGTAGTAAACATGGTGTAGGAAACCATGGTATTATGGATTTCGAGGTCCATCATTCCTTAATCAGTCATCAGACTTTTTCACTTTTACTCCTATATTCTAATTATTTTTCCTATAACTACCTCCCAACAAAGTTATTTATTTCAAATTTACCCCCATGATTTTATACCAATCACATAATTCTCAAAATATTTTATTTTCTACTTCCCACTCCATCCCACAATTCTCATAACTTTCACATTACCAAACATTCCCTAAGTTACCTAATTAACTTGAAGACGGACTTATGAAGTTATTTAGGTACACTAACGATGAGTTGGCTTAAGATGCTTTATTTGTATGTGTGGATTCATTTTGGTGAAAGAGTAAGGAGGAATAATCACCCTTGTCATGGACATGCTAACTCATCGAAAAGTCTATTAATGATAACAATGAGCAATAATAATGACGTGGAGTAATGTATCATTATAATAGTTACAATTTGGTTATCTTATTATATTATTCTCATTCTTATTTTATTCTTAACCAATCGAAAACATATAATAATATTTTTTAATTATGTTAAAGTGTTGCAGTCTATGAAGGAAATATAAAACTTATTTACTATAATGTCATGACAACTTGATGGATATAATGTAGGAAAGCTTAGACCGAAATATAAAGCAATAGTGACAACAAATGAGGAGGATGATGACCTATATTTCAAATAACTTATTTTATTTGTGTTAGTAATTTTATTAACTAAAAGGTATATTTTAGATCTTAACTATCTATCGATGTGTACTAAGTGTTTGTCGTTAAGAGCACTATAATTATTAATTTAATTAAATTGATCGATTGACATTAAAACTAATATTATATGAAAGGCAGCGCAGAACAATGATGAATTTGGTCGAATCTACTATAGAGAAATGATACAAATTTGAATTGTATGAAATTAATGTGCATAAAAAGAGGAAAGAGAAAAGAAGGGAAGGAGAAATTAGAAACATAAAGATAAGTTATAAGATAGAAGAGTAAGGAGAGAGGAACTAGAAAAAAAAAATACAGAACAAAAAAAATAAAGACAATAGAGGGGTGGAGATAAAAGAGGGAGGGAGATGATAAAGAAAAAGAGGAATAAAAAAAACTAGAGAAGAAAGAGAGGAAAGAAGGAATAAAGAGATAGATGAGAAAGAAACTAAAAAAAAAAAGAGAACAAATAATTATTAAAAGAAACAATTTAAATGACAACTAAATTGTAACTAACTATAGTTGAAATTACACTAATTATATTCTAGAAATTATTATACCATAAGAACTACAAAGCATTAAAAAAAGACAATTATTCTAACAAAGAACAAAAACTACAAAGCATAAAGGAAAATTACAACGATAAAAGAAAATTTATTTTACTCGAAAGTTGCTTGCGGACCACCGATGCAGTATTTTTCCACTGAAAGTGATCTCGTGCATCCAAGTACTTTTTATAGAACTATTAGTCTAAGTGTATTTAACATGTGTATCGATTTTTATAATTTTTAGAGATTTGCAGATTTTTTTAAAATCAATAACATTTTAGTAATTTTAATGCTATTGAGTTTTAAAAAATCCAAAAAAATTTACAAATCTCTAAATATGGTAAAAATTGATACACATATTAAATACATTTAGATCAACTGTTGTGTAAAAAAAAATTTAAAAATATTCAAAAATAAGTATTTGCACCCGGTGCACCCGGTGCAAAGGAAGGATCAAAGGATCTCATTCCTTTTTCCACTGCTCCTGCCTTTACATGGGTACTGCAGGCTGCAGCTGCTCATTCTTCTTCCTATGGCCATTGTTGGATGATGCTGCTGGTGGGAGACGTGAATTGCCTTTCTTGTTCCACGATTGATGGGATTTTGTCATTGCTCGGAGTCAGGGGCGGTTGATTTATTGGTGAGGTGGAAGGCTTGGTCATTGCCGATTTCGCAGAGAGGGATGCTGGAGAGCTCGCCGATCGCCTCTGGCTGTGCTAGTCGGTGATGGAAATTGGGACTGCTAGCAGCTGAATTTTGTGGCTAATTTTGGATGTTGCTGATGCCAAGCTCATTGCTTGCCGTTCGTTTGGTTAGGATGGAGACGATCGATTGCAGCAATTGATTTGCTGGTATCAGATGGGCGTGCTTAGCCCGTGCCATGGCTGAGATGGGGATTCTTGATGGTTAGAACTTGGAACCGAATTCATGCATGGATCTGCGGTGTTGATGCATAGTTCCACAGCTGCTATGTGCTAGAGAAGATGAAAACAGAGGGCGGCGGCTTGTGATTGGCAGAAAGCTGCTGCGTCGGTGCGCTTGCTGCTGATTTCTCTTTGCCGAATGTTTCTCAGGCAGTCAGGCGGCCGATCATGATGGGCGCGACTATTCAGCGATGGGCTGCAGACCTGGTAGTAGTTTGCCATCTGCGATTTGAGAGTTCGCCGGGATGTGGATTAGAGGTGAAGACGACCGGAGCTTGGTGCCGGAAAATGGGCTGCCATTAGATTTCAGAGGCGGTGATGGATTTCTGAAATAGGGAAGATGGGCATAAGCTTGCTGTTGCCGGAGTTAGATTTCGCCGGACGACCATGGCGCTAGGATTTGGGGAAGATGGAGCACCAGATTTGGTGCTCCAACGGTGCAGTTAAAACCGGTGCACATGCGTCTCCTTCTTTGACTGATCTGCACCTTTAAAAATTGTTGTAATTTATAAAATTATTCTAAGAGGCTACAAATATTTCCAAGTAAATTTTAATCCTATTTAGACTTCAACTTCATATATATTATTTTATGTATAATAACTCACTTTGTTCTTCCTAAAAATGCACGTTTGGACGTGTATCTACTGATTAGTGATTATTAAATTTGCCCAAATTCATTTAATAGACTAATGTGTATTTTTAAGTTACTCTTCAGCTTATTTAGTTCCTCTTAGCATAGGTAATTTCATTTAATAAAATAAATTAAACTATTGTATTTTATATTAATGTGAAATAGTCCATTTTGTAGCAAATACAAAGGTTTTATGAAAATATAATTTTTATAAAATTTTTACTTAATTGCCTCTTTTCATTATTAAGAGTACGATATTATTAAAAATTCATGAAAATTTGCGATTTACCACCTACATGATGTTAGTCATCACATTTGAAGAAGGAGAACTCAAATGAAGTCATCCCTTTTTTTTTTGATAAAGGAACCTATTCAAAAGATCGAAAACAAAGATCACTTCACTCATATGAAGTCATCCCATTGATCATTCACCCCATGCGAATTTTAAATTTTGTCGCACCATTTGATAGTTGTTTGCTAGATCTTTATATCAGACTATCTAGTTTAATCTTTTCGAATCTGGTTTGACTTTCATATTTGCCGTGAGTGAGGTAAAACTCATCCTGATATTCACATGTGATACTTTTATTGAAACATGGTTGATGTTATGGAACAAGTTGAATAGAGATGAAATAGAAACATGATTTCTTACACCCGGGTGCACTTAGGCTTGTTGCACCTGAGTGCATTTAATTTATTTTTTATTTTTTAAAATTTTTTTTATACAACTGTTAATCTAAGTGTATTTAACATATGTACCAAGTTTTACTACTTTTGAATATTTTTAGATATTTATTTTTTATTTTTAAAAATCAGTGGCATGAGAATGTGTCCAACTTTCATGATGATCAAAGCTACTAATTAAGTGACTATGAACTCCTTACACGGATAGATGAACCAAGATGGACATATTTTTTTGCAATGGATCGAGTGGAATAATATTTTGATCATTCAACCAATACTCCAAACGTGGGGGTTGGGTCAGAGTAGATCATTTGTTAATTGTGTGTTATGTTCTCAGATATCTTTAAAGATACTAATTTATGTATTTGACTAAGGATGCTCAATGTAAAGGACAAGAAATGATGCTTAAGCGGATAACCAAAATCTAATGCTTAGATAAATTGTGAAATGGGTGGTAGATGCATGTAAAATTATTTTTGTCTGGATGCAAAGGAAATACATTCATGATAAAATGACTTAAATTTATTCCTTAGATAAATTATTAGAAAATTAGATGCCTCATATTAGAAATTAAATTCTTGCTATTATAACAATTTATCATTAACTTATGTTAAAGATGATATTCATGCTCTGTTTATAGTTAATTATGCTAGATCAGCCTGATGCACACTAGTGTGTCTCATTAGCGAGCATAAAAGATATTGTTCGATCCCCCCATTTAGCTCATATGATAGTTATCTTTGAGACATTTAGGCCAATCAAAGAAAATAAAGAAAAAGAATCAAATAAATTGCATTACTTAGGTCTTATGTTTATATGAGCTGTCAGGAGGATGCTCGACCTGCTATTTTATTAGCTCAATATAATCTTGAGATCCCAACTATGATGAAAAAATCATAAAGAAAAATGCATTGATAACAGAAAATAAAATGTATGAGTCTAATCTCAAATTCAAATGGGCCATAGAAAAGTCATTAGCTTCTATTACTAAATACTAACCCAAGATAATGGTGGGATTCAAACATTTAGGAGAAAATAAATATATTAAAGGTCTGTTTAAAAAGATGTAAAAGTACAATTGAGAAACTAGAAATGAGATTTTTTTTTAAAATGAGAGAATTATGAGATATGACTGAGGTAATGATTAAGAATAAAGGAATTAAAATTAAAATAGATAAAGTAATATAAAATCTGAAAAAATGATTGAAATTGTTAAGAGTTGAAAATTTCAAGTGTCATGATTCTAGTTAGGCCAAGGTTTGAAAAATCATCAAAGCAGAAAAGATATCACTCAAAGAATTTTTATGTCAAAAAAAAAGTATTATATAACATAATTCCTTCTCGAAAAACTATGGAGGAAGGAGACTTCACTAAGTATCCAAAAAGAGATATGCAAGTAAAGAAAAACTCATCCTTAGAGAGATCTTAGTGCACTCTTTGATGAAGGAGGAGTCAAAATTATGAGAAGAATTGCAGAGTAGTTAGCTTGAACAGCTTGGCTTGTGCATGTGGAACCCCTTTTATCCATCCTTCTGTTTTATATAGCTTCTTCATGGGCTTTTCCAAAATCACCTTGATCTACTTTACCATGATTGTGAGATACGATTTACTATCAACTTCCAAATTAATTAAAAATCGAGCTTCCTTAATCAACTTACGAACTTAAGTATGTTTCTTAGGCACAAAGAAAAAAGATGTATATTGTGTGCAAAAAGGAAAGAAAGTAAATAATATGAGTATAACTTGGTTATGTCCAACCCATAACTTGACTAATCAAACCCAATGAGCCTAACTAAAATTTAGATTTTTTCCAACCCACCAACTCATTTAACAAATTCAAGTAAATGTGTTGGTCATGAGTTGAGCTTACATAATCCATCAACTTTTTTTTTAGTTAAGTTTAAGGTTAGCTTCCAACCCATATAGCTCAAACTGGTTACACTCCTTTGATTAGAGGAGCTATCAATGGCGGGGCTTGATCATAACTAGCCCATGTTAATTCACAGATTTAGATACTTAAATGAACCATATTTCAACAATTGGATTAAGTAATTACCTATGATTGCGGTGCTAGTTATGATTTTATCTAGAAATTAAGTTGATTTTTATTATTAGAGTGTTAGTTGTAATTTTTATTGAACTTATTTGGACGTATAGAATGGAGGGGCAAATGCATATCATTTTTTGATAGATAATCTATGTTATTCTTTCATATTCATGTTTAACAAAATATTATAACTTATTTGCAACAAGGGATTTTAACTTTTATTTGAAATAAATAAATTTTTTAGGTACGGAAAATTAAAGCCATTTCTTTAGAAATTAAAAAAAAAAACCGACATGCAAATGTATTTTAACTTTCTATATGATTTGAGTATTTAAGCTGCAGTTTTCTTTGTTTATTTGACTTAAGCTGCTTGTGAACTTTAACTGCTTATCAGCCACGAGCTGCTAGGCTACATCCGAATAAACATGCCCTCAGTTCTGAATATCCAATGCTTTAAAAGGGTCTCTCGTAACCTGGCCTAGCTAGTAGAATAGCAGTGGGCCCATGATTGCTTTGATGGTGTGGATTTAGAAAGGGCCGAGCGGGCAGCCTCTTTAGATAGTGGTGAGAGCGCAGAGCACTGCAGCCACTGCCTCTTGACTTACTCTGTTGGTAGTGCTGCTCTATCTCAGACACAAGAAAGAGAGACACCCATCCATTTAAGACAATAAGAATACCTTAACGCGGCAAATTTGCCCACTCTCTTCCTCTGCCAACGTGCCTAGGATGCCACCTTTCCTCTACGTTCTTCTTTTATTATTGTTATATTTACATACATCTTAATATTTTTTACAATAAAGCACCGAGACATTTTTTACAATAAAGCACTGCGACATTTTTACAGATTAAAAGAGAACTAGTTTTACCTAGAAATTTGAAGACACAGCTTCACTTAAGAATTTTAAAGATACATAGCTCCACTTAAGGAGACAAAAGCTCCCAAACGCACCACTGCACTCGGGGAAATTGAACTTGCGACCTCCCTCAACCTCAACCAGGGTAACGAGATTAGGGGTGCAACTTGGGCCGGGTTCGGCCCGAACCCGATTTTTAAGCCCGAACCCGAATTTGCATTTATATAAAATATATAATTTATATTATAATAATAACATATTATAATAATAACATATTACTCATGGATGGATGATGGACAACAGGAGTACGGCATGACAGACATGGACAGCTCATCGCCGAGACAATCTAACGTTTTAAGTGATTTCAACAAAATACTTATTCCCAATTTACATTACGATACAGGTCCAACAGTTTTTTTAAAAAAAATTACTCTTCACGCCTTTTCTACTGAAGCCTTTTGACCAACGAAATCCTGTGATACTAAATATTAAAATTTTTTGAGATCTTTTTTTCCAACGGGAAAATTTATGAGAACTTTAAAATTATAGTTGTAAAATAAGCTTAAAAAAATAGAGGAGAAAAAATACCATTAATGATTAATAATACAATTTTATTGACAATGTGTAAACATAATCCATATTCTACTTGATACAAAGAGAATGCTCAAAACAGGTTTCTTTCTTTCTACTCTTAAGCGGTATTTGAATTTTTCTTAATTTCATACAATAAATTGTTTTTTAAACTTTTTTATATAATAGATTTGTGATAAAAAATTATATATAAGATGAGTAACAAAGACATATTAATAGAAGATGTCAACCCGAAACTCAATCCGAGCCCGAATTTCAAAAATAGGGTTAGGGTTGAGGTTTACAAATAGGGTTAGGGTTAGGATTGAAGTTTTACAAATAGGGTTAGGGTTAGGGTTGAGGTGAACCCGAGTTTCATGAGCCCGAGTTGCACCCCTAAACGAGATATACCAGCTGGGATAAACCCCGCTGGCTTCTCTCTCTTTGATTTTGCTTTGGTTCCATGTGTATAAAAAATGCTAGGGTGCATGCAATTGGGCTTTACCGAGATTATTAAAGCAAAAGCTTACATTCTGGTTGTAAATAGAATTATTTACTTCAACAATATGACAAATTTCTTCTAAATTAAAGGTGTCTAAGGTGCATTTTAAAATGATGTGCAGTCAATATAATAAAAGGACTTGATTTAAATGTCAAATTTAAAATTATATTTTCAACATGTAAATCATCTAAAATATCTTTTTTATAGGGATAAATAATTATACAATATTATTACATTCTAATATATCAATAAATAAATCTAAGTGTCATTTATAATTTACACATAAATATATCAAAAGTGGCTCATCTAAAGCTCTAATGAGGATATTTTTTATATCATAATTAAAAAAAAAGATTTAACATGACATCATCATTTGATGTTGTCCTCATTTGCAACAAAAATCACCTTAACTAGTGCACTAGTAGCAAATGGCCTTAGGCACTACATTAACGATGAAATAAACTTTAAATCATTAATTGTATTTAAGATTATTTATTTTAGTAATATATCAAGTTCTATTTAAATCAAATATGTGTATGAGGAGCTTTAATCTTCTTTCGGTATTATACACAATGACATCTGATATTATACTCAAGCTCATTCATCATGGAGAGATAATAAGTTCTCACCTATCCTTACGGGAGACAAAACCCCGTTATATTAAATTCTCACCAAATATGGGAAGAAATAAATACCATGATACCTCATGATGTCGTTATCAGTCAAACCCTAGTCCTCATGGAAGCAGGACACTGACGTTACTAACAGAGTGGATCTCTAGTGGAGTTGTGGTCTCCTTCTTGGTCATGTAAGGAAAAATTTGTTAAGGATTTATAAGTTTAATTTGTAAAAAAATTAGATAGAAAAATTAAGATTACAAAGTAAGATTCAAAATAGAACAATAAAAAATTATATATATGTTCATCATTTGAAAATATTGGAAGATTAATGTAATAAAATAATTTAATTTAAATATCAGTTTTAAAGTTATATTTTCAATATGAAAACCGTCAAAGTATCATTCTTACATTAATAAACAATTATATAAAATATTATTATTTTCTACTAGATCAGCAAAAGAACAAATTATTTTTCTTAAGTGATACATTAGTACATACATTTTTAAGTGAATGTGACTTGTCCAAGATATGATTGGGATAATTTTTGGTACCATAACAAAAAATAATAAGTTTTTTTTATTAATATATATACACACACATCAGTTGTCTTCTAATATTACAAATCAGTATATCCGAATCCTCACAACACTACCCTCACCACGGGAAGGAATTTTATACCCCCATCGTGGGAGATGAGAAATTCAAATCATCAACATTCGGACATTTGCGCCACAAGTTTTAACAGTGCGTCAGCGTACTGGAAGCAAAATAATAATAAATTAAATCTCACGACTATGAGATTTTAATTTTATGATGGACAGGGCCCCATCTGTAGCTACGTGCATCCCTAATCAGGGTACAGTCGATTATATCCTAGCATATCCCATATGCATGCAAATAGACCCTTGTTGATTAAAAGATCAAAATTCAACCACCCATTTTATCTAAAGCACATATGTGGCGCAATTGTGCAAACTCGATAAAATGGTTTGCTTTTCAATGTCACTTTAACTTATATTTTCAACATTTAAACTGTTTAAAAAAAATTCTTATCTAAATAAATTATTATATTCTAATACATTAGTGAATAGATTTAAGCTTTTTTTAGATCTATCACTAAGACTCTGGTTAAGATGATTTTGGATACCCTGGTAAAACAATTAATAGAGTGAGATTTTAGTTTTATAATTGATGAGGGTTCTATTTGTATCCGTCAACACTCTACCATGTCCTTATATATATACGAGTTCAACAGCCTCCCATAATTATGTTGCTATGCATTCTAGTATTTTTCACACACATATATGATTGACACAGACACAACCTCTTGGGATTTTCATTTTTTGATTTTCTTTATGTCAAAGTCACCTATCATATTTTCCTTTATTGATATTTATATGATATAAAACTATGTTAATTAAATTTGTATATAATCTTCAATAAGTGTATAAAAATGAGACTTCTTATAATTATATTTTAACATTATAAATTATAAAAAATTTCAATAAATTGATTTTTTAATATTTTGGCCAAATAAGTAAGTTTAAATACTATGTATGACCCGGTCTAAATTTTTTTTAAAAAAAATGGGAGTTGTACATTGCAACCGGTTGCACAGGAGAAAACTCATACATATATATAGATAGATAGATATTTTCAAGTGTAGTGCCACAATACCGTAATAACGGTACAGTGGCGCTGAAATGGGCCCCATATGATAATCAAATTTTAATATACTCCATCCATAGTATTTAGAATAATGTATTTTATTATCATATTAATTTTCATCCTAATCAGATATATGTACGGACTCCATCTGAAAATGGTATAAATTCAACGCAATAAAATAGTTTGATATAAATAACAACTTTAAAGTGATTTTTTCAACATCTAAACTATCTAAAGTATGATTTATATATGCATAAATTATTATATAAAGTTTCATGAAATTTTAATATGTGTGGGGCCCTTTTTGGACAAGTGTACCGCTGTTCCGGTGCGGTTGCCCAAAAATAGGCCCCACATATATTGGAATACAATAAAACTTTATAAAATCATTTATCCATATATAAATTTTATATTAAATAGTTTATATGTTGAGAAAATCACTTTAAAGTTGTTATTTACATTAAACTATTTTATTACGTTGAATTTGTACCATTTTTAGATGTGGTCCATACACATATCCGATTGGGATGAAAATTGATATGGTAATAAAATACATTATTCTAAACACAATGGCTGGAGTAGATTATAATTTAATCATCATTTGGGGCTCATTTTAGCGTAGTGGCACTGCACTTGAATATAACTATATATATGAGGAATTATCCTATTAGCCAAGGCTAAGTAGATGTCTTGCTTAGCCACCTCAATAAAACTCATTTACAATACAACCGTATGAAAAAAAATTATAAATGAATTTTTTAAGGTAGACTAAGCGAGATATTTGCTTAGCTTTGACTAACGAGATCACTTTTCTATATATATTGATAATATATTTTAAGAAACGATCCTGTTAGCCCAGGCTAAGCGAATTTCTCACTTAACCCAACTTAGAAAATCCATTTACAACATTTTTTTATGCACTTGTTTATCTAAGTGTATTTAATATGTAAATCAAATTTTGTTATTTTTGAATATACGTATATATTTTTGAGATTTTTAAAGATAGAGGTATTTTAAATACATAAATGTATATATGTTTAAAAATCTCAAAAAATACACATATCTAAAAATGGTAAAACTTGATTTATATATTAAATACACTTAGATAACAAGTATAAGAAGAAAAAAGCAAAAAAATGTTGTAAATGAATTTTTTAAGGTAGACTAAATTAGACACTGACTTAGTTTGGGCTTACAGGATAATTCCTTATATATTTTTCAATTATTATTTTTATACTCGGATTTTTATCTTGTTAACTTGGGCCAAAGATTATTTTTTATGTTTTTATGAAAATATTTTTCAAGTATTTAATTCGTATATATTTTAAAAAACAACTTTTAAGTGTTTAGTCATTATCTAAAATTTTATTTTTGGAAATCACGTATATACAGATATCAAAAAATTATAAAATTAGTATATAAATTAAGTACAATTTAAAAATATCTTCATGAAAAAACCAAAAAATTTATAAATTCCTAATACATGTTAGTGCAGGTTAACAAAAAAATGATTTTTGTAGTGGAATGTGATCCTGTGCACCTGATGCATTAAGCTTTGGTTTGCCTAGGTGCAAATATTCATTTGTATAATTAAATTTTTTTTTTATATAACTGTTGATCTAAATGTATTTAATTCGTGTATCCATTTTTACAAATTTTAGAGATTTGTAGGATTTTTTTAATTTTTAAAAATTAGTAGCATTTTAGTAATTTTAAATTACTAAAAACATCATTAATTTTAAAAAATATTCAAAAATGGTAAAAATTGATACACACATTAAATACACTTAAATTAATAGTTCTATAAAAAATTTTAAAAAAATAAAAATAAATTAAATACACTCGAATGCACCGAAGCTAAGTGCACCCTAGTGCACTTGATCCTTTTTATCTTGCAATTAGGGATATATGGCTATGGAATTGAAGGAGCGTAGATACGGATTAGAACAGTCCAAGCCTTTTTGAAGCCGACAGTCCTTGTACCGTATGCTGTCACGGTAAGGGAGAGTATGCCAATACATGTAGGCTTGCTTGAAGGGGGTCCGGGGAGACGTGGATCAATATCCTCCAAGGACTGTACTCTCAGGACAGTCATCGCATGTTCTAATTTGCATCCCTGGTGACGTGGAGCCCAGCTGATATTATGATACTTTTGGCACGTGTGGTGCGAATGACTCAGAAATTGCCAAGCGCGCGAGTCAGATGACGTGCCATGTATTCAAATTGCAGGCCTGAGCGCTATAAAGACGTCGTCTCGCTCTGCCTCCGTTCTCACATCTCGAGCCCGCGCCGGGTTCAAGAAAGGAAAAAACTCGCCATTTTCGCCATTTCTCTCTTCAATCTCTCTCTTTCTCTGTCGTCATTTATCCACTGCTCTCTATAAAAGCAGCAGCTGCAAACGCTGCAGCTGCTGGTCTGCTCTGCCCTGCTCTGTCCAGCAGTTCTTGCAGTGCAGGAGAGAAGGAAAAGATCCGGAAATTCATGATATTCCTTCTTCTCTCTGTTCTCTCCCTCCGCTGGAATCACTGACTCCATTGCTTCGAAATGGACGAGCCAATCGAGGATTGCGACGACGAAGGTGGCTTTCCGTGTCTTGAAATCGATCCTGAGTACGAGTTCGACGCTTCCTGCTACTTCGATTTCTGTCGCGGGGAATCCTTTTCGGAGGCCCAAGAAGCCGAGCTCTGGTTTGAGTCCGCCGGGAGTTATCCACCTTCACGTAAGAGGAAACCCCTCTAATATTTTCTGCCGGCATTCTGCTGTTATTCGGCTGCTGTTGTGGATTTTCTGTTTTTTCTTTTTAGCCATTTTCTTCATCTCCAAACAGATGTTTTGCTCTTTTTTTTTCTCCAACAAGGTATATTTTTATTTATGTGGCTTTTCCCTGGTGTTTTTACTTCTTTTGGTTCGGCGTCAGCATTGGATTGATATAATAAATTAATCAGATTTTTCACCTGCACGGGGTAGCTTGTTCTGTTCTATTCAGGTATGACTTTCTGATATGGTTGGGGTACAAATTTTTAATTTGTTTTGTGTGGTGGAGTTGGTTTCTACTCTGCTATGTGTCCTGTTGTCAGATAACGTGGGTATGGTATTTTCGGCCTTTTTCTGGAAGAACCCATTGCCCCAGAAGCTCCCTTCCAATTTTTATATTCCAACCTCGGAACAGTAACACACAAAAAATACAGTCGTGAAGGTTGATTCCGCTGTATTACTAATCAGATCCTGGGCAAGGAGAGATTTTCTGCATCCAGGATGACTATTTTGAGAGTTCTGTGTCATCCGCATGCTATTGAGATAGGAAATACAGGATCATGGGAAGGACGGTAAATTTTCTTACTTAACTTTGGTGTGTCATTTGATGGATGATAAGAAGTGAGCCAATAGATACGAATCACAGAGTTACAGTATTTCGCCAACGCATCTGCTTCACTAGGAATCTATGGGATGACATATTGCAATCTTGTGCAGCCAATGGTGATATTTCTGTTACCGTTTGCTATAATTCAACTGCCCGGATGATTTTTAGACAATAAAGACAGTCTTGATTTGGGCTTCTTTGTCTTCAGCCTCTGCAGCGTTGTATGGCCTAATATAGGTTTTTTGAGGCTTAGTTATGAAGCAAAATGATTTTTCATCAGATAAAAGCAGTTGGTTCATGAATTTTGTAATCAATCACTGGCTGTAATCAGTACTGGGAAGTGTTAGAGATGTCGCATTTGAGTTACGTATAATCCATTATGGTTCTTATTCATGTTTAAGCATATACTCTCAGTTGCCTAAAGAAATATCACTGATTACTTCCAAGTTCGGGTTGTCAGTTTAGTTCTCTGTGGCTGAGAGCCATCAAATTTGTCATGCCATTTGTTTTAACGTTTTTCTTTAATAATCAGATTTTGTTTATGCTTTATTCAGCTTTCATCAACTGACTATAATACTGATGTTTTTCCATTTTATATCTATTATTTTCAGCTTACATAATAAAGCTGCATTTGGGGGAAGACATCATTGTAGAAAATGTAAATAGTATTCCAAAGACCAAAGATGTGATACATGGAAATTCCGTCGCCAATTCTGATGACAGCATGAGCTCTGACCTTTCTGTACCTGAAGAAACTTATGGAGGTTTTGTTTTTGCCACTCAGCTGTATCCAAATTCTTGTTTGTCAAGAATTAGTAATATCCTTCTACTTGCATTTTTAATTTGCTAAATTTCCTAATTTTGCAAGTCATCACTGATTGTTTCTATTTTTTTCCTTATTGCTGAATAAATATTGTTTTCCTTCTTTTTGCAGCAACATGTAATAATCACATGGCTGAAGATTTTCCTAAAGCTAAAACAAAGTCCGTCAGGGTGCCTTTCTCCAGGTGCTCAACTTTGATGAAGCCTACTGCTAGTCAGCTAGCAAAGCAAAATCAACCACGGTAAGCTTAAGATTCCACCAGAGTCCCAATCCACATGAAGGCTTTTGACCGATTTAATTATGTATCGTCCACAGTGGTAAACTCTAAGCATAAGAACACTAGACGTTTTAGCTTAAATTAAGCTGACTGATTTTATTAATGTAAATTAAGCTGATTGATTATGTTAATTTGTTCACTTCTCCTGTTATTTTTTTATTTGTTAAATTATTTCCCCCCACAGTGGACTCTTAAATTTGATAGAGTACTTGTTTTGTTATGAAATGGGAAATCGAGAATTACTTGTAATCACAAGTACTTTTTTTTTTTTTTTCCACAAATGGCTTCATGCTTATTGATAAAATCAGATACCCTCGAAGTTTCAAGGTTATTAAATTTTCTCTCTGATATGCCGACAATATTAATATCTATGAATCACAGGAAGTCATATGTAAATCAAATTACTTATATAATTAGGATCATTACTATACCTAAAAGCCAAAATCAAAATAACTGATTTTAATAGTCCTAAAGGGCTGCTTGTCTAGGGGCATAGAGGGAACATAATATTTACCAGGGGACAGGAAAAAACGATGTCCGGAAGAGTGAAGAATAGCAGAATATGAATTATTTTTCTTTTTTTTTTGGAAGTTGTACAAAAAAGTTTCATCCAATTAAAGGGCACAAAAATGTTTTGTTTTCTCCTTGCACATATCAGAACAGACATTTGAATAATTGATCCAGTAATAGAACGATTAACTATATGTGAAGCAAAACTATGATATAGAAATTTTTTTAAGTAATAAATACCTCGCACAGGATGATGGATTAATGTTAAAAAGATGAATTTCTTGAGCACTCTAATTTATTTGCAAAGTATTTTATTCACATAATATTCTTTATATACGTTTTAAATTATTGATGAAATCAAAACAGATCATATTTCTTTAATAGCTTATAAGGCCATAATTGTTAACTGTTATGGATGAGTTAATAGGATTTTAATTATTTCGAAATTTTTTAAGTAATAAACACCTTGCATAGGATGGCAGATTAATGTTAAAAAGATGAATTTCTTGAACGTTCTAATTTATTTGCAAAGTATTTTATTCACATGATATTCTTAATATACATTTTAAATTATTGGTGAAATCAAAACAGGTTATATTTCTGTAATGGCTTATGAGGCCATAAATGCTAATTGTTATAGTAGAAATAACAACATTTAATTATTTAGAAAATAATTTTTAACTTACAGTCAAAATAGCATCTACGACCATTGAAAAATCATGAGTAGGTCATTAGTGTAAAACAAAATATTAAAAAGGATATTTTAGGTTGTTAAAACATGAGTTGTATTTCACAGTTCCCCTGTCAAATTGTTTTGCTTCACAAATTGTACTTCTTCTCTGGTTCTTAAAATGGTTGTCAACATAAGATTCTCATCCCTTGTCAAATTGTTTTTGCTTCAGAAATTGTAATTCTTCTCTGATTTTTAAAATGGTTTTCAATTAAGATTCTCTTTGAATCCCCTACTGTTATTTTGTTATTTTATGTATATCTCTTTCCTTTGATCAACCTCTTCATTCCATTTGTTTTTGTTCCGAACACTGGTAACTTTACTCCCTATTTTGCTTCTTTGTTAGGTTTCATAAGTCACTTGTCCAAAAAACTGAAAGTAGCTTTGAGAATCCATCAGGCATTGAAAGTCATGCTGCCAAAAGGCAAAAGCTAGAAGGCGGGCACTTGCACAAGGTGCAGTTCTGACTTCAGTCTTTGATGCTTGTCCATTCTTCATAACCCTGACCATGTACTGCATCTTTATGATGTTTTGAATGTCGAGGTTCCATGAATTACATGCATTTGATCTTGGGTGTACTGACCGTGTACCAGTTCCATTCTTCATGCAAAAGATATAGAGAGGCACGATTACATGTGTTTTGAATGTTTGCTTTGCTTATAGCCTTATATGTACATAATAATAGTAACGTGGTTTGATCTTTGGTGGACTGAGTGCATTATGCATGTCATAATTCAATTGCATTTTTTTGCTGACTTCTCAAAGCTTGTTGGCATTGTGTACTTTAGGATGGATGCAAATTGACCTTTTTTAAATCTCTAATCAATTGGTCAAAGTATGAACTTCACATGGAAGCGTGAAAAGAGATGATCTTTTGACAAAGTTATCATTCTGCTTACTGAAATTTCCTTTTAAGATAGGATCTCGAAAATTTAAAACTTTTTTATGATGTCTTATAGTGTCTGTTGCATTTAGATTTTCAATCTTATTGATGTCGATTCCTTGTGTTGCATTTGCCTGAAAATGTGTCTATTTTGGATTCAAAACCAGATACCTGACCTAAAGCAGCAAATCAGTTTGAGGCACAAGGTCCCCCGAAAGGTAATCTACTTATCAGGTTTCATGTGTCTTCATCTGGTTCTCATTTCAAGAATGGCTATTCTAGTTTGAAAATTGTCATCTTGGTCTTGACATGGTTCCTGAAATGTTCCCTTCTGTTATTTATTTATTTCTTCTTCTTCTTCTGTATTCATGGATACTTCTGCAGGGTTGCAACTCCGAGAAATCTAGACTGCAAGTAACTATCCCAAGGGAGCCTCAACTCAGAACAGCTGTAAGGGCACAAAGACTGAGGTAGGCTGCCATTTCATCACAATAATGTCAACCATGCCATAAGCTTTACATGATGCATAAGTTTTCTAACAAAGTTGTCAGTGGACATTTTACATTGAAAATTCAGGGCCAAGAACCATGTGGAAGTGCAGGAACAAACATTATTGCCTACAACCAAATTTATAGCACGTCAGATAAATAGAAAAGTCAGTGTCCAGTATTTAGTAAAGTGTAACATATTTTTGTAGAACCAATCATTTGTTTCTTCTGATACGTTCTACCTCTTTCCTCTGCAGATTCTTGAGGCTCCTCTGATGCCATTGCCAAAAAAGAGCATACCACGATTGCCTGAATTCCAAGTTAGTTCAAGAAATTCTTTTGCTTTCTGATTTTATATGATTTTCATGGTTGTGTCATCAATTGCAATTGCATCCATGAAGAGTGTTTTAGGTTTAACTCTCTCTCCGGCCTTAGGAATTTCACTTGAAGACATCTGAGAGAGCTATGCAGCATTCATCTGCAACTTCGTCATCTCACCATCACTCTAACACTTCAGAAAAGGTGACTGATAATCTTCAATTCACTTGGAAACTCTGCAAGAACAAGATGTACTATAGATCTTCCTAGTAATTACTTGATAATGTTCAGTGCATTAGCCTGATCCAAACTTGCTCTTTTTACTTTTACTTTTTTTTTTTTTTTTAAACTGTTTCTAAATTTTACTGTGACTCATGCCTTGATCCCTATATTCTTTTCATTGCAGGCCTTAGTCAACTGTAGCTCCAAATGCTCACAAGATCATGAAAATATGTCTTCTCAACATCAAAGGTAAGTCCACCCTAGGAGTAGGCATTCCATCAGCCTCCGATATTGAGATGCATGCACGAGTCTCACTTCTGGCTAAAACAAAGATATCTATCAAGATCTGAAAATTTTCTGTTAGGTCCACTGTTTGTTATTATGCAAGCTTCATATTCAACAAATGTTTGGCTTTTGCATATTGTGATCAATGTGATAGGAAAGTCAAGTTGCTTTGAATGTGTATGTGTCATTGGAACTGATTCCATCCTTCCAGGGGATCGGGCAATGCCTATGCTGTATTCAATTCATGTTATTTTTGGCCTTTTGATGCCTTTCGGAGTTTTGTTTTGTGCATAAACAAGTCTTCCTCTCAGGCTCCAGGCAAACCACTTTTTATGTCATTTAATTTTTCAGTCTCATGTGTCTGGTTACAACAAGAGGACCATCCTTATGCTACCTTTTTGTAGGGGTGCAACTTGGGCCGGGTTGAGCCCGAACCCGATTTTGGGCAGTGTTGAAACTTGATTTTTCATAACCAGAGTCTGAAAAACCCGAACCCGAGGAACCCGATTTGTAAATATAATAGGGTTAGGGTTAAAGTGAACCCGAAGAACCCGAGCCCGATTTTCCATTTTATATTTATTATAAAATATATTATATACATATTATTTAAAAACAATATTTCTTTTTATCCTTCATATTTTATGTTATTATATCTATATTTGAATACGTATTTGGCATATTGTAATTTTATTGTAAATAAAGTATATTATTTCATTTATATTTATCTTTTATTTCTATCTTTCATTTTTACACTTATTAATTTTTTTTCTTTATCTTAGTTTTGATGTTAAATTTTTTCTAGAAATATTCTTTACATTACTATTTTTAAAAAAATATATAGTTTGATTATATATTATTATGTTTACCTACATAATTTGTTATTATTATTTATTCATATGAAATTCTTAACTTATCACTTTTAAATAAAATGTAAATTCATCAACATAAATTTCAACCCGAAACTTAGCCCGAACCCGATTTTCAAAAATAAGGTTAGGGTTTAGGTTTTACAAATAGGGTTAGGGTTGATATTTTATAAATAAGGTTAAGGTTAGGGTCAAGATGAACCCGAGTTTCATGAGCCCGAGTTGCACCCCTACCTTTTTTATATGATGTTTATTTACCATTTACCTAAAACAATCAATACGGATCTATCTTTTTATCAAGGAAAAAAAACCACCTTAGGAGAATGATTAAAAACAAACATTTGTACCATAAAGGGTTTGTTCAAATGGTTTTTTTCATTTCTTGTATGATTTGTTAATATCTAAACCATTTATAATATTTTTCTAGGGTGTGTTGGCACTCCCATAAACTTGTCGATTTAAAATTTTTCACTTTCCACAACTATCTTATTTTTTAATTATTTCTCTACACTTTCCTATACAACTACCCTATTTTTTAATCATTTATTCACACCTACCTATATAATTACCCTATTTATTTTAATTTGCTTCTCTTTACTCCTCATCATTACCCTACCACATCACATCACTTTTGTCATTTGAAAAAAGAAAAATTTACAACAAAAACTTGTCGATCAAAAGTTTTAGAAGTCTTATCAAATACCAACATACCCCTAATATACTTAGTTATGATGCCAAAAATCAAATATTTTGAAAGCTTTTAAATACTTTATATTTATTTTCAAATTTTAACAGTTTCATATTCATCCTCAAATGATGTTAACACACAAGTTTCCTATCAAAGTAAATTTTCTGGCATCATAAAATGCATGCAAATTAATTTATATCTAAATGGTTTAGATGTTCCAAAAAAGTTTTAAAATATAAAAAGTAACCATTTGTACAAACCTTGGTGTACGAATATTTGTTTTCGATCATTCCTCAAAAGCTTACATTTTGTCCATATCCATTTTATGGTTAACAGCACCTTTCTTCTTTGTAACTTCTATCTGTCCATTTCATCTTCTCAAGTTTCTTTTCTTATGTCTCTAGCCAAAACCTCAATGGTACTATGAGACAATATCAAATATCATAGTTTTTTTGCTATGTGAATCCCTCACATGCAATCGCGAAGAATAGTTTTTTGCTATGTGCATCCCTCTTGGTGTTTTTTTTTTTTTTTTTTTTGGGGCTGTAAACTGTACCAATTATTTAACCATCTGTTTAGGGCAAGAACCATAGAATATCATAAGCAGGAAGAAAGTAAAGTCATCCCCCATTTTAAAGCTCATCCTGTTGACAAGAAGGTAGGTATTGTTTAGCATTCCTATAAAAGTATTTTCCACATTTGGTTGGTTCTTAATAAAAGATTCTTATCCTATGATTATGTACAGATATTAGCAAGTAAAGGTGAAATTGGTGTCTTTCGAACTACGAAACGGGGAACCACAATGCCTATGGTATGTCATTTTGTTTACATCTTATTTCCTTAGGGTATGTTTTGGTTGGGCACAACAAATGTCAACTAAAAGTTTTCAATCAAAAACTTTTCACTATCTATAACTATCTTATTTTTTAATTGTTTTTTTATACAAATCACCCTACTTTTCAATCATTTTCACACAACTAACTTATCTATTTTAACTTTATTCTCTTTACACTTCAGCATTATCCCTATCATATCACATAATTTTCTATCAATTTGACAACTTTTATACCAGAAACTTTTCATCAAAAAGTTTTGCCCTCAACCAAACGCACTTTTAGTTTGTTATACTTTGACTTCGGTACCCTTGTTATTTCAGCTTAACTGACCGTAATTGCACTTCCCTGCAGGAATTCAATTTTGTATCAGGAAAGCAATTTCAAGATCCACCCATAGAACTATTTAAGATGGTTTGTTGCACATAGGAATTCCTGAGTACTACAGCAGAATTGGCCTAAAATTATTCTTCTCATACTGATCTAATGCAGCTGATTGCACGACATCTGGGTGCAACCACCGCTTTTTCAAATTTAGCACTTTTTTAACATCTAAACCAGTTACAATTATGTACACTGATCCTCTGCAGCAATTTTTTTTTATAAATATGAGGGGCCCCGCCTATCTCTTCTCCATGTGAAATTTGATAACTTTTTAAATTAGTTGGTATTTTATTTTGTTTTTGAAAATGAATGAAAAGTGAGTGGTGCATGTTCGCTCTCTTTGTTCATTTCAAAATCAAAATAAAATACTAATGGATTCAAAAAATTGCTAAATTTCATAAGGAAAAAGATATAAATGAAGCCTACATATTTATAAAAAAAGTTTAAAAATATAATTTTCGCATCCTTAAATCATTCACCCACGTCTATGTCCATGACTTCAAAAATCACATGAATTCAAAACTTATGTTGTTAATTTAATATCGTTTGAGGGTAATGTGTAACGATATGAATGGTTTCGATGTCCGAAAAAAAAAATTAAAATAGCAAAGGCAAATGGTTTCACCAACATGTCAATGCGACCAGTTGCATTAGATTGGTATCCTTCTATCGTGTCCTAGACTTTGCACTTACCCTTGTTCACTTTTCCCTGTCTGGATTGTGGATGTAAGCTCACGCTGACAGGGGGACTTAAGGATAACATTGTTTCTCAGAAGAAAATGTCCCAGGCCATGCCAAGAAATGTATTATTCATATTTTCCCTAATTTCATTGGATTCCTTATGTCCATTATTATATTTTTTAAAACTTCTTTCCATGTTTATGAGTTCTTGCATACTAATTCTGTTTAGGGATTGAAAGAAAACATGGAAGCTCCTTTACAACAACAAGAACCCAAGGTATGCTACAAGAACTGGGGCATATCACCATATCGCACCTTATCAATTGCCCTTCATTGATTTTTTGGCTCTTCAAAATTTAGTTGTTGTTTGGCAAGTTTTAATTATATTGCTAGATTACACAGATGGGTAAGAAAACATTGGAACAACTTGGGGGAAAGCAGGTGCAATGTGGGAATCATTGGGGAATGGCTGCTATCAGATGTCAAGGAAACATGTTCAGGTAAGTGCTATAGATGGGGTGCATGCAATTCTAAATTCAGTCACGCGCTTTGGTAGTTGATGTGTCTGCATATATCATGGAGGAATGATATGGCTTCAAACTTTGTATCAAAGGTTGAACTATGGTTGTGTTTTCGTGATCATCCATTTTCTATTTCCATTTTGTGTAGTTAGTTGCTTGTTAACTGAGGGGATCGTTGTAGCTGATTTCAATATTTTAAAGCCCTTTGTTTAATTATTCTCTGTCAAAATTCATGTCAATTTTCTCGATTCATAAGGACATGCATGTTGTTCACCAATGGATTGAGTCTTGAAGCACAAGAATGTAATTGTTAAATGGCACCATGTTAAAACTTTTATAAATATTCATTGTTGAAATCAGCTTTCCAACTCATTTTCCCTTCCCTGAGTGTGTTCCATTGCATTTGCAAATACGACACCCTTGCCGCCTATTTTGCCGACATCGGCTTGTATTTCAAATACACCTTATATAAGCACGTGCTGAGATTCCCATTTTATAGTGTCTATCTGATTATATCATTCAACCAGTGTCCATTTTTTGTACTCGAGCAAAATCTAATTATACACAGTGAATTGATTGCTTGTGGGGATGGTCTTCTAGCTTCATTTTTCCCTTTTTAATTCTTTTTTCTGTCAGTTATTGAGGGTAGTAGTTCTTGTGAGATGATTTTTGTGCAAAAAGGATGGTTTTTGCGACTGTTGGTAACTTCGTACTGACTTTATGGTCAAATTAAACTGATTGTGGACAGAGGAGGGCATCTGTTGACAGGAGTGAAGAGATTAAGAAGAACATAATCAAATGCATTTCTCCCGTGGCATGAAATCAACTGGCTCCAATAATAAAGTTCTTCCGATTGGTGAAATCGAGAAGCATCAAACAATAGTCAAGGCTGCAGAATCACCTAAGCTGATCCCAGGAATTCGAATTTGACCTTCTTCTGTTGCCTGGATCTGGGACCCAACAATGACGTTGCAATTTTGAAAATGCAACACTTGGAGAATCGGAACGAATTTATGTGATCAGCTAATGCGGAATAGAATAAATAAAATTTTGATAGGCTTTATACAGCTACCACAGCCTTGCAAGTCTTTTATATATATATATATATATATATATATGCTTAAAAGGTGTAGAGTCCCAATCCTACGGAGTTCCATGAAATTGAATTCATGGAACCTCTCGATTTGGACGTCCACCTTGATTATGAATCCAAATCCAATGGATTACATTCGTTTTGTTTACCATGGTACCAAAATTATTTAAATATGAGTTTCGGATGGGCTATACCATGTGTAAAATATGGAAAACATAAATCCATGTATAGATGCATCAGAATGTTACAATAATTTATAAAATAATTCATCTACAAATGAAGAATGTTTTAAATGTGGTTGAATTTAATAGCTCCGAAATTGTTATATAAATTAAGTATTTTAAAGTTGATTTTTGATGTTTTAGATCGGTTTCATGCACATGTTTGGATTTGGAATGAAACTTGGTATCCTAATTTTAAAAAATAATTCTAAATGCAATGAATAATAGCTCCAGATCCAAGAATTCAATCTCAACCAGAGAGGTAATACAGCAGTAACAGAACTAGTGATTTGAGATTATGAAAGCATATTATTCATATTTTGTTTTGTCAATATGGTAACTGTTTGGAGGACCAGGCAAAAATTTTGTGGAGAAGGAAATTTAAATGCTTATAAATTGGATAAAAACCCTTAAACAGAGCTCTTGATTAAAAACCCTAATTCTTGGGGAAAAAATTGCTGGGTGCAAAGATTCTACTGTTCTGATACTGCGACAAGCCCAGAGATCCATAAGTGTTTCCCTAGTGTCTGCTGAGGGTATTAATGATTATGGTTATTCCATTACTTTGCCCATCTAACCATTTTATTAATGGGTTTGAGTTGAGATTTTTGCATAAATAATATATGATTTGCCAATCCTGTCCACTATTTAAATAAATAAATATATTAAGATTAAGATTTTACAACTCATCTATCGTTTAGCAACTCATTAAACTTATCAACCTGTTAAAAGGGAAACATAAATATTACCTTAATCCTTAAATTGAATTTTCATTTCTATTTCCTCCCTCTATTTCCCTTTGTCTTCCTTATTGTAACATTGTCATTACTTACCTTCACGGCATCTTTGCCACTTCTTCCCTCTATGCCTCCCTCTTTCCCTCTCTTTATCTCTTTGTTTCTCTCTCTCTCTCTCTAGACATTCCTCTTTATCACTTTGTTTCTCTCTCTCTCTCTAGACATTCCTCTCTCTCTCTATATATATATATCTAACCGTTGATCTCTATCTATTTTCCTCTATCTTATACCTCACTATTTTGGGTTTTAAACAAGTTAGGATGAGGTTTTTTAAATGAATTCATAAACGAATTAAGATTAAGATTTTTAATAGATTAAAATTAGAATTAAGCTCTAACTCGTCCAACTCGTTAAACTCGTTCCTTTAGCATGTGTCTGCACAAGAAAAATTGTCAGGAACAATAGATGAATGAGGATCCTAGGAGTTTTCCAAACTCAACTGACGGAAAATGATCCAATGATTTCAGTCCTCTTCCAGGGTTGGTCCATACATATTCAGCTGAAAGATCTTGCAATGTAGTCGATTGTGGACTGATGGTTTTGGCTACGAGCTGTGTCTGCAATTTTGCTCAACAAATGAGTGAATTGGGGCATGTTCACAAAATGGAATGGGTGTGTTGTGAGAAAAGTTACATAAAAATAGGTCATAATATATTTTTTGGGATGAGAAAAGTACTTTTAGGGCATGAAAAATGCTATATTAGAGAGGAATTACTCTCCATGAAAAAACTCCCATTCAACTTAGATTATTTAGTTCTATATTTCTGCTTTGAATGCGAGTTTTTGCTTTAGATAACTGATATCGTAAATAAAGGCCTAGCTAGTTGGTGAACTGACAGGAAAAGGTACAAACGCTGTTTCATCTAAATATCTTACCCAATGAGATACCACTCCAAAACGATGACGAATCTAATACAAGCATTCATCATCACCCACCACAGTAGTATCCATGTCATCAGCTTTCAATGAATTAGCTAATCTCTCTCTCTCCAGGTAACGCAGTATGTATTCACTATAATTAGTTCGCAATATGGCAGGCACTGCAGGCATGCATTGAGGCTAAGATATGGGCCTTATGGAGCTGCTGCAGCAGTCTCAATTCCAATATTCCTCTGCTTGGTGTCTTCTGACGGTGGCTTCCTGGCCGCTGAAGAAACAAGGGAAAGTGGAGATTGCTTGGTCCATCTCCTAATGTCCAAGCCCTTCTTTCTGGAGGAGGTTGGCTTCCCAGTGGGATGAATTCTGCGGCCGCCAGCTGCCGTACTTGGCTTCTTTGCAATGGCGATAGCAAGGTCGTTGGGGAACAAGGACTGCCAGACGAATGCATGGAGGAAGGTGGAGATGAGGAGGGAGGTGACCATTGTGGATGACATGAGGGAGAGGACGACTGCAAGGCTCTTGCTTATAACACAAGGGACTTGCTCCGCGTATTTGATGGTAGCTATTGCCACCGTTGTCATGGGGAAGGTGTATGACCACCATGCCACTGAGAACCTGCAACATGCACGCAAATGCAATTGCAAGTCAGTCATACATCCCAGTTCCAAGCACCTAGTTAAATAAGGGAAAATTATTCTTATGCTTATAACATTTATTCATAATTTAATATACATACCTATAACATTTCTCTATAAATTAATATTGCACCTTCCTTGTAAACACAATTATTATCCATCTGTTGGAAATACAATTTTGTTTTTTTTTAAATTTTATTGATTGAAATAATTCAGCCCTAATATGGTTCAAATGATGATATTAAATGATTTAAGAGTCATATCAAGGACTGAATTATTTCGATCAAGAAAATTTTAGACGGGAGAAAATGTCTTTCGGATGGGTAGATAACTGCAGTGTTTATGGCATGCATTCGCATGAGTGTGACGGGACACGAGAGTAATTTTTGAAAAGATATGGATGTATTAGAAATTAAGGTCAAATGGTGTGGGTATAATAGCAAATTTCAGGAAATTACAGTTGCAGCTAGCATGCAAACTAGGAAAGGACGCACCTACCTAAAACCCCAGAAGAAGTTGATCCTCACGACAAGCGAGAAGAAGAGGAACAAGGCGATGAAGTAGCAAGTCCTGGACATTGCGTCGAACTCGCCGTAGATGGCCTCCCAAGCGATGCTGGCTGCCGATGGAGCGGCAATGAACATGCAGAAAACCGGATGCAGCTCCTTGGGCAACGTCTCCGTGGACGGCAGCCGCTGATAGAGCGTGACGAAGACGACGAGGTAGTGGGCGAGGCCGACGGCCCAGAAGAATTTGGCGGGCTCCTTCCAGTCGACCTTGCAGGCGAGGATGGCCCCAACGAAGTTGCCGACGACGGAGAGGTGAGAGGAGGGGTTGGCGACGAGGGAGAGGCGGCGTTTTCCGCCGGAGAGCCACTGGCCGTAGATTTTGAGCTCGAGGAAGAAGACGGGGGCCATGAAGAGGCACCAGAGGGCGGGGTGGAGGGTGGGGCGGGGGGAGAGGGATGGCGGGACGGCGATGGAGAGGAACATGCAGACGATCCAGGGGGCGAAGAAGAAGTTGACGCGGACGGGGTGGTGGTACTCGCGGCGGACGGCTTCGAGGAAGAAGGCGCACTTGAGGAGGTAGGTGGCGGAGACGGCGAGGAGGGCGAGGAGGGCGAGGTTCCAGAGGAAGAAGCTGATGAGAGGAGGGATGTGGAGGAATTGGGTGACGGGGCTGACGGCGAGGTTGCGCCACAGGATGCTCTGGCTCCCCAGCCCCAGGCAGATTCCGTAGCAGCCGATCGGGAAACGGAGGAGGAATGGCCACAGCTCGTCCTTCGGCAGCAGTATGTCCTCCCAATCCTTTTTTCATCACCAATAATTAGACAGATTCTTTACAAATTAAGTACAACAGTACGTACACCATTATTATTATTATTATTATTATTATATATGACTATGTCAATATATATATAAAGCTGTTCAGCGGTACAGGCCTCAAAATGGAGCCCATATGATCATGAAATCATGATCTACTCCACCCATTGTATTTAGAATAATGTATTCTACTATCATACTAATTTTCATCCCAATCAGATACTTTAAAGTTGTTGTTTATATCAAACTATTTTATTACGTTGAATTTGTACTATTTTTAAATAGGACCCATGTACATATCTGATTGGGATGAAAATTGTTATGGTAATAAAATACATTATTCTAAATATAATGGGTAGAGTAGATTATGTTTTGATGATCATGTGGAGCCCATTTTAGCGATGATACACCTGAAACATCTATTTTATTTCAAAAGTTTTATATTATTTGGGTAAAATAAAAACTTTGCGAATAAAAACTTTTTAATATAAAACTTTTTTTACTCATCGTAACTATTTTATTTTTAAATTATTTATTCGCATTTTCTTATATAACTAACACACTTTTCAATCATTTTTATATAATTATCCATACAACTAACCTATCAATTTTAAAGTTATTATTTTTACTTCTCATTATTACCCTTATCATTTCACGTCATTTTACACAAATTTAGTAACTTTTACGTCAAAAATTTTTCATCAGAAAATTTATCACTCTTCAAACTACCAAAAAGTTTTATCATTTCCTAAACAAATCCTAAATTTTATTAATTTGGTTGCGAAGCTTGGTTGATTGAAAAATATCTGGATGAAACTTGGGTACCCAAACGTGACTAGAATACAGCAAATGTTAATAAATGCATCCACTTGGCTGCGCAGAATAGTAAGGGATACCTCCACCTTAGAATATCTTGAATAAAAATTTGTTAACAATTCACTGCTTTCCGTAAGTAGGAAGGCTCGATGTACCCTTAATTTTTTAATTTGAAAATATTATTTAGACCTTAATCATTTATCTTGTCTGATACATTTTGTTTTATCATTATACCAAAAATAAACCGTATTGGAAGCTTATCTCTTGTGAAATTTCATATAATTTTTTAAAAGTACACGTATAATTATTAAAAAAATTTGTAAAATAGATAGTATAAATATAGTATATAAAATTTTGTAATATATGTAATTTTTAGAATTATGAATAAATAAGCATGATAAATTTTGGATTTCAAAAATATGTTAAAATTTAAAAAAAACTATGGGTAAACATATAGCATATCAAATTATTACTCATATAAAGTTGGCTGTATATAACTACTTTCCATTAGTATTATGCACCATGACATTTAATATTACAAATTAAATATATTCTCATTAGAGACTATAAGCTCTACTTATCCTTTGAGGAGACAATAAGCTCTTACTTAAATTCATGAGAGACTTAATTACTCCCATATGGGACGAAATCCCACCTCATGTGATTCAAACCCGATTTACCACGCCTCATGGGGCAGCATCATGATCAACCGAGTCTGCTCTCTGTTGACAGCTATATATGGCTACTTAGTTATAGACAAATGTAAAAAAAAAAAATTATATATATATATGTTATAGCTAAATTCCATATTAATTACTTATAGTGATTTACATTTTGGAACAAATATTGATTGTATTTGACTTCCTATAGTCGAATGCAAATAATATTAAATTTTACTATAAAATGGTAGTTGCATATAAGAACTTTTATTTAATACTTATGTATCTTGTGATCTGATCTCATCATCGTGATATTCTATTGTAAATAAAATTTATAAGTATGATTCATTGAAAATGTTCTCACTCCCATAAACGTCTACCTCAATCTTATAGGGTTAAACCAAGCATTTGCATTTGGGGGAATGTGCAAACGTTTGTAATGATTCATCGCCAACTATTTACTTTCACATCAAATAGTTTAAAATACTGTTAGATTATATGACTTTAAAGATATTCTAAAAGTTTTATTTGCCGTGGCCCATCAGAATTTTCAGTTAGTTAGGATTAGCTTTACTTTCACAGCTAAAGGCTTAAACATATAATTAAAACGCGTAATATGGTTGACTTAAACAACAAAAATAGTTATTTTTACTTCCACAGAAAATATTTTCAGCATTTGCTGAATTTTATTCAACAAGATAGTATTTTCTGCATATAGTGCTAATAGCTAATCCATGATTTGATGTTGGTTGCATATGCATTCGTTGTATATAGCAAGTTACATTTTATTAACTCTTATAAATGATTAGTAAGAATTATATATATATATATATATATATATATATATATATATATATAGGATGTTGTTCTGGTGCAGCATTACTGCACCAGAACAGCGGTGCAGTGGGCCCAAAATGGGGCCTACATGATCATGAAATTATGATCTACTCCACCTATTGTATTTAGAATAATGTATTCTATTATCATACCAATTTTCATCCCAATCAGATACTTTAAGGTTGTTATTTACATCAAATTATTTTATTACGTTGGATTTGTACCATTTTCAGATGGGGCCCATATACATATCTGATTGGGATGAAAATTGGTATGGTAGTAGAATACATTATTCTAAATACAATGGGTGGAGTAGATCATGATTTCATGATCATATGGGCCCCATTTTGGGGCCACTGTACCCGAATTTTGTTGTTGGATTTTTTTTTTTAAAGCATAAGCTCGAAATCCCAAGGCAGGTAATATAGAAATTTTGGACATAATATTGTTAACCGTTTAAACCCGAATTTTCGTTTGATATACGTCTAGCAGAAAAAGATAATGCATGGCATGGTTGAACGGGGGAAAAAATTATGTTGGGATGATTCAAATAAGGTACCTGCACTTGATCGAGCTCGGGTCCTCTCAAAGCGGCGAAGTATCTTCTGGCGTTGGGAACGTTTTGATGAACGGAATCCTCCCCTGATCCCTCACCAACACCGCCGCCGCCACCATCCTCCGTCTGCTTCTTGGAATGGCCTTCGGCGTCCCTTCGTACCGGCAACAGCGAATGCTGCTTGTGGAGAGTCGACTTCGTCCGAAAGATGCTGAAATCTCCCTTCCTTCCTTCGGCCGCCGCCGCCGCCGCTTCCGCAGCATTCCTGTAGTTAGCAGCCCCGAAACCGCTGAAGCTCCTGCCGTTCCTCGCAAGCACCTTCTGGTTCTCCTTCCCGACCTTGGACTCCCTCTTCAGCGCAGAGAACCCCGTCTCCAGCGACACTTGCCGGCTGAAATTCCGGTGCGCCGCCCTCCTATGCTCCTTCAACTTGATGCCGGGATGCCGGCTGGACGCCTTCCGTGGGTCCTCTGGCGCCGGGGGCGGTTCTTCCTCGATTGTGATGTGATGGATGTCGATCAAGTGGGCGGAGTTGGCGTTGGAGTTGGGAGAGGGAGAGGGCGGTTTCGTTGCCATCTTCGCAAGAGCAGATGCCAACCCAACCAACGGAACGATTCCCTTGCTAATGATTCAAGGGACCTTCTCGACACTATAAGTCTATATATAATGTAAACACATGCACCCAGTTAACAGCCTCGTGTATTTTATATTTTATATTTTTTATCTTTTTTTTTTTTTTACTTTTTCCATTTTATACGAGCCTGTATATGTTTGGTTTATACATATATAGGTATTAAATTTTACCATTTTTATATTATATATTTTTGTAAAAATTTAAAAATAAAAAATTTGAGTCATCTTACTCTTCCCTAGCACATGAACAATGATAAAAAAAAAATTATCTTTAAAATTTTATAAAAATTATATACAAGAATAAAAAATAGTGACAATAAACATCGATCCTTAGAAGTGAAAAATATATGATATAAAATAGTGATTTAATATTTATGTGCATAAAGTCCTCCATGTGATCCCTAGCTTAAGTATACTTTTTTAAATCTAAACCATCTATTGTGTTCAGCACATTTTGCTTTATTATGTCATTAAAATCATTTTTTATCAGAAATTTATCTTTTCTAAAGATAGCATCTTTTAAAAGTGAATATATAACTCTTTAAATTTTTGAAAATGTATAGTATATATAGAATGATAAAGTTCAAAATATATGAATCTTTTTGGAATCGTAAATAAATATATATAGATAAAATAACAGATGATTTGGATTTTAAAAATATATTTTAAAATTTTAAAAATAAAGTTAAACACGCTTACATAAGTATTACATCATTACTCTAATATAAAATACGAGCTGGGGGTAAAAGATCATGATCATATATTTGTATATACGCCGGAGGGGAAAATGAATATATATTTGATGAGTATGAGCTTTTGTAGATGTAGAATTCCAATCTAAGCCATCTATCATGCATGTTTGTAGTAGGCCCATTAGAGCACTGATAATGAATTAGAAGAAGAATTTCTTATTTGTATACATATCTATACACACAATAGATCTCAATCAGTATCTTTTTTTTATTATTATTAGTACAATATACGTGTAACAACTAATATTTCATTCAAGGAATATGAAAGGAATTTTTTATAAATACCCGCTCATAGAAGGGAATTTTGTAAAACCTACACTACCATACCAGGGAGACTTGCAAATAGACAACTTGCATAAGGCAAGATTTGAACACTTGACCTGTGACTTCTACGTCATAAATGTTACCACCGGGGCCACGGGGATCACAATCAATATCTATTATGCGGAGATGACAACCAGCCTCATTTAATATCATCCGGTAGATTTTGCATTTTTGCTGGAAAATCTAAATTTAGCGGGCAGGACTTAATCATATGGTTACATATATGGAAGAATCCAGAAGTACAAATTGATTGAGGCAAGTTGAACCTGTACGTCTATGAGGTGCCCAATAGTCGTGCATTTAATTAGGGCTATTTAAATTAATTAGGGCTGTTGGAGGTGCTATCAACCCTCCGTGGGGTGAACCAAAAGTTGTTTGGTTTGGATAGAAAGTGACTCATGAGTGCAAGTTGATATTCTTCAATTTGAAGGTCCAGTGGCCTCAAACTAAGTTTCCTGATTAGTGAGTCTTTTCTTTTCTTTTTTCTTTTTTTTTTTTGACTCTTTATCTTTGGAATCTGATCCTAATGCTTGGTGCACTTTGGTACATTTAATTTTTTATTTTTTGAAAATTTTTTCCACAACTGTTAATCTAACTGTATTTAATATGCGTATCAATTTTTACCATTTTTGGAGATTTTTAAATTGTTTTTAGATTTTTTAAAATCAATGGAATTTTTAGTAAATTAAAATTACGAAAGTACCATTGATTTAAAATTTTTAAAAATTTTAAAATCTTCAAAAATGATAAAACTTGATATACGTGTTAAATACATTTATATTAATAGTTGTGAAAAATTTTCAAAAAAATTTTAAAATAGATATTTGCACTCGAGTGCACCGAGCCTAAGTGCACTCAGGTCCGTGCAACTGAGTGCATAAAATCGAATTCTTTTATTTTTTTTATCTATGTGCTAAGAAGTGGCAATTAGATGGCTCATTCCCTTGCCAAATTTGCCAGAGATGTGAGGAACCGCAAATGACCTGGTGGAAAAATACAACTGATTTTATTGTAGGTCTCCAGTCACCAGACTTGTAAATTTTTTTCAGTTTATGAGACTCCAACTGCCGGTTTTGTGTGGCCTAGGAGTCTTTGTTTTAATGAAAAATATTTCTTTCCTAAAAAAAAATTGCCTTCTGGATTCATTTTTTTATGGTTTCGTAATTTTTATCAATGATCATTTAATTAGTTAATAAAAAAAATTATACATTTATCATTACGGGAGGATAATATGAAGCTTTTAACACAAGTCAAAATTGGTCGTCGGTCAGGTGAAATCTAAAAATACTTCTGTACGTATGCCTTGAAAGGCGTAATTTGCTATCTGCTGCAAAGAGAAAAATTGTAAAATCCTTAAAAAAAAATGGTGGGGGCGGGGGAATGGGAGAATTAATGCAAGTAGCTATTGGAACAATGAATTTTTTATGTCCTGTTTCTACACGGTCGATTTACCCATTGTAAATCACATTTTTTATTTGTCATTTTTTTTTCACATATACAGGCCCTGTCAAGATCTTTTTATCCTGCGAAAGTTAGCAATTTTTTGAATTTACTTGGAAAGTAATTGACACCAGAGCATGTATCAACTCCCTTTTGTATTTTCAAAAATTAAAATAAAATACCATATAAACTCAAAATACTGCCAAATTTTACAGACAGAAGATCTAGGTAGGGCCTGCTTATGTATAAAAAAAAATAAAAATTAAAACTATATTTTATGATCACTCATAATTATTCATCCGATTTATATGCGACCCTGCAGAATCACTGGCATTATTTGTATTTGTGACATAGGTTCATATATGTAAAGATCACGGGTGGTAGATTATGGTAGGTAGGGAGCAATTGGGGACTTGTTACTGTCTCAGTTGTGGTGGGCGCATGCGGTTCGATGACGGGTGGGGAGTAAGGCTTTGGCTGTCAAGGGTTCATGTGCATGAATGGCGATTGTGTGGTGTGAGACCCAGAAAAAGAAAAAGATGGGAAGCTGAGGTTGAATTTTTCCAAAAGAGAGAAGGGCAAAAAGAGGTTTTTCTTTCTTTTTTTCAGGCAGAGATGTCACGTTATATCATGCAGACCCGAGTTTAATGGCATTGAGCGAACATTCACGTGTGATGAGTTCGTTTTGAGGTGGGAATTGCGGAGAAAGAAAAGGTTGACAGAAAAAAGAAATCAACGTACCCAAACTCTTGCATGTGGGTAAGAAAAAGACTTGCAAGAGAACAATATTTTACTTTTATATGGCCACATGACTTAAGTACTGTTGGAGCAAAATATAAAAAGAGAGAAAATTAAGAAAAGTGGAGAAAGTAAAAATAGAAAGTTTCACTTTATGTGTGTTACAACGTCACTTTCTTTAAGACAATTTTGCTACCCTATTTGCTTATGAGGGTAATTTTGCAGTTACCCCCAGGATACAAAAAGTGAACCTACACTAGAATAGGAAGCAATACATTTTCTAAGCACACAAACACTTGAAACAGGATTTTTGGTTGAATGGAAAGAATTTCAAAATATTATACAATTTTGCAAATCAACAACTTGGACATATTATGTCTGAATTATGGCAAGATGATGTTTTAATTAAGACTAGAGGAGGGGAGGAGAGGAGTGTTAGATTGATTGAATGAATCTGCCGAATGAACTCCTATTTATAGTTTTTGAAATGACACATTTCATCTATGGCATCTCTAAAGTCCGTTGTGCCCCTTTGAAATCATGACCAATTGCAATGGTCATGTCTGTTTGAATTGTTTAATTCAAACTGTTGCATCCATTGATGAACAGTTGCATTGTAAGAAAAATTGTTAAAAAATTGTACATAGCAAGAATCAAATCCAAGACTTATAATATAGCTATCAACATCTCCTGTCATCTTAGTTATATTAGTTTTGTTGTTTATCTAGGGAAATATATAATATTTATTATAAGTTTTGAAAATCCCAACAGTTATCTCTACCAAGGTATTTGCTTTTACCCAATTTCGAATCTCGAACCTCTCCATCGTAACACTTTTATACACTTATGTCATCAACTTCATCATTCAAGTGTGACTTGTAAGGTTAAAAGGACAACTTCATCATTCAAGTGTGGCTTGTAAGACTAAAAGGACATTTTAATGAAGAGAAATATAGAAATACTAGAATTTGAGAGAATTTCAAAATTGATATCCAAGTGATGTGAAATTGCGTTTTAGTGCATTTGTTTTAGAATTTTATGAAATTAATCCTTTAAGTTCGCGTGGTTTGCAAAATAAACCATGACATTTAATTGCTGCCCGTTAGCAATATCTTGTTTTGCAAAAAAAAAAAAAAAAAGAATTATGTGGTTTATTTTATAGATATGAAAAATACGAGATTTTATATGCAATTTGCAAATTTATGGGGCCTCCAATAATGTTAATAATTCACCATAAAATGATAATAATTCATAAATTAAAATTTTCATAAAATTAAAATTATTCAACAATACATCTATATTCAAGAAAACTTTTCCTTCCAATGTCATGCATATAAAGATTTTTCATGATAAGCTGCCCTTTCTCTAATAAAAAATTTTATCTTGAACTTACCAATATAAATATGAGCACCGATCTTTTCAGACCGGTCGGAAATCACCGGATTTCCGACCGGTCAAAAAATATTTATTTTTTATTTTTTTTTTGAAAATAATTTTATAAACTTGTTAATCTAGTTATATTTAATTTATAAACCAAGTTTTATCATTTTTAGATATGTCTATATATTTATTTTGGATTTTTAAATACAGGGGTATTTAAGTCATTTTAAATATTCTTAAAATGACTTAAATACCCCTGTATTTAAAAATCCAAAATAAATATATAGACATATCCAAAAATGATAAAACTTGGTTTATAAATTAAATATAACTAGATTAACAAGTTTATAAAATTATTTTTCAAAAAAAAATTAAAAAAATATATTTTTTGACCGGTCGGAAATCACCGGATTTCCGACCGGTCTGAAAAGATCATTCGTCTATAAATATATAAGACCTAATTCATAACTAGCAAGTTCATAGGGCCTATAATAATAATTCATAGGGCCTATAATAATAATTCACTATAAAATAACAATATTTTCATAAAACTAAAATTGTTTAACAACACGTCAAAATTCAAGAAAAATTTCCGCTCTGATGTATGCATATATGGATTTATTTATTTTTTACAACGAACTGCCTTTTCTTTTTACAAACTTTTCATACTTAAATTTTGTAAAACCTCCTAGAACTTTTATCATTTTGATCTTGTCTGTCATACGATAAGGAGAAGAACAAATCTGACCTGACATCGAACAAACAGCTTGTCTTTCGAAATGAGGATGCGAGATTAGCTGTCACGTGAACATATAACGATTTTTTTGGCTTGCAATTTATTATAACAGCAAAACTTCTTATCTGCGGCCACTTTTTGTAGCAAAATTTAATTTGGCTACATTTGATAGCAAATTTAGCTAATCCAATACTAAAGCTAAAGTTCAAATTTAAACAGTTACATTAAAAAAATTTAATAGCATTATTTGTCCAAATGTCTCCATATTTATGGTAAAAATGTGCCTCATTAATAGCAAAAAAATTGGCTGCATTCAACGACATTTCTTGTAGTCTAATGCACACATAAATATGTGTCCTACTTGAGAGGAATTTTTGCGGTATGCCTATCGTAATCATGGAATCAAAATTCAATCCTTCACAATGTTTAAAATCTTTTTTTTAATCATACTATCATAAATCATTTCAATCTTAAATTTTTTGTGAGTAGGGCATGCGTGAAAATATATAATTATGTGTGTAAATTATCAAACACTTGAATCCACTTACTCGTGCATTAAAAATGATATAATAATTTTATAAAATTATTCATCCAAAAAGTAATAATGTTTTTTAGATGATTCGATATTGAATTAACAGCTCATAAATTGATATAAGTTAAATAATCAAATCATTTTATTATATCGAATTTACCCATTTATCCGATGAGGATCTTTCACATCTTCGATTTGAATAAAAATTAATCTCCTAATTAAATAAATAATTCTTATAAAGGGACCGTGTTTGAGCCAGTTGACATAAATACATAAGTGTAACCCAGCCTCTTTTTCAATCGAGAAGATCCAAAAACCATGACACAAACTTCAATTGGAATCAACTCGCATAGCTTTTAGCAAATTTTGGCTCTGATGGCCTTATCAACTGTGAGTAGATCTATTTTGATTTGATTAAATGAAGTAGAAATGCCTCATTTTACAGGGACCCCCTTGTTCAATGCACCTGGGTGTACTTCACCTTTTTTTTTTTTTACTTTTTTGAAATTTTTTTTATGAAAATATTAATCTAAGTGTATTTAACATGCGTATAAATTTTTATAATTTTTGGAGATTTTTATATTTTTTTTGAATTTTTTAAAATCAGTTAAATTACTAAAAATGCCACTGATTTTAAAAAATCCGAAAAAAATATCTAAAAATCTTTTAAAATGGTAAAAATTTATACGCATGTTAAATACACTTAGATTAATATTTTCATAAAAAAAAGTAAAAAAAAAAGTAAAAAAAAAATGGGTGAAGTACACCCGGGTGCATTGAACCAGGGTCCTTTTATAGAGGCATACTTCCATGTTCCATACCGGAGCATTGGGTTAATTTTCTCTGGTTAAAAAGGTTAGATCATCAGATCATTAGTTACTATAAAAAGGTTAATTTTAAATATACCTACAATATTTGCCCTTGATTAAAAATATACTTTTTATCACTAATTTCAAATATATCCAAAATTAGATCATCAGTTAAATAGCAAACAGAGTCCTTTTCTCTGGTTTTAATTTGCATTTGTAAATGACCCGAAATTACCATTTTTACTCATTTCATTCCGTAGCTTCCATTGGCATTTGATGCAAGTGGGAGCTTTAGAGATTCATGCATCTGTGAAGAGGTTTTACTCGTGAATTTTATTTTTACAGGGTTTTTTTCACCATTCCAAATCAATATTAATGGCCATCGTACGAGCCATCTAATTTTAAATATATTTGAAATTAATAGTATACTTAGTGCTGAATAAAAAAAAGGTGTAGTTAGCAGATATATATGAAATATTTCAAATTTAACAAGTATATTTGTAATTAATAGCAAGTATATTTAAAGTTAACTCAAAAAAATATTAATTTATTGCAAAATATCCCCTTACTCTATTCCTTCCTCCTCCATTAATTTCATGCAAGAAACACTGAACCTGCCTCTGAAATGTACTGAGTCATTTGATAGGTAGGCAGATAAGCCTGACTACTTTTTCTTGTTATGTTGTTCTAAAAATAACATTTAGGACATTTTATTCACTGTTTCGTTGTTGGTGTACCTACAATTAGTTGCAGGTACTATCAAATGTATATAGGTGCATAAGCCTAGTCATTTACGTGTAGTGCAACCGCTTGTATTAGATCAGTGCCCTTTGAGTTAGTGGTGTGTCCTTTCAATGGTGGTGTTAATGTTCATTGTTAACTTATCAATCCGCTTATTCAACTTGTTTATAAATAAGTTTGGGTTGAAATTTTTGAATAAATGGTTTATGATCCATCAATCAATTCAACTATTTAATTAAATAAATAAATTAGGTTTGAGATTTTATAATCCGTTAACTCCTTTAGTAACCTGTTTAACCCAATTAACCCGTTCGATTCGTTTAACCCAATAAAATTTAATATATATATATATATATATAAATGTAAACTCTTTAGTTATTTTCTCAGGCTAAGTCTTTCTTTCGCTGCCTAATTTCTATTTTCTCACTGTTGATCTAATTCCATTTTTATGCTGCTACTCTATTATTATTTTTTCCTGCGCCTAAAACACCCCTCATCTTTTCTTGTAAGATCATTGGCTGCCAGAATCCAAGCTTTCTAATCGATTGTTATACAACTAGTTAACAACTTGTTAACTCGTTTGTCAAATAAGTTGTAAATGACTTAGGGTTAAGGTTTTTAAATGGGTTAACAAACGGATTAAGATTGAGATATTTTAAATAGGTTAGGATTATGATTAGACTTCAGCCCAATCTATTAACACTCGTACTTTCAATGAGACAAGAATGATGCTACTACATACACACCCTTTATTATAAGTTTATAATGTAATCAAACTCTATGCACCAAGTTAGCCCTTTCAAAAGAATTAACTATAAACAATATTACATAGCTTAATTTCATTATTAGTTCTAAAAAAAACTTAATTTCATTATTGTGTGTCCACAGACGATTACTGAAATTATTAAGCAATGATTTTTATAATAATAAAAAAAATAACCAACACCTATGGCATCGTAGTTTGCATCCCAGGCATGTAGGCTCCAGGTTCCATGCTTAAGCCCAGTGACAAGCGTACGTCCTAGGTTGTCGAACGGACCGGATTAAAAAAATGATTTAGAAAAAATTTGTTATATTTCCATTTGTTAAAGTCATCTTCTCCATCGGCATCAATTTGAGATGTATTCATTTGATGATTTTGGTCCGGCAAAAAACCAAAAAATCTATCAAATTGAACATGCAGCTATTGGCCAGGTGACAACAGAGATTGGGCATGGCCACCGTGCACCTAAGACAATTCGTGTCATTCTAATTTCTTCTGTCCGATGGTTGCAGGGAATTCCCACGACCATTTCAAAGATGAAGCTATAGAAATGCTTTGAGGATTCCACCCAACCAACCATTTCCGGTTGGGGTGGAGTGGGATGATGAATCTAGTCGCCAATCGACTTCCAAAAGGAAAGAAGTATTTCTTCAGGAAGGCATCGAAACATGAAGGGAGAGATATTTACAGCTTGACTAATTGGGCAGTGTTGCATACTTCCGGGCGCATACACCTATTTTTTTATTTTATTTTCAAATTTTTTTTACAATAGTATTAATCTATATGTATTTAATATGTGTATAAATTTTTACCATTTTTGAGATATTTTAGATATTTATTTTTTATTTTTGAAAATCAATGGCATTTTAGGTAATTACCTAAAATGCCACTGATTTTTAAAAATCCGGAATAAATATCTAAAAATTTCCAAAAATGATAAAAATTGATATATACGTTAAATACACTTTTTTTATTAAATACGTTAAAAACACTTATGTTAACAAGTTTATGAAAAAATTTTGAAAAAAAAAATAAAAATAAATAGGTATATGCGCCCAGGAGCACGGAGCACAGGATCAGGTTCCTAACTAATTTCAATGATGGGCATGAACTAGAAGAACACCGGTCAGCTGTGATTTATCTCGCTCCCGTGTAGATCAAACGCTTGTCTTACGCATCCGTTGGCTACATAGATTATGGCAGCTTCACTCTATTGTATGTAATATCATTTACTTTTGCCATCTTGGTAATTGATGTGAAATCTATTCCATTCATTATATTTACTGTCAATTATATTATCATGAAAATTTCTTCATTTGTTTAATATCCAGGTGCATGAGCTTCATATATAAATGTATAAAATCAATACAATAAAATAATTTAACACTAAATATCGAGTTTAAAATTATTTTTTCAAGATATAAATTATCTAAAATATTACTATGTAAATATAGAGAAGTGATCCTGTTAATAAAACTTAGTTTATATGTTAAATATACTTAAATAAACAAGTGTACGAAGAAAAAAATAAAAATATATTTTTTTTTAAATAAATTTTTTTATATAGGCTAAGCCGGGCATTTGTTTAGTCTTAGACTAACAGAATCATTCCTCGTAGATATTTGATTCTATAAAGCTTCATTATATTCTAACGCATATGAGAATCGATAGAAGCATATTTTATGACTTATGCGTATATGATTTTTAGCAAATGTACCTCGTGCACAAATTTTTTATGCTACTGAAATTTGATTTCTTAATTAAACAAATAATACTAAATACTACAGAGTATATTGAAATAGATTTCTAATGGATCTAGATTGACAGAGATTTTACGAGGATTCATATTTTTATGAAGATATTCCTGTATTATTTTAGAAAGAAAATTTGTACATAACAGCTATTTTTTAATTTCCCGAGTTTCCCATTATTTCTTTCAATATTAGATTATAGATTAAGAAGCTTGCTAGATTATCTTGCGTCAACCGTAAAAGGAGTTGAGCATGCAACTACGGTATGAGCAAAAGCCTCACGGCAACAACACCGCCTAAGAGCGGATGATCGTAATAGATTTCTAATGGATCTAGATTGAGAGAGATTTTACGAGGATTCATATTTTTATTAAGATATTCCTATACTATTTTAGAAAGAAGAAAATTTGTAAATAACGGCCATTTTTTAATTTCTCGAATTCCCTATTATTTCTTTCAATATTAGATTAAGATCAAGAAATTTGCTAGCTTATCTTGCATAACCGTAAAAAGGGCTGAGCATGCAATTACAGTATGAGGAAAGGCCTCACCTTTCAAGCTAGCTTGCGGAATTGATAAAGCCCATAAACACCTAACTGGTATTAAAGCTCAGCTGCAACAACTCTGCCTAAGAGCCAAAAAAACAAGTTGATAGGAAAATTCAACCTATGGCCTAATGTGCAGAGGAGAGTGTTAGATTATCCCGCAACCATTGTAGAAAGGACTTGATCCCCCAAAAAAAATAAAAAATTTCGGAAAGGAATAGATATGCAGTTAAAGTGTTAGGAAAAGCATCACCTCCATAAGTTAAGAAAGCCCACAAACACCCAACAAAATTGAGAGCCAATATTATATGTTGATTAATCTCAAGTTCCTCGTAATGACTATCAGCCGTAAATACCCAACTTTCATTGGTAGCGTATTTATCAGCATCTGCATTCCCACAAATATATAAACAGTAACGCAAAGTTGTCGCCAGAACTCAAATGAATATTTAATACAAGAATCCACATTCAACCAATAGATTCATTCATCCCATTGCATCAAACAAAAAGGAAATTCCCCTTTTACTATGTTGGTCAACATTCGCATATTGTCACTGATTCGCCTTTCTAAGCAAATGAACCACAGAACACCGAAATGCAGGATTTACAAGAAAACGTAGGCAACCAGCGTTCTTTCTATTGGATTCCCCTGAAAAATTTACTTTCAGAATCAGAGCAGCACGCCCAATCAAAATGTTGGCATTCGCCTGTTCATGTACATTATGCACATGTCTAGTATAAGCTTTTTTCGCAGCAGACTTCGAACAAAAGCCTTGTTAGAATTTTACCTACAGTAAAAGGGATCACCCACCAGCAAAATTTTGGGTTTTCTTCTTCGGGTAGGAGCTCAGAGAGTGCTTTTGGAAATGACTTCACCAAACCTCACAAACCACCTTCCATCAGAAGAGTCATTGCCCTGTAGCCCGTGCTGCTTTCCATCAGTGCCAACAACGTACTGAGAATAGTTAATGACTTTTGGCGCTGCCAAGCAAGGTTTAGTAGAGGGAGGTGCCGGAAGCAGCGAGACCAGTACACGAGCAACCTCATGCATGGTAGGCCTCTCTGAGGGTTGCCTTTTGGTGCATAGCAATGCGAGTTGGAAGGTCTTGCGAACCAGGTTTAGGTCCATGCAGGTTACAGACACCTCAGAATCAACAGCATCCATGACTGTATTATCATCAGCTTTGGAAAGGATCTGCAATCCAAAAAAAATTTTAAATAAATAAATTTAAAGTAAGAGGGAGAGATGGGTTAATGATTGGTGTTAAAAAGGACTATTTGCTAACAACCAAATAGATAGTAGAAACATATACATACCAACTGATGCAAATTGTAATCATTGTCAACTGCCTTCTTTCCAGTAAGGAGCTCAAGAAGCACAATACCGAAGCTGTAGACATCTGACTTCTCATTCAAGCGAGAGGTCCGTGCATACTCAGGGTCAATATATCCAATTGTACCCATGACATAAGTTGAAGCATGAGTTTTAGCAGAGGATATGCTCTTGGCAATGCCAAAGTCTGAGAGATGAGCTTCAAAATTCCCGTCTAGAAGAATATTCGAGGATTTCACATCCCTGTGGATGATCCGAGGATTGCAATCATGGTGAAGATAAGAGAGCCCTTGAGCAGCACCCACAGCTATTTTCAATCTTGTTTCCCAATCAAGCTTCACCTTCTTGGACGGGCCTACAAGAGACATAAATGTGTGAGTGTCTTTTCGTCCCGCTTTTTTCATGATGTGCAAGTAAAGAAAATTACAGATGGTTATAACTACGAACCATGAAGTAGATCCCAAAGAGAACCATTTTCCATGTAATCATAGAAGAGAAGATTTCCACAGGGTGAGAGGGCATAGCCATGTAAGCTAACCAGATTCCTGTGTTTGATGCTTCCAATAGTTTCCAGTTCAGTTTCAAACTCTTTCAGATTGTGAGGATGTTGTGTGTAGAGCCTCTTGATGGCAATTGTCCTTGAATTCTTCAAAACACATTTATACACTGTGCTTGATGCACCATAACCTATTATGTATTTTTCACTCAAATTCTCTGTAATTCTCATAATATCATCATATGTGTGAATCGCCATGTCCATGTGAAGGATAACCATCTTTGGGGGACCTGAGGAATGAATATCGTTACGAAACAAAATGGATACCAAATACATTAGGAAAACACCATATATACCTTGGACTCTTTTGTTCGAACTTTTGAAGTACTCTTTGGAATAATTTGATCTGTAAATTGCAACTATCGCAATACATAATAACATGATGGTGCCCAGTGCTATACAGACAACAGCTGCTCGGGAGATTATGCCTGCAAAATCAAGCAGCAGATTCTTAATACAGAGGAATCAGGACAACAAATAAAAGGACAAAATGCATATAGGGTGATACCTTTAGATTCATTGGCATATATTCTGCAGATCGACCCCACCCAGTTACCACACAGAAGTGGATTACCGATGAAACTGGAGAACCAATTTGAGGAAAATTAAGAACAATAACAAGAAATTAAAAGGAGAAAGATACCAAAAGAGAAAAGAAAAAGAAGGAAAGGTAGCTAAGCACCTTTCTGCAGGAAACCTGGAGAAGTTTCTAAAGAGAGGAGTATAACCAGATAAGTTGTTGTATGATAGGTTCCTGATCACAGAATACACAATTACTGTTAAGACCATGTCCATCGGAGTTTAATAAGGTCAGAGTCAAAAATAAATGAATCTAACTCACAAATTGGATAGGCTGAAACAGTTCATCAACTGAGCAGGTATTAGCCCATGTATATTGTTGTTATTCAGAATCCTGGAACAGCACTCGTAGTGAATGATGTATAGATACAATTGAAAAGAACTTTTTTTCAAAAACAAAAGAAAAAAAAGTGAAGTTGAAACAATAATTTATCAAAGAGAAAGGCTTACAGAGCATCTATATTCTGCAACTGGCCCAATTCCTCTGGAATTTCACCAGAAAGATTGTTATATGAGATATCACTGCCACAAAGACATAATTTTCAGCCAAATACCCAGATTGTTAATAGAACCTACTAGAGGCAAAGTTATCCAGATTCAATACAACTTACATGACTTGAACACTCCTCAGATTACCAAACTCAGCAGGTAAAGCCCCATTGAGATAATTTTGACTCAGGTTTCTGAAACGGAAATAAAATTATCAAAAATTTTGCTACAAGGGACATCCTTTCACAGCTTTAAGCCAATTAAAACAAAGAAATACTTACAAAACAAGAAGGTGCTCAAGGTCACCAACAGAAGCTGGAACAGGCCCCGAGAAGTCATTATCAGATAGATCTCTGGTTTTCAGCAGAAAAAATTCCGGAGAATTTTACAATTGAGACTTTTATGAGGAAATCAGACATAATAAATCAGCCACAGACTTACAAAGTATCGAGATTGATGATGCGACCCAGCTCAACTGATATCCGACCTTTGAAGTTGTTAGATGAAAAATTTCTGCAATTCGAAAACGTATAAAGGCAAATAAAAACAGACACTTCTGCAGAGGCTGAAATTCAGAGCAATAAACATACACCAGAGGACTTTCTACAGCTGTCAGCAAAAAGCACCCATATGACTATATCAGATAATCAACACTGGCACACTTACAGATATGTCAGACTCTCCAGCTCCTGGAATTCAGAAGGTATGGAACCATTCAAGCGATTTCCATGTACATTACTGAAAGAGCGTAATGAAGAGGAGGATCAGAAATGGGGGGAAATGTCCTCCAAATAATTTAAAATATGAAAAGACTCACAATTGATTGAGTGCTGTGCAGGAACTGATGTCATGAGGAATAGGGCCTTCCAGATTGTTGTTGGCAAGATTCCTGAAAAAATAGATTAAAACATGCACATTAAAGGGTATGCATAACAATCCAATGACAAAGGATACAAATAAATATACAAAACTCACAATTCAAACAGTTCCTCCAGCTTGCCAAGTTCTGGTGGAATGCTGCCCACTAACTTGTTATCATTCAATTGCCTGCAGTAGAAAATGGAACCTCCTTTCATATCAGCTGAAAAATAATCAACAGTACGACAACAGCATCAGCTATAATAAAAGAGCCCTCACAGGTAGCTTAGTTTTGTCATGTTCCCTAGTTCGGGTGGAATTGGTCCTGTAAGCTTGTTGCTGTGCAAATACCTGTGCATGGCCATGATAAAACACTTATTAATCAACGAACATGCAATTCTAAGCTTCTAAACAACATGTAGCACACCACCCCAACTCACAGCTTGCCAGTATAAGACAGATTGCCTAATATAGGTGGAATTCTCCCAACTAATTCATTCTCGCTCAAATCCCTGAAAAGGTACACAGAAAATGTTCCCGTAAGTCTATCACCAGGTAGAAGCTTTGGTGAATGCTACTCATACCAAAAGCAATGAGGTCATCAGTTGCACATAACATCAATACACAATTTCGATGCCACATCAGATGCTGCTTAAGCATACACAAAAACATCGTTAAAACAAGAAAAAGAAAATTCAAAGGTTAAGGCTATAAAATGTTCCTTCTCCTAATTAGATTTAGGGTCAGCACATATCCACATGCTGTTCAAATATAACAACAGCATGATTATTGATAAGAGTGCTATGATTGGGTTGGACAAACAAAAACAAGAAACAGTAATAATATCTTCAAACTCTGCGACAAAATATGTAAACAGCATTTGCAAAAATCATATGCAATCAAGCTTTCCATTTTTCAGGGAAAAAAAAAAAAAAGATGGCTCAGAATTTTCAAGCATCATCAGAAGACGCACTGATTACCACTGCTAAAGCACCATGTCAAGAGATTTCAAAACTTACAGCACCGCAAGAGCTTGCATGAGACCAATAACTTCTGGAATCTTCCCAGTAAGTTTGTTTCCCTGAAGAGACCTAAAGAACATAATTTTGAAGAATGTCAGAACAAAAATCCATTCTGTAATACGAGAACAAACGAATGGTACTAGCAATGGTTTCAAATGGCTGGTGCAATCATCAGAGGATGACAGCAGTTTCTATTGGATGCAATAAAAAAAGAGGCTCACTGTGCAGCAAGTTGCTTCAAGCACAAGCACAATCATCCAACTACAACTCAAGGCCATAATCGGGTGGAACTGTGCCAACGCAATCTCATAACACCATTAACTGAACACAACTACTCGGCAGCTCTTAAGACCAACAAAAAGCATGATTCACAGAACACGTACAGCGTAGCTACTTGCAGAAAGCCAATGTTATAAGGAATTTCTCCAGTGATTTGATTGTAAGAAACATCCCTGAAAAGAAGAGCATCAACAAAAGGACAAAAACACCAATGAAAATTAAATTACTCTTCCAACCATACCGAATTCAGCACTTACAGGATTTCAAAACTCGTACAGTTCCCAATACTATCAGGTATAGTCCCCGAGATGTTATTGCCTCTCACATCACTACAGCAGTTGACAGCAGAGATAGTTTAAACAAAATATTCAGCAGCCATGTTCCAAAGCCATTGAGGTCGGTTTTTGTTGATAACTACTTACAAGTACCACAGACCCGTCAATTGGCACATATCAGGCGACAGCGTTCCCGTAAGCAAGTTTCCACGCAAACCCCTACATCAAGCAGAAAGCTTAATTCTTGCATAAAAATCGCAAAAGACGCCTAGATCTGCGGCACCAAAGCCAAACTCAAACGAAAGAATACGGCAGCACCAAATCAGCAGGTCTTTCCCGTTAGACTGTGGCACTGGTGAACCTAAGCTAAATTCAGCATTACAATTGGCTAAATGAAACTGGAGCAGGTGACCCATCTGCATGCAATGATTAATTTAATATTAACAGTTAATCATATAGCCTTGAGGAACGCCACCTATATCGGTTCAAAAACAGCCTTCCCCCAAAGCAAAAATGAGGGAATGAAGCATGCATCTCACCCTTTGGCACCCACCATTTGCAACGGTAAGATCTTTACACCTTTTTTTTCCTTCAGAAATTGCAGCATAAGAACGTGCAAAAAGTTCAACAAAAGAAATACGCAGAGGCGAGTCAAACTCACAGGTACTGCAGTACTTCATTCCAGTAAATCAGCCTAGGTATGTCCCCGCTGAGCTGATTTTGAGCAAGGTCCCTGCATCATATCAACAAAGAACCGCTTACAACATGTTTGTATGCGAATAAGAACACATGAAGAATGTATGGTACGAACAACTAAACGCAAAAAACGAAGCAGAGAATCAACAAAAGAATGCCGTTAACCGTATCATTGATCTCCGCAAAAAAGGAATTCCATTAAGCGTATCATTGATCTCACAGAAAAGGAACCCAAATGACATCTGAAAAGAAAACGCCGCCATACAATGTTTTGAGATTCGGTATCTGAGAAAGCGTGGAAGGGATAGGTCCGGTCAACTGATTGCTCTTCAGTGTCCTGCATCATATGGAAGTCACAAGCATAGCTTAGCCAACTTCGACCAAACTAATAACAACACATGCGGAGAAAGGAGAGCAAAGATGCAGTTACTTACAATTCCTCGAGCTGCTTCAACTTGGATATAGAAAACGGAATATCCCCAAAAAGCAGGTTACTAGATAAATCCCTGCCAAGTCCCGAAATATTTATTTAAAACGAACTCCAATTACATGCCGAAAGTTATATAGCTTCATTACCGAAAACAACAGACAATGAGACAGAAAGATTACAGAGATTTCAGCATAACGCAATTTCCAATCTCATCAGGGATTTGTCCAGTCAAATGATTTCCTTTAAGATCCCTACACAAATATACAGCTATTAAAATCAACTGAGTTTGAACTGATACGCATCAAATGCAATGAAATAGTGCTTACAGACTCTCCAAGCTCTTCAAATCACCGACGGCAGGGGAGATCTCCCCGCCAAGGTTTAAATTGGACAGATTCCTTCACAGAAGCCCAACAGAGATCAGACAGGAGCCCAAAAGGGAAAAAAAAAAAAAAAAACAAACAAACGTAGAGAAAAAGGAACTAGCAAGAGATGGATGGTGAGCGAACTTACAGAGAAGAGACGGCAAAGGAGACGTTGTTGCAAGTAATGCCGCGCCAGGAGCAGTAGTCTTCGTTATCATCCACATTCCAGTCCAGAAGCACGTTAGCGACGTTGCTAAACGACGCCTTGATAGTCATCAGCGTCTTTCCTGCACCAACTCCACACCAAAGGAATCAAAAACTAGAAAAGCAGAAACCCTATCTCGGCATCTCCCACAAAAGACAACATAAAAACTCCAGAATCCTTCTTTCTTAGGGCATTTCCGGATATAGTAATGCCATTTCCAGAAAATCAAACGAAGGGCCCGAGAATCGTGTCATTTCCTCAACGATTTCCGGGGGCCTTCCAGCAGCAGCTAAAGGGCGGGCGTTGGTTGCTACCTTCTTCCGGCGCAGGAGAGACGACGGCAGACAACGACGAAAGGAACGCTAGCAACGCGAGAACCGAGAGCTTCTCCATCCGTAGAGATACTCCCATGGCGATAGCTGGAGCGAAGGAGAGACAGAGAGAGAGAAGAAGCTACATTAGCTGCTCGGCAGTGAGCGAGAGAAAGCGAGCGCGTTCAAAGCCGTTTGGCGTGATTGAGAAATGAGAGGGGGGAAAGGAGCTTTTATGAAGAGAGAGAGACGAGATGAACGACGTTAGAACAGGAATGACCGGAAACAGGCTGGTGCCGTCGGCCGTACGAGTGTAAAAAAAACCCAGGACTGGAAAAATGACAGCGAGTTGACCGGTTACTGCGACCTCCGCCGTCAGAGTTTGCCCGATAAGGAAATTTCGGTGCGTGACGGAGCAGTGAATAATTGGTGGGAAAAAGCAGCAGAAATAATAGCGAAGGAAAAGAAAAAAGAGGTGGAGATAGGAAGCGAAAAACAGCGGTTGTAGGTGAGTGGCTCAGCAGCAAGCAGCAGCTAAACACTGCAGAGGAGGAAGGGCTGAGGCAGAACAGAAGACGAATAAAGCTGCAGAGAAGAGTAATGCGTTTTTGGCTAATTGCGTTTGCTTTAGAACGACGATAGCTGGAAGGAAAGGGTGCTTTCATGCACTCTACACCTGCCTCGGGAGTACAAAAGCCTGCGTCTAGCTGAGTCCATTCTATGTACTCCGCCGAAGTAAACTCCTCACGTACGCCTCCAGTCATCGCTCCATTGGCACCTCCTCATTTTATCCATCATTTCCTAAGAACCGTATATTAAAAAGGAAATGAGATTGTTGGGAGCACTAGCGTATTAAATTCTTTGTATTTGCCATTCAGCGCTAAGTCATCCGCTCACCATCTTCCGTGCGCTTCCCGACTACATCGGCTCGTGCCTGCTCCCATTGTCCGATGGGCAAGTACTGCTGGGTGTGCTAATTCCACTTCACGTCGGGCGTGGAAAACTGGATGCTTCCATGCACCTCTCGTTTTGGCCAGACTGTATAAATATTTTACCGGGATGAGGTTGTGTTTTTCAATAGGAAATGTCAACTTTTCGCATTTTTCATACTTTTTAATCATTTTTTCACTTTTTCTTATATAACTACTTTACTTTTCAATCATTTCTACACAACTATCCACACAAGTAGCCTATGTATTTTAACTTTATTCTATTTACTACTCATCATTACCCTTATCATATCACATTATTTGACAATTTTTACTCTCCAAAAGTGTATTTGGGGTGTGTTTGTTTGGGATATAGGGTGTGTTTGGTAATGAATAAAACTTTTGATGAAAAGTTTTGAAGAGTAAAAGTTGTCAAATGATGTGATATGGTAGGGGTAATGATAAGTAGTAAAGAGGATAAAGTTAAAATAGATAGGTTAGTTATGTGGATAGTTGTGTAGAAATAATTGAAAAGTAGAGTAGTTGTATAGGAAAATGTGAAAAAATGATTAAAAAATATGATAGTGATGGAGAGTGAAAAGTTTTAGATTGAAAAGTTTTAAGTTGACATTTTTTATGAATTGTCAAACGCACCCATAAACATGTCAATCAAAACTTTTCAAGCTAAAACTTTTCACTCTCCGTAACTACTCTATTTTTTAATTATTTTTCACATTTTCCTATACAAACTACCCTACTTTTCAATCATTTCTACACAACTATCTATACAACTAACCTATCTATTTTAATTTTATTCTCTTTACTTCTCATCATTACTCCTATTATATCACATCATTTTCTATCAATGTGACAACTTCTATCTCAAAAACTTTTCATTAAAAGTTTTACCCCCAACCAAACACACCCTTGGTAATGAATAAAACTTTTGATGAAAAGTTTTAGAGAGTAAAAGTTGTCAAATAATGTGATATAATAGGGGTAATGATGAGTAGTAAAGAGGATAAAGTTAAAATAGATAGGTTAGTTGTGTAGATAGTTGTGTAGAAATAATTGAAAAGTAGGATGATTGTATAGGAAAATGTGAAAAAATAATTAAAAAATATGATAGGTGTGGAGAATGAAAAGTTTTAAATGGATTTGACATTTTTTGTTAATTATCAAACACGCCCTTAGTTTAATTTTTGGTAGGACTACACGCTTTCTGAGTTTTTAATTCAAAATGAGGCAAATCCGATGGTAGATTTGTGTGAACGAACGGGTAAGAACGTATCGTGGACAGACGGAACAGAGAATTGGCTGTTTTGGAGCAAACAAGCATCTGATCATGTTTTAAAACACCGCAGAAGCTTCCGATCTCACGCTAATACAAAATGCATGACTATAGGCGCGTATGCAAGAATAAGATTACGCTCCTGCGCATGAAAACAGCGAAATTGGACATTTGACAAAACTACCCTTGGGCAAATGTGGAAAGTGGCCATGATTTTGGAAAAATCCTCACCATCACGAGTCGGCGAGTACCGGCAGCGATCTCAGGAGATGAAGATACTGCAGGAGGGGCCCGGCAGGTACTTGAAGACTCGGTGGGGACCCCGTTAAGAAATCTTCTTTTTTCGTTTGTTGTATTTCAAACTCAAATCGTTTATTAAAATTTAAAATATAATTTTAACCTTTCCGTAGTGGAAATCATAAAAATTAGATAATTAAATAATCTTAAACAAGCAAAAACGATAAAAAAAAAAAAAAAAAAAACAGATACAGCAGTTAAATAAAAACGATATGACATAATTTTAATAATATATAAATACTTTTGGAGGTTTATCTACTTACGGCTGTTGTTTTTGATACAAAGCATGGGAGCCCAATCCTATGCACAATGCACCTGGGTGTACTACATTTATTTTTTTTATTTTTTTTTGAAATTTTTTTTATGATGCTATTAATATATGTTTATTTAACATATGTATCAATTTTTACTATTTTTAGATTTTTTTTAGATTTTTAAAAATCAGTGGCATTTTCAGTAATTTAAAATTACCGAAAATGCCACCGATTTTTAAAAATCTAAAAAAAATATCTAAAAGTCTACAAAAATAGTAAAAATTGATACATATGTTAAATAAACCTAGATTAACCATTGTATAAAAAAAATTTCAAAAAAAAATAAAAAAAATAGGTGTAGTACACCCAGGTGCATTGAGGCTGAATGACCCAGGTGCATAGGATTGCGTTCCCAAAGCATGTCTACCATTAAAATTCTTCGATTCTATTTTGTTGATTAACACCATCTGATTTTTTTGGTTTTTGTTATGAACAGAAAAATTTATATCTTAAATGTAATAAACGGTTAATTTAAAAAAATTCAAAAAATTATAGTTTGTGGAATGCTGTGATTTCCCAGTGTGGAAATTACCACTGAAGCCCCTCTCAAAAGAGTGGTGTTGTATTGGTAATTTCACTGCACTAAATCCCCGCCGCCCCATGCAAATCTTTTCAAGGTTTGAAGAAGCCGAGGCAGTCACAAAACTCATTGATCTACGGACACGTGTCCCCGTGGCATTAGCCCTGATGGCAGAATGACAGCTGCGGCAGCCAACGAGCCGGCCGTTTCTTCGCTGATCCCGCCGTCGGTCAATAGCCGTCTCCTTCAGTTCCTGCCGGTTTTCTCTTGCGTCCGATCGCGGTGGAATCACTGACGCCGTTAGCGTCTCGAGCTCACCACCTCCTCGCTGACGCCGTTAGATAAATACGGGGTGAGAATATAATAAGGTATATTGAAAATAAGAAAATTGTATTAAAAATTAAAAATGCTATCCTGCAAATTGAAAGACTGTTTTAAAATGGAGATATAGGGTGTGTTTGGTTACACACAAAATATGTCAATGAAAACTTTTCAATGAAAAACTTTTCACTCTCCATAACTACCTTATTTTTTAATTATTTTTTCACATTTTTCTATATAAACAACCCTACTTTTCAATCATTTCCACACAAATACTCATACAACTACCCTATCTATTTTAACTTTATTCTCTTTACACCTCATTATTACCCCTATCATATCACATCATTTTCTATCAACTTGACAACTTCTATTCTGAAAAATTTTCATCAAAAAGTTTTACCTCCAACCAAACACACCCATAAATTCATTCAATAATCCTGCGTCATTTGAAATAAGCCCAGGCAAATACGGGTGTGCTGAGCTTTCAATAATATTTTTATTCCAAAACTGTTCATACTAAGGGTATGTTTGGGAATAAATAAAACTTTTGATGAATAGTTTTAGAGAGTAAAAGTTGTCAAATGATGTAATATGATAGGGATAATGATGAAGAGTAAATAATATAAAGTTAAAATAGATAGGTTAGTTGTGTGGGTAGTTGTGTAGAAATGATTTAAAAGTAGGTTAGTTGCATAGGAAAATGTGAAAAAGTAATTAAAAAAATATAATATTTGTGGAAAGTGAAAATTTACAGATTGAAAAGTTTTAACTTAATATTTTTTGCACATTGCCAAACATGCCCTAAAATTTTTTACTACCAACAATTTCTTAAGTTTTTTAATTTTTTCTTCGCATTTTCTAATATAAGTTATTATACTTTTTAATCATTTTTACACAACTATCGATACAACTAACCTATTTATTTCAACTTTATTCTCATCATTTTTATTATTACTCACATCATATCACATTATTTTTTTCAATTTGATAATTTTTACATTAAAAAATTCCGTTTAAAATTTTTATCACTCCCCCTACACACTCGTATTTTAATGCAGCTGCTACAACAAGAGCACGATAATATTCTTTGTACGCGAAAGTGCATAGAGCATTTATAGGAGCCCAATCCAGTGCACCCGGGTGCATTCAGCCTCAATGCACCCGGGTGCACTGCACCTATTTTTTTAATTTTTTTTTAAATTTTTTTTATACAATGGTTAATCTAGGTTTATTTAACATATGTATCAATTTTTACTATTTTTGGAGACTTTTAGATATTTTTTTTAGATTTTTTAAAATTAGTGGCATTTTCGGTAATTTAAAATTACGAAAAATGCCACTGATTTTAAAAAATCTAAAAAAAATATCTAAAAATCTCCAAAAATAGTAAAAATTGATACATATGTTAAATAAACCTATATTAACAGTGTCATGAAAAAAATTTTAAAAAAAAATTAAAAAAAATAGGTGCAGTGCACCCGGGTGCATTGAGGCTGAATGCACCCGGGTGCACTGGGTTGGGTTCCGCATTTATATATATAAACATAACTTTAATACATCTCGTCTTATTAATTTTCTTTGATAGATATAAACATAACTTTAATACATCTCATCTTATTAATTTGCTTTGATAGAATAGTCTAGTTTGGAACTTATTTTGATCGTATTGTCAAATTCAAACTATTCATTAAAACAATTTATTTTACTTAAATATCGAAAACATCTTAATTTATGTATCATATCCAAATTAGGAATCACTTAAGAATGCTTTTAAATCCATTAAAATGATTTTTTATCATATGGACCTGTAAAATCATTCTTAATGTCTAAATCATCAATAACGTTCGTCATACTTGAAATAGTGATTTTATAGAATTCCATAACGTTCTAAAACTTTGGTGCATATCTCCTAGTGATCTTCCAAACCTATATATATTCTTATATATTTATAGAAGATGTAACCCATATATAATTACGATTGATACGATTTTTTATATATAAGTTAAATTCAAATTATGCATTGTATTTAACATTACTTATTTGACTTGAATTAGTACGATAGAAATGATTTTTGTTGATACAGAAAGAGTGCTTAAACCCTGTGAACGGTGAGAGTATGATTCCATAACATTGACCTCATGTGCAGCCACATGCACACCCCGGTGGTATATCCCACAAATAAATATTTGGAAAGACAGGCACAGAAGAAACAGCAGAGGAGTAGGAAGTGTGAGGGTGAAGTCGGTATTTTTGGTAATGAAAATGGACGGTTGGAATGAAAAGTTTGTGGGTTGGAACTGTGGCGGAGAAAGGCGTGAGAGAGGCTGTAATGGGTAGCAAATGCCAATGGGTGCAGTGCATGCTGGGTGCGTGGATAATTATGGACTATGAAGGGTCATCTTCCGCTGGCAAGTTGTCATGCTTTTCCCCGTCCCTCCTCTGCTGCTGTTACTGTTGCTGCTGTTTGCAGGAGGCGAGGAGGAGAGTTCACCGAAGTGTGCACCGTGTTTTTACCTCATACGTCACTTTACGAGCGGGCGGTAACGTGCCCGAGTTCTGTCCAGTAGACAACCCATGCATCACCGCGATAAATGTTTTCCTGTCTCCCATCCCCCACTCTTGTTTTATTAGTCGACTGACACCAGCTAAAATGGATTTGACTGGAAAGCATCGGCATCTCTTTCTTTTTTCTTTTTTCTTTTTTTTTTCTTTTTCTTTATTTTTTCTATGCGTATTTAATATTTATACATCGGCGTGGCTTTCTGAATCATGGTTTAAAACCCAAAATTTATTGAGATTTTGCAATTTATGGGTGTGTTTGGTTGGAGGTAAAATTTTTTAATGAAAACTTTTCATAGTTGAAGTTGTCAAGTTGATAGAAAATGATGTGATATGATAGGGGTAATAATGAGGTGTAAAGAGAATAAAGTTAAAATAGATAGGGTAGTTGTATGAGTATTTGTGTGAAAACGATTGAAAAATATGATTGTTTATATAGGAAAATGTGAAAAAATAATTAAAAAATAAGGTAATTATGGGGAGTGAAAAGTTTTTGATTGAAAAGTTTTTATTGATATGTTTCGTGTGTAACCAAACATACCCTATATCTTTTTCAATTTTAGAGATGGTTTAAACCCCACTTAGCAGGACTTTTTAATTTTTCAATCATCCACACTGTCCGACAAATAAGTTTGTGCAGTGATTTTTTTAGCTTGTACTAAACAGTTTCATTTATTAGTTAGGTCATGTTATATATTTTTCTTTAAAAAATTTTAAATGAAAACATTATTGTAAACATTTAGTTCATATATTAAATTATAATTTTAAGTATATGTATATTTCGTAACTACACCTGAGTGTGCTAAGCTACCCAAGTTTAGTCACCCAAGTGTAAAAATTTATTTTTCGATTTTTTGGAATTTTTTTATAAAATTATTTATTTAAATGTATTTAACATATATATCAAGTTTTAAAATTTTTAGAAATTCATGGAGTTTGTTTAGATTACGAAAACGCCACTGCTTTTAAAAAATCCAAAAAACTATGAATCTTTAAAAATTATAAAACTTAATATACATGTTAAATATATTTATATAAATACTTTTATTTACATAAAAAAAGATAAAAAATTTATTAAAAAATTTCAAAAAATCAAAAAAATGAGTTTTTGCACCTGAGTATTCTAGATAACATCCTAAATATTTTTATTTCAAAAGACGCGTTTGAGTAAGTCATTTCACCTTAAAAGTGATTTTTTAATCAAAAGCAAATATATACATATACATAAAAATGGAAAAAATTGTATTTAAATTAAATAAACATAACACAATGTTTACATAAAGAAAAAAAAGTACATATTAGCTCGGGGCTAACAAAATATCAGTGAATGATCATCAAAGGTCATAGCTAATTAGGTATGCTTGGGAAGTAGGAAAAGAAAAAAAATTATACTTTTTTACACATCTTTCCATGTAAGATATAATTATTCTATGTTATAATCATTTTTATATTTTTTACACAATTTCTCTATTTATTTTATATTTATTCTCTTAGCTCTTATCCCATATATTTAAAAAAAAAAAAATCATCAACTTATTTCCATTAATTTTTTGGGCTCCTCGGGGTTGCGTGGATTTTGTGTGAATTTATAGTTATGGGATGCAAATGTCATTTCCTTCCAGGGAACAAAAAATTAATTTAACACCACGATATATAGTTTATATAGAAATGCCTTTTTTCATCATCGCCACCATCTATATGATTACAATTTCTTATATTTTTGTAATGAAACGGTGAAATTATGTTCATGAAAGTAGAACCAAATTGGCTTTCACATTTTATTCTCAAAAACCTCTAATCTCGACAAGCTTTGTTGAATTCACTGCAAGGCGTATTCCTCTTGAAGGGCAGTGTTTTCTACATTTGAAATTTTGCTTTATTTTATGGAGGCAGTGTTTTCTATATTTTGTTTTCTCAATATATATATATATATATATATATATATATATATATATATATATATATATATATATATATATCAATTTATCTTACAATTAAGCCCTAAAACAATTCTTACAAGTGTTGATAGGAAGATCATAAACTCTTAAATATTAATAGGGGAGACACACTCGTTTGACAAATCAGTTTTGGCGGTGATTTTGTTAGTCGGCACTAATAGTTTCATTTATTAGTTAGGCCACTTTATATATTTTTCTTTAAAAAAATTTTAATGAAAAGATCATCCTAAATATATTTGGTTCATATATTAAATTTTATATTTTTAGGTATATGCATATTTTTATTTCAAAAGACATTTTTGAGGAATACTTAAGTCGTTTCACCTCAAAAGTGGTTTTTTTTAATCAAAAGCAAATATATATGTGTGTACAAAAATGGAAAAAAATTGTATATAAATTAAATAAACATAACACAACGTTTACATAAAGAAAAAGAGGATCAATCTCATGTGGTTGGCCCCATTAGACTTTTTTTTTATTTTTTATAAACATGTAGAAGTAGGTATATTTAACTTATAAACAAAATTTTACCATTTTGGGATGATTTTAAGTATTTTTTATTTTTAAACACAGTGACATTATTCGTAATTTCTGAGTCAAAAATTACAAAAATATCATTGTTTTTAAAAATTAAAAAATACTTAAAAGCATCCGAAAATGGTAAAACTTTATTTATATATTAAATACACAAAACTCTACATATTTTTAAAAATGGTATTTTTTTTGCCACCCCTCAAAGAAAAAAAAGCACATTCTAGCTGGAGGCTAACAAATCACAACCTAATAAATTATGTCTTATTAAAAAGTTGACTATTATCCTTGAAGAAAAATTAATTGGTGGAATCCAAGCAGGTGTGTCTGGAAAGTGAAGTATGATAGGAGAGTTTGAACCATTATAATTCTATATTGTCTTTTGTTTGATTTTGTGTGGTCTAGCTTAGTTTACTACACTACATGGCGATTGTACTATAAGCCATTGTATGGGGATCAGCAAATGAGCAAGCAAGGAACTTTGTAGGCTTCTGGATTAAAGTGAGTGATATGGTCATAAGGATTCACTATGTACTTAGTGAAATACACATTAATTGTGCTGCTATAATTACATCTATTAGTTGTCTGAAGTTAGTGATAGAACCACAAGTAAGACATGTGAACTGCATCTTTTCTTATATGTGGCCAGTCGCAAGGGATGCACAACACTTGGCTTGAGTTCTTCTAATATCGTTCAATGATCCATGTGAATATTGTAAATTACCATGTAGCCTATGGGTTAAATTTTTGGGTCAAAAATTAGCATTTTCAGAATTTTAAACTTCTTACACGCTGGCTGAACTTAAAGGTGTTAGGTTAATTAGTGGATTATGAATGTTGAGGCTATGGAAATTAATAGAAAACCATAGAAGATTGAGTGACAATTGTATTGTGTACCAAATTTAGGAGTAAAGGAGTAACGCTCAAGGTATGGAGAGTGAAAAATCTATGAGCAAGTGATTAGGATTGCCCAACCAAATGTATGGAAGGACACCCCAAGGCTAATGAGAATTTAACACTAAAATGGTGCCCTAATAAGGTTAATTAAATTTAGCCTTAACAAGGATGAGGATGATTATAAAAGAGTTTTGAAAAAATGCCACTAAGGATTGAGGCAAAAGGGTTGCTTAAAGGATGTTGCCTACATGGCACTTTCCCAACTGATATGTGCTTAAAAGGCTTTATTTGTTCTTTTTCTTTTTTTTAAAAAAAAAAGGAAAAAAAAAAAGCTATCATGGGAGTGTTGTTGACGACTCTGTGGTAAGTATGGAATGTGATCAGTGCTGGGTTCTCTCCATGAGGGGAGCATGGGATTATACATTATAGTGGTCTATCTTTGGCGGTAATTTAACTATATTAATAAAACTGTTAATTTAATAATTTATTATTGATATTATTAATCCAATCCATATGTCTTGTTTCAAAATAAAAGCTTTGTAGTAGATATTAAAAATTAATGAAGCAATATAACATTGCCATGGATAATGTCTTCTTCAAAATATATATTTTAGAATTTTTAATTCATCGTGAAAGACAATAAAATAATTTTTCGTAATTTATTAAAAAGTTTCATTTGGCCCATTTTTATGGTCAAATCAAAATCTACCTAACTCATTACACTTAAAATCATTTCTTTCACCAACCAAGGTTAGCTCGGTTGGTCACCGACAGCAGCACAAAAAAGGGCGTCTGGGCGGTCGGTGCGAGTTCGAATCCCATTCGGGATTTCGGCCAAAAAATATGAGCGGGAGCAGGTGGTTTCTCGGGTGGATGGGGTATGGGGGCAGATGGTCTTCCGGTTGGTTGAAAGTTGTGTCTTCCTAATTATTTCGTGAAGTTGTGTCTCCAAATTTTCGTTAGAGAAATATGTGTATCCCAGATTTGTAAGAATGTCTCAGATCTTCAGTATAATATGTGTTGAGATATATATAATTATATACCAATAAAAAAATCATTTCTTTCGGCCCCATATAATAAAGATGCAAGCTATAATATCAACGAGAAAAAGATGCAAATTATATAATAACATTGTTTGGTTTATGCATTGATTTTAACATTTTAAATTCAACATATGAATTATCTAAAATATTATTCCCACGTGAGTGAATATTTTTATAAAGAGTACATATGAATTTACCAAAAAATATCTTAGGTTAGAACTTTTCCTTAACAACTGTCCCATTTTACAATCATTTCTTTACGTTTATATATATAATTATCTTACATTTCAATCATTTTTCATAACTTTTCCTATTACTACTTTATCTATTTTAAATTTATTATTTTTATTTATTACAATTACTTTTATTATATCACATAATTTTCTTTTATTTTAAAAAAATCTATAAATTTTTTTTGGAAAGTTCTATCAAATATTAAATACCAAAATTTTTTCTTTTAGACACGATCAAAACATTATAACATTTTAATATATATGAATAATATCAAAATATTTTCTACAATTTACACATGAATCTTTTAATTTTAGAAAAATATTTCTATTCAACTCATAGCATCGAAGACTTCAATATTATTTCCCCATTTGGCTATACCTTGAAATATTTTGTTTAACTATAACATTAAATTTAATCTACATCAAATATTTTTGGGTTACGAAGAATATATATTTTGATTAGTTTAATTATTTTAATTATTCTAGTTCTTTTTACTTTTATTTATACGATAACAGTAGAAAAATATAATAATATAAAAATCAATATTTCTATTATTTTCACCTATGAAAACTACTACTTAACTATTTTATGATTAGCAATATTAATAATGAATTATCTCCTATTATAAAATTTTATTTATAACAAAAATTATACAAATCATAAAAAAGAAAATTATTTCTTAAAGTTAAAAGTATATCTGATAATTTAAAAAGAAAATATTTCATTATATTGGATTACCACAAACGTGTGTAAGTGTCACATTTTAATAAGTTGTTTTGATATAAAGTGATTTGTGGAATCATTAATATATGTATAATTTAAAGAAAAGGTATATTAAGATAAGTTGTAAAATTTTAATATATGTTATAGTGACAAAAGTTAAAATTGTATAAAAAAACTGGATTTTTAGAAATAATTTAATTAGGGTGTGTTTGGTTACACACAAAACATGTCAATGAAAACTTTTTAATAAAAAACTTTTCACTCCCCATAACTACCTTATTTTTTAATTATTTTTTCACATTTTCCTATACAAACAACCCTACTTTTCAATCATTTCCACACAAATACTCATACAACTACCCTATCTATTTTAACTTTATTCTCTTTACACCTCATTATTACCCCTATAATATCACATCATTTTCTATCAACTTGACAACTTCTACTCTGAAAAGTTTTCATTAAAAAATTTTACCTCCAACCAAACGCACCTTTAATTTTCACTATTTTCTTTTGTAAATGGTCACTAGTACTGTAGCATAAATCAAAACCAGGACCTTACACATGCGTACACATGTCAGAGGAAAACAATGATCTAGTACTGCGATAAGCGGCGACGCTTAATTTGATTGACGGAAGTAAATTTATACATAAATGGTATACAATAATAATTAAAAGTATAAATAATAGTAATAAATATAATTATTAAATACCTAAGATGTCACGTCTTCTTAAGTAGGGTGAAAAAGTGGCACGAACCTCTTCTTTGCTGCCGCTTGCTGTAACCACCCTAGCCACGTGTATCTCACATAAGTAAGCAAGGTGGTAAGAAACGTAGGGTTTTTTTTTTCAAAAAAAAAAAAAAAAAAACAAAATAAAGTGTGAATCAAATACGGCTGCAGCCCTTTCTACTTTTAAAATATAAAAATCGTGATGTGTATATTTTTTTTATGATTCTATAAATTACATGTATTACCAACTTTTATATAATATATAGACTACGCCTTTTCAAAAATTCTAATAGATTCTATTCGCTCTCAAGTGATGCTACTTTCAGTAAAATATAAGTTAATATGATAAATGATTTAGCTTTTAAAAAAATGTTAAAATAAAAAAAGGATATACATGCAACCGGCATGTATTGAGTCACTGCTCATAAATAAATAAATAAATAATAAAGTTTGAGAATTATGAATCTCTATCATGAGTATAACATCATTGTGCATGGTATCATTAAAATGTGCAAAATTAACTTAATAAAATAATTTGATTTTAAATATTAATTTTCAATTTGTATTCTCAACACCTAAATCGTACTTGATAAAAAATATCTCAACCATCTCAAATATTATTATGATATGGACAAATATTTATATAAAATATTATTATATCCTAATGCACATGTAAATAAATTTAAATTTTTTTTATAATTTATATAAATATATTTTAAAGTAAAAATAGCCCATGCATATTTTGGATGTAGATGAAGCTTGGGCTCCCATCTATGAAGCGGATTTTATATAAATCATTGAGGCGAGAGAAATGAATGGGATTTCTACAATAAATATATGTTCATAGGAGTCTTTAATCTTTATTTGGCATGGTCTACATGGACGTTCGTCTTCTTTGGATGATTTTTTATATTAGAAAAGTGAAATAGGGCTGAAATGTTTGTGGATGGAGAGGGAGATGAAGGTAAAGGACAGAGAGTACATAAAATAAGGGGAGATGAAGGTAAAGGACAGAGTACATAAAAGAAGGGAAGCATGTGAAAAGAAAGGGTCAAGAGATTGGATATGGAAGTGGGCGTTTAATAGGGTTGAAGCAGATTGATGGAAGGCGTCGTGGTACCCGTGACCGCTCACTTATTATTCCTTCCATTCCCTATTTATTGAGGCGCTCGGATGTGGCTGCTGCTACACCGGTGACCGGACCCTTCGCTCGCACTCAACCGGATCCACTTTTAACTCTTCTAACTTTTTCCTCCATCCGTACAATGTTTATCCTTATTTCGTAGTATACACTCGGTGTGTTTGAAAGAGAGAAAATTTATTATGAAAAGATTTTAATAATTTTTTTAAAAAAAAATTAGTAGAAAATAATACGATATGATAAGAGTAATGATAAAGCGTGAAAAAAATAAAATTAAAATAAATATATTAATTATATGAGTTGTCGTATCGAAATAATAAAAAATAAAATACTTATACAGGAAAATGTAAATGAGTTTGAAAAGTTTATACAGAGTAAACATGCCCAGGATATTTCATGAAGACAAGGCTCCACCGTTTATTCACAAACATTCATAGGCGAGTTCAAACCCAAGGCATTGGCGAATAAACCGACGTACCTGACCATTAGGTTCTTGCCCCATTAGCTATACACATAATATTTTTTCTTAAATTTCTCATAAAAATATTTAATCTTAAATTACTATCACTTTGCAACTTACTATCATCAATAAGTGTATGTTATGGCTAAATCCTCTCAATCTTGAAAATTTGGATAGAAAAGTCAGTTGTGACATTGTCGACCACGTGTGTATGTTAGCATGTAGGGTGTGTTTTTAAATGGATAAAACTTTTGATGAAAAGTTTTGAATAGTAGAAATTGTCAAATGATATGATATGACATGGGTAACGATGAATAGTAAATATGATAAAGTTAAAATAGATAGATTAGTTGTGTGGATAGTTGTATATAAATGATTGAAAATTAGGGTAGTTGTATAGGAAAATGTGAAAAAATAATTAAAAAATATAATAGTTGTGTAGAGTGAAAAGTTTTAGATTAAAAAATTTTAATTTGACATTTTTTAACTACTACCAAACATACCCTTAGTGTAAACTGATGTAGGTACGGGTGAGTTGTGGGTATATCAGTAATTAGGGTAGATTGATGGTATAAGAAGAATTTTTGTTGACGGAAAAAATTCATTTTTTTGCCGTATCTGTGCCGTCCATTCACTAATTTCTATCAAACCATGCAGGAATGTTCAAATCCGGCTAATCAGGTCTAGAAACTTCCATCTCATGGATATGGGCCATTGATTCATTTTTAAAATATATATTTTTTTTCCGTCTTCCTGATTTAGGCTAGAGTGTAAAGTAGGTCCGGTTAACCCTGACCTACATGGCCCTACACTCAATCTATTTCCCATGGGTAAAGATTCAATGCTGCTGTCTGCTGAACTCTTATTCTGGTCCTATCATATGATTTAATTAGATCCAAATCATTCACAATATTTATTTATGTACTTTTAGATTATACATTAAAATAATTTTAACTAAAATGATATTAAGGGTGTGTTTGATAATGGGTATAAAATGTCAAGTTAAAATTCTTCAAACTAAAACTTTTCACTCTTCGAAACTTCCATATTTTTAATTATTTTTTTATATTTTCCTGCGTAACTACTTTATTTTTTAGTTATTTCTATACAACTATCTATACAACTAATGTATCTATTTTAACTTTATCTTTTTTATTCCTCATCATTGCCTCTGTTATATCACATCATTTAACAAATTTTACTCTAAGTTTTATTTATTCTCAAACACACCCTAAATGATTATAGACAGTTTTCATTTTTAATCCATAATATAGCATTGTCTTAAATAATTGTTTGCATTGTTTTAAGGAGAATTTTCAAATGAAATTATTTTCCATATACTAGCTATTAAATGTTATAGAATATATAAACAACGATATGGTTCTTGCTACAACATTTTAAAAATGGAAAAGCTAGAGGAGCAGTGTGGGCAACATCGAATCACTACTTATTTCACATACGATTGAGTCAATCATTTTAACCAAATCTTAGTCTAGTTCTTATAAAGTATGGTGGTTATGTCTGGATTTATCTTCAGTAGACGTGGTATAATCTGCAGAGTTGGAATGTTAGGTTTTACATAATAATGTTGGGCTATAGGTATAATTTTTATAGTTTTTTTTTTCAGAAATTTTTTCAAATGTATTTAACGCATCCATTAAGTTTTATAATTTTTGAATATGTGTATATATTTATTGTTTTCAAAAATCAACATTTTAGAATATTTAAGTGATTTTCGCTCCTCTTAAAAATGTTGGTTTACAAAAGTCAACGAAATATATACACATCTAAAAATTATAAAATTTAATATACAAGTTAAATATATTTAGAAAAATATTCTCATAAAACCTTCTAGAAATGTGATGAGACAAAAAACACTTTCCCCGTTCCTAACAACCATCACTTTTCTCATTTTAATAAATTTTTTAAAAATAATTCTTAGTCATTATTCATAGTATATAAAGGAGAAGTTTGGTAAACAGCATGCGTGAGGTGTGGTGGGATAGGATGGGAGCATGGTTTCCATAATTAATAATTAATCAACTCAAAAACCCTATTTTTCTAACTTTTACCTTGTAATCTATAATTTTTCTATCAATTACCCTATAATAATACTATTTATTTTAACTTTATTACTATCGTTTCATATCAATTAAGTATTTTTTAAAATATTATATTTTTTACTTCTCATCACCTTCCATAGTTCCACGAAATTTTGCCTCAACAAACTTTCGAAAAAACACTTTTTTCATCAATCTTATTCCTACGTCGTATTTCACATTCAATCTTATACAACAACAGGCAGCGCCGTATTTCACATTCAATCCTATACAACAACAGGCAGCACCAGAAAAAAAATACAATTTTTGGCTTCGTAGGCTCTAGGTTTGGCTGGTTCTGCTCTTCCCTCCTGCAAACCCAGTCCATGATGCTTGCATTAATGGCATCTCCCTCGCCTAGTGGTGTTGTAAGTATGAACAGTATTAGCTATTGAACCGTGTTAGGTCGGTTTATTTAAAAACCTAAATGTCTGATTTTTCATACCCCCATATCCCAAAATGCGAAATCGTGATTCCCATCCCGCTTCTCGCCCGCGCTAACCTGCCCTAACCATTCCGTATCGCCCCTCACATCTTCCCCATCCCTGGCGACGTCTGAGGAACTCGATCGACTGCTGTTTTCTATTTCCCTGTTGCGGTTGCATTGTCCATCTAATCGATGTCTCCGGTGCTGCTTAATCGCCCTTGCTCTTGCTGCATCGTCTAGCCATTCGTTGTCTCCGGCGTTGATTGATCATCCTGCCGACGGTAGTTCGCTTTCTCCCCACTCCATCTTTGGCCATCCATCTCTTCTCCAGCCTCCCTGCTTCCTGCCTGCCCTTGCCAGCTCCGGCCATCCATCTCTTCTCTATATATGGCGATTCTAAATCTCCATCTCTTCTCCAGCCTCCCTGCTGCTAGCTCCCCACGCCATTTCTTTTCCATATCCGGCAAGTCTAAGGTTCTGAGCTCGATCAACAACGGCATTTGGTCCGACAGTCCAATGTTGACCCCCTATTCTTGCCTTCTTTTCTTCCATTCGCATATGCTCCAGCAACCCCCTCATTTTATCCGACGGTCCCACATCATAAGCTGTATCTCCTATCTGATCTCGGTGTTGAGTTACCTCTCTGCTACGGGCTAATGCTTCGTCTAACAGCTTCTCCCAGCTGCCTCTGTCAAGTGCTTCGTCCAGCAACTTCTCCCTCCTGCCTCTATCTAGTTATTCATCTAGCGACATTCTTATTGCAATAGTAAATTTTTTAAATTCACTACTAGCTTTAGAAAACCATGATAATGGGTGTGTTCGAGAAGGGATAAAATTTGTGGTGAAAAGTTTTGGAGAGTAAAAGTTGTCAAATGATGTGATATGATAGAGGCAATGATGATGAGTAAATAAGATAAAGTTAAAATAGATAGGTTAGTAGTGTAGGTATTTGTGTAGAAATAATTGAAAAGTAGGATAGTTGTATAGGAAAATGTGAAAAAAATGATTAAAAATGTGATAGTTATGGAGAGTGAAAAGTTTTAGATTGAAAAGTTTTAACTCGACAGTTTTTAACCATCGCCAAACACACCCTATGTGAAAGTTGGTTGTTGCAAGTTTGCAACTTGCATGTGGTTTTTTCTTATACTATAGCTACTCATTGCAATATCTGTTATTGAATTGTCCATTTGATAAAATATTGTTAATTGGATGATTTAGAATTGTAATTTATAATTTTTCTATTGTACAATTTTAGGTAGTCATTCGATCATCATGTCATCATCAATCCCATATGGAAGTGTTTTAAAATTTTCATTTGATAAGAATGATGTGTTTATAGACTTTTAAAATTTTATGTTTGATAAGAATAATGTGTTTATATACTTTTAAAATTTTATGTTTGATAAGAATAATATGTTTATGGACTTTTAAATTTTCATTTTTGTTGAACATATAAGTTGTTCTTAATTCTTATATTATTATAAATTATTTAATTGTTCAATCCGTCAACAATTATTGATCTATTTTGTTTCTTATTGTGTTAGAGATGTTTATAAAAGAGCAATTTATAAAAACACTAAGATAAATAAGGAAAATTCGAGAGTCAAGTGTCAACATTCAAAACTTGTTATACATTTTAGGTCAATTAATAAAATTAAATTTTTTAATATTCATGCTTAAATATTTTTAAAAGTTTTCTATTAATGTGTTCCTACATTTTCGGTTGCGATGCTTAAAGTTTAACATATAAATTTAAGATTTATAAATATATAATTTTAATATTTTACCAATATATAATTAATTAAAAATTATTAACATTTATGACATCATAATTATGTCGTGCCGACGTAACCGGTTCTTACAACATTGGCCCACACCAGCATTTGGCGTGAATTTCGAGGCAGAGGACGGACGCGGTGTGCTGACATGGAATGCTCCCAGCCAAACACTGTTGAGCGGGGCAGTGCATGCAGTGCGCCAATCTCATTCCGCACGGCCTACAGTGGTTTAACTCGAGTTATGTACCCCTGGTTTGACTCATTGGTTTAACTCGAGAATGGGGAGGATATATTTTTTATTTTCATAACGGTATTACCCGTAGGTTAAGGTAAGTTACGGATAGAAACTACATGCTGCCGGAATGAATAAGTCAAGAGTAGGTTTCAAGGTCCTATTATTTGTAGCCAACCGCAATTGCTAATATATTAATATATTTTTATAACATTATAATTTCATGATACATTATGTATTTGTTAAAATAAGGAAAGTTGTTTACTTTATCTATTTATGGCTATATTTATAAATACATTTTAAAATTATGTTATTATCATGTTGATTATAAATTTCTAAATAATATTTATAAAGGAATTACAATTTTCAAATATAATATGAATAAGTTTCGAAGAACCAATCACTAAAAAAAAATTATTGTCAACAAAAGTAAAAAAAAAAGAAGCTTTGTTACCATTAATGCATTGCATATCCGTTAGGGGAACAAAAGTGATGCAATTCTTGTTGCCCAAGATGAGAACAGTAGCATGATAGAAAAGAAAAATAATGAGTTTTCAGAGTTGAAATGCAGTACAATAGCGGTGAAAAATTTATCAACGAAAATTTGCCAATTTCATTACTAAATAGCACTGAATTTGGAACCGTTACTGAAATAAGAATTTTGTAAATAATATAGGGTGTGTTTGAGAAGTTTTTAGTGTGAAAGTTTTTGAAATGTGAGAAAATGATGTGATATAATAGAGATAATAATAAGTAATAAAGAGAATAAATTAAAATAGATAAGTTAGATGTACCGATAGTTTCTCAGAAATGATTGAAAAGTAGGATAATTGTATAAGAAGAAGTGAAAATAATTTAAAAATAGGATGGTTATGAAGAGTGAAAAATTTCACGGTATGTTTGACAACACACAAAATTTTTCAATCTAAATTTTTTTTATCTTTTGCGGCTACTATATTTTTTAATTATTTTTTCATATCTTCCTATATAACTACTTATACAATTAACTTATTTATTTTAACTTTATTCTCTTTACTTTTCATCATTATCCCTATTATATCATATCATTTTTTTCATTATAAAAATTTTTATGCAAAAAATTTTTCAACAAAAATTTTATCACTTTTCAAACATATCCTTAGATTAAAAAGTTTTAAGTGTTAATAAATACCCCCATAAGCATATGATTGATCCTTAGCTTTTGGCAAAGAGTTCCGCCTCAGTGCGGAAAGTCCTGGAGTTTCATTGTTGAGTTGTAAATACAAAAATAAGAAAAAAAAATTTTGCCTAGCGATCCAAGTGTGTCATTTCTGCTTTGTTTGAAGCCACTATTCTTCAGTTTTTTCGATATATTTATACAGTGTTACATCTTAATGTTACAATGGAGTACATTCATGCCTTCACACCATGGAGGAAAATTCCTATAAACCCCCCGTTGAGAGAGAAAAATTGTAAAAACTCCTATACTAGGAGGAAATTGTAGAACTCTCATCTTAAGGGGACTAAATTGTAAAATCCTCTCTAAAGTAGAGAGGAGATTCAAACCCCAGCGTTCACCCATTTGAAGCATCGAAGTTACCACTACATCGCTGATGCAGTGGCCACTATTCTTTAGTCTTCACGTACTTGTAATTGGTAGAAAAATCTTAAATCACACACGTGTGTGGAATTATGTGTAATACTTTCTAATTTAGAGACTTGAAGAGTTAATTTAGGTCATTATTTTGGAAAAAATGACCTCATTTAATAATTAATAAGACATTTGAGGCTAGAGGGTGCAATTTGATTGAGGTTGCACCTAGCTTTAGGTTGCTTTTGTTTAACTTTGGGTGAAAATTCTAGTTGTCTATAGTTTTAGCTTTAATTTTTACCATGTTTGCTACAAGTCAGCAACATGTTGGTAACACCAATACGGCACATATGATCCACTAGTGTTTGAAAGTGGTGGCAGCATGGTCTCCTTGATTATTCATGAGAGCATTTATCGAAAAGGAAAATGCAAAGATATTGTTAGATGTTTGTTAGAAGATTATATATATATATATATATATAAATTGTACAAATATCTCATAGCTTGATTATAATATAAGTTGAGATAATTATAAAATACATATCTACCAATTTTTTTACCATATTTATATTTTAAATAAAATATCAAATAACTAAAATTTTATCAGTAAATTAATATATATAAATGGACAACGTTCATTTAGAACCGGTTCACATGTGAACCGGTCCAAGTGGGCCCGCATTTCGGTATTTTCTTTGTTACATTTATTTAATAATATCAATCAAAATACATATCTATCGAAATTTTTTACCATATTCATATTTTAAATAAATATCAAATAACTAGAATTTTATGAGTAAATTAACACACATATATATATAAATGGACAACATGGTTCACATGTGAACCGGTCCAAGTGGGCCCGCATTTCGGTATTTTCTTTGTCGCATTTATTTAATAATATCATTTAAAATTTTTTTAACTTGAAGTTTGTGTTGCTACACATAAGATCATAAAATCAAATTAGTATAGTCTCACTTAAATACAGTATTTTGAATACGGCGGATAGAATGTATTCCATAAAATGATGCAAAAGGACGTCCATTTCAACCGGTTTTTTTTTTTTTTTTAATGACATAGAGACTAATTGCTCCCTACTGGGGTGGGGGCCACATGTAAGAACACATAATCTTAATGCCACTAGGCTATGCCCTACGTGACCACTTAAACAGTTTTTTTAAATTTTTTTTAATTACATAGAGACAAATACTCACCAGCAGGGTATTACATGAAAACAAATGCCAGCAATATGGTCCGGATGATCGGATCCCAAACCTTTTGCACGCAATCCAGAAATAGAAATCCCTGGTTACTGCTTGAACTGGGTTCTAAGTGAACATTGACCTATATAAATAAATTTTTCATTGTTATTTTTATATCATGACATCTTGATATTACAAATGTGGCACATTGTTGCCTCTCATAGAAAGATAATGTTTTATAATACCTTTATACCAGGGAAAACTTTATAAAAATCCCATCACAGGAAGATATTTGTAAAACGCCCACTTCAAGAGGACTAGTTTGCAAAATTCCCTCCACGCATGCGAGGGGATTTGAACACGAACAGTTGCATGTAGCCACTGTCCGTGACCAGCAAGGCACTCCCCGCTAGCGACCTATATAAATAATTATACACTAATCTAAGAAGCAACGTGTATCTTGTAAATACAAAGATGTAAATCACTGCAAATAATAATTCGTCTTAAATTCATAAAAATAAGATATAAAATAGGTTATTATAGATACAAAAACATATAAAATAATACATTATAAGTATAAACAAATACTCACACAATATTAATATTATCCTATAATTGAAAATTGAAGTTAACTCTCTTTGAGAAGCATGTAATATAAAATTAAGACATCAAGCATCAACTAATTAAGAAATTTATTACTTTGTAACTATCTAAAAACATAATTCATTTGTATGCTTAATTTTATTTTAGAAACTAAATGTTTTTTAAGAATACTATATATGAATAAGAAAACACATTATTTAATTCTAAAGATTCAGCGTAATCCGCTGCAAAATGGAGTTTACATGCATTTAAATAAATGATCATTTTATATAATTTTTATTTACATAAAATTTATATTTTAGATAGTTTGATATTGAAAATACAATTTTAAAATTGTTATTCATATCAAACTATTTTATTAAATCAATTTTGTGTCATTTTTGATGTGCTGATCCATGCATCGATTTGAATAAAAATTGATAATTCCACTAAAAAAATAATTTTAAATAAAATGAGTAAGATAAATTATAATTTTATAATAAAATGAGATCCATTCGCAGTAGATTGCATCATGTAGTCCTACTATAGTTCATGAAATTTTTATTTTAAATAATCATATATAAGTATAAGTTTTAATTATAAGAAATATATAGTAAACTATATATGAGAACCCATCATGTGCAGATGGAATGCATCATAATTATGGTACAATCCACTATAAAATGAGTCTCACACACATTAAAATATAATAATACTTTTTAAAATAACTTATCCATATAAAAATCATACTTCGACGGTTTAGATGTTGAAAACATAACTTTAAACTTGATATTTATATTAAACTATTTTATTACGTTAATTTTGTATAATTTTAAGATGAAACAAATACACATGTTAGATTTTGATGAAAATTAGTATGCTATCAAAATAAATAATTCTAAACATCATAGGTGGGATAAATGTAAATTTTAATATATGCGGGATCCTGCGCTGGATTAAATTCAATTTTATATTATTATAAATATATTACATTCCATTAAGGTTTGGATACCCTATTTAAAATGGAATAGGGTTTAAATGTGGATTTCAAAAAAAAAAAAAAAACAATTGGAAAAGGAAACTGAAAATTAAGGGTCTTGTTGGGGTTGAGTTGGGCTAACCCAACTCTTGTTGCATCCTTGAATCAAAGCCAAACTCAACCTAACACTAGTTGCTACTTAATTTGACGGTAGTGGAAAAAAAATAGAAAATTCTTTTACCCCTTTATTTATGCCTCTTGTTTTGATTTGGTATTTTAATTACTTAATTATTTTGAAATTTCATTATTATTTATATTTTTAGTTGCTTTTCACATCTATATATATTTTTTGGATCAAGAAATTAATCTAATGGGATCTTCTCAATCTCACTCCTCATTTAATCTCGAAGGTGAGAAAGAAGAGGAAGTGCCATTAGAAGCTTCATTAAAAACACTTGAATCAATATATATACATCATTACATTCTCATCCCAGATATAGATTTCATTTAAAAATTTCGTATCATTTGAAATAGACACTTTTCAACTAATTACCTATCATTTTAAAGACACCTAGCTCAATTATCCAAAAATCCTAGCTGCATTGTGTGTGAGCAGCCCTCATACAATAATTTTTTTTTTGGTTTTTTGTTTTTAAATGCTTTTTTGTAGGTGTATTTAACTTATATATCAAGTTTGACCATTTTATAATTTTTTTACGTATTTATTTATACTTTTTAAAAATAAAGATTTTAATTGGTAAAAATGCCTCAAATACTCCTAAAATTGATGATTTTTAAAAATAAAAAAATAAATATATAGAATATTGTAAAATGTTAAAACTTGGTAATATGAATTCAATACACATAGAAACACACATTTAGGAAAAAAAAAAAAAAACATTGTATTGGGGGTGCCATGCTATGCGTGGCATGCAAGCCGCCCGAATATCTACTTCTTGTTGTTCCACCGTTCATCATTGTTTACATTTCCAACGCCACTTTTCTATCATCCTTTTGGCTGGTAGAAGATGACCTAGGGATGGGGATGAGATGAAGATACTCTTCTCATCTTTAATATGTAAAAGCTTATTTTTTCCATTTCTCTATAACTTTTCTTGTCCCTATTCTAATTTTTTAAAATTTCGATATAAAATAATATTTTTCGTCCAATATCCATTTTCTATTTTCATCCCATCCCATAGTTCATAATCAACGGGTTTTCCGTTATTCAGGTAAGGTCATTTTTATCATTTGTTTAACGATATGCCACCAACTCTCCATCCATGACTTTCCACGTGTAGATCGAATATAAATCAGTTTAATTCTAAAATTTGAGACAGCAACAGGCGAACATGCAGGCAACAACCAAAAGGTTTTGGTAGAAGTGTAGATAAATCTTTCTGAGCCAAATTTTAGGGGAAGTTTTTTTTTTATACTCGCAGTATTTATACTTAATTTTTAATATATCAACAATATTTTATAAGTTCCTGGTACTCATAGCATTTTAGTCTAAATTTCTATTATGGTTATACTGTTAATACAACTGTTATTTGCTTTATTAAAAAATGATTTTGTCCGTCTAAAATTTTTCTAATTAAAATTATTCAATCTTAACATAACTTTTGAATCATTTAATGCCACATATTGATGACTTATATAATTAGTTGAGTCATATTAGTGCTGAATTGTCTCAATTAAGAAATTTTAAATGGGAATGAGAGAAATTAAGTATAGGAAAAATTTATAAAACATTATGAGTATATAAGGAATTAAAAGCAAATTTTATATGCGTAAGAGAAAATTTTCCTAAATATTATATTTTATGCACCCCTAACATATGGATATATAATGGGCGCATTTTGTTTCTTCTTTTGAAACAAGTAACCCAACCGATGGACCATAATACTCAACTAACCATCTCCGTCTATATGATTGTCTAGTTTACACTTCATACATACACGCCTGGATTTGGGTGCATTTAATTTAATTTTTTTTTCAAGCATGTGCACGTTGCCAACCGAAGATCCATACTGCATGTGAAGTACAAAGTGATTGAGACTCTAACATTCTTGACAACCATCCACTTGCATGACTAGTTCATTATTGTTATTATATATATAATGCATTTGATCATGCGTGGGTGCATTTGGTTTCTTTCAAGGCATGCACGTTGCAGGACACATGACCCATGCGGCATGCAAACCATTCATTCGGCACTAACCAGCCATCCTTATCCTATGAAAGCTTTGGTGCCTGTACAGAATCATCGAATGAGATGACATGAAATTTTATTTTATTTTATAGCGGAGATGAGATGATTTTGGATCATCCTCTTCGCAAAGATAAGGATGTGGATGAGACGAAATTATAACAACGTATTTTTTCATCTCGTATGTTATTTTTATTGTAGTTGTTTTAAAAACCACTACCAATAATTAATATATTATAAAATAATAATTTCTATAATTAGATGTTTTTAAAATAGAAATGATAACATTAAAAAATCAATTTACTATTAATAGGTCTATTTGTTAGAAAATTTAGTTGCTCGCATAGTCCCATCCTTTCCACCTTTCATGCAAAGGTTGTAGGTATTTTGCACTTTTGTAAAACTAAATGATACATCAACAATTTTTCCCAAACTATGTAGATATAGACATGAAATATTTTACTTTAATGTTTTAATATGCAACTTTTTTTTATTCTGTTAATAACCCACTTTATCAACTCATGGCCAACCTACAACACAATTCATTTATCTTTTTTGATGAGACACAATTCATTTATCTTAAATATGATAGTATTAGCTGTTGGAAAAAATAACTATGATAGCATTAGGTTTGACATGTTCTGATGTGTTGGGTTAGGCCTTGCTGTGGGAGTAGTTACCTCGCCTTCCCTTAAAGTAGTGAATGGTCTCCTAAGACTTAGAAGAGTAGATTATGGGTGCTAGCTTCACCCAAGGTCTTTCACTCACTCGTTACTTAGCTGCTATGAGTTGAATCATGCCCTATTTTAAGAGAATGCCACATGAGTCTACTTCTTTCATGAATATAGCATAACCTAATGCTATGTTAACCAAACATATAAACTGAGCAGTTGCACCAACATGTCACCTTAAGAAAGCCAAAATTTGTCGATAGATCTCCATTGCATGATAGCTTCTAATCATAAACTAAGATCTCATCGATCTTCGCACTTGAGCGGGTTTAGATTCATTGAATTAGAAGACCTAAGAAGGATAACTAGCAATTCAAAAAATGGAGAATTTCTTGAAAAATAGCCATCATCTTACCTTTATTCATCAATTTCTTTTTCTTTATTTCTCCCTCTCATCCTCTTCTTTTACATAATTTATTAGACTTCTGCTATCAGCCTATCCAAGCTAGTGTATAACTTGTAACTTTCTCCCTTATCTAGAAAAATCTCTTTTTTCTATGAGTTGTAAGAGATTTTAGAATTATCGAGTTTCTTTTTTCATTGTAACTTTCTCCTTTATCTAGGAAAATATTCTTTTTTGTGGGTTTTAGTAGATCTTAGAATTATCGAGTTTTTTTTTTCATTTGAAGATTCTTGTGCTACTTATCTCTAGCCTCATCTCTCAAATTGTGCCATTTTTGGCCTCATCAGTACTATAAAAGTGAAATGATTTTGTCAACTATTATTTGCTACAATTGTTATTGATGCCTTATTGATATGATATCAAGAATAATGTTCATCATCATCATCATAAGTCATTTCCCACCTAGGTGGGGTTGACCACATGAATTTTATTGCGCCATTCTTGGCACTTAGAGACTAAATTTTTAATAATTTGTAATATTTTTAAAATTTTTAATTACTTTCATTCATACTTTTTAGGTCTTTCTCTCATTTTCCTACCACCTTGTATTTGGATATGCTCTGCCCTATCAGGCCTCCATTAATATGACCAAATTATCTTAATTTATTTTTCCTCACTTGATCACCTATTGGCTTCACTTTTAAATTTTCTCAAATTTTTTCATTTCTAATTTTATCTTTTTTTGTTTTAATGCTCATCTATTTTAACATTCTCATTTTGACTACATTCATTTTATGTGTATATTGTTCTTTAACTGCCCAACATTCTGCCCCATAAAATATAACAGGTCTAATTGCGATCTTATAATTTTTTTAAAAATTTAGTTAGGACTCGACGATTACATAAAATTCCTGACACACTTCGTCATTTCTTCTATCCTGCTTGAATTCTATGTATTATATCTTTCTCGATTTTCCATTCTCTTGAACTATCGATCCTAAGTACCGAAAGTGATTAGTTCTTGTTACTACTAGATCTAAAATCTTAACTGGTTTCTCATCCAAGTTCTCACTATTATTAAAATTGCATTTCATATATTCAATTTTTGTGCGACTAATTCTAAGACCATTAGATTCTAAGGCATTTACCTACTTATTCAATTTCAAATTTAGTCATTCTCTAGTTTCATCTATCGGAACAATATCATCTGCAAATAATATGCACCAAAGTACTTCTTGTAGATGTTTAGTAATTTAATCTTTTATTAAAGTAAAAAAGTAAGGACTCAAGGCCGAACCTTGATGCAAAACAATTTTAATTGAAAAATATTAGTATTTCCACTCATGGTCCTTACATTTATTACAACCCCCTCATACATATTTTTAATAACATCAATGTATCTATTATTAATTTCTTTCATTTTCATCACTTGCGATATTAACTTTGTTGGTATTCGATTATATTTTTTTTAAATCAATAAAAATCATGTACAAGTTTTTTTTCTCTCTATACTTCTCAAATAGTTGTCTAAGTCAGAAAATGACTTTAATGGTTGATCTTACTGGCACAAAACCAAACTGATTTTCAGATACATCAGTTTCTCGTCTTATTCTATGTTCAATTACTCTTTCCCATAACTTCATAGTATGACTTATTAGTTTTATTCCATGATAATTTGCACAATTTTGAATCTCCCTTATTTTTATACATTGAGACCATAGTGTTTTTTCTCCGTTTACTTGACATTAACTTTGTTTTTATAACGTTATTAAAGAAATTGGTTAACCATATTGCACCGATATCTCTCATGCACTTTCATGCCTCAATTGGTATATTATCTAGGTTTAAGGCTTTTCCGGTTTTCATTTTTTTAGAGATTCATTTACTTTAAATATTCAAATTTTTAGAAAATAACTGATATTCATATTTTCTTCTCTATTTAAACTAACATCTACTGTTACATGTTCTGGTGGGGATATCATTAGTAGACTATAAGAATAAATTTTTTTTCTTTTTTTAATTTCATCATTTTTAACTAGAACTGTTTGATTTTCACTTTTAATAAACCTAGCATGTGCTAAATCTTTGCCTATATTTTCTCTTAATTTAGCTAACTTAACTATATCATTTTCACTTTGTCTAATTTCTAATTTTTTATATAAGTTGTCATAAGATTTGTGTTTAGCATTACTAATAATTTTTTTAGTAGTTATTTTTTAATAGCTTATATTTTTGTAAGTTTATATCATTTTTGTTACTTTGTTATTTTTTAAACTTTTTGTATTTATCATCTGTAGCTTTTTGAACATACTCGTTTAACCACTAAGTTTCTTCAGGTAAAAACGTACGATTTTTATATATCAATACAATACTTTGTTTAACTTTTTTTTATGTTCTCACATTGATTCTACTTTATCTTCTTGTATGTACAATTTTCATTATTCTATTATTCTTTTACTAAAAATTTCTATGTTGTTCCCCTTTAAATTACACCATTTAATTTTTAAAATTATATTATTTTTAGTTTTTGTTTATTCTTTTTGTGCATATGATCATTCTCGAAATTTTTATAAATTTTCATAGTAAATTCACACCGTTAGTATAAAAATGTTAATTAAATACAGATTTTATGTGAAAATTTGTTAAAATTATATTTTTCATAAAATCTTTAATTTTGCCATAAAATGGGTTATTTTGCAATATTTTTGAAAGTATAAAATTATGAAAATAATTACACATGATAAAAGAGATCTAACGGGCTAAAAAATTAATTTTTAAATATATATTAGCCTATTAATATAATTCGGACAAATTTATAGAATGAATAAATTGAGCAAAGTATAATTATAAATATATTTTTAAAAATGGGTAAAAGTAGACTTAAAAGAAATACATAAATAAAATAAATTTGAAAGGTTCCAAAATGAAAATTATGAAATATTTGCAGCTTGATAAAATTATTTGGGTAATGTTTTATTTTTGAATTTTTTGTTGCATGTATACGAGTGAGTGTGGACCGCCAGAGCATCGGTATGGTGCTCCATCTTCCCCAATGTGCATCTTCACCAAACTCACCGTCCGGCAGCCATTTTCCAAGCCACCGAGCAAACCCAACACCGATTCCAAACCGTCCTGATCCCTTGCCTAATTCAGCGACCAATTGCAAGCCAGACCCAGCAGGCAGCCCGTCTTCTCCATGCCAAGCAACCGACATCTGCTCGATTTTTTCTGCAGCCACCTTCCAACCCGAAACCGGAAGATCCAGCTGCCCCCGAAAATCCCAAGTACCACACCGAATCAGCAGCGCCCTTCCCAACTACTGCGTTCAACAACCCAACAGGCAGCCACCGATTTTTCCCCTTGCAAATCGGAGCAGCGACTAAAGCATGGGTCACTGGCTGTCATCCAAGCCATGTACGGTAGAAACCGACCAGCTGCTCCCATTAATTCAAACGGCCAGACAAGGCAGCAGATGCACATTTTTTTCAGCACCCAGTTTGCGGCAACCTCGGATTATCCTGCCCAACCGTTCCACCTCTGCAACCTCCTGAAAATTTGCAACCGCCCCTGAAATTTTACCCATTAGCTGCCCCAATTTTCCAGCCATGAGAAACCGACGGGCAGCAGCGCCGTTCAAAATCAGCTGCCTCCCCTAAATCCGACGAAGTAGAATTTTCAGCACCAATGAATTTTTCCGCACAGCAACCGGACAAGCAGCTCTCAAATTCGATCAGAAAATTCCAGCAGCTAATCATAGCCAATTAGCCATTGCCAACCCTCAATTTCAGCACGCCCAAGCACCAGCTTTGACAGCCACGATCCAGAGCCTCTAAGCTTCACCAACCAAAAATGGCAAGTCCTTTTCACCGCCACCAATCAAGCATCCCACTGCCGCACCACATCATCAACCTGCAAACGTTGGCAGCAACGAATTAAGCAAGCAACATAGCAGGATAGGCAGCTTGCAAAAACAGACGGCAGCAGCAAAGTGGAGAAGCAATGAAGGCGGTTACACTGACGTTCAAAATGAGAATCCCGTGTCGAATCCAAACTGTAAGGGGTGCCCCACAGGCATAAATGGATAGGCCCTCTCTTCACGCAAACCAACCTCTTCTTCCTTGGGTGGGATCCACTCATTGTGGGACCCCCTATCAAAGTGGGTAAGGCCAAACAATAAAATTCCTATGGTGAATATTTGCTCTTCACTTTGAGTGATGTATTTATATTTTTATTGCTTTGTAGTTGTTAATGTTGCAATTTTAATTCTTACATTAGATTTATTATTTTATTTTATGCTTTCTAATTTTTACATTAAATTTAATATATTTTTCTTTTATGTTTTATAGTTTAAGTTTTATGACTTTTAATTACTTTCTTAGAGTAGATTTAATTTAGTTATTATTTTTAATTGCAATTTCTTTTCTTCTTTCCCTCTCCTTTATTCCCCATCTTTCTCTTCTCTCTCTATAATTTCTTTCATCCTTTATCTCTCTCTTCTCCTCTCTCTCTCTTCTCCTCTCTTCCCTCCTCTCTTTTTTCTCTCTCTCCTTCCACAGCTCTCGCCTTTCTTCTCTTCTCTCTTTAGCTCTTCTATTTTCTTTTTTATCTTCCGTCTTTTTCTTTCTAATCTCTCTCTTTCCCTCTCTTCCTTCTCTTTTCTTTTTGTCCTCTCTCTCTCTCTCTCTTTCCTTTTTTCTCTTTCTCTCTCCTCTCTTCTTTTTATTGCAAGTAAATCTTAAATGATTCAAAATTTTATTGACTCTTTTTGTATTCGACCCGACTCAACATTATTCTATGCCATCTTACGTATAGCTTTAATATATTTCGGTTAATTTTTATTAAATTGGTGATCATAGTGCTCTTGATGACAAATATTTAGTATGCATCAGCATATATATATCCATTACTAGTAATCCATATTACATAGTTAAACTCTCACATGAAATAACTTTACAAAAAAAGGTTCATTATCATCATTGTTATTGTATATCGATAATGATGTTAACGAACATTTTTTACATCTAAAAAAACCTTTTTGCTATGACAAGTTGATTTTTTTGTTGTGAAACTTTTTCATGATCACTTTATGATAAAAATGACTATCTTTGAAAAAATAAAGAAAATAAAATTCTCCTAACTTTTAAAACATAATATTTCTTCTCAGTTATGATAAAAATGACAATGTTTGAAAAATAGAAAAACAAAATTCTCCAAACTTCATCAAATGGCTTCTATAAGGAGATGGTCCAACTTCATTAAGGCCCTTTAAGATAATGAAAGTACATGGATGACCAGCCAGGAAGAAATGAATCTAATGACTCAATCATATTTCAAGAAAGTCTACACTAGCAATTGCCCTACTGACACTGAGGGAGCCCAGTTGTATGCACTCGGGTAAACTTAGACTTGGTGCATTCGAGTGTAAATACTTATTTTTTATTTTTTGAAAATTTTTTACACAACTATTAATCTAAGTGTATTTAATATATGTATTAATTTTTATTATTTTTGATAATTTTAAGATGTTTTTGAGATTTTTAAATTACTAAAATGCCACTGATTTTTAAAAATTTAAAATATCTAAAAATATCTAAAAATGATAAAAATTGATGCACATGTTAAATGCACTTAGATTAATAATTTTATAAAAAAAATTTGAAAAAAAAGTTAAATGCACATGGGTGCACCAAGTCTAAGTGCACCCGAGTGCATTCAATATAGGATTCCAACATTGAGAGAGTGACCAACTTTGTCAAGGGGAGGGTCATGGATGACAAAAAACAAGAGCTTATCAGGCCTATGAAATTGGAGGAAATGGCAAAAGCCCTAAAAAATGTGAAACCAACAAAAGCCTTTTTGACCAAACGACATGTCAACTAGGTTTTATCAACAACGCTGGAAGATGGTGGGGAAAGATGTTTTTCTAATATACAAATCATTCATGAAAGTAAGGAATCCACTTCAACAATACAAGTGACTTCGGAAGATAAATTCTACTACCCATGTGATCATCCCAAAGAAAGGGGGTGGAGGAAAATTCATCGACTTCCGACCTATTAGCCTCTGTAATGTAGCATATAAAATATTGGCAAAAGTTCTGGTTGATGGACTAAAGAGTTGCCTACAAGGTGTCATGTTCAAGTAGAAGAGTACATTTACCAAGGTACCAAATATTATTAAATAATATGCTAATCATCTAGGAAGTTATATATCATCTTCGACGCAAGAATAAAAGCACCCATGAGGAGGTGAAGATTAATTTAAACATGTCTAAGGCCTATGACAGAGTGGAATGAACCTTTCTTAGCAAGACGATAGAGAAAATGAACTTTAGCAATGTCTGGATCAATTAGATGTTGAGTTGAATGAAGTCAATAAGATATCAAATAAATTTATATGCTTTCAAAATGGAGTATTTCCAACCTCGTAGAAGGTTGAGGCAAGGGGACTTGCTCTCTCCATATTTGTTTCTCATTTGTGTTGAAAGTTTATTAGTTTTAATCTCTGATGCATCTGATCACAGACTGTCGAATGGTATAAAAATTAGCCTCCAAGGACTAACTCTCACCCACTTTTTTTTTTTGCTAATGATGCCCTCATCTTTTTAGGATAAAGAGACAGAAAATCCATCATACAATGGACATTCTCAAACTCTACAGGGACTGTTCAGGACAGGGCATTATATAAAGCTGCTATTTTTTTAAAGCTCCAACGGGGGGGGGGGGGGGGTGGTGGGGTGAATAGGGTTAGTTTCAAGTCAAATCCAACCAACCCAACTCGATTTATAATAGAATTAGGTTAAGCATTTTGGTAAAAATAACTTATATAACCTGAATTAAACCAACCTGATTTGAAAAATGGGTTGGTGTGGATTAGATAACTATCAATCTGATCCGGCCCGATTTCATATATTAGTATAAAAATATAATAAATTATTAAAAAATGGTCACACATTAGCACATAATACATAGGAATTAATTAGACTTTATTATTTTGAAATAAGATTATTTAACAATTATTTTATTATATAAGTCATAAATTGGAAAGTATTCTTATAAAAAGAATTATTTTTATTACTTCATATAAATTTCTATTTTAAAATAGATTTAATTAAGTGAAACATATTTAAATATTATATTTCTATTAACCAATTTTTAAACCAAATTGAACCGATTTCTATAGGATTAAAATAGGGTTGAGTTAATGTGTGAAAATATAGTTAAAATAGTGTTGGATTGAGATTTTACAAGGTAGATTAATGTTGTGTTTACCCTAACTTGAGTCTACCTAACCCGATTTTTACCCCTAGCTCCAACACAAGCCCATCTTTAAGGAGTCATCTAACTGGCTAGCTAGGATTTTCGGGACATGAAATTCATCATTGCCTAGGGCTCCCCACTTGGCTTGGTGGATCGAAGAAGTCTATGTTCAAGGTCCTAAAAGAATGAATATAGAGGAAAATACAAGGGTATAAGGGGAGACTTCTATCGTGGGGAAGGAAGAAATTCCTGATAAAAGGCAGTTGCACAGATGATCCTAACTTACACAATGAGTATCTTCCTTTTGCTTACAAGCTTCTGCTTTGAACTTTATGGCATGCTATGCAAATTTTGATCGATGGAAAGGGAGACAAACGAAGGACGAGTTAGGTTGCAAGGAAGGACATATGCAAATTAAAGGTTGCAAGAGGCTTAGGTTTTAGAGATATCTCCACCTTTAACTATGCTCTTTTAGCTAAACAGGTGTGACATTTAGTAACCACCACCAATTCATTGTGCTACAACATATTGAGAGTGAAATATTTTCAAAATGGGAACTTATGGGTGTGCAGACATAGAGCAACCAATTCATTACTTGGAGAAGCACTTTGAAAGCTTGATTCGTGATAGAAAATGATCGCCAATGGTGGATCAAAAATTGCCGCAAAGTGCATTTATTCACAACCAAGTGGATGAACGCTTCTTTATGGAGAGCTGGTCCCTTCCTTGCATCTATGATGTTAAGTGAATAATTTCATTGATGATGGCAATTGGACATGGAAAAGGGATAAAGTGAAGGAAGCAATGGGAGAGACGGGATAAAGCATAATCAACCTCATTTCCTTACCATAACATTATAAGGATGACACCTAAATTTGGGTACATGAGCCTGATGGAGTCTTCATGATCAAGTCCGCTTACAGGATCATGTTGGTAGAAACTACAAATTGCAGAGGAGCTAATGGGAATGAGGGCTCACTAGAATTTGTTACCTACAAGTTCATATGGAAAACAAAACTTCTTAGTAAAGTACTTGTTTTTAGATGGAGACCCTTCGAGAATGTCCTCCTAACACAGTTGAATCTAAATAGGTGTGGCATAATGGTAGACTCCACTTGTTTATTTTGTAGGTAACAGGCTGAGGATATTGATCACCTTTTCATTAAGTGTGACATGGTTCGAGCGGCTAACATGAGGCTCTTCGACTACAAGGATGACTTCAACTCTTTGAGAAACACCATTTCTAAGATGGTAATAGTGAAGGGGATGGATGGTTTTAGTCTCTTTCTACTATTCAGCTGGCTTATTTAGCGAATGAAGAACCTATTTAGGGAGGAGGGCACCCCTTCAGCATTCTTGGACAACACTAACTGACACTTCAATTTCTTAGACTACCAGCAGAGGGCAAAATGCCTTATGGACACCAGCATTCTTGATTATCAATTAACATCAAGATATACTAAACCCCTTCTAGCGCATTCAAAATGAACCTGGATGACAGATGGAACTCAAACAAAGATTGTATAAGTTTTGTAGAAGTTATTAGATATTTAAGAGGCTTTTTTATTGTTGCCCAAAGGCTGGAACTATAGGGGCATGATGAACCTTCCTTTTATAACGGGTCGAGACAAGGTCGATTTGAACATCACTTTTTTTTAATAGGTTCCGGAACAAACTTTGGATTGGTATTAGATCGGCTTCGGGATAGCGGGTCAATAATTTTAAGAATTTATATACCTATCAAATATAAATATACATCTATACTAAATTTAAATATTATATGCTTCAATATTTCACTAATGATTAAAAACACATGATTAAGAAAACAAAATATTTGAAAATATAGTATAAATTTATTAAAATAGGTTAATATACAATTACACATAAGGGTCATATATGTACCAAATTTTCTTATTGATTCTTATATTGCTTTCTGAATAAATTAATTCTTCTATTGTTGATTGAGTTGATTATAAAAAAGAAAGAATTTTGAAAGAAAATAATAATAATATTTAAACGCAAGCTTATAATTTTTAATAAATTAATATGTGGGGTGGTTCGGACTCTTCGGGTCGGGACATGGTTGACCCACCCCGACCCTATTTTTAAATTCGTGTTAAAATTTTTGATCCATCCCTATACCGAGTCAAAAATATATTGATTTTATCCGGCCAAAAATGAGCCAGGTCAAAGCTGATTCACGAGTCGATCAGCCCAAATTCCCACCCCTACAACTGATGTTTATAGCATAGACTCTCCAATCTAAATTTAAATGAGTGTGTGAATTAACTATCACACAATGATTTAAGAATATTTGTAGAAAAGATACTTTAACCTATCAAATATTACAAGATAGTCGTAGATCCTATTACCTAATCAACTAGAAACCCGATAGGGGCTTGTATTATAAATTGAAGGTCTGCTCTTAGTAGTGTAAGTGCAAATTTTCTAGACTCTCTTGTATACTCCTTTTGTAAAATTTGGTTGTAATATTTTTTTAGGAAGATGATTTAGTTAGTCCGGCCTAACTAAAAACATATTTTTTTCTAGTTTTTTCATGAACATGTCTCAAAAAAATTATGAAAATGTCACTGTGCTTAAAAATCTAAAAAATACTTTAAAACATCAAAAAATGGTAAAACTTAATTTATAGATTAAATACATATAACTCTACATGTTCATAAAAAAACTGAAAAAATATGGTTTAAGGTTGGTTGCATGGCTGCACTCATGTGCCCGGCCGCCAAAAAATCAACCATAACTTTTCTGATAGTGAATTTTCTCCTCTTTTGCTCATGGTTTTTCTTTCATATTGAAGGATTTTCATGTAAATTTATCTTCTTTCATTCTATTTCCTTTCATATTGAAGGGTTTTTTCATTTAAATTTGTGTCTTCTTTATTTTTTTTTCCTTTCATATTGAAGGGTTTTCCACTAAAATTTGTGTCTTTTTTACTTTTCTTTTATTTGTTTTTCCGCCCTATTTTGTTGTTTTCAAGAATTATTTCCTAACAGAGACTAATAACTAGAGTTTAAAATGTGAAAACAGAAGCTTAGACTAGACTCCAGATTTGCAAAACATGATTGCAAATGAAAACCTATAATATTTACATTTGCGCATTTTAGATACAGATTGTTAATGTCTGTCGTTGTAACAATTAGTAGCTTAGATGGTCTAGTTATGAATATTCAGAATAGGAATGCAATTTCCTACTTATGCGAAGTGTTCTTTTTTTAATTTAATACTAATGCATAGTTAATTGGACAAATTTTCTGCATCTACAGCTAAGAAAATAAGAGGTCTAAAACAGAGACCGAAGTACAAAAATTCAGGATTACCAGACTTGTGGCCGACTAATTACATCTAAGAAAAGGTTGTTTTTACTGACTAGGCCCACCATAGCCTTCCATTACAATTATCCACAATGTCCGGGAAAAGGCCGATTCAATTAATTGCCTTGCGTGATTTGCATCCAGTGCAACGAGACTGAGTTCGGCCTATGATCCTGGCCCAACCCAGGTTTCCAACCTGCGTTTCCTGCGATATATCAGTGTCCCCCTTTGAGAATTGTAGTATGTTAATTTCGGCGCCCTACAATGGGCCGACAAGTGAGCTTAAAAATATAAAATATGAGTAATGCAAAATACTAAAAAATAAAAATAAAAAACATGTGCAAGGTTGAAAAGTAAACATGCATATGCAAGAACAAAAAATAAATATAATGCAAGATGCAGAAAAATTAAATATGCAATGCGAGTTAGCGGGTTAGTGGATTAGATATGATACGAGTTAAATGCAGAAATTAAATGTGCAAATAAAAAGATAAAAGATGTAGGAAAATGGTTCAAGATCAAAGATGGAAAAAATATAAAAAGATGTAGACATGGAGGTTAAAAAAAGAAAATAAAGGTGTTAAGGCTTTTAGATGATGCCACCATTAAAGTTTTTATATGATATAAAATTAGTCAAACAAGTATCTCAATTAGTCACTGTTAGAAATTAGCATAATGCATTAAGAAAATGTGCAAAATAAATGGGAAAAAGATGTAGAAGAAGAGTTCAATGTTAGATATATGAATGAAGAGAAAAGGTGTAAATATGAGAGTTAAAGAAGAGAGATGTAAATGTTAAAGTTTTTAGATGACACAAATCATTAGAGATTTTTTAATGATGCGAGTTAGCCAAATGCAAACTTGTGTATTAGTTAGATGCAATTAGTAGTTAATAAAATGCATGCCAATGTAGATACACGTAGCAAAATAAAAAAATTAATATATTAATTTTTTTTTGGAATCGCCACTAACCAAATATCGGGGGGTCCGTGTACAATAAGGCAGTGAAATACAGAGATTATCTGGGTTGACTCACAACTAAAAAAAATATAATTTTATTTTTTCTTTAGTACATTAGTCTTAGGAGTGCTGAAAATTAACATACATTTTATACATAAAAGCTTAGGAGGGCAAAGGCGAAAACTTAATCCCTAGGCTTTTTTGGAAGGTGGAACCAGCAGGAAGAAAATTTAGGGGTGAGAATGTCGGCCCCCACTTGAAGGAGAAGGAAACCTCTTTTAAAGGCTCTTGGGTTTGAAAAATTGCACATAAATGAGCTATTAAAATGTTTTGCACAAACCCATCTTATCCATTGTGCAATATTCTAACTTAAAAGTCCTTCCTAGCAAATTTATGGGTGGTTTTACAAAAACTACTAATGGACACGTGGTTTCACTTGGCTAGTAAGTCAAACCTTTCTCAACCATTGATTTTATGTTTTTGGTGTCCTTCATTCATGCTTTGATCTTCACTTATTTTTCCCTGATTTTGGATAACGCCCTCCCATGTTGATGTTTTTTGATCACTTTAACGGCTTGGATATTTACTTGGCAACTTGGATCTTGTAGTTTTCATTTCTTGGTTGAAATGGTGCAAATCCATCTCTTTTCTTAGTCAAACATACGTTGACCATTAAAGTTTTCATAAAATGCTAATAATTTGTTTGATCCACACTATTCATCATGTCACCTCCGTTCCATTTGGCTTGAAAGAAATATTTTTGCTTTGTCACGAGTATAGACTGCTCATGTTTGTTGATGAGAATTTGGACCATTGCTCTCAAAAAAGGGCTTGTGGGCATTAGGAGCTTATTTATCAAGTAGTACTTACACACACATAGGGCTTACTCATATATGGGTTAAAATTAAAATATAAATTCACAAAAAGTCTTAAGTGGGTGGGCCTAATGGTAGTAAGCCTATTTAAAAATTTAATTTCCATATTTTAGTAGAGTATAAAAAAGAATCTAGGGTCGAATCCCTTCTATGAGCTCTTACGACATGGAGTGTCTCTTGGAGCATCATAAGGCTCTAACTTGAGCTTCATTGCTTATCATCATCATTATTATTATTATTAGTTTAATAAGAGTTTGTTTAGCTTTTTGTTCTATGAAATCTTGCGTTTTTTCGAAATATTGTTCCATTTTCAAATGCTAACAATTTACTTTTTCTATTTTAAATACAACTTTTTAAAATCTCATTGCACTCTTCCATCCACAACACATGACTACATTTTTTCTATCCCACATTCTCATATTAGGGTCAAGTAGCATCTACAACCAAAATATACCACCGCTTAAAAGAGTGCAATTAGGGTTGGGTAGGCTCAATTCGCAGTTGACCCTACTCTTACCTTATTTTCCAAAATTTCTATCTAATTTTCTTTTCGATCTGGTTGGTTTTGATTTTTGTTACAAATCAATTCTTTAAAATAGTTTTTATATTATATTTAAAAATCATAATTTTATTATAAGTTTTACCTAAGAAAGTATAATCAAGATGATAATAATATAAATTTTAAAATATATTGATTAAATTTACTAAATAATAGATAAGTTAAATAAGTTTCTATGTATTTGAGTAATATATTTGTTTCTTTCACTGTAAAAGACATTTCATAAAATATATATTAAATATATCTTAGTAATTGAGGTTGTTTTAGGTACCTGAATATTAGAACTATCATACTTTAATTGAATTGAGTATTTTTTTTTACTTGGAACCTACCTTATACTATGAGGGGAGATTTTTTAATGCACCTATGTATATTTAACCCATGTATATTTATTTTTTTTGAAATTTTTTTTACACAATTGGTAATCTAGGTGTATTTAACATGTATATCAATTTTTACCAATTTTGGAGATTTGTAGATATTTTGTAGATTTTTACCGATTTTTTCTTAATTCACAAATTATGAAATTGCCACTGATTTTAAAAAATTCAAAAAAATATCTACAAATCTTCAAAATTGGTAACAATAGAAATACACGTTAAATACACTTAGATTAACGGTTGTATAAAAAATATTAAAAAATAAATTTTTGCACTCGGTCCATCGAAGCTAAGTGCACTTGGGTGTACTAAATCCTGTACTCTACTGTGAGTATGAAAATAAAACTTACTCTATCCATTTTAAGATATCTAACGGGTGAACTCATGAATATCCTCAGCCCTAACTGCTTGTTTGTGAGTACTATATTTAAGATTTTCTAAAAGGTTTGGTTGTCCAAAGCACGATTTTGTGTTTTGAATTTTATCCGCCGCTCAACTCGTTAGAAGGAAGCTCCTCTAGCGCATCAAAACGTTACGAGGGCTTCATTACTTTCCAAAATTGTAGTAGCACTAGTATCCGGCCGGAGTATCAGGGTGTGCCATCTCCCAAAAGAAACAAATATTAATTCTTAGTTAGAATGGGATAAATATGGGATGAGAATATGGAATAAAAGAAGTGTTGTTATTTATTGAGAATAAATAAATATATCGGAATTAAAAAAATATATATTGGAAATGAAAAAAAAAAGTTGTTATTTTTAGGAATGAATATATATATATTTTTAAAAAAATTACATTTTTTAAAATATATCGGATTACATTCCAGCATCATTCCATTCTATGTTTGCGGAAATGTGAACTCGTGCTTCCCATAAATGTCCTGATGCTTCCTGCTTATGAACGTTCGATGTGAATTTGGATTGTTACAGAGAACCTTCTTCATCCATCCTATCCCAATCAGCGCGAAATCCCTTTCAAATTTACAACTTAAACCGGAGAAGGGAACGATTAAAAATTTGAGATGGAGATGATATTCCATTGAAAGAATCAAGTAAAGAAGAGTATCCATCGTACATCCTTACTGCAATGCAGCAGCATATATTCAATTTTAGGCAACAATTGACAAATATATGTTACCAAAGAAGAGTAACCCCAAAAAAAAAAAAAAAAAAAAAAGGAAAAAATCTCAATGTCTGGAAAGGGGGACGACTGGGCAATGAGAAGATGATGAGAAACGAAGGAGACTCCTCACCCCGCTTTCTTTTCGTCTACAGAGCGCCTACCAAAAAATACTCCCAACTGCATCCAACACAGCATCATTCAGAAATATACAGAGAGAGAGATTCTTTTTATATAAAATAAAGTGGATTTTGGATTTTTCTGTGCAGCATGCATCTGGGTTTTTGACTTCAAAGTTTGGCGTGACATGAATGCAACATCACGCACAATTGCATTAAAAGTTGCAGATAAATTGCACGCCTCTCTAGATACTATGCTTCATAAAAATTGATCTGAATCATTCCACGAAGATAAAAATTACACATCCATACCAACCGCACCTCCCTTACTTCATTTTTAAATATTATTTAAATTCTACAATTTTTATTTTTAAAATTTTTCAGAAAATTTCTGAATTAACCCGCAAATTTTGACCATAATTCCTTAGATATCCACATGCTTTAGATATTTCCTTGTCTACCCATAAATTTTTCTCAAAATTTCTTCCACTTAGGAAGTATCCACTTGTTTTTTGATATTTCCTTGTCTACTTACAAATTTTTCTCCAAATTCCTTCCACTTAGGAAGTATGTTAGCAACTATTAACACACATATGAAATGACTAAAGTACCTTGCTAATTTAGGATTGTGGAAGTATGTTTTTATTAAAAACATCACTTTCATCTCTTCCACTTTTCCTTATTTATCAAGTATATTAGTTTTACATGCCACTGGGCTGTTGCCCTAGTGGTCGGCACCCGAAGACCGTGTTGCCAAACGACCTGAGTTCGAAACCTGGCTGACAAGTAAAAAATTAGTGGGTATGGATGGAGGAATTATTGGAAATACGTGAGACGCGTAAGAAATTGTGGTCAAATTTTTCGTATATATTTGGACAATTTCCAAAATTTTATCAGTCTTACGAGTTTTTGGTGCATTGGTCAATTCCCACCAGTTTGCAGTTAATGCTTTCCCATGAAAGACCAACAAAATTGAAGAAATGCTTCCAATGAGGCAAAGAGCAAATGTGCAAATTGATAAGAGAAAATGCATACAAAATCCCAAGCTCGAAGCACATGACCTGGGACTGGCATAATGAGTGGCGGAGGAAAGGAATCAAGTGGCTAGTTTGGCTAGCAACCGCTGCGGCAGATAAATAGAACCGCACACACGTTTGGCAGGCCAACGAAAAATATCATTATTCGTTCAAAATAAATAGAAAGATATGAACAACGATTGCTACCCAAAAAGGATAAATCTGTTTGATGAATCATGCGCATCCATCCAACCACCACGGCTGGTAAGAAAATCCCAGTTTCAATCTGGGATTGGGAGAGGCGACCTCGTTTGTAAGACATGAAAAATCGGATCCAATGCTGCGATTCTGGCCAGGAAAAAAAAAAAGATAAAAGAAAAAGAAAAGACATGATAAATTAAATGTTTCTTTCTAACATGGAAGATGCCCGCGTATCGACCCGAAATAGTGGGGAAATCCAAAGATTATTGTTAATTAAAGAAGAAAAAGCAGCAGCTCAAATCAATCGAGATTCGAGAATGATTGGGATTGATTGAAAGGAGTAACTACAAGCAGGAAAAAAATTTGGTAATTTCTTCGCTTCTTACCTCTGCGAATCTCTAAAACTCGAAAAATTGCTAATGTGATCGCTTCTTCGCCTCGCTGTAAAGCACGACGCCCATGATGGTGACGGCGAAGCCCGTCATTCCCATCGCCGTCACTGGATTCCTGAAGATGAGCACCGACACGACCGCCGCCACCGCCGCCTTGGCGTTGCCAAGCACCTGCAGAGTCAGGGCGCTGGTGTGCTTGGTGACCAGGAAATTCGTAAGATTCACCAAATACGCCACCGTGGCGTTGGCCGCCAGCAGGAAGAGTATGAAGCCGTCCCCCCGCGCCTTCCGGAGCGTGGCGGCGGCGACATTACCCTCGATGTAGAGTGAGAAGGGCAGGAGGATGGCGGCGGCCATGGGTGCCATGTACATAAGAAGATTCATGGAGTGCAGCTTCTCGGCCTCGGAGGTGAGGAGGATGCCCTGGACGACGGATTTGAGGGCGCGGCCGGCGGTGGATCCGACGCAGACAAGGAAGCCGAACAGGTGGAACAGGGGCTCGCTGTTGCTGGCGAGGACGATGCCGAGGACGACGGGGACGAGGGCGAGGTAGACCTCTAGAGACTCGCAGCGGCAGGTGATGACGAAGGCGAAGATGGCGGTGAAGAAGGGGGTGGTGGCGCCGATGGCCTGGTTGAAGGAGACGGGAATGTAGCGGAGGGAAGTGTTGCCGCAGACGACGGAGAAGCAGAAGATGGCGGAAAGGGCAGCGATCTTGAGGAACTGGCGGCGGGAGACGAGGGGCTGGAAGGGGACCATCTGGAGGAAGTGGATGGCGAGGGCGGAGTAGAGGGCGCAGGAGAGCATGTGGAGGAGGGTGAGGAAGATGGGGTAGCGGTAGCCGTAGAAGGAGAGGAGGTATTTGTTGAGGAGGAGGACGCCGATGTTGGAGAAATACCAGGACGCGATGATCAGAGCCGTCGAGAGGGTCGGAGAGAGGACGGCGTTAATGCTGTTCCGGACTTCGCTTGTCGGCGTCGCCGGGATCTCGATCACCTGCTCAGACTCCAGCCTAGGATTGCTGCCGCGCCGCGTCGTCCATGTTTGCGCGTGCCCTTCCACCATCGCGAGTGCGAAGGGGCGGGGGGAGGCCGGATCTGGGGAAGAAGAAGAAGCTGGAACTGGATAGAGCGAGCGAGAGATCTGTTTCTCGGATGATAGCGAGCGGCGATGGACGGCTCAGATTTAGATGCGGGCGTTTTGGGGGAGGGAACCAAAGGGTCGGGCGATTAGATTCGCGGGCAACGAATGACGAATGCGGGGGCGGGTATGGCCCTGTCGGCCTTCCGCTTTTGCTGCTGCCTTGCTTCCGTCTGCCGCGACTCACCCATTAAATTCGTCTGTCGCATCCGTGCGGCTGGTCCGGATAGGATGCGAGCTGTAGGTACACCACCTGTGTTGGTTGATTCCTCCATTTTTACGAGCCATGTCAAGATTCAGTGTATACTAACATATTTTCTATCTGTAGATACCTAAAACCGTATTACATAGGCAGTCATGTGTCGAATACGCTGGGAATGATTTACCTTACATATTTTTCTTTTCTTATTATTTTTGAATTATATTTATTTATAAGACGGCACTTAGACATGTTATAGCGTGCAGAATGTCAGGCAGTTAAAATAACATCATGGGTGTGTTTGGTTGGAGGTAAAATTTTTGATGAAAAGTTTTTGGGGTAGAAGTTGTCAAATCAATAGAAAGTGATGTGATATAATAGGAGTAATGATGAGGAGTAAAAAGAATAAAGTTAAAATAGATAGGTTAGTTGTATGGGTAGTTGTGTAGAAATGATTGAAAAGTAGGGTAGTTTGTATAGAAAAATGTGAAAAAATAATTAAAAAATAGAATAATTATGGAGAGTGAAAAGTTTTAGTTGATACTTTTTTGCCCTAAACAAACACACCCTATATACATGGAGTAAGCATAGCAAAATAGAGGGCTGGTTATGTGGAAGCTTTCACGTAGCTCCTCCGTGTTTCAAAGGTTGATGATTGATATAAAATATAATTTATTTATTTTATTCAACATAATTTATTTAATTAAGAAACTAAGTTCTATTCAAATCAAATATGCATGTTGGTCACACTTGCTTAATAATAGGTATATTTATGTGTAAATTAGAGAAAATGCTTAAGTCTATTGTCATATATATTAGAATGTAATAATATTTTATAAAATTATTTATCCACAAAATAGTAATATGTTAGATTTGAAAATATTGCTTAAATTTTAATGTTCAAAATTAAATTATTTTATTACATTAATTTTATATATTTATAGATAGGACCCGTATACTAAACAAATGAAAAGGTTCTCATGATCATATAAATAAAATTAAATATCATAGATAAAGTAGATTTTCCATCAACTACCAAAATATTAAAACTAAAAAAAATTATATGAAAGAGGAGTTTTATAGAAGCATTCCCATATATAGCATAAAAGAGAATATTAAGGTAGATGAGTGATAAAACGAATAAAAATGAAGTAATTTGAGATAATTTTAAAGTGAAGTTAATAAAAACTAGAATAAGAAATATAGATTAAGGCAATTTAGAAATGTTAAATGGAAGCCTACTAGTTCATTCAAATGAAGGTTTTAAGAGAATAAGATAAAGACTTAAAAAATGAGCGAAACTAATTAAATAAGATATGAAAATATTTAAATTTACTAAAAACTTAGTTTATAATTATAAAAAATGACACGAAATGATCTATTCAATTGACCCACGTAAGTAGAAAATGGCTTATGATGATGATTGGCCAATCAATTTTTTTGATTATTTTTTATAAATTATGATATGTTAATAATTAATTACGTGCAATGTTGACTTAGATCCAATTCAATATTAAGCAAATGTCGAACTAGTCAAATGGATCTCATTTTAGGAGAATTTTCATTTATTATTTTAAAAATATTATATTTAGTTAAAAATATATTAAGATGATTACTTAACTAAGTAATAACCTCATATATTTTGTGCTTTAATATATATTTTTTGTTTCTTCTTCACTTTTACATGAGCCAATTAGGTTGTATACCCAAATTTATCAATTTTAACTTCTGTATATTTTCTACAAACTTTCGAAAATAAAAATTTTCACATTTTTCATGTATAGAGTGAGAAATGGGTGAAAGTTTTTATTTTTGAAATTTTATAAATATATAAATAAGAATCAAAATTGGAAAAATTTCATATATAAAGTAAATACACTTGGGCAAAAATATAAAATACATGAAGTTGTTGCATAATATCATAATCTTACAAAATTAGTATAGTTTTAGAGTAAATATAAGCCTACTAAGGCCACACAAATTTCCAATTAAAATGATCTTAAGTGACATTATAATAAATAATAAGAAAGAGCACGGATGGAATGGATCTCCAAGATGCTGCAAATGGGGCCGTTTTTGTTAGAGAACTTATTCAAGATTAATGCGGAACCCAAAGCTATAGGTAGGATAAGATAGAATTAAAATAAGATCAAGGGATAACCGACCAAAATCCCATAGAAAAAAATTAGGGTTAAGATCAAATATACCTAGTATGTTCGATCTATAGTCTATAGATACCCATTCAGTCAATGGCCGATTGATCGTGAAAAAGGCAGATGTTTGGTGCACCCAGTGCTACATTTTTAAAAATTTTTGAAACTTTTTTATACAACTGTTAATTTAAGTATATTTAATATGTGTATCAAATTTTACTATTTTTAGATTTTTTATTTTAAAAAATTAGATGCATTTTAGTAATTTTAAATTACTAATAATGACTTGGGGTGAGAATCGGGGCGAGTCGGGACGGGTCAGAGTTTGCCCAACCCTAACCATACGTTTCAAAAATCTTGTTTGACCATTACTTTTTTTCTACTAGATCTTGGGACAAAATTCGGGTCGGTATTGGACCGGTTTCGGGATAGTAGGTCGGGTAAAAAATACGGGTCAAATAAGATAATTTTCAGAATTTATATACCTATCAAACATAAGTATACATCTATACTAAATTTAAATATTATATATTTCAATATTTCACTAATTATTAAAAAACACATAATTAAGAAAACAAAACATTTGAAAATATAGTATACATTTATTAAAATAGGTTAATATACAATTACACATAAGGGTTATATATGTACAAATTTTTTTTTATTGATTCTTATATTGCTTTTTAAATAAATTAATTTTTCTATTGTTGATAGCGTTGATTACAAAAAAGTGAAAAATTTGAAAGAAAATAATAATAATATTTAAATATAGGCTTATAATTTTTAATAAATTAGTATATGCGGGGCGGTACATGGTCGACCCACCCCGACCATATTTTTGAATTTGGATTAAAATTTTTGACCCATCCCTATACCGGGTCAAAAATATGTTGGTTTTACCCGGTCAGAAACGGGTCGGGTTATGGGTCGACCCGCCCCAATTCCCACCCATAATAATGACACTGATTTTTAAAAATATAAAAATATAAAAATCTCCGAAAATAGTAAACATGTTAAATTAACAGTTTTATAAAAAAAAAAAATTTTAAAACAATTGATTAAATGTACCCGAATGCCTAAGTGCACTCGGTGCAAGGAATCATGTCTCAAGACAGTTAATGCCGTGTTCTCTTCTTTGATACAGCAACGCGCGGAAGGCTGAATTGGAGAGTAGGAGACATTAACAATGAGACGCAAGCGGTCGCATAAGAGAATTGCCCTTTCAGATTTCAGAGCGGCTGCAAGTCTGTGCTGTTCTTGAGACGCAGACTGCTCAGGGTAGATTTATTACCATTTCCGTTGTTAACCGTAAAAAAGCACATATAAGTTTTTGTTGCTCTTGAGATGAAGACCGCTGAGGGTGGGTTCAATCGTGTGTAAGACTCAAAACTCATTTTTCTGACCCATTTCCGGGATTGGGGTGCAGGTTCTTTTCCTGATATTAGTGAACAAAAATCCACCACCCTTTGAAGATCAACATGGAGCAGCATGTTGGGCCACACCATTAGTAAGATTGTAAGAATCCAGATGGATATTGCCACTCAGGTAGCGGCCCAACTGTAAGCGGTGTGGTTTACGCCGTGGGTTCGAACAAAGGGTGAAAATTAAGTTGAGATAAGAATTTTGACCCTATGGAGTAAGGTGGATTAGGATTTTATACTTATGTTTCAATTCCAAAGGACAGGGCCATCATGTCCCGACCTGCAAGGTGTAAATTATTTTTTATAAATTATATGACCTACTTATGTTAATATTATTTTGTTAGGTAAGTATGTTTAACTTTATGACTTACTAATGTAAATATAATATATGTTGATATATGTTTAACTTTATAACTTATTTATATTTATAAATTTTATTTTCTAATTGCATATATATTATTCATGTTATCATATTCACATATTTATCAATAAAATAAAATATATTATCTATGCTACTTATATCTTACAAAAATGAATATTATTATTTTACAATTTAACACTTTTAATTGTAATTCAAAATTTACATCAATGTTTTTTAAGATTGATACATACATTTATTAAGGTTAAATTGTAAACGAAATTATTTAAAAAAAATTACTAATACTTTGTTACAAGAATTGTGTTTTACTCATTAAATACTAAAATATCAAATCATTCAACCTTTAAATTTATCATAAATTACCCATCAAAAATTTTTATCATAAATTTGAATTTATATTGACATGCATGTAAATTTTTAATTTTTAAACCGCTTTTTAACCCGACCCGTTATCCTGAAATCAACCCGAAATTTGTTCCAAAACCTCTTAAAGAAAGGTACGGGTCAAACCAACATTGTCTTGACATAGTATAAAAAATAAAATCAAACAAAATTTTTAAATATAGGGTTAAAATTGAACACACCCTTACCCGCCCCGATTTTCATCCTCAGTTCGAACCTGTCCTTTTGTGGGAGCATTTCGCTTTCCCTTCAGATATTTGAAAGTTAATAATCTTCCTATTAAAAATTCTTGAGCATTTTGTCAAAAAAAAAAAAAAAAAAATCCTGAGTTTGATGATAATATCAGAATTGAGATGTGATTTAAAAACACTAATAAAAAACCATCCCCTGTGCACTTTAAATTAGAAAATCAAGCCAACACTGATTCCATTTCTCAGAACAACGACCATGGAAACAGGCAAAGATCGACTATAAAATGCTGAGATTCATTGCTAGTAAGTATTTTAACATCCTTATCCATCCATCGGAACTTTGAAAATGATATAAAGAAAACGACCCCATGTTTTCATCCTGTAAGCATCCAACACTCAGCTGATGCCAACCAAAAATCAGATAGATAAAAAGGCATCATACTATTAGCACCGAGCATCAATCACAAGAAAGGTGCTTGCCTCCTCAACAATAGAAACAAAGAGCCCGAAACAAAAAAAAAAAAGAAATCCTTACAAAGAGAAAAATTGAGAGGCCTCTGCCACAAGAACAATACCTTGCCCTGGCGTTCTCATTGACATCAATTGCTGTATGAAATTTGCCTCTAATTTTTTTTTCTTTCCCAGATGTTCTGTGCTCCCATAAGCCCCAAGCACATCAAGAGTTCTCTAGGAGACGATATATGGTTATCTCTTGCTGCTTGAAATATCGTCGATCTTCTTCATCCACAAGGACAAGATTCAAATAATATTTCACACTAAATTTGTTGTTAATATTGCGATATGTTGGTGTCAGTTCATAAGGGCTCAAAAACAGTCTGATTGGGATCGATTCACCTGCATGAGGAAGGGGGAAAAATCAGCAGTCCATCTAGGCACTGGAATCTCCTAACACAACAGTGATAAATGGATTCTGCTGAGCATACCAATTGCCACATTTCATAGTCTTGAGGTGACTGCAAGAGTGAACTAAATCATAGAAATTACAAATGAGGAACACAATGTACATTAATCAAATACTAATCAGGAATCAGGATCCTATTCATGCCACCAGTCAATGGCAGTGCACGCTATAAGTTCGCCAATCTAAAATGTTCTCATAGCATGCACATGCCAGAAAACTGGGCAGTAGTTCCACTCATCAGTCATTGGTCATCAGGTGACATTGTTGTGAGAGACCTAACATGCACTTGACGAGTAGAGACCTCAGGTCCATGCCAGATGCTGATGCAAGGGTTAGTGGATTGAATGTTAAGGAAACATGCCTAATTATCTTGCGCACAAGTAAGGATGACAATATCAGTGGCAGCAGGAGCAACACTAGAAGCTAATTTTCACCCAAGTCGGTAATCCAGTCCTGTTCCTGTCTATTAACCGATTCCCTAGATTAATACACGCATCTTTCATGGAATTCCTACCATCACTTTTTTGGCCCTACTTCTAGCTCTCTTATGTGCCTCCTAAGTCCATGTTCAAATATCCTGGACCTGAATCCTAAACCTATATTCTGTGCTTGCAAATGCAATCATGGTAAAGGGAAACTGATGATTCGGTTCAAGCACATTATGATCATTAGATCAACTCAAAGTTGAATGGATATAAAACCAACTAGGCAATCAAATGCTTTTGAAAAATGTATAATAGAGGGCACAGGGTGATATTTCTCTTAGTGAAATCAGCTAAGCTATGGTTCAGTAAGCAAAGATATGTCTGTTGCTATTCAAGTCACCTTCAAGAATAGTGTTGATGAACATACCTCTAACTGGGGCACCATCCATCAGCTCAAACTTCGCAAGGGTCTCTGTCTCAACGTATGTGTTAGGCCCTGATCCTGTTGATTCTCGACGTCTAATCTCAAGTTCCATGTGTTTTATCTTGATTCTCACAAGGAGAAAATAAATTTTGCCAATAATAACATCCTTCAAGTTATATCTGGAAATTAGAACCCCAATTGGCATGAGAAGATCTTCAGTTGAAACGTTCATTCCTAACAAATTATACACTCCTACAAACTAGCAATCAATTCAGAATGTCTTACTTGCTTTTGTTGTACTCAAATTCAATATGCAGGCAATCTTCAATCCCGACTTCCATCTGCATAAGAAGTTAACAGAATCATTATAATGACAGGATGGATCCCAGGAAGATACTCTATGCTGTTCCCAAAGACTATCACATAACACTGCTACAATGAATGAATCGAGGAAAACATTCTTTCTCCTCAAAAAACACCAACAACTTGCTTGCACACATCCATTGTATTTGAGGTTTTGAGTTTAGCATTAGTTAAATTATCATCTTGAAAGATGCCTATAGAAAATTGGAGGCATCAAGAATGAACAACACTCAAAAAGAAAGACAAAGAAGACATATCACCAATCATCATCATTATCATCATAAACCATTTCACACCTAGGTGGGTCGACTAAGACCATAATAATCATGTCCTATCCTATTTGACTCCAATTTAAACCATCACAGTAGAAAACCTTTTAAGAAAAACTTCCAAACCTTAATGCTGTTGTTGATTGATGGAAGCGGTGTGTAGTTACGGACCTGGCACATAGAAAATAAAATTGTTGTAAGGACATTACAAAAGAGGCACATAGAAAATAAAATTGTTGTAATGAAATTATAAAAGTAATGCCAAGTGACATGTCTTAGCACAATTTTGGGCTCTCCAGAATTACTTTTATGAAAAGCAACAAATAGAGACGAACATGCCTGGAAAAATATCAAAAAGTATATTGAAAAGTCTAAAGACAAAATGCTTACAGAAAATAATTCTTTCTTTCTAGGCTTCATATCAAGAAAAAAGAAATGGATCAAATTTTTTCTGAAAACTTTCCAAACATTGGCCAGAATGTGAATAAAACTCAAGTCGTTCCCAAGCAATCATGTTGTTTTGTCATTCAGATGGTCGATTCATAAAAAGGTGCTTAAAACTGGTCATCTGAGGCACAAAAAGCCAACCAATTTGAATGGAAGGATACACTGTATGCCATTTCATATTTCTCAAAGCAAGATCTGACCAAAACAGAAGGCAGGAATTGATTACCAAGAAATCCTGGCACTCCACGATGTTGCTGACATAGTTACGACTGACAGTCACCTTCAATATATACCTGGAAGTCCAACAAACATTTATTCAGATTTTTACTCATGCTCAGTAAGCCTGAACATACAAGTGAACAAAACTGCAAAGTAAAAACGCTATATGTACAAGTGATAGACTACCAACATGGCAATTATTAAACCTATTCATCAATTCTTTTGTATTAGGATTCTTTTGTTTTAACTTCTCTGTGCCCCATAGTTCTTTTGCTTCTCTACAGATCGTTGTAATGATAAAATGCAACCAAAATCTATTGGTCCCTCTCCTTGGGTGATAAACTTTTACAGCTGCAAAAAGCTTTGTGGAACCAACTTAATCATGACAAAGAGTCAAATGACAATGATAAGGGTGTGTTTAGTAATGAATAAAAAATCGGGGAATTTTTTATGGAAAAATTTTCTAAAAATCTGAAAAGAGTGATGTTATTGGTATGGGTAGGAGCGAAGGGAAAAAATAGATAAAGCAGTTGTATGAAAAGATGTGCAATAATGATTGGAAAGCCATGCCCAGAAAAGCTAGTGACAGCTTAACATTTTCCAATGCATCTATTAATACATCGGTAAATTATCAAGCAAGAACTACTTGGAGACAGTGGTAGCTAAAAATGTTCAAGAAATGCCAAAAATGAAAATGGCCTACTCTCATGAATGAAGATTATTCGTTACAACATAACTGGAGTATATTTATGAAGCAAGATACTATGTATCTGATGCCAGCCGAGCAAAGAGATCCTAACCAATAGTAGATTACACATTGCTAGAGAAAATAAGAATATGAACTTGAAAATTTTCCATTTCTCACCATCAATGAAATATATGCAAGCCTACCTGAGCCTTACATTCACCCCATTGTATGACTCATATGGCATTTCAACCGTAGAGAATTCAAATGGATATGTTTTCCTTTCATATATGTCACCAGGAACATCCAGTTCACGAACTACACATGAGAACAATAAAATTAGAGCCAATTTAGGCATGACGAGAACTAGATCACAAAATCATCAAAATCCACCAGTCTTTAAGAATAGTTAGCATGTAGTGCATGTCAATTTGGGGATGGAAAAAAGAGGTGGGGAAAAAAGAAATATGAAAAAGGGAATGGTGTGATATGATGGTCTATTTGGGAATCGAAAAAGGGTCGGGGAAAAAGAAATATAGAAAAAGAGGGTAAATAAAGGGAATGATATGCTGTGATGGGAAATAATGATTAAAATGATGTCGATAAAGACAGCATATGTAAATTTTTGTATGAAAAATACGAGAAATAATTATTAAAAAACAGGTAATATGGGAAAAAAACGGTGATTAAATAGTTAAGATATCAAATTAAATTAAACTGTGCTGAAAAGGGTTGAAAAAACTTTTCCACCATTTTTTTCCTCACTGCCAAACATTTAAGGAAAATTTTTGTAATAAGGGAGAAGTAGCAGTACCACTACCACCTGTCCTTAGGGGCTTAGGAGGAAGAGAAAAATGGGAGAGAGATTGAAAGCGATGGTGTTTGGATGATATGGATAACATAAGAATGGCATACAAAATCATGTACCAGTGATTCACACGAAACAGTAATCAATCATTTCCAAGGAATTACCGATGTTGATAATGCCCAACACCTCAACATTTGTTGTCTTAGTTTATCCAGTGTGGAGGTCATTATTATGAAACTGAAGTCACCATATAAACTTCATACAGTTAAAGATTGCCTCTGCTCCAGTGCAGTAAATTTAACAAGGGTCTAACTGGTTTGTTTTTAATCTAGCAAGAAGTTCAACCAGGTTAAACCATAAGCTTAAACCAAGTTCAGAACAGATTGAGTTGAGCTCCATTTGCAGTGGATAATACAACAAGTTTCTTATAATGCAGTCTAAATTCAATGCAAATAAGCGGAACCACATAACTCAGAAGTGTCATCCAGCCAGCCATATCTACCTAGAACCCTCATCACTGATTTTGGGTGGATGAATTTTGCAGGGGCTCAAAACCCTAATAAGTCACAATTCCTGAGATTAGTCAGTTTTATTGCACAGAATACAACTGGGAAGGATGGAGGCAACTTGCACAGATTAAAGCCCAGCGAGGCAATATGCAAGAAACAGAAAATCATATACAACTTTGTACTTGCCAATTGAAGCAACTGAATCCTGTCTTCATAGCTTCTATGCTAAAAACAGTAAGGATTAAAGAGCTCTCAAATAGAAGATGCACAGAAAAAATGGATATATTTTTTTTTACATGAAAAAATGAATACATTTTATGCTTCTGTATCATGTAACGAGTGCAAAATACTCACTCACCAAGGGAGGTAAAATCATAAAAGTTTCCTCTGTCAAAGTAAAGCTCTGAAATAGAAAATGATGAGAAGCATTAGTGAAACTAACAACAAAAGGAACAAATACTGTATTTAGGAAATCACATTCTAATGTAATAGACTAAACTGAACTTCAAAGATTAATAAATATGGTAACAAGTAATAGTATAAAATCATCCCCATTGCCATAACAATGACGGCAACAATGGCAATGACAAAAACAACAACAACAATAGGCACAAAACTTGTAATATAAAATGATCAAATAAGGTGTTCACACCAGCCATAGTCACATCAGGTGACCGACTGGCGGATCCTACAAGTCACAACAGAAGGTCTGTTTCAAGTATCTAATATCTTAATAGAATAAGAAGCAAGAAGTTAATAGAAGAAAGTGAGCGACAGTTGCAAATCAATTTAGACAGATGACTGCATCTGGATTAGCTTAATATTTTTGGATACATGACTGTTCAATCATACAAGAATTGACAAAAAGTTATCTTATGCACTTTCATTAACACAAAAAAATAGAATCTCCATAACTTTAAGATTCCATAACTTCTTATAAGGCAGCATGTGTATGTACAAACACAATTCAGGCACCAGGCCAAAGACAAAAAACATAAAACAAAAACAAAAAGAGAGAGAGAGAGAGAGAGATTTAAACTGCTCCTGTAGCAATATGTTTAATGGATCATAAAAGACGCCATCTTTTCTATCAATTTTTTTTTAAAAAAAATATATATTCTTTTGATATTCATAACAAGTTCATAGCCAAGAGACTTGATGAAACAAATGGAACAAACCTATCTGACCAAGAAGTTCAATTTTGACACCAGTGTGCTCAACCTTTTTCCCCTGAATTGGTTCAATTGACACCTGCATATGATTTAAGAGGAGATAGAACCCAGAACATTTATCACTGAAAACAAATAATAGAACATCAAAAGAACTACAAATAAATCAAAACCCAAAACCATTGGAACAAATCAGGTACCTCCCCAGCAATGTTTTCTTGACTTTGGAAAAGAGGAACCATCGCTGTTTGACCATTTTCCTTCTTCATGGAAGCCTGGACATGAGCAAGTGACACAAATATACAAAATCACTCATTACAACATTTTTTGAAAATGGCACCCGCAACCCTGAGGTACATGCAAACAAGGGCTGTTTATTTTTCCCTAATTAAAACCATTTTGCAAGGAGAAACAATTGTAACGGCAGAAGCTGAATGTGTTAACTGTCTCCTGTGCTTTTCAGGCATGTGATGCAGAAAGCAATAAACAACTTTTCCCAATGAATATAGTTTTCCACTTCATTCATAAAGCTTTAGTTGGCTACACAATACATCCAAGAAATCCTGACAACTCGATAAGCACAACTATCACATACCTGAATTGATTTTAAATATCTTCTTGGAATCATTCTCTGTAGCTAAAAATTTTAACATGATGCCCCTCATTTCTTTATAATTATTTTCTAAACAAGAACTCTAACTAACAGCATGAGGATAGTTCCTGAATAGCAAAATCTTTTCCACCAAAAAACTTTTGCCTTGTTTCACCCATTCATGGGAAGGAAACAATAAATTTTTAAGAAGAGGAGTCATGGAATGATATGATGACTTTTTAAATGAAAATTTTGATACGAAACTGAAAAGAACAACAAAGTGTCATATTAGAACGCATGTTGCTAATTGAACAAAAACCTTTTTATCAAGGATTGCACTCAAAGGTAGAGATTTAGCAAAATACCTTCTTCCGAGTTCTTCCATCAGTAAATGTGATTGAAATGTTACACGGTGATTTAAATGCTCCAATGAGGTAATTCTGAAAGAAACAACAGTGTTAAACAATCAAGACAGATAAGAGACCAAGATGATCTCTTGCTATCATTTTATCAACTCCCTTCGCTCCCAGTGCTGCACTAGCACTTTGATGAGAAATTTATCCAGGAGAATAAAGCAGAAACAAGAAATGAGATTTCAACTGGACAATGATTGAATTCAGGACTAGTAAGCTAAGTCGATTAAATTTCATATCCATATAATATATAGGGTCCATTTGGGAAGAGTGAAAAAGATGGAAGAAAACTTTTGATGGAAATTTTTTTCAAATAGATAGGGTAATGATGTAATACAATAGGGATAATGATTAGGAGTACAAAGAAAAAAGTTGAGATATATAAGGTGGTTGTATGAAAAGATGTGAAAAAGTAAGGAAAAAGAATTTTTTCTTTTCTTTTCCCCTTCACCAAATGGACCCATATTTTAAAAAATGCAAAAAGGAAATTAAAAAAAAAAGATGCAATGCCTTCTAAAAACATCACAAGAAAGAAAATTAGACTGGCTTTTAGAAGGATCACAGAAGAAGAAAGATGAAAGATTGAATCTCTTAGGCTCTAGAAACAAAGAAAATTTCAATAGTAATTGAAAAGAATTTTTACAAATATGCCTATAAAGTTTGACCAATATTGTATCTGTGTCTTTAAGTTTGCCGAAATTGCAAATATACACACAAGGCTTATATAAATTTGCAAGCATGTCACTCCCATTATGACACCATTAGATTTTTCTGTAAAATGACGATAATGCCTTTTAAGCCAAGTATGACACTTGCAATTTTTGCAAATATTATAAGCATATTTGTAAATTAATCTAAAATAATAATATAGATAAAAATATAAAATAATGAAATAGCAAAATATATCTACGATAGTTAAAAACATTGTAAGTACAATGCTTAGTTTAAAGGGCATTTTTGTCGTTTTACAAAAAATTTAACGAAATCCTAACGGAAGGGGCACGCTTGCAAATTTATGCAAACTTTGTGGACATATTTGCAATTTCGGCAAACTTAGGGACATGGGTGCAATATTGATCAAGCTTTGTAAGCATATTTGCAAAAATTCCCAACTGAAAATAAAAACTTAAGATATTCTTGAATTCTAAGTACAAAAGCTCCAGAAAATGTAAGGTTCATATCCAAATTCGCAGAAATATTCTCTAAGCGTAGATGAAAAACTTACCATGCTTTAAAAATCAAATATTGATCTGATACTTGATTCTGCACAAGGGACCCCAAAAATTGATGATGAATGAATGTCACTTTCAACTTCGAATATAACCTCAAAGAATCAACACATAATGATGCTTTCTGGAAACTTAAATAATGGAAAAATAAGTTACTGAAAATCAGCATGAAGAAGACATGGCATAGAAGTTATAGATTACTTAAAGAAATGAGACTATAATGGCACATAATATATACTTAATCCTCTCCTGCATAAAAATGGAATCTATAAATCTTAAAAAACAAAATTTGCAGCAATAATGTTCACATAGGTCATATAATGACTAGATATGAAAACACAAAATTTGAAGGCACTGGTTTTATCAAGCTTGAATTGCCAAAACTTCTGTTACTTTTGGGGATACCTTTTGAAAAAAAACTTATTCAGCAAAATGTTTCTGTTTTGGTGCTACAGATGGCTTCTAAATTGGGTTATTATGACTTCAAGAGAAGAAAGGCAGTACTTAGTTCTAATTAAGAACCCATATGCCATCATTTTCTTGGCTCAATCACTTATTTTGGCCTTCATTTTCATGTAAGCGTGCCATGAGATTCATCAATTCATCCACAGAAAAATTAGCCAGCATAATGGGATAATGGGCATTTTGATTTATATGCTAATCAGACTGGATATCTGCTTTAAATTAAAAATGCTCAACCATCTAATGCATTGTACAAATGTCTCTCATTTACCCACTCTTATTTCATTTTCTTGTTCTTGTGCTATTTTATGGGAATATGATCTTGTTGGTTGTTTTTGCCTTCTGTTCTTATAGTCGTCCTTCATGGTGCATTGTTTTTTACATTATGGTTCTCCTACATTGCATGAAAAAGTTTCAAGCCTCATGTTCTCAACATTTGAGCATTTGGTGGACCTTTTACACCATAATATTATGCAAAGAAGAAAAAATGATTGCTAAGAACACAAGTTACACAACAGCTTGAGGTGACATGTGTAGCTGGCTATGCAGCTGGTGCCATTGGTACTTTTGTTTCAAATCCAGCAGGCAATATTGTTGCTTCTCTCTATAATAAGAGGGCTGGTAGTATCTTGTAGGCAACTAGGGGTTTACCAGGGTTGGGTTATTTGGGTTGGAGGCCAACCCCAATCCTACCCATTTGAAAAATCCAAACACTAATCCGCTCACAACCCATTTATAAAAACCTCAACCTTAATCCCAATTCATTCAACATAACCAGGTTGGTTATCAGGTTGGGTCATGGGTTTTACAAACTGGTTATTAACAGGTTGATCACGGGAAGAGTAATAAAATAATGAAATAAGAATGGAAGTTAGGCAAGTCAATACATCTACAGACTCCAATGCATACTTACATAACATAGGCACTTAAGCACGTAAACTTAAGCTCATGCTCCAATACAGCTCCATTGCACTATCTGTCAACATTTCAAATGCATTAAAATATACGTTACATGAATTGTGTTAAACAAAGTAAATGCAGAAAATCAAAACAGTTCAGACTTAAAAATCATGGTTTTCTAAGCATGCTTAGGAGAAAAAACCAATAGCTCTCATTAATGTTCACAAAGCATTCATGAACTAGAAACATTAAAAGGTTTTTCCATCAATTATAACTTAAATCCAATACTCTATCATGCATTACATCCCACATTCTATACCAGAGGTAAATTATTAAAATAATAAAAATATCAGCCGTCTCTTGTCTTCACTCTTCAAGGTTCTTCATACATCGTGCATTCCCATTTTTTTCTCTTAAACTCATCAACGATTAATGAAGAAACTTGTGATGCAGAAACGTGACTAACTTTCATACTATCTTCTTCCGTAAAATTTGCAACACCTAATCATGCATTTAGTTGACTTATCATATAATTCTTCAGAAAAATCATCAACACCCACCATACAAACATTAAAAAACATAAATATTTGCTAAAGGGTAAATACTTCGACTAAAAAAATGAAATTGAGGGAAAATACACAATAAATCCAGGATTTGGTAAAGTCTCACCCTATTAGAAGTTTCGACTCCAAAACAATCGATAGGAGCGTCGATGCGATCGGCAGCAATCCGCGGTAGCGTGGCCGGCAGCAGGAGCGGCACGATCAGCGGCAGAGTGGTCGGCAGCAGGGGCGGCACAATTGGCAGGTCATAAGCAGCGGAGTGTCCGCAGCAAGGGAGATCGGAGCAGCAGCGGCGGCGGCGGCTTCCGAATTTCGCAACGTCGCTCGGGTTTCAAAACCCCCGCTCTGACCCAACCCTGTCCTGTTTGCTCAGAATCAGCTGCTTTGAGAATGGTCGTTTTGCGGGTAGTTAGAAATTCCCTTGCGAATACCTAGGCTCGTCAATAGCTCTCCGTTTTCGCGACAACCGGTGTGTTTGGCAGTATTTGCTCAGCGGAAAACTATTCTAGTAAATAACTTGGGTCTTTTTAAATATGACTACTGTATTTTACCTTAATTTTAAGGGCTAATTCCAAATTTATCCACGAATTTTACCCTTAATTCGACTTACACCCACGAATTTTAGAAAATTCCTCTTATACCCATGTATTTTAACTAAAATCTCACTTATAACCACGTCGTTATCCTCCGTCAGTCATCTTCACTTGCATTTTTAAAATTCCAAAGTTGCCCCTCCTTGGAGCCGGACTCCATCTTCTCCAATCGTCGTAATTGATGCAAGAAGGTGGTCGAATATTAGAAGTCCACCCAAGCATTCTTCCCTTCCGCCTCCTTCTGCAGCTTAGTTCTGTACCCTTCCACGCTCTCCAAATCCAGCTTCACTGCATACGCTTCCTTCTCTTCTTGCAGCTTCAGTATCACCTCCACGGGAATCCCATGATTCACTACTTGAAAAATATACTGAATTCTTGACTCACATTCGCAAATTTTTGGACAATTTGATCTCCATCTAGGCTGTCCTGATCGATGGTCGGCACCTCCAGCACAGGACCCTTGAATGTGGTCTTGCCTACCTGTCTAAGACCAAATGAATTCCAGAGGCATGTGCTCTTCGGGCATGCATAAGGAAGGGATGCATTGTGCACTTTTCGCTTTCATTGCTGTGCAGAGATTAGAAAATATTAGAGGGACTTCAAGCCGAGATGGTGGGCACTCACGATTCTTCCCTGGCCGTCGACTTCCGGTCTTGTAGGTTCGCCTTCGATTTGAGCGTCAAGATCGCTTCCTGGGAGAAACGAAAAATTCGCTCTCTCAATGACGACGCTCCAAATCGCTGCAGGAATTCATCTAAGGAGGAGAAGGGGAGGCAGAGGAGGGATTTGTTGATGCGGAGGAAGCATCACTCGGTGATCAACGGATGAAAACCAATATGTTGTAACCGGATTTTTGTCGTGGCCAGATCCAGCTGCATGCCTTTGTTCCGCAGAAAACCTACCCCTGTCCACCATCTTCATATGTAGTATTTGGAATTCTATTGATTTCCTATTCACAGGTGGAATTTGGAATTGATCATCAAAATTTTAATTTTATGTGGTTCTTCTAAAAGATTTGCATCTTCTTCTGCCACAGGATATGCCTGCTTATGCTGCCGCCATCGATTTGCTTGGGCATGGCCAATCTAGCGGCATCCGCTGCTACCTCGACTAAATGGAAAAGGTCGCAACTATGTCGCTCTCCTTCTTTCACAGCATCTGCACTAGCGACTACTAAGAGATCTACTGATTTTCCTATTCATTGATCCCATGGGCAGCCATGAAAGATGGTTGGGGAAGATGAAGTCTGGTTTCAATGGAGGGCAACTTTAGACTTTTAAAATACGCAGGTGAAGATGACTCACGGAAGATAACGACGTAGGGTATAAGCAGAATTTTAGTTAAAATCCAAGGGTATGAGAGTAATTTTTAAAATTCGTTAGTATAAGTGGAATTAAAGTTGAAATTCGTAAGTATATTTGGAATTAGCCCTAATTGTAGATATACCCACTGCATTTTTTAAATTCAGAATATATACCCACCACCTTTACAACTAATCTTAAAAATGCTCATTCGGTTAAAAATCATTAGTTACATTTTTGTAAATGTCTAAAATACCCATATTATGAAATAATAAAAGATAAAATAAAATATAGAGAAGATAAAATTAAAACTCTTCAAATTTAGAGTTCACGTGCAATTATGACATTGTTTAGTTATGATCTTCATTTTTTCAATCATGTCAAAATTTTGATGGGTATATTAGTAATTTCTATTTTAAGTGACAACGTTAACTTATGAATTTAGTATTTTTGGGATTAACTGCAAATATAATAGATATATATGGGATTTTAAAAATGTAATGGGTATATTTAGGATTAAGGTCAAACATAGTAGGTACATTTGGAAAAAGCCTAAAAACTTTTTTACTTTCAGCTAAACATTTTTTATTATTTTATTATTTTTTTTGTATAATTATAAATCATTTCTATATAACTACTTGTATATACTAACTATTTATTGTACTCCTCATCATTATTCATATTATATTATATCATTGACTTCCATTTTAAAAACTTTTATATAAAAAATTTTACATATAAAATTTTTATTACTACTCAAACACACCAATAAAAAATTTTCAAAACATAATGTAAAAAAATAAAATTTAAATAGATATAGTAGTCATATGGATAATTATAAAAAATAATAAAAATAATATAGTTTTTCAAAAGAAAGTAAGTTAATTATATAGAAAGATATAAAAAATGATTAAAATAGGATAATTATAGAGAGGGAAAAGTTTTAAGTTAAAAATTCTTTATAATAGCTAAATACATCCGGGTAACAAAACTGTACTTCTATCTTAATTCTTACCTTTGTGAACCAACACATAGCCTGGATATCAGATTATGTGTGCGTACGTAAATCAAGGCATAACCCAATCATTCCAACAATTGCAACCTTCATTTGGTGAAATCTAATCAAGCCTAATGGAACTAATATGGATACAGAACATTTTAAAAGAATTATTAACATAAAGGCAAAAATAACAAATGAGTCTACATAAATTCAAATATGTACTTTGCGTTAGTATTGCATCTTATGTATTTTCTATTATAATAAAACTTTTAATGTTTTTAATTTAACATTAAAATAAATTAATTTCATATCTATAAGAATTAAAATTATTTTTAATATTATATAAAATATAAGAAAATACTTTTTAAAATTTTAAGAAAATTATATTTTAAGATGTTTTATTGTATTTTTTGTTAGAATATTTGAACATTAAAATGTTTAAGTAGTTATTGTCGAAATTTGACAAACACGAAATTAATCTATGTAATGTATTTTGAAAACTCCAATGATGAAATTTTTTGTGATAAACAATTTAATTACTTTTCTAATATTTTGATTGAAAACACAAGAACATACCTGAAAAATAAACAATTGTTTTGCAAATATTCTTCACATTTGATAGATAATCTTGCCTTTTAGAGTATAAAAACTTTTCATTATAAATAATAAGTTTAAAATTTATAACCTTGACATATTGTTATACTAACATAAGGTTGTTTGCATTCCTATCAACTAAAGTAAAATATTTACGTTTATACCAATTTGTTTTTATTTTTTCATTGAAGCCGATGATGTTTTAAATATTTTGCATTCGCTCCATCTCTAATAGGTATCGATTAGTTTCTACTTTCTACCCGAGTTTGCATGAATGCAAAAAATTCAAAATAATTATTAGCACAAATGTAAAAACAACAATTATTAATAAAGAGTAAATATTTTACTTTTGAGTTAACACGAAAGCAAATAACCCTCATACTGACACCAGTAAGCCACAATGTTTTAATTTTTTAACTAAGCGGTAAAAAACACAGTTTTAAGGCACAATTAACCTATTTTTATTTTTTGTAAGTAAAAGCATAAGATAATTATCATTTTTATTATAATCAAGTAGTAAAAACTTAGAACGTGTTTGGAAAATAATAAAATTTTTGGATGAAAGTTTTTTGATGTAAAAATTTTTTAAATAAAAAACGATATAATATGATGGAGGTAATGATATAAGAGAAGAGAATAAAGTTAAAATAAATAGGTTAATGGTATAATTAGTTGGGTAGAAATGATTCAAAAATAGGATAATTATATATGAAGATGTTAAAAAATAATTAAAAATAAAATATTTACGGAGAATGAAAATTTTTATGTACGGTAAATATCATACAATTCATGATCTTCGAATGAAATTTATATTCTCATTCTCAAGATTTTTTTGAATTTTTATAATTTTTATATTTTCAATACAACTTTTCACATTCTTAATACACATTATTATATTTTTATCACATTTTCCCATCCCATTCAAACGTCTCCAATACTTTCAAACATAAACTTATACGAAAAAATACATAAAAATGTCAATATTGTTACCCAAATTCGGCTCGACTTAATTATTAAACTAAAATCTAATCTTTGTTGACGGCCGATCACACGTAGCCAGCCAAAGTGGCAGGCCACAAATCATTTTTTCAATATTTTTTGACCGGTTAATTTAAGTTATTTCATCTATAAGCTAAGTTTTACTTTTTTTAGATTTTTAAATACAAAGTCATTTTAGTCATTTAATTTAAAACCTAAATTAATAAGTTTATAAAAAATAAAAAATAAAAAAATGATTTGCAGTCCAACGCAGTTGGGCCGAATTGCAGTCAGCCGTATCGGATCGCCAATTCTGCTTATTTTGTGGAGGTTAATTTATGTATTCCGAACGATCCAGCGGATGAGATAGGGTGGGGTAAGATATCTTACTAAAATAACATTTTCAATTTTCAATGCAATTTTTCATTTCCTAATAAATAAATACCTTACTTTTTTCATTAAAAAAACTTACATTTTACATTTTCAATACCAATTTTCCTATTCCCAAACTTCAACAAACCCTCCTCATCCCATATATCCATCATATTCTCATCCTATGTCATCATTCCAAACACAACGTTATGTTATCACGCGATTAAGAATTGTTTTAATTGAATTTATAAAGTAGTTTGTACTTATCAATGAATATTTCTAATTATATGTACAATCCATGTATTAGAATGTTAGAATTATAGCTGAAAATAAGGTCAGGTGGATCCATGACCCATTTTGCCCTCTTGAATGTACAGAGGATATGAGTAGGGATTTTGATTCGATGGAATGAGATGGATTAGTATTTTAGACCATATGTCAATTATAGGGTGGGGGTGGGTTAATCATGTCCTAACCCTCCTTGATGCGCCCTACTTCACAAAGTATAAATTATTTTTAAAAATCACCTAACTTACTATGTGAATGTTTTTTTGACAAATATGTTTAACTTTATGATAATATGAATATGATTTCTGTTGACGTATGTTTAACTTTATAACTTATTTATATGAATAAATTTTATTTCTTAATTGTACATATATTATTGAAGTTATGTCCTTCACATGATTTATCAATGAAATAAATATATTATTTATGTTATTTATGTCTTAGAAGAATGAATATTATTATTTTGCAATTTAGCAGTTTTAATTATAATTCAAAATTTACATCAATGTTTTTTTAAAATTTGATACACACATTTATCACGGTCAAGTTGTATATAAAACTATTAAATTTTTTTTATTAATGTTTTGTTATGATAATTGTGTTTTACTCACTAAATAGTAAAATATTGAAGCATTTAACCTTTAAATTTACCATAGATATGAGTTTACATTGATATATATATATATATATATATAATTTTTAAAATTTTGATCTATTTTTTCAACCTAACCTGTTGTCCTAAAATCAATTTGAAATTTGTCCCGAAACGTATTAAAGAAAGGTAAGAGTCGGACTAACCTTATCTCAATTTAATATAAAAAGGTAGGGTCAAACATGATTTTTTAAATGTAAAATTAGGATTAGACACACTTTAACCTACCCCGATTTTCACCCCTAGTTAGAATAACTTGTAAACTTACTTATATGTATAATAATAATGCATGAAATCATTTAAATCCATTCGTGTAATATTGACATAACAAGGATTTTAATGTTTTTGAATTGAAGTGCTCCGTCCTAGAAGTGAATTGGAACTAAATTCTAATAAAATATAAATTTTGAAAATTTTTAGGTGGGTGATGGCTGATTAAGCATACTCATATTGATATATACAGTCTAAAAATTATTTAGACATAGTGACATGGGATTTGCTTCCATGAAACCCTATCCATTTTTACACCTTCATGTTTAATGAGAAATTATTTCGTTTGTTACATTTAATATTCTTTATATTATCTTGAAAAATCTTTCATTATTGTACATGGCCTCATCTAAAATTATACGAAATCAACATAATAAAATAATTTGATGTTAAAGATTAATTTTAAAGTTGTATTTTCAATATTTAAACTATCTAAAATATCATTAATATATAAATAAATAATCTATAATAATATTACATTAGAATGCATATGTAAATAAATTTAAACATTTTTCATAGTTTACAAATGAATATATATTTAGGCAAATATAGCTAATGCATATATTTGATTTTAAAAAATTGTCTTTTAGCCAAATAAATAATGGTGAATGTAATCGATGAAGTGGATTAATTATCAAAATTTTAAAAATAAATATTATATAAAGTTAAAAAATATAATATTACATATATAAAATCTTCATGCTGAGTGCTGAGCTTACATATTTTTATCAAAAAAATTTTAAAAATTAAAATAAAGGGGTCTAAAATTTCAGTCCTCACGTTGTACTGGATGGGGGCCCAAAATTTTAAAATTTTATCAAGGCTTCATATTGTGCACAGAGGTGCAATTAGCTTCGGTGCACCTAAATGCGGAAACTTATTTTTAAATTTTTTTTGAATTTTTTATACAACTATTAATCTAAGTGTATTTAACATGTATATCAAGTTTTACCATTTATCATTTTTGGAAATATGTAGATATTTTTTATTTTTAAAATTAGTGATATTTTAGTAATTTGTGAATTACGAAAATGACAATAACTATAAAATTTTTAAAAATCTCTAAAAATTGCAACACTTAATACACATGTTAAATACATTAAGATTAACAATTTTATAAAAATTTCAAAAAAATAAAAATACATGTTAAATATACCTGAGTGCAGCGAGATTAAGTGTGCACCACGGTTGAGTGCACCCAGGCACATTTGGTCGTAACCCTATTTTCTCTACTTTTACAAATTACCAAACGCATTTTGAAAGTTAAACATATTCACAGGATCAATGGAGTATAAATTATAAAATAAAAAAAATAAGGAGGATATTTGCAAATAGACCTTATTTTTATGATTCGCGATTCATCTTGATCAAGTATTTTGTTTTTTGCAAGCGCGTACTTAGGTTTTGTTTCGTCTTCCTTGCATATTTTTATGTCATTGTTGATTGAAAAGTGGTCGCTGAATTAGTTAATGATGTTAAAATTTGTATTCATTAGTGCAGATATTGCTAAAAATTCATTACCAGAAGTCTCAAAAAAAAAAACATTGGTGTTTAATAAAAAGATTTTTCTGTTTCACTGTGAATAAGTTTATTTTATACATCATTTTCAACTATATATTTGATCTTTTTAAATTTGTAGCCTTGTTAATAGGCAACAAAGCATCTACTACTTATTTAATATGTTTTTCCCAATAATCAGTTAATGATTTAATATTTACTATAAGGACGAGGCTCCATCCTTATTCTTGATTTTAAATTATAAAATATTTTATAAATATAATTATTTAATTTTTATTGTGACATTGGATGACCAAGTACTCAGTGGAGGCATAATCTAGGATATCCAACATTTAAACCTTGAATCTCCTGCTTACACTATTATATATGCACTCACATCAACTGCGAGTGACTTATTTATCATGTTCGAATATCTTATTTTATCATGTTATAAAAAAATGAAGCAAAGCCTCATGAGAATTGAGAATCCATAGCTACGTAGCGATTGGAGTCCAACATCCGACGGATGGAGGGGCAACCTAAACGAGTTCTGATCTTTTCCGACCGGTCGGTAACACGAGGTGTTATCGACCACGCCTCTCGCTCGTTGGATATTGCGGGCTCATTTCTGGCCGTTGGATGAAAGGCGTACTTTGTGGAAGCTGGGAGCGCAATTAATGCGAGAGAATTTTTACTGATAGGCCCCTGTCAGGCTGGACAATAGCCAGCTCGGTCCTCCCGCATCTCGTCTCCCTCCTTCCTGGGGTATTCTTGCTAGAATAGCTCTGGAATTCAGCAAGGCACTGAGCTAGTTTGGGTTGGAAACAAACCTCATTGTCTATCTCATTAGAATCCTGCGTCAAGATCCTGATACAACAGCCAAGAACGTGAACTACTGGATTGAGGCCATAGCGATGCTACCTCTAATTGAAGGATTTCTTGTCGATGCTTACATAGGGAGATTCTCAATTGCCATTGCATAGGGAGGATTTATCTTATGGTAACTTCAATATCTCTTTCTGATTTAGAGGAATGCTACGTAGTCGTCGGCATCCAGGTCGTAGACGAGTCCCGAATCTAGAGCTTTGTTGGGATTCACATGCCCGGTGCCGCGGACGAACGGCGTCAATTCCTTTCCAGTGGCGAGATCTCCGACCACTCCTTCGGCATTGTCTGTGTTGTAGGCCGTCATCATGAGCGCTAACTTGATTGCAGCGGGGCTCCAGGTCGGGTGGGCTTTCCGGAGCAAAGCGGCAAGGCTTGAGACGTGCGGGCAGGCCATGGACGTGCCAGAAATGATGTTGAAATCAACTAGCCTGGGATCTATGTCGAGATCTGTGGGGCTGGTGAAGCCGGTCCAACCCGCTAAGATGTTGAAGCCCGACGCGATGACATCAAGCTTGAGAATTTTTGGCGTTTGATAGTTGGGCACCCGGCTGGAGAAAGCAACCACTTTGGGAGACGTCGGCGACAGCCCAATCACCGTGCCGCAGAATCGGATTGTGGCGGTCGGGGATGAGTGTGACCGTGCATAGCCCCGCATCTTGTCGCCGGCTCTCGCACCGACCATCGTGGCGAGGATGAGTCTGACCGCACATAGCCTCGCATCTTCTTGTCGGCTCTCGCACCGACCATCGTGGCGAGGATGAGTCTGACCGCTCATAGCCTCGCATCCTATCGCAGGCTCTCGCACCGACCATCTTGGCGGGGATGAGATGTGCATCAACAATCAGCTCTTCACCGTTTTCATCCGTATTGGCAAGGATCATGCCGACCTCACCAGCCAGCTTCACTGAGGCGCCCTTCTCCACACGGGCATTTTCGCAGTCGCAGAGCACGATTTTCCAGGCGACTTTCAACAGATCAAGCTGGCCGGACAAGCAGAAGTTGCTGCCACAGTCCCCGCCGTAGACTATCCGTAGATTGTCGTCGCATGGATCGCCCGAGTAGAGAGACACTCCACCATAGACACTTCCATCGCTGAGAATGACATCAGCGGGGAACTCCCTGTCGATCATCGAAGCGCCGATGGTTAAAATCCACGGCACAATGTTCACGGCTGTGTAGCTGCCCGAGCTGGAATTCCCCACCGAGCATGAGACGACGATGCCCTTTTGCATAGTTCCAAACGCCCCGATGGCAATCGAATCATTGAGTACCTCGGTGTATACCCATTAGCGCCCACGGACGGCAAGATTATGTCCACCCCATCGGCGACGACCTGATCCATGGCGGCAAGTATGTCGGGAGACGAGAGAGATCGAGTGTCGAGAGAGAGAGAGACGAGAGAGACAACGGGAGAGACAGAGAGGGAGGGAGGGAGGGAGGGAGAGAGACGAGAGAGGTGAAGGAGGGAACTGGTCGAAAATTTTCATTCTGACAGGGGGTGGTATGTATTTTCTCGGGCATTAATTCCTCTGCCCCGGCGCCGTCTCTTTGACGATTCATCCAACGGTTGACGCTCCCTCCGCACGATCCAACGGCTGAGAGCGCTGGTCGGAAACGTTGGGTTCGACCGACCGGTCGTAAATGATCACAATTCAACCTAAACAGGTACCAGTGCAACTTGGACGCCGAAAAAAAAAATCTTTTTAAAAAAAATTTTGTATTAAAATTGTAGACCTGGCTCAAATGTTACTTCGGTGAAATTTGATCATTTTTATTTTTAAAAATAAAAAAGGCGTGTGCAAGTATCCATGCTTTTTTTTTTCAAAAATAAAAATACAAAAAATTAAAAATTGCCCAATTTCATAGGATATGAGATTTATATGGGGCCCACACTTTTATACAAATAAAAAACAAAAAATATTTTTAGTGTTGCTAGTAAATTGCCAGATTTACGAATGGTCGTACGAGATTTGACAGGGCAACCCATTGAAGACTAAAATGAAATGAAAATTGTGAGATGGAAAAAGTACCGCTACGTGCATATAAAGGAAATTCATGCTTTAGAGAAAAAAGATTAAGAAAAATAATGACTCCTAGTGGCATTGGATTAGTACTCAATATTTTTTCTTTATATTTCTATATACATCATGACATCCATATATTACAATGAAGTACATTCACATCATCATGTTATGGAAAAAAAATTTTCCTAAACCCCACCATAGGGGGAAATTGTAAACCCCTCCAATAAGGGGAAACGGTAAAACCTCCTGTTACAGGAGACTAAACTGTAAAATATCTCCTATCATTACTGCGTGCGGCCAGAATCGAAACCACACACTGGCCACAGCTGCACAGGCACAGTGCTCACGTTTTTATAACATATAAATCCTGGATCAATGTAAATTTTGGCATCATATAAATTAAATGAATAAATGTATCGCATATATTTAAAACCTTTTTCTGTTATAGATTCATTTTCGAAAATTAATAGTTACATGTAACATATAATATATACAATAGGTTTTCTACCGTATAAATTTTCAATCAAAGTGATTTTTGGGATCATAATTAAATACTATTAATAAAAATTATAGATAGTTTAGATTTAAATAAAAAAATTTAAAATAAAAAACAAGGGATTGTATGAATTACGTTAGATCATAACCCTAATTTTTTTTGCCCCTAAAAGAAACTATGATGGGCACTGGTATGATAGAACTGCTTTCTTATAAATTGGAATTTTTTTATTTTTGGCAATTAGATAAAAATGGTAATTTACAGATATAACCACATAGTTTGACGATAATTGCATATATATCTACATAATTTCACGATAGTTTACATAAAATGTCATGCGTACCCATGAGGCTTTTTTTTCCGTCAATTGTTGTTAGTATGTGGCTTCGAAATTTATATAATGACGAAAATATCCTTGTTTGATGATATGTTAGTAGTTGAAGTGGAGAGAACATCTTGAGTAGCTTAAATTTGAGCAAACAATAGTAGCGACTGGCCATAAAATTAGCAACTACGATCACCCCCTGTCCATCAAATTTAGCAAGGCTAGGAGCTTATTAGCAACATGGTTGACCAAAAATCTAGCTATTGCTTTTTCTACTACTTTGCCCATCATGAACTTCAAAAGACAGCACAAAGTTCCAAATTCGGGCGGTCCTCAATCTTAGTTATAGGTTTATCAGAGCTGCCACCTTTCTTTTTACAATCAATTTCTCACTCTACTTCAATCTGGCATTGTTTTTTTTTTCCCCACCGATTATCAAGTAATTGCATCCAGCCGGTCATCGCTAGCCATCCATCCAACCACATTGCAACAATGCGCCTTTTGTGCAAACTAGAACAAAACCATAGATTGCAAATCATGATTCGTTAAGCATCATGCAGTTGCAATTTCCGGTAGATGGGGATTTCTACAACAAGTCCCACTCTCATTCCGGTAGTACAACTGCACCACCTCTAATCTGCCGATGGCCCGAACGTACCACTAGTAGTCTTGTATCCAGTGTGAAGAACAGACAACAATCGATCATGCCTTTTACCTCACCTTCGACCCCATTCAAAGAATTGGCAGCAACAATTTAATTTCGGCAGTAATGAAATTCGATGAAGCAACAACCAACAGCATGCACCAGCAACCCATTTGCAAAAGTCGGCAGCTACATTCGTCTGCAGGCAATTCATTGCCCACCTTCTCCTTCGACGCACTCACAACCATGAAATTAGAAATTCCAATTTCCCTCCTTTAATTCAGGTAGCCACAAAATTCCAAAAGTTACAGCTATCAATCATCGAGCAGCAGAGATAAAAGTCGACAAATCGTTCCCCGCAAAAACCCAACCCCGATTAACCAATTGCAGACATGCCTACTGTCCGCTGCCATAGATTGTGAATCTCTTACATCACCAATTAGCATTTGCAAAATTCCCTGCATAAGCCAGCTAGAAATGCCAAGCATCCATTGCATGCACTAACAACCGAAACCGAGTTTAGCGTCCCCTTTCAAGCCTCGTTTGCAAGGCCTACAAAATGGAGATAGAATCCAAGCCAAGCAGCAATAAAACAAGGCGACTATGCAATCAGCACAAATTTGAGCATACCCATCTATGCCCTCAATCGAAGGGGTAATTTCGGTATATGAAATTTTAATTAATAGAACCCACCCTGCCATCTCAAGCCTCAACCCTTCCATTAACATGGGTATGCATGCCATTTTGTGTAAATTATATGAGGGTAATCTGCAAATCATGAAACTATGTGGGTATATCAATAATCGTTGTCAAACTATGTGGGTACCCCAGATAAAATGCAACCCAAGCAACATGTAAAAAATGTTCGTTTAACTAGGATGAAAAATATGGGATTATAATCAAATGGAGGTTATTTGAAATTGAACATACACCATCAGAAATTTTAACTTTCACGTGGATCTAACTTTGTAGCCCATCATCTCATTTATTATTTTTTTTATATAAAAAAAAAAACCAACTCTGCAGCCCATCCAAACCTCTATAAAGCTGAACACTCGTTACCGGACTGGCCTAGGACGCGCTTAACACGCCTAATAAGTGGGGGGCCAAACATGCCCATAATCACACTTTTTGCGAAGTTGTCTTATTATTTTTTTCACAGCAAGTAGCGCATTTTGTTCCTTCTCTAAGTAACTCAAATTAAAAGGTCCAGCTTTTTACCCCTGGAATAATCACAGTTTTTGTTAGCCTTTTTATTTTTTTTCACAGCACGTAGTGCATTTTGTTGCTTCTCTAAGTCGCTCAAATTAAAAGGTCCTTCACAGTTTGAAAGTAGAATAGATCATTACCAAAGAAAGAATGACTAATAAAATCCAATAGTATAAATTAAAAACTGATTTCAATCCATGTAAGCAAAATGGGCGAAAGATTGTACAATAGAAAAGACTTTCACCCATCCTCCAGCATTTCTTTATGGACATGCATGCATGAAGTACTGCAGTATTTATAATGGTACCTGTGGAAGGGTACCTTCCCAGCCAGGGAAGTCATACAACATGAACACTTAACATCACTTCCCTCAGCTTTCCCAGCAGAAGCACCGCTTGTACCAGTTGTTACACTGCTGGTTGTTGCTTGAGCATTGAGAGCCGCGATTCTCCTTTCAGCTGCAGCTGCTCGCTTTTCCCTCTCTGCAGCTTGGGCCTGCTTCAATTCATCCTGTTCATGTGCATAAAAGAATATTATAGATTGACTACGTGCTTGACAATATATTATAGATCGACTATGTGCTTGACAATAGTAGTTTTATGCTTGTCTTAAGCATGCATTAGAATAAAATGGATTATTGTACAGACCTCCTTGGACATGGTTGGCAAACTTTCAGAAACAGGGTGCCCTTTGGGGACTGGAGATGCCTTCACACTCTGACCAAGCACAACTGCAGAGTTCTGGGATTGAGCCGCCAGTGCCTTCATGATTGAAGCATGATCTTTTACTACCATCATTATCGTTATCACTATAATCAGATTTAAGACCAAAGGAACAATACTTTCGAGTAGGCTTTTCACAAACGAACATCAACTCAAATTGCAGATTATTAACTCAGACTGCCTGACTAGATACTTTCATGATAGTTGTGCAAAAATGCAGTCTTTGATATGTGGGTGACAACCAAGTCATCAAAAGACAACAATGAATCAAGCTTTCTTCAAGATTGTAAAAGAAATCTAGAAGTAAATTTGAGTATATTCACCCAACCACAAATTTAATATCTTCACATAACAACGAGCTCGTAATTTGTAATGAAAGGACCAGCAGTATTGGTAAAAGCATCTCATAGACATTTCGGGAAATGCTTTCTGAATGGAACGGTGAAAGTTAAGACCAAATTGGCACTCCGGCATCCAAGTCGCTAGTTCTTCACCACCATGATAAAAATTTAACATCTTCACATAACAACAAACTCGTAATTTGTAATGAAAGGACCAGCAGTATTGGTAAAAGCATCTCATAGACATTTTGGGAAATGCTTTCTGAATGGATTGATGAAAGTACTAAGACCAGATTCGCACTCCAGCATCCAAGTCGCTAGTTCTTCACCACCATGATAAAATTCCCAGTTTCAAAGTTTGAATCCCAGTTTTAGAAGCACCTAATTCCACACTGCTTGCCAGCTGTTTATATCGGCTGACAGTACAAAAGAGAATTACTGCTTGCCAGATCGCTCTCTGGCTTGGCAAGGCATGTTTCTGACATTCTGTATTGATGACAGGATCCCTGTTCAAGGTTTCTGACTAAGCACCATTATATATATATATATATATATGTATATATTAGATCTTTCATAGACAAGAAATTGCATGCTTCAAAAACACTTTTTTGAAGTTACTCATAACAGGAAGGGGGGAAAAACACCTGAGCCTTTTCTTTTGCTTTCCGCAGCTTCTTCAACTCTTTTGCTTTAGCTTTCCTTTTGGCATCTTTCTCTGCCTGAAGATGCATAGAACTAGATTTAGATTTTAGATGTCTCAAATATTCAAAAGCAAAGCATATATAAGTAACTTACTCTATTTGATAAACTACGAAGGATGGGCATATCATATAAATAAAAATAATTACTTCAATCAAAATCCCCTGAAAAGATGACACTTGACCATTTTGTAACATAAAGAAATAAAACAAAAAAAATGTATGGATGGGAAAAGGCTAGTGGCTAGAACTGTTAAAACAATTAAACAGCAATCTAAAAAATAGGGAAAATGTCTCATGTTTTAAAGAATCTTAACATCAAAGCATAGGATGAAAGAAGTTTATTAAACCGTAAAGAATTCTCCAAAATTGTGGATACATATCCAGGCAAAAAATTCAAGACTGTAACTGGTTATTAAATTGAGCAGAAATTTATTGGCACGAAATTAATTCAGGATTGTAAATGGTTAATAAATTGCTTGAAACTCTCAACAACAACAAAAAACATAATGATTTGTTGGTGAATCAACAGAGAAGTCATTAATCTTACCTGTTTAGAAGCTTGAGATTCTTCCATTTCCTTTGTCAAAGGGCTAGGCACATTGGCAGCAAGCCAGTCCCACTTGTCAAGGTTGAAAGCCATAAATCGCCTAAAAGTGTTCCTCACTTCCTTCTCTGTTGCCAGCATATATGGCGTTCGTCCTCTTTCATCTTTTATGCATGGATTCAAACCTTGCTCCAGAAGCTCCAATGTTTGTTGGGGATCACCAGACCTTGCTGCTTCGTGAAGAGGAGTACTCGTATTGGCACTACTGGATGTGAGCACAACTTCACTCTCAGAAGACATGGAGGGTCCGCTAGAACTTTGGTGACCAGAACACACACTGTGGATTTCCTCAGATTCTTCCTGGCTATTCAGCTGCTTTTCACTCCCATCTTTCTCACTACTTCCTCCACTGGCTGCCTTTGACTGCAAATTTTCCTTTACAATGGGTGGAAACAGTTTCTCCTCAACCTCATAGACAAGGTTTGTCAGATGATTATATATGCGTTTTGCTTCTTTCAAGGTAGGCCTTCGAACTGTCAAGGGGACATTCCATATTACACAATTTTGATTGTTGAAGTGTGGCTTTTCCCCATCAAAGAACAGCTGACGATTATTAGAAGGAGAATAGAGGAAGACGCATGAGGAAGCATCAAAATAAGGCTTCCAAGTGGCAAGCAATTCTTGAACGTTCTACAGCAATGAATAAAAAGAAATAAGGAAGACATTTACAAGTGAAATAGATAATCAGAAAAGAAAAGAACAAAAATTCAACAGCAAAAAAAAAAAAAAAAAAAGTGAATAACTAAATAGCTATCACACTCCGAGGGATATGAGAGATTAAACTTACACTCAAGCCAAGTTATGGCATCACCTACGGCTATAGTTTTTTAGCTTAACCCCTACAAACTTCAATATTGGGCCAGGCATGCTAAGCCCAGCCCTCCACTGGCTTCCTACTTAGCATGGCTTACTATTCAGATATTGTCCCTTGGCAGCAGCTCAATTGGTGAGAGGTATGGTCTTAAAGACCAACAAAACCCTTGGCCCTGGGCTCAAGTGAAGGTAATTGCAAACACATTAACACAAAACTATTGGGCCAATGGACAATACCCAAGCAATAGGCTAGACTCACTAATAAAGTCAATAGAGGGCTGAGCTAGGGGCACATACCCAATATTGAAGTTCGTACAGGTTAAGCCAAGAAGTATAATCATAAGTGATGTCATGGCTCAACCTGAGTTTAGTAGAAGCTCTTGTATGAGGATGTGACATAAAAAAAATGCCTTTTTATGTCACACCCCAGAGGGACATAAGAGCTACTATACTTAGGTCAAATTATATCATCACCCATGCCTATACTATTGGCTCAACTTATACTGACTTTAATATTGCGTTAGGCATCCCTGACCTAGCCATCCATGGACTTCACTATGAGTTGACCCACTATTCAAGTAGTATCCCGCTGCCTAATACTTCAAATGTTAACATGTCATCACTACTGAGCCTTGAAGCATGGTTTGTAAAACTTATAAATCCTTGGTCCTAAGTTTGAATGGAGGTAACTGCAAATGTATTAATATTTGAAGTGTCAAGCTAAGGGACAATATCTAAGTAATGAGTTAGGCTCAGTACTAAATCTCATGAAGGGCCATGCTAGGGATTACTAACCCAAAATTAAAGTCCATAAGGGCTGAATCAAGAAGTATAATCATGGGTAATGTCATAGCTCGACTAGAGTATGGTAGCAGCTCTTATATCCCCAGAGGCTGTGACAATAGCTCAGGCAAAAAATTCTGCCCAATCTTATTTGTACTTCACAAAGAAATATTGATTGTTTGTTGGAATAAACAAGTATCGACAGTATGCATTAAGTGATGCAATCAATATTTAATACCTTCTTTAAAGCCAATTCATTGTACCGTCGAAGGGATGCACCTGCTGAGTTAGCAGCTTTGCCAGTTGCATCTTTGGCGGATTGTTTTTTGCCAGCCCTTGCCCTAACCACATACCTAAAATAAAGCAACAACAAGAAATCAGACCATTTTGCCCATCAAATTATACAGAATAAATTAGAAAAAATAAGAAAACTGGAAACTATGATTTCACTTTTTTGAATGTAATCCCCATGACCAACAAAATCAAATTTGTTTCCAAAGCAAAAATATGTCAATAGGCCATATACAGTTTATTGCTTTCTCTCAAACTCATATGCTCTTAGATTTCTTGACAATTAAATTTTGCTTTCTGAAGCCAAAAATCATGCAATGGGTGCCACAAGGAATGAAGGTATGAACTGTAGGGCCACCTAGACTGAAACTCCACATTGAAGATTTGATAAAGTCATCAACAACAAAAAAAAAAAAAATGTGAGCACGATTTATGAGCTCAAATGATTGCCAGATATTTTATTTGCCAAGATAATTCTTTGGAGATGGAAGTGAACACAGAGCATTGGTGATTCCTAGTTCACTATCACACATAAGAAGAGAACGAGGAGACAGAGGACACCTACAAGGAGCTTCCATTAAAGAGATTAAACAATTCAGTGGCTAGATGCAACCAACATATTCTTCCACATATAGTGTGCTGGTAATTGGTAAAAATAAGTAGGGAAATTTTTGAAAAATCTGAGAATGATGTGATGGGATTGGGGCAATGACTAGAGTAAAGAAAACGAAGATAAAATAGATAGTGGTTGTATAGAAAAATGCAAAAAATGGTTGGAATATAGAAGTAATAATAGAAAAAATAAGGTATTTAGGTAATTAACATGTCAAATCATATCAAAAAATGTGTGTGTGTGTGTGTTTTTTTTTTTTTTTTGGGCTATTGGGGGGGGTGCGCAGTCAATATTATGTGCGTGCTTGTTTACTATAGCAATATGAAAGGAAATGCAAAATGGCAACGAGTATAAGAAGATAAAGGAGGAAGCCACTGAAAGTCAAATATGAATAGTATTCAAGAGGTCCAATAAAAAATTGATAATTCCCTTGAAGATCGTCCATTAACACATTTGCTCAGCAATGCAAATTCAATGAGCAAAAATATGTATAACAATGCATGAATGCTCTGGTTTAGAGACTGTTAAAAAAAACAAAAAAAAAAAAAACAACAACAACAACATATATCAGATATAGATCATTCCCTCTGATTATGCAGGAGCAAAAGGAGCAAGGAATACAGAATAAATACTTTTGGGATGGTCCTAGACTTCTATCAGTCAGAAAGGCCTCATTGTTCCAATTCACAAAGGAGGATCAGCTGACCTTGTTCGTGCTTCATTCCTCCTGCCAATTCTCACTGCCCACTTCCATTTTTATTGCTTAAGTATTTTGGATAGCCCTGTTGCTATGATTTTGCAGCATATGTTGCCCATTCATGAATGATGATTGGAGGCAACTGTCATCCCATGCAACATTTAAAAACTTTGCAAACTTTTCCAAGGAATCCATGCAAGTTCAGAAGTTCCACTTCCATATGCATAGGTGGTCAAAGACTTCTTCCATTTAAGTAATTCTTCATCAGGAGAGAAGCAATCCCAAAGGATAACATCTCTTGAATTTACCATGCGAGCATCACATTTGAGACCATTCTAGAACAAATTTCGATATAAACACAGATTTCACTAGAAGAGCCTATTTTATAAGAGATATCAAAGGAGCTATTCAACCAACCTATGAAATGTCTTGTGAGCAACAATAGAATTCCCATCAAAAACACAGCCTGCAAAGTGCCCACCACTTGCAAGTAGCACAATCCTCAAGCGTGTTTTATTGCGAGGCTCATGGATCAAATGGTTTAATCTGTCCATAAATTCTCCCTCTCTCATGCCTGGAATAGATCTGCCATTCTCCTTTGAGATTTTATTGTTCTCAAATGATAGATGTTCATACTCATTCATAAGCAAACACTTCCAAACAGAAACTATTTCTCCTGACAGAAGACGGATGAATACTTTCTGTTTTTCCCTTTCAGGTTGTTTTCCTGACACACCAGCATTTGGAATAGAACCTTTCTCTATCTCATCTTCAGACCCAGATATACTTGATACATCGTAATCTTTGAATAAAGACTCACCATCCATCTCATCAAAATCTTCTTCCTTCACAGGATCTCTTCCAGAAAGGCTAAGCTTAACCTAAGACAAAATAGATAAAAAGTAAATAACATGTTAAGCAGTAAACTCATATAATTTAAAAATGCATTAATTACAAAAAGTTATCCTACACTTGACAGAATTTTGAAGAGACGATGGTTCTTTCATTTGGAAATAAAGGAAAGAAGTGAAAGTAATGAGGGGACATGAGCCACGAGTTACCTACTGCATGAAGATAGTTTGTGCCATTGTGCTATATACCTTGCAGGCAAAGTTAATGTCATACTTGTTACCAAGAACATGCAAAGGGAAAGCACGAACCTAGACAACATCCATAATATTCCCATGGATGCATATTGAAACATTAAAATTCTGAAGGAAAGCTCGAGCAACTGCATGCGTAATCACATTTACTTCCAACGGCAAAATTCTTAGAGAAAGCACAACAGCTTAGTTGGCTACTATTTACTAGTATACTAAGTGCATTAAGAATCTCCCCAAATCATATCAATTTGTGCACCAAACTCATAGTAGCAGTTAATCATCCTTATTGGAAAAGAAAATTGAGTTGCAATATCATTATATCATCATGCACAGTTCAAAGAATATATTAAGATAGTGATTTCCAATAACCTTTAAATGCCGGTGAATTGGACAGTTTGATAGGGAATTGGACACTAAAGCAAAATATAATAGATATCTGACGGTTTATTTATCATCCATCAAGTTCTACCCAACTAGAAAAGTTCCTACTTTGAGTTCTAAAACCGGAGCACACAATTCAGTACTTCCAACAGTGCCAAAGATGTCAATGCAACATTATCTCCTGAACTGGAAGCTAATACAAACGACCAGTCGAAGGGATAACAATAGTTTAAATTAAAACCCAGCGATGAAAGACCTATGAGATAAAGCTAGGATCTTCCAATTAATGGCCCATGGGACCTTCTGCAACAACTGCTCTGACAACTAACACAATATCGACAACCAGACAGAGACAGAGACGTACGTTGAATCTATGTATGTCTGATTTGAAATGCAGTCGCTGGTTTTGGAGGGAATCGAATTCGGACTTGCAAGTGTTGCACGACAATCTAGGGTTTGCTTTTCTTCCCTCGTTCTCCTTCTTCTCTTCCTCATCTCCTGCCTTCAACACCTTCTCTTCTCTTCCTCCTCCTCCCCTTGTGCAGATTGTTTCGACAGGGGCGAGAGCGAGGGAATTCTCCGAAATCAGGCGACATGAATTGAAGAAATCAGTGGGAAGATCAAAGACGCTACGACTGCCCTTCTGCTCAGATGACGACGGGTTGCCACTTTGGTTCTCGCTCGCCATTCCGCTGCACTCCCGCCCGTTTCAAGCCCCGCGTGTATTGTAATAGAACTACAATATCCCCCGCTCGCCGCACCCAACTCGTTGAAAGCGTCCGTCCGACGGCCGGACGGTAGCGCAGTAATCATGATCCGAATCAGGGTTGCATTGACCCGGGTTCACCCATGATCTGGTACCAACCCGACCCGTTTCGTATTTGACCGCAGGATCGGCCTGAATACTTCACCATATCCTGGCCCCTGTGACCCAACTCACGCATATAATTTTAGTTAAAAAAGAGAGACTCTAATAACTCATTTTTAATTCTAATCATAATAACTTATATTTTAATTTAATAAATATTTTAGCAATCAATATTTAAATTCGACACCAACATGTTAGTTTTCGATATACATACAAACGGTTAAATATTTTAAATATGACTTTATTTTTAACTCGCATTACTAATTTGAATGTGATTCAATATTAAGTAACTTTGATTCAATTTTTAAATATTATAGTTAGGATTGGTTTTACCCTAACCCAATTCAATATAATATAGAGGTAATATAAGAGATTTTCCAAATAGTGTACAAGCGTTGACTCAATCCATTTACTCCCTTAATTTAAACGGCACCTAGTTAGTCGACTCGGTCTAGAGTTAATAAGCTTTTATAAGAATCCACCCCCAAACATCAAAGGCTTCTTTTGCTTCTTTTGGCCGCATAATTTAGATACAAAAGCATGATTTTTTACCGTTATTATAAAAAAAAAACCTATTTGGTTATGTCAGTAATACAACTACATTACTACTCTACTTTTTAATTATTTCTGTATTATTACTTATATAACTAATTTATTTATTTTAATTTAATTTTTTTTACTCTTCATCATTACTCTAATTATATTATATTATTTTTTTCGATTTCAGATACTTTTATAATGAAAGTTTGTCGTTAAAATTTTTTTTCCCTCTCCAGACGACCCCTAAACAAATATTGAATAAAATTGTCTGGAGCAAAAGCACCTCTGACGGAGCAATATCAAACTGGTTTTAACTTTTAAGAGCACCGGATCTGAACGCGGGGCAGAAACCATCTGGGGTTCTGAAAATTTCGCTGGTCCTGATTTGATGTTCCATACCAACAGATAGTACTTGAAAGAAAATATAAGAGGCATGGGACTCACCATAAGGTGGGCTTAGACTACAGAAATCGTAGGAAATAATACTCCAAAGATTCACATTCCCAATGGTATTCATTTTGGAGCTTCTCATTCACGTGCCAATCATGAGAAACAACCTGGTCGAACTCTATTTTAGGTAAGTTACAGGATTAAGGCAGAGAGCCCTGCTAACTTCCTATCTGAAAAGATAATTGAACTCCAAATTGAAGAAACATCCGCGTTAGGAGGAGCATACAATGAAATTGAACAAATCAAGCTAGAGCTTGATAGCATGTCGAGCCTTCTTGAGAGATGCTGATAGGAGGAAAAAAATCAATGAAGGAGATAGAACTTGGGTGGGCCAAGTAAGAGATGCTACTCACGTTGTAGAGGACACCATTAATGACTTCATGCGCCGCATCAACAAGAAACGAAGAGGCGGATTCAAGGGATTTCTCCTTGAAATTATTCACTTCCTAAGAACATAATCAGAAAACACAAAGACCCATCTCGCAAAACCCACCATGACAACCTCCAACTCAAAGCAAAAAAGACCCATCTTGCGAAACCCACCCTCTTTTCTCTCAAATTTCTGCAAAGCACAACCCCGCTTCTTTCACTCGAGCCGCCCGCGAAATCCCCTGTTTTCGATTTCCCGAAGAGCCCATGTCAGAATTCAAACGCAGGCCTCTCTGCTTCTCATATCAGTTGTGCGGATTCAAAAGCAATCTTGAACCTCCAAGAAGCTGACGAACAGATAATCTGGATTCCTGGGACGATGCTAGAGAGAATCTTCCTAAGGAGGACCCAGGAAAGAGAACTCTACATGGAGAGCTTTCTACCATGGGATTCGATCACTCAGTGAATATACAAAGACTCGCACGGTAGCCAAGCGAGTGCTTGCCATTTTCATTTAGAACCCTGCCTTTCCCTTATGAACATTTTGCGGCTAGCTAAGCTTAAAAACTCGGCCAATTGTATGTTTCTGAATTTTCCTTTTTCAGCGAGAAAAAATACATTGATGCATCATACCTGCACGTCATTTAAACAAGCAGTCGCATAGGCTCAAAGACGACTTGCAAAAGAACTGCCTCGTGCATTCCTGGATAGGTATCTGAAAATCAAAGCTTTTCCATGGCCAAGTCTTTCATGTTCAGATTATTGCTGCCAGTCCTGGATGGCATCAGCAGGCACAGGATCAGAGCTTCTGCGCAGGGACCTGTTCATTTACATGGGTGTGGACTGTAGATCCTAAAGCGATGTGACTTTGGTCCTCTGTATTTCGACAGGCCGTGATTTGTGGCCCCGAGTGTAAGGAACAAAACATTTAATAGTTCCCGGCTTGGATCTTATCCAATTTACCATTTGATTGGGAGCTGTAACTGTAATGGGCAGGTCTCAGGTCCTGTCGTCCCGGCCAATTGGCCGAACTTTTTTACCCACGTAGTATGCGCCGAACGTAACTTCCTTAGCTGATTGATTTAGCTAACGTGGAAACCTAAAGTTTCCAAAAGCTTCTTAAATTTTGAAAATTGACTTTTGACGAATCTGACGTGCACCCAAACAAAGCCTAAACGGCTGTTAAGAAGTATTCAACGGCCTTTCATAAAAAAAATAAAAAAATAAAAAACCAACATCTTGGAATGGGGGCGCAATTGTATGCACTCGGGTTCAATGAGGCACTCATTTTTTTTTGAAATTTTTTTAATACAACTGTTAATCTAAATGTATTTAACATGTGTATCAATTTTTATCGTTTTTGAAAACTTTTAGATATTTTTTCTAATTTTTAGAAATTAGTGGCATTTTAATAATTTAAAATTACTAAAATAGTAAAAAAATCTAAAAATCTTCAAAAATGGTAAAAATTAATACACATGTTAAATATACTTATATTAATAGTTTCATGAAAAAAATTTCAAAAAAATTAAAAAATGGTGAAATACACCCGAGTGCATTGGGCTCCCCTTGAATGGAAGGGAGCAATGAAATAAGAATATGATGATGTGTGTTGTAAAAACAAAACAAGTGATATTAAAAATACAAAATATTATATTAAAATGCAAAATATTACTGTATGTTTGGCTACAACAGAAACTTTTCACTTTTCATAATTACTGTATTTTTTTATATTTTTCTATACAAATATTTTACTTTTTAATCATTTTTACTCAATTATTCATACAATTAACTTATCTATTTCAACTTTATATTCTTTACTCCTTATCATTATTTTTATCATTTACATCTTTTTTTACTAATTTAAAAATTTTTCGCCTAAAAATTTTATCACTTTTCAAACATACTTTACAGTTAGAGCTTAGAAGGTTGTCTAGGAATGTTCGCATCGCAATTGCATCACATTCAAACATCTTGAGTACACCTGACCAAACGCATAAACAGAGACTACATATATACCAGTCCTGTGATGCAACTTCTCCAACCTCTGCTTTTAAATTTTTGGCTTAAACCCAGCCCCATTTATTGGGGCTTGGCTTAATTTACTACCATTTTTTGCGGACGTTAGTTTGAATGAGGCTTGTGTTCATATATTGTAGTTTGGAAATGTATTGTAACAATAAATCTTAGTAGTCCTCTTTAATTGTTTAAGCATTATTTAATGATATAGTTATTTATAAAAACTAATTTTGTTATTGGGAATCTAAGAGTTATAAATTTGTTGCATGATACTTCATTTTTCTGCTTTATATATGCAACTCCCAATCACTTGAATTGGTTAGTCGACCAACTGCAGACATTATGATAAACTAGAATCCGTATTACGAGATCTAAAATAAAGAAAAAAATTTCACTTTCATTCACATGGTAAAATTTAAAATGTTGCACAAAGGAAAATTCTAATAAAATTTTGATAATCTCCCCTAATGTTGAAGCCTGCACTTGAATACAATCACACCCACCACCAACAGAAGGAATACTAACTAAGTAGAAATAGGGGTGCAACTTGGGCCGAGTTTAGCCCGAACCCGGCCCGTCAAACCTAAGGATAAGCAATGTTAAAACTCTTTGTTGTCAGCCTGAGCCTGATTTTCGCGGCCCGAACCCGGATTGAATTTAAATAGTTTTCGATTTTGGGTTCAAGTAAACCCGAACCCAACCAAGTGTTTATAAAATATAAATATTTTATATTTTATACCCATATTCCTAATTTCCCATTCGTTGACCATTCTCAAATACCGAACCCTAGCACCCCTTTCTGCCCTACCCCTGCGCCGCTGCGCGATCAGCAAGTCGGCAACTACTGCCCTACCTACGTTCCTCTACCGGCTATTCCTCTACACGATCGGCGTTCGCCACATTGTCACCTTCCTTAGTTCCTATGCTAGCTGTGCTTTCTTTTGCCCTGTGCCCTGCACGATCGTCGATTGCTGCCCTATGCCCTTCCTCAGTTTCGCTGCGCGATCGGCGACTATTGCCTTGCCTACACTCACATTAGTGCCTTCCTTTCCTCTGTGGCTCTGCGTTCTTCTGCCCTGTGCTACATTCGGACAGTGCTGCTGCCTTCCTCTGCGTTCAGCGTTCTTGGCTTCTTGCTATTCAACTGCAGCATCCTTGCATTCCTCTGCTCGTCACCTTCTCGCAGTCATTGACTCTTGCAGCATCTGCTCATCGCCTTCTCACCGGTAGCTGCAGCCTCTACTCCCCATCTTCTTGCAAAGGTATCAATGACAATGAATGACTATTTTACAATTAACACAGAGGATTTTTTAATGAAAGCTAGTGGTGACAGTAATTAGCACATTTTAATGCAATGTAGTAGTCAGTAATTCAAATTATTCATTTAACTTATTTTCTTTGAACCACATAAATCAATGTTGTGTTTGTGTGTGCATCTATTCAACTTTATAATGTTTGTCGCTATATATTTTTGTGTTGATATGCATTGGTTAATGCTTTGGTTTAATTTGGTTATTGATATAACATAGAAAAAATTATTGGGATTGAAATAGAAATCTCTAACTGTGATTATATGTTATGAAAATGATATCTAGGTGGTTAATCAAATATGGGCAGTTCAAGTAATATGCAAGACAAGAATAGTGAACAAGAGATCAACAGTGAGCGAATAAAAAATACAACAACTGCTTCAAACATTATTGATCTTACAGAAGGTTCAGATGCAAACGAGCCTCTCTCTAAGAAGAAAAAAGGGTATAAATTTTCATCACCAGTTTGGAAAGAATTTGAAAGGATTTTAGACAAAAATGGAAAAGTGGCATGAAGTATTTATAAGTATTGTAAGATTAAACTTAAGTGTCCAAGTACTTAAGAAACAAACATATTAACTAGACACTTAACGTTATGTAAGTATAATACCAATAAAAGAGCTAAGGGTCAGCGTTTATTATCATTTCAAACAGTAACTGATGATGGTGAAATGTTTATATCAAATTGGAAGTTTGACCAAGAAGCTTGCAATAGAGCAATTGGAAAAATGATTATTCTTGATGAATTGTCGTTTAAATTTGTTAAAAATGAGGGGTTTAGAGAATTTTATAAAGTTGTGCAGTCACTCATTAAACATGTTTCAAAGACCACAATTGTGAAAAAAATCTTCAAAATTTACAAGTTAGAGAATGCTAAATTATGAAAAAAAATTAGTGAGAATGTTCGACTTGTATGCTTGACAATAAATTTGTGGACTTCAAATTAAAATATCGAGTATTTATGTTTGACTGCTCACTTTAAAGACTCTAATTGGACTCTTCAAAAGCTTATTCTTAATTGTTGTATTCTTCCTTCACCACACACGGGTGAAGCTATTGCCAGGGGTGCAAGTCGGTCCGGGTACCCCTGGGTAGGGGTGAAACCTTCCCTTACACATTTTTTAAAAACATCTACCCTACCCTATTTTAGACCGGGTCGGTCCGGAGTCTACCCTACCCTATTTTTTCAAGTGCGGGTCGGTTCCAAATCGGTTACTAAAAACATCATGCATCCAAATTGGAGACATTGATACATGTAGAAATTTTCACAATCAAATAGCAATTGATATGCATATAACCTGTTTCACTTGATAAAATTTCACAACCAAGCACAAAATTAATATCCAAACAACCCATCAAACATTTGCACAACCTTCTAAATTGAGAAATTTTCAACTAAACACAATATCAAGCTCCAAATAACCTGTTTCAATTGCTAAATTGAACAACCTATTTAACATTTTGAATATCTGAAACAAAGACAAATAATATCAAAACAAGTTAAAGTAAACGTTGCAAATGCTTAAGTCCTTGCCTTAACTCTTCAATGCATCACACCTGTTCCATGTATTTTCTTGGAATAATATCAAGTTCATTCAATCCAATAGAAAATTTGTTTGAAAGTCATATACATCACAATGAATATAACATAAACACAATACAAATCAAACATATCTTTCAAATCTCATCCTTCATTTAGAATGTCTTTTCCCTGAAAGTAGAAAATATAAGATTTAGTAAGAATCATCTGACATTTAAATACAAAGACTAAATAATGAAAACTCCTATTTAACACAACCTTATTAGGAATGGTGGCAACGGTAGCAGCATTGGAATGAACACTTGCACTTTCTGCAAAACAATTAGAAAACATATATAAATGAGCAATTTATCATACAAGTTATGTTTCTAAACTTATTACCTATGACATATATTTAATATATGTAAAAAAGAAAATAAAAATGTAAAATGTTACCTGATGTTGAACAATTCAAATTGGTACCTAGTATTGCAATGGAAAATTCTCCAAATACCTCTTCAATGTCAGATGGCTTGGGAGTTGTCCTTAACCAATCTTGACAACATATTAATGATTCCATAGTATTTGCAGATAAAGAACTTCTATATGCATCAAGAACTCGTCCACCAGTACTAAAAGCAGATTCAGACGCCACGGTAGAAACAGGAATAGCAAATATATCACGAGCAATCAAAGATAATACTCTAAATCTAGATGCATTAGCTGACCACCATTCTAAAACATTAATCTTGCTAGTTGGCAACAATCCAGGTTCTTGAAAATACATATCAATTTCTGTTTTCGACCATTGCTCATCGTTCTCTTCACAAAATGATAGAAAATTGTCAATTGCACAAGTTTCAGCATTGCTTTCACTACACTCTCCCACCTCATTTGAAGCTTTTCTTGGAATAGAATGAGATTCATAAAACTTGAACAATTTATGCAATTCAGACGTGACCATTTGAGTGGCTTCAATAGATTTGCTTTTATCAAATAGCTTAGCATAAAAATAGCTTATAAATATAAGCTTATATCGTGGATCCAATGCATTTGCTATCAACAAGATGATATTAATTTTGTCTAGGCTTCCCCTATACTTATTGAATTTGTCTCTCATTCTTTTACTCATATCTTGAAGAAGATAATTATCTGATGTTGAACTCATGAGTAAAAGTTTTTCAACCTCATATAGTTGAATTAAAAGCATTGAAGAAGTAACATAAGATGTGCCAGACAAAGCTTTTGTAATCTCAAATTTTTTTTTCAAAAATAGACACGAAACCTGTGCATTATCCCAATCAAACACTGATGGAGGTCCTTCCTTAGCAACAACTGCATCCTTTTCCCCTAATTTATCAAATGCTGCTCTAAACTTTAAAGCACTTTCCAACATAAAATATGTAGAATTCCATCTAGTTGGGACATCTAAGCACAAACTACCTTTTTCTTTGATCTCTGCTTTCTGACAATATTTCTCAAATTTATCTTTCCTAGCAGGTGAAACCCTCACATGTTTAATCACATTTCTAATTCGACTGATTGAGTCTTGAATTTCATCTACTCCATTACGCACAATTAAATTAAGAATATGTGCTGCACATCTAATATGAAATGTGGATCCATTCCCAATGAGTAAACCTTTCCCCATTAATAATTCTTTTAATTTTCTGGCTGCAACATCGTTGCTAGATACATTGTCCATAATTATAGAATAAATTCTATTGAAGTTCCATTTCATCAAGCAATCAAAAACAACATTAGCAATGCATTCACCAGTGTGTGGAGGTGGGCACAAACGGAAGTTAATAATTTTCTTATTTAGCTTCCATTCGTCATCTATATAATGTGCAGTGAGGCATAAATAACCTTCATTAGCTATAGATGTCCACATATCTGTTGTTAAACACACACTATGCACTTGGTCATGGAAAAAACTCATTAGTTTAGTCTTTAGCAAATCAACATTTTTAGCAATTGTTGTTCTAGACACAAATTTCACAAGTGGTTGAATTTTAATAATATATCTTCGAAACCCCTCACACTCAACCAACTTAAATGGAAGTTCATCGATTATTATCATTTCAGCAAAAGATCTTCTACTTGTAGTTTGATCAAATTGCCATGCAGTCAAGCTACCTACTTGGCTACTAGAATTGCTTGTTGGAGATGATAGACTTAACAATTTCTGCCTCTTGTCACCCTGCCCACGATCATAATAAGTGCATCTATCTAAATGTTTACTCATTGAGCTAGTCTCATTCTTGCTTGAATAAGCTAAAACCTTCTTGCAGTAATTACATGTCACTTCCTGTTTATCCTCTTTCTTACCATTCTTTGAAATGTGCTTAACTTTCTTAGTGAAATGCTGCCACACACTTGAAGAAACTTTATATTGCAATTTCGATTTTAGAGGAATACCTTCATTTGTAGTTTTCTCATCATCTAGAACCTTCTCACTCACACCCACTTGTCTCATTACATTATCTTTCATCATGTTCTCATCTTCATTCTCAACCTCTAAGACCTCTATTATGTTAACTGTGTCATCCATATTTAAATCAACACAATTGTTCACACTGCTACCATCTTCCATAATTAATATTACAGTCACTCCTACAATAGTATCGTTACAACATTGATTAAAATATTTACCTAATGACAAAAATTTAGAATATAAGTAAGGGTCAACAGAATTTTTTTTACGTCAATGTTATGTGAGAAATAGTCGCCCAAGGTATAAGTCTGCAATATGTGTATAATGCATACAAAAAGAGCAACAAACCGTCATTAACAAACCATCCATGCTCAAGCATTAATCCAAATGTTATTAAACAAATTGTCCATACCTTTGTTTCATAAAATATAACAACCATATTTAGTTACATAAGCCATCCAAGCATGCATTTTGAAATAGGAGATTATAATAACCCGCAGATAGATCAAAATTTACTCAATTAGTCAATTGATTTGTGATCAAAAGTTGCTCAATTAGTCAATTGATTTTGCTTCTTATACTCATTGCTTCAAGCTTGCATCTAGTTCTGTCCAAATTTAATGTTCTTACCCCCTCTCTTAATTTGTATCTGTAGGAAAAATTGCTCGCAAATGCCTGTGATGAAATTGAGCAGCTTAAAGTTGGCATTGCTATGAAAAAGGTTGAAATGGCAGCAGATCTTTTTGATCACTTAATGCCATAGGAAACAGATCGTCTGTCACATTTCAATCCCGAAATTAAGAAGTTCAAGAAGCAGGTAATTGAATGCAGAAGAAACTGCATGGAGGTTTTCTTGCCGAACAGATGCATGTTCTGTTAAACTCACCTATATCTCATGGAAACAAATTTGAAACAAAGACAAATTTAAACTCCCTAATCAGCCAATCTTGGCCAATGTTCAGCAAACACAGACTCTAACCCCAGCTACGAGAAGCTAGACAGTATCACGAGAATGACAAAATATCCATGAGGTGAAAATGCTGCAGTTCGGAATGGAGCTTACCGACGGCGAAGGATGCGCTGGTAGCGGCTGACAGGGCAGCGGTCGATGGGAATGGAGGACAGCGGCGTTCAAACGACAGGAGGACAGCGTGTGGCCGTGTGCTGATCGCTCGAAAGCGATAGATCTAGGTCGGAGATGGCGTGGTTTGGAGGTTGGAACGAAGGGAGTCGATGGCGATAGCAGCAGCCGACGGAAGCAGGGGGCAATGGCTGATGGATCGAAGTTGCAATCTTGCAGAGGGGTACTCAGAGCCGGCGAGCAAAGGTCAGGGCGATGGATCTTTTCGAGGTCGAAGGCAGTAAGGAACAAGATCGCCGTCAAAGGCAGTAAGGAACGAGATCGCCGTCAAAGGCAGTGACTGAGGAATGAGATCGAGATCGCCGTCGTTTGGCTGCGGGATTAGGGCTAGGGCAAAAGGGCACTAAGGGCAGCAACTATAAGATATATATATATTTAGTATATGAAATCCAGGTCGGTTCCGGGTACCCGTCACCTGGAACCGACCCTACCAAAATTCCTACGGGTATTTCAGAACCGGAACCGAACCGACCCTGTGGGTAGCAAAATGGGAACCGAACCGACCCTATTTAGGGTATCCATCGAGTCGACTCGTGGGTACCCAGACCGACTTGCACCCCTAGCTATTGCTAATGCAATTGAAAAAATGTATGAATGCCTGGAATATTAGACAAGTGTGTACTCTCACTGTTGATAATACATCAGCCAATGATGTTGCGCTAAACACTTTGCGTTTGAATTTAAAAATGAAGAATACTCTCTTTGAGGATGGAGAATCTTTGCATGTCCATTGTATTGCACACATTTTAAATTTGGTTGTGAAGAAGGAACCGATCAAATCAAGGATTTCATTGCTTGAATTCGTAATAGCATAAAGTGGGTCAAAAGTTCTCCTAGTAGAGAACAAGCATTTGGAAAATATTGTGAAATTGTTAGAATTTCGAGTAAAACGTCATTGTATTTAGATGTGTCTACATGTTGGAATTCTACATGTTTGATGTTGAAACATGCTCTACCCTTTGAAATGACTTTCAAACAACTCGAAGTGAATGATGTAAGCTTTAGAAGCACTAGTCATCCTCTTGAAGAAGATTGGAACCATGCTAGAGTCGTTTGTGACTTCTTGGTCTTATATTTTGAAGCTACTTAGATCTTGTTAGGTACTAAATATGTTACTTTCCCACATCATTTTCCTCAACTTGATGCAATTCAAGATCGATAAAATTCATTTCCAACTGAGAATGGTAATCCTATCCTTCTTTAAATGTGCAACAAAATAAAGGAAAAATTTGCAAAATATTAGGGTTATGTTGACAAGTTTAATATTTACTTGCTCATTGCAGTAGTGTTTGATCTATGGTACAAGCTAGGCTATTTGGAATTTTATCTTGAAATTTTTCTTCCTGCGGATCAAGCTTGTGCATTATCAAAGAAAGTATATAATAAAATAATTGAATTGTATGGTACTTATGAATCATTGAATCTGGATCTACTTGTACTACTATAATTTCTTTCTCTGAAGTGAGTGGGGTATCATCCAAATCAAAGCGTGCAAAATGAAAGTTGTGGCAATCCATGAGTAACACTACTGCTGGAGTTATCACAAATGAAATTGATTCCTATTTAAAAGATCTAGTTGAGAATAACGTAGAACTATTTGATATTTTAGCATGGTGGTTGATGGCTACAAAAATACGAGATTTTATCTTTTATGGCGAAAGATATTTTGGTTATTCCTGTTTCAACAGTTGCATCAGAATCTTCATTTAGCACTGGAGGGAGTGTTCTTGACCAATATTGTAGTTTATTGACACATATGTTGGTTGAGTGTTTGATTTACTCTCCAGATTGGTTTAGAGCATCTCCAAACGATTCAAATTATGAAGAATTTGTTGATCTACTAAACAAACATGCGAAAGGTAAAATATATTTTTCTACGTTTTAATTATTTACCTTACTCTTAATATTATTTTTAAACTAATATTTATTTTTTCAGAAGAAGTTTCTGAAACATCGAGAAATGCTTCTTTAGAATCTTTACACCTCTTCCACCAAGAAATTAATTTACAAGAGGCATTAGTTATATATTTGAATATATATGCATATATATGCTCCTTAAGTTTAATTATATAATATGACATCGATTTTGTGTATTTTTTTAGGGAAAAAAGAATTTAGCTTGGCGGATGAGAATAACACAAAACAAGAAGAATGCAGACTGCATTAGGAAATTATAAATGTTTCATATTGTTACGTTGTAACTTGACAATCTAAGTTAAATGTTGTGATTTGGATATTCGAACTTAAGGCTAGAGTTGTAGACTTAGACCTAACTTGGATGTTGTGATTTGGAGTTGTATTCTTATTTGTCTTGATATTATTGTATTTTTTGATATTATTTTCTTTTCTTATGATTGATATTATAAAGTTTATCTTATTGTTGGATGCTAATATTTTTATATATGATTGTAATATTCATATTAAATTGCACAATGGACAACAGTTGCACTTCTACAATCTCCAAAATATGGTTACTATTATACTCAATGCGAAAAGAAGGCCCAAAACAGGTTTTTCTTCTGTATACTCTTAAGTGGTATTTAAATTTTTCTTGTTTTCTTATAATAAATTATCATTTTAATTTTTTTTCAAACAATAGATTTGTAATTAAATGAGTATAAGATATATATTTATAGTAACATATCAACCCGAAACTAAATTCGAGCCCGAATTTAAAAAATAAGGTTAGGGTTGAAGTTTTATAAATAGAGTTAAGGTTAAGGTTGATGTTTTACAAATAGGATTAGGATTAAGGTTTATGTAAACCCGGGTTTCATGAGCTCTAATTGCACCCCTAAGTAGAAATATGTATAACTACAATACCACAAATAATAAATATGTTTGCTAGTAATTTTCTTTAAAACATACTAAGGCTTATATGAGATAAATAAATAAATATATATATATATATACATCACCTCACTATATAGTTTTCTCACAATTAACATTAATCTACCAAGATATCTCTATAGGTCGTCAATGTTGGTCCCGAGTTTATGGCAAAACTTAATAGGGGAGGGGCGAAGTGGGTTATTGAAAAATTCTTTGACAAATTAAAACTTAGCCCCCTGTAAATTTAATCCCCTTGATGAAATGTGCTAAGAGATAGAATAAGAAGGTATAAATAGACTATAAAATGCAAGCAATCAAACCACACAAGAGACAACAATATATAGTAGTTTGGGCAACCTTCCCTACTCCACTTTTCAAAGTACACACCTATTGTGTATTGGATTCCACTATTGTATATCAAATACAATTTAGAGCACCCGCTCTCTTTTAGATTCTAGCTCTATGGGGTATACGCAATAATCACTTGTTGGTGAGACCAATTCCAATGAACTAAGTCTAATCCGTCGGTGAGACAAACTCGAACCAATCGAGCAAAATCCGTTAGTGAAACAAACTCAAACCAACCCTTTATTTTGCTTCTTTTTGAGTTCGGTCTCCAACACCGATCTAAGGCAATAACACAAAATAGAATAGATAAAAAAGAATTTACACTTTACAACATATAATTAATCAACTCCGAAAGCTCCTTGTTAGGTGAAGAAGATGATCTCGTAAGCTCACTTGAAGTAGTAACACTTGAAACTTCAATATTTATTCAAATGATGTCAACAATCTTGAATATTGAAAGGTGTGAGCTCATCTTGTGTTTCTCTCTTCCTTTTACGTTCATACTTCAATGATATTTATAGAGAAAAAAATGTAACCATTGGAGTAGAGGTTGGTGTGCATTTAAGGTTTCAATGTTTAAATTTTCGACCGTTATAAGGTGAAGTCGCAAGTGAAGTTGACTTGAGATGAGTAGAGTCGACTTGGGATAAGTGAAATCGACTTGGGTTGTAACTTTGCTTTGGCTAGAATTCGCTGTTCAAAATTTTTCCTTCAAAGTCGCAGGTGAAGTGGATTTGGGTTGAGACTTCACCTAAGTCGCAAGTGAAGTCGACTTGGGTTAAAACTTCACTTTGTGTCTGTCTAAAATTACAAGCGAAGTCAACTTAGGCTGAGACTTCACCCAAGTCGCAATTGAAGTCGACTGGGCTGAGACTTCGCTTTGCTAAACTTGCAACATAAGGACTTGAGCTCTTGAAACTTAAATTATTTCATATTTTTATCTTCATACGTATAATTGAAAATAAAATATCCAAACATACTTATACAAATTCATTAGATCATTTTTAATGATATCTCAATGATTTATTAATTAACTAAATCAAATTAGTCTTTCTTAAAGTAAACATATGATCAATAGTCAACACACTCCACACTTGCACCAATCTACCTATCATCTAAAATTGGTATAACAAAATAAAATGAGCTCAAGAGAGCTTAGTAAATAACACAAAATCAACAAGTACATTTCAAAAAATTAATAAAGAACCATCTAATGCATGTGTGAGTGTATCCCATGTAATTACCCACCATTTCACACAACTCAATTACATTGTGCTCCACAAATAAGATAAAATTATTTACAAGTAACAGACAATAATTTATACAACTCAAGACATTTCTCTAACATTGGTGTTAGATCCCAATGGCTTTTTGTAAAGTCATTAGTGTTGGAAACAATGTTTAAAGCAAAACGAAATTGACCAAAACATGAGTTTTGATGATTAACAAAGTTAAAATTGAGTATAAGGAGATTACTGATGATTTTGCTTAATGATTTAAGGAATGAATTAGCCAAGTCGATATCCAAGTCGACTTGGACTTCGACTTAGGGTGAAGTCGATCCCAAAGTCGACTCCATATTCGACTCCAAAACAGACCACACAGCCAAATTCAAAATGGAAGGAAAAGCAGGTGAAGTCGCAGGCCAAGTCGACTCCACTTGCGACTTGGAAGCGAAGTCGCAAACGAAGTTGACTCAAGCATCAACTTCAGACGGCAAAAACACTCCAGAGCTGATTTTGGGGTACAAAAATGCCGAAGTCGCAGACGAAGTCGACTCCAGGTGCGACTTGGGTGAAGTCGCAGATGAAGTCGACCCCAAGTTCGACTTGAGTTCTTCAAAGTCCAAAATACAGACTCAAGCTCATTTTCAAGATCAACTTGGGATTTTTTCAAGGGTACAAGCTCATTATCAATTCTCAAGTCCAAGGCACAGCCTCGAACATAGTTGAAGATGAAGAAGTTCAAGTCATGAAGACTACTATGGAAAGCAATCTAAGACAAGTCCTTCAAGAAGATTTATAAATATAATAAGCCATTTCAGAAGTAAGAAGACTCAAGAAAGAAAGCTAAGCAAGGAAATCAAACAAGGACCAAGCACATTTCAGCACAAAGACAGGTCAAGTCGCAACCTAAGTCGACTCCAATATCGACTTGAGGTCAAGTCTGAAACCAAGTCGACCCAGACTCAGACTTGAGAAACGCGGAACTGAAGTCGCACACGAAGTCGACTCCAGTTGCGACTTGGGAAGTCAAGTCGCAGACGAAGTCAACTCCACCTGCGACTTGGGGAACCAACGTTCGAATTTTTGAACGTTGGAACATTTATTGCGCGCCAACCACTTCTATAACGTTCAAATCTTCCCCATTCTATAAATAGACACTCAAGCAAACGAGAATATATACACTACATTGTCTAAAGAGAGAAAAGAAGTGCAAACAAGAGCTCCCATTTGCTTTTCTCTAAATTTGAGTGATCTATACATTTTCAAAGGAAGAAAGAGCTAAGTTGCAAGTAGCTTCAACGACATACAATCGGTTGCTTCTACAAGTTCTTCCTCAAGCTCAATCTTGCCTACACAACTCTGTAAAGTGTAGATCTTCCTTATTTTCATTACTCTTTGTTATTGGTCTTGGTTTGAGTGTATTGTAATAAACCAAGACGTTGCAAGTAGAGTTGTGATTGGAGTTGAACTCATCACCTACTTGTATCAAGTGTACAAGCCCCCTAGAGCTAGAATCTAGAAGAGAGCATAGGCTCTGTTTGTGTAAGCCCCATAGAGCTGGAATCTAGAAGAGAGCGGAGTCTCTAAGTGTATTCGCGGAATACATAGTGGAACCCAAGTCACAACGGTGTGTGAGCTTGGAAGAGTGGAGTAGGGAGAGGTTGTCCGAACCACTATAAATCTTGCCTACTGTTTACCTTATTGCCTTCACTATTTCATTGCTCTCTATTTATTTCAATCAAGGGGATTAAGCTTTTAAGGGGTTAAGTTTTAATTTACCGAAGAATTTTATAAGAACCCAATTCACCCCTCCCCTCTTGGGTTTTGCCATTAACTCGGGACCAACAATTAGGTGGTTTAGAGCACCTCTCTCACATGTATACCAGCGTCAAGGTCACCAATATCAATTGTATGACTTGAAAATATATCTCTCTCATATTAATGTCAGGGCCGAGACCACAGTACCAATACCACATCCAGTTATATAACTCAGAAAGGCCCCTCTCTTACATTAATGCTTGAGTCGAGACTACAATATCAATACCACACCAAGGTATATAGCTCAAAAAAGTCTCTCTCTTATATTAATGTCAGAGCTGAGACCGCACTACTAATGTCATACTAAGGAACATAGCTCAGAAAGGTCTATTTGTCATATTGATGTCAAGGCTAAGACTACACTGATACCTTACCAAATTGTATAGCTTAGAAAGGTCTATCTCTCACATTGATGCTAGAGCCAAGACCATGCTACCAATACAACACCAATACACATGCACACACATGCATGTACGAACCACCAAGGCAAAATGTGTCTCTCATTGAAACATGTCATCACCTCCATAGGTATCCTACCAGATTTGAATGCATAACTAATAATCACAATAATAATATTTAATATGCATGAATATGGAATATATAAATAAAAATGTAACACCCAAATATATACCATACACCTGACAGAAAAGTTCCCGAATAAAGAAAATAGGTGAACAACTCCTAGAGTCATGCCGTCACCATAACGCTAATACGCCATAGAAATCTCACCCTATATTTCATTACAATTACTTTTTATTATGAAAATATACAAAAATCATCGTTTTCGCAAGCTCTTACATCAGGTCTTTCAAAACTAGGGGTGAAAATTAAGGCGGGTTGGGACAGGTAAGGGTGTGCCCAATTTTGACCATACATCTTAAATATTCTATTTGACCATATTTTTTATACCGGGTCGAGGCAAGGTCGATCTGACTCTTACATTTTTTTAATAGGTATCGGGACAATGGGTCGGGTTGAAAAAGTAGTTTAAAGTTTAAAAATTTATATCAATATCAATATAAACTCATATTTATGATAAATTTAAAGGTTAAATAATTCAATATTTTACTATTTAGTAAGTAAAACATGATTGTGATAACAAGACATTAGTAAAAAAGTTTTAATAATTTCGTTTACAACTTAACTTTGATAAATATGTGCATCAACCTTAAAAAAGAGACTGATGTAAATTTTGAATTATAATTAAAACTGCTAAATTGCAAAATAATAATATTCATTTTTAAGATATAAACAACATAGTTAATATATTTTATTTCATTGATAAATATATGAATGAGATAACTTGATAATATATATTTGCAATTAAAAATAAAAATTTATTAATATAAACAAGTTATAAAGTTAAACATAAATTAGCACAAATCATATTCGCATTAGTAAGTTATAAAATTAAATATATTTATCCAACAAAATAACAATTACATAAGTAATTTATATAATTTATAAAGATAATTTATACATTACATGTTGGGACATAGTCGACCCACACCACCCCTTAGCATTGAAACATGGTTTAAAATCTTGACTCGAGACATAGTCGACTCGCCGCACTTCACCAGGTCCAAATCCTTCTTTTGAACCTTTGTAAAATTAGGACAGGGAGGGTCACAGGTCGACTCATGCCCTTTCTTTAAATATGAAATCTCACCATCATTTCTTATCCAAATTTGTCGCATATGTGTTCCATGCTAAGTTATACCCATTTCCACCATTAAACTACTATTCAACTTCTTCCCCAACCTATTCCCAATACAGCTTTACTTATTCATAGTACATTTTTATTCCAAATTCTCATCTCGAATCCAACATTCAAACCATCACAAAACCACAATATTCCATTCCAAAATCATCTGGAAGAGAAATAATAGAAAAGGAATCAAAAGAAAAATTGAAGCAAAACTATTCACCTTTTCATCTCCAACATTTCCTCTAAAATTTCCAAAATTTGTAGTCTTTAGTCCATTTGAATCTTTAAGGGATTGTGGTTAGTATCAATGCATGTATTTCAAGTGGTGTTGCTTCAAATATGTGCCCATGCAGTTGGTTGTGTAGTGTTTATTTGTCCTCTCAAAGTGTGGAGATATTTGTTGATATCATTCTGGAGTGTGGAGGTATTTATAGAAAAAATCCCTCCATGGTGTGAGGGTTGTGAAGGCACTTGATTGTAACATTAAAATTGTTAAAATGTATAAATATATCAACAAAAAAAAAATCTCTAAGCCTAATGTTGAAACCAAGCTTCCAAATAAAGAAGGAAGAGGGAGAGAGGAGGGCCTGTCTCCTTCACCTTCTTTTCCCCGTACCCCCCCCCCCCCCTCTTTTTTTTTTTGAATGGGTTGCTGCCCTTTTCATGCAACAAGGGGTTGTGCCACTGTTTGGTTTGAATGGGTGGGCACTCACACAAGCAACCTATCCATCTATTTGTTTTTGAAAAAAATTATTTGTATATAATATCATTTATTATGTTATACAAATTAATATATAAAAATGTAATATTCTCATTTCAATCCATTCAATTAATAATTTAATAAATATTCAACGTGAATCTCAAACATTTCCTAATATTAGCATATATTTAATTAAATTAATTAATATCATTTATTAAAAATGATCCAACTTGAGAAATAATTGGCAATTAAAACAATAACCGGAGCTCACTTTCAATATACATCGAAAACTAAGACCTAGATCTCACAATATATATGCTACCAAAAACTATGTGATCAGTTTTTGTACTTACAAGAACTCATCTTATATTAATTGTGAATTTAAAATGACTCCAATTTTTTATTTACATGTTTCAATTATACATTAATTTAGTTATTTTTTGATGAGACATTAATTTATTTATTAAATACTAATTATTTTGAAATTTTATTTATGGTACAAAACAAAATGAAATTCAAAGAAAAATTATAAGTGATCCAAACTTTACCTCAAAGCCAACTCGATGTGATAAGATGGAAAAAACCTTTTCTTTTTGCATATTTTTATATACTTTGACATTTTAATTACTTAATTATATTAAATTTTCTATTATTATTATATTATGTCTATATTTCAATTTGTTTACATTTTTTGCAACTACTTTATTTACTTTATCTTTATTATATTTACTCTTAATCATTATCCCCATTGTATAACATAATTTTATTTTATTTTTTTCAAAAATTTTCTTGCTTCTATTTTAGATGTGTGTTTGGGATTGGATGAAATTGGATGTGAACAAGATAAAATTTCTTATACCCAATGAAACTTTTATACTTTTATTTTCAAATGCTTCACTTTTTTATAAATTCTGTTTTTGTTTCCAATTTAATTTTTCATTTTTCAGCACACAATAATCACTTCTCACTCAATTACTCATCCCATTCCGCATGCTAAGGAACCAGGATGATGCAGATGGCGAGAAGATTGAACAAGGAGAGTTTTCTGTACATTAATAATTGAAAAGTAGTATTATTAATGTAAAAAAGAAGGTATATATGAGAAAATAAAAAAATATATATTGTAAATTCGAAATCTGTTTTCGAGAGTAGGGAAATTCAATTACATTCACATCCCATCCCATGTAACGATGATACTAAACAGGTACATTCGTATCCTTCCCCGTTCAGGGCCTTCAGGCACTGGTCTCTTTCCAATCGCACCGTCGAAAACAGGCCAAACCGGGTCGCCGGGGGCTCGGAACTATCGTCTGCTGGAGAGCAGAAGTGAATAGGAAAGGGAACGTGTGGCAGGAGGCATTGGCCCAGACAATTTTGGGCATGATCGGCCCTCGAATATCTTCAACCTGACTCGTCTGTGTCGACCGTAGACGGTCATCAGACTCTGCCATCTCCATAATTCCACTACAGCCGGCAGATCCCAACCCTCCATTTCCGTGCTCTAGGGTTCATGGCTTGGCGGTACGTTTACGGCCCACCATCGACAAGATCGGATGTGATCCGGGGATCACGTGATGATCGGCTAAGGTACTGTTTTCCGTAAGCTTGCACGACCGAGTACAATTACTCAGTTTCCGTCATGCCGCGTTTTACTTTTTACCAGAGTCCGGTTCCCCCAGATTTTTCATTTTTGTCGATCCTCATATCTTTGACTCCAATTTTTCGCATTCACCTGCGCGCGCGTAAAGATTTCCGCAGCAGCGCAGCGCGGATTTTGCTACCCAACCTTCGCAAGTTCAGCATGTCACACGTGCCACTCGATGGCCGCCGACACCCTTTTTTCTGGAATAACACCTGCTATTTTAAAAAAAAATATTTTTTGTCCCCACACTCTCCAGCCGTGGCCCCATATCTCTATTTCATTATCACACCCAATGAGAAATGCTGTCGAATGGTGATTCTGCGTGTCCCACATGCACGACTAAAATGCCAAAACTGCCCACCTACGTTGATGGTGAAATTCAATTCGTTAGGGCAATTTCCAAGTTTACGGCACGGGCAAATCCGTGATTTCAGGAGATTGCGTTTCCTTCGTCTATCCGCAAACGACCGGAATTACAGCGTGAGTAATGTGCTTTCTCCGCTTAACCAAAACTCTCTGGCAATGCGGGTAATGAAAATTAAAAAACGCATATGATGTCGCATTTTAATGTTGGGTTTGACATAATATTTGCCTAAATTCAAGCTAATCATAAGATTAATTTATAATTCGAAAATTATACGTCGAAAACTTAGGGTTGTACAGGGTCCATAGTGTCAGAAAGTAAAAATATAAAAAGGAAAAAATTATAAGAATTTTTTTAAAAGTAAGTGATATAATATGATTACAATAACAATTAGGAGTAAAGAAAAAAAAAATAAAAAAATAATTCAGTTGCATATAAAAATATTAAAAAATAGTTGATATGTAGAGATAATCATTTAAAAATGTGTATAGGAGAGAATATATATATTTTTAGCAGAATCCTTAAAATGCTAATGTTCAAAAGCAAATGGTCGCTTGGATTCGTTCCATGTCAGATTTTTTTCGATTTATTCAACATAGAGCACCTACAAAAAATTTTAAAACAACGGTGAAAAATGCTCGTCAACATGTCAATGTGAATTAAAAAAAAAAAAAACAAAAAGAAAAAAAGTGGGGAAAAGACTCGTCTCTAAAATCTCCCAAACTCAATGAATCAGCACCCGTTACGCTTGCATTCCAGCTGTCCACATGGCCCGCATTGTCCATCAGCCTTTTTCGGCTTCATGGATCATGGTCACCATCATCCGTTCCGTCCCCACGCATGCCTAACCATGGTTGACTCGTTCCCCTAACCCGAGTCAGCACAATCCCGATCCACCCTGTGGTTTCAGCACCAGCTTTAACATGGAAATATACCAACTAATCCAAACCATCCAAAAAATCTGATCTGATCCGTCTATTAAAGCCTCATCTCCATCGATGAAAACCAATCTCTAACGGTACAGATCGACCAACGCTTCTCTCAGGTCGGATAACGCCGAGACACCACCATTTTAACAATAGAAGCCAAACGCGCACGCTTCTCTGTCGGACACTGTCACCGCTTTTTATTGCTTTCCCTTCCCTGCAGTTCCTCCCTTCACCATTACACACTCTCGGCTCTCGGCTCTCGGCTCTCCATAGCAGCGGCAGCGGCAGCAGCGTCCGCTAACGCACGTCATGGGTACGCAAGGGTTTGTCGCCGCCTTTCTCATCCTGCTGGCCTCCGCCGCCGCCGCGAGCGCCCACAACATCACGGAAATGCTCTCCCACTTCCCTGAGTACAGCGTCTACAACTCGTATCTGACCCAGACGAAGCTCGCCGACGAGATCAACAGCCGCCAAACCCTCACATGCCTTGTCCTCAACAACGCCGCGATGACCGCCCTTACCCAGCAGCATCCTCTCTCCGTCATCAAATCCATCCTCGAGCTCCACACTGTCCTCGACTACTTCGACGCCCAGAAGCTCCACGACATCTCCAACGGCACCACCCTCTCCACCACCCTCTACCAGACCACTGGCAAGGCCGACGGCAACCTCGGCTTCGTCAACATCACGGACCTCAAGGGCGGTAAGGTCGGCTTCGGCCCCGCCGCCCCCGGCTCCAAGCTCGACTCCACCTACACCAAGACCGTCAGGACCATCCCCTACAACATCTCTGTCATCGAGATCTCCGCGCCCATCCTAGCCCCTGGGATCCTAGCCGCCCCCGCCCCCACCGTCGCCGACGTCAACATCACTGCCCTGCTCGAGAAGGCCGGCTGCAAGACCTTCGCGGGGCTTATCGTCAGCTCCGGGGTCCTGAAGACGTACCAGAACGCCATGGAGAAGGGGCTCACCATCTTCGCCCCCAACGACGAGGCGTTCAAGGCGGCCGGCGTGCCGGATCTCGCCAAGCTGACCAGCGCCGAGACGGTGGCGCTACTGCAGTACCACGCGGTGCCGGAGTACCGGCCTGAGGGGAGCTTGAAGACCTCACGCGGCTCGATCAACACGCTGGCGTCAAACGGAGCCGGGAAGTACGTGTTGACGACGTCGACGGCGGGGGACGAGGTGACCCTACACACCGGCGTCGACAGCTCGAGGTTGGCCAACACCGTGGTCGACGACACGCCGTTGTGCATCTTCACCGTCGACAACCTCCTGCTGCCCAGTGAGATCTTCGGTGCGTCGCCGGCTCCGGCGCCGGTGCTAGTGCCCGTGTCGTCGCCTTCTCCGACCCCTGTAGGCACCCCAGTTCCGGTGCCTTCCACCGCGGCACCTTCACCCGAGCCATTGTCGCCTCCTGCACCGCCCACAGCCTCCCCGGAGGGGTCGCCAGCGGAAGCTCCAGGGCCATCTGCGGCGGAGAATTCCAGATCGACGCCTTCAGGGGGCGTGGACGTGAAAGCTCCGGTAGTTGCACTAGCTGCATTTCTATTATTCTCTTCCTTGGCGTTGATGCTTCCCGTATCGTAGAAAATGCGAGGGTTTCTTCTTTGTTTTTAAAAATTTTTCTGTCGATTTGATGATATAGTTTCGTTAGTTTTTGTTTTTATTTTTTATTTGAGGTTTGATTTTGATGGGTTGGTTGGATTGAGGGGTGTTTTGATGTGTAGGTAGAAGAGGAGAAAAAAGGTCTTTTGTTTTGTTTTATTTGAGCTGAGCTGCTGCTTTTGTGCTCTTCTTTGTTTTTCTCTCTTTTTGGTCCGCTGTTCCATTGGCATTTTGTTTGCGATATGCTGTGGCCTGTGTAGCCTTGAACGGGTGCGGCGAGGACGAGGTCGGTGATGATTGATGACGAAGAAGAGGATGCGAGATAGAGAGGGCGTTTTTGTTATTTTCTGGTATGCGGCCAGGTCGCAAGTGTGTTGTGAATGCGGGGTGCTGTGGGAGCTAACCGGAGTGCGTGGGACGGAGGGGAACGGCCTCAGTCGGTAGGCTTGGTAGATAACCCTAGTAACAATCACACACATCAGACATTGACTTCTACAACTTTTAACTCACGAAACTATCGTATTTTTCAATTATCTTCTCATAATTTCATATACGACTATTCTATTTTTTTTCATACAACTACTTTATTTTTCAATCAACTACACACAATTAATATATTTATTTTAATTTTATCTTTTTTACTCCTCATCATATAACATCATTTGACCACTTTTACTCTATAAAATTATTTATTAAAAATTTTTTTTATTTTTAAACACACTTTTAATGAATTATATTCTAAATTTTGCTTGTAATAAAAAAATCTCATTATTATTATTTTCATGAGTTACCGGTAATTTTCTTTCCCCCCGTTTTTATCCGTCGCTGAAGCCGTTCCCAGGGCGGAGTGAGTGAGTGATCTGACACAACCATGTGCGTGTGGGTATAGGCCCCAGTGCAAGTTGTTTTTGAAATTTTAAAAAATTATCAAATTTTCTTTTTTCTGAGAAAAGGCGGGGGGTGGGGGTGGTGGTTGGGGAGGGGGAGGGGGAGGTGGGGTGGGGTAGAGGGGGCCGTACACCGTGATCAACGTTCGTGGTCGGTGGAGATTTAGAGGGGTTCCGCTCTCGTTGCTGCAACGCTACGTGTTGTGTTAGCGGGAGGGGGACACATCTGTCCATGCGGGGAACGTAATGATAGGGCTTTGAAGGATGAGCCCCCCATGCTGGGAAGCGGAATTATGCAAGGGAGGTATTGGCCGGCCCGCCTGTTTTTTTGTTGTTTGTGGGGGAGTGAAGGAAGCGTGTGGACGGTTGTATTGAGTCCGTGGGCGATGGTGCCGCGGATCATGGATGGATGATGATCTCCAGATGTTTGTGGAGACTGGAGAGTCGCACGTGGAGATGCTCCTTACGAAGCGGTTTTCCGCATCCGAAGGTTGATGCGTGCCGGACAGCTTGCTCGAGAAAGCATAGCCAGTTGCTTCTTCCCTTCCCGAGGACGACGTCTTAAAAGTTAAAACGGGGAATATATTCATGCACATTGTTCAGGTTGTCGTGCCGGGTTGGTTATCAGTGAATATTGGACGGATACATTTTTTTGACTTTTTTTTTTTTTGCTAAATTTGATAATTTTTAAAAATTCCAATAATTTTCTTTAATTTTTTTTAATTGTGGTACAGAGAGTATTATCTTTTTTCTTATAAATAAAATTACGTAATTCTTGCTTGGGGATTTTGCAGATATGCGTACATAATTTGAGTGATACTGCAACAATGCCCCATTATTTTCTAAAATTACAAATATGCTTACTAGGGGTATTAACTGGTCCGGGTTGATCAGCAGTCCAACCTGTTTTCTTTGGATTGAGAGTGGGGCATGTTCACAGCTAGGATTATCCTAGGATTAGGATGGGACAGGACAGGATGTTCAAGGAATGGAATTTTCCATTTCTCGATGGATCTTTATCTAATTTTAATATACTTCTACTCATTCTAAATATACTTTTCCGTTCTCAATACATTTTTATTCCAAATTTTGTGACTAACTCCTTAAGCTAAATAAGTTTCTATCTAATCATACAAGATTCTTTGATCAAATCTGTATATGAAATGAGAATGTAATGACGTGTTTGAGAAGTAAAGTTATATTGGAAATCGAAAAAAATAAGTTGGAAATTGTAAAAGCTGCCACGAGAATTCAAAAATTGTCTTGGAAATTTAAAAAACTCATATAGTTTGGAATATGCCCTAAATGAACAGGTCAAGCGTTAAGAGTTTTCAACCCATCAATTCAGTAATTGACCCGTTTGACAAGCCTAATTTGCCCAATTTATGTAAGTGTAATGATTTTTACAGGAATATTGTTCATTTTATTTCATCTATGCACATATATTATATTTCGTCTTGTTCTTCATTTATTATTATATTAGTACCAACACACGCTATTTAAAAGCCTGATTTGTAAATATATGCATAGATTATATTAAAGGTGAAGAAAGGAAAATGGAAGTAATAATTGTGGTTACCACTTGAAAAAGTAAGAGAACTAAAATGCTCAAATTATTATCAGAACTAAAATACTCAAATTATTATGGGCGTGAATGACGACTGATGGTAGATGTAGATTAAAAAACAAATCTCATATTTTTTTTTTTTTTTTTGTCGGACTAGGGTCACGGTTTTGTAAATGAATTATGAACAATTGTGATTTTGTAAATGCATTAGAATTAGAATTATATTCCAATCCTTTTAACCCTATTTGCTAACATCTTAGTTTTTCTTAAAAAAAAAAAAAAGACCAAACAACCGATGGAGATGTACTCGAGGGAAAGGTTAAATGAATGTTCTAAACCAACTTCGGACACTAGCCCTTAACTCATATACGCTCTAAATATACTAATGTCAACAACTTAGTAATTTAAGCGATAATTGCTAACATACTACTTAATACCGTAACCAACCCTTCTTTTATATTGTTACATAGAAGTAGAGCTATGTAACTTTTTAAAATTTTAAGATTTTGATCTTTGATGGAAAATTTAATTTATTATTATATTTAACATAATTTGTTTAGTTAATAAACAAAGTTTCATTCAAATCAAGTATGTGCATGGGCCTTATTTGCTCAAAAAAATTATATATATATATATATATTCATGTGCAAATTATAAAAAATGCTTAAATTCATTTACATATGTATTAGAATGTAAAAATAGAATTGATATTTTAGCATTAAATTATTTTATTATATTAATTTTATACATTTATAGATGAGATCTATTATAGTGATACTAGACAAATAAAAGAGTGTTCATAATAATATAAATGATAATAAATATAGTAGATGAAGTAGATTTCATCAACTATTAAGATTTTAATCTTAATCCGAAAGGATTACATAAAAAGGAGTTTTATATAAGCAAGCCAACTATTTTTTAATTCTTACTTGCATTTTTATTGTTGTGTTATCTTAAAAATGCATTTGTTTGACAATCAGGACATGTTTTTCTTCCATCCATCTCCATAGAAAATCAAACAAAATTACATCAAGTTCCCGTGTCATGTATCCGAAAGTTGCAAGCTTCCAGTAGACAGGAAACAAAGTTTCAGATAAATCAAACCATTACATAGGCCCTTTATAAACATAAGTGTAAACTTATATAATTATATATCAATTCCTAAGCTGTTAGTTCAACGTCTAAACTATCTATAACATGGTTCTGTGTAAACGAATGATCATATAATTTTTTTGCAAATATATCTACAAAGTTACACTTGTATATCGCATGTCTACAAACAATGTTTATCTCATATTGCGGGTATCCCCTCCATTACCCACGATCTAAAGTCTAAATTCTAAACGATTCATTCAGGGCTTCTTCTCCAATATTATTTTTTGCATATGTAATGATTCAATGTGTACATATGTACCAAGCCCCAATAGATATAAGTGCTTCCACCCCTTTTTTCATTTTAATTTGTCTTCTCATTTTATGCGGGCCCTTATTTAATATTTATATTTTTGGGATTTATATATTTTTGTATGATTTCAAAAATTAACAGTTTTCACTCTCATTTATAGCAGTGAAAACTATTAATTTTTAAAATTATAAAAGCATATGTGCAAAAAATAATATGGATAATTTTTGGTATGTGAATTAAATACACGTAGGGTCACATTAAAATCAAAAGCAAGTCGGAAACAAAAAAAAAAAACCTCAAAACGCTGAACATTGAGGTTCGGTGCATACATATGTACTCAATCGTCACAAAAAAAAAATCCAAAAAAAGTGGTTGTAAATAGGTTTTTTAAAGTGGGCTAAGTGGGGCATTTACTTAGCCAAAGAGTGATCCTTTTAGCCCAGGCTAACTAAGAAGAGCAATCCTGTTAGTCCGGGCTAAGTAAATGTCTCACTTAGCCTACTACAAAAATTTCATTAAATTTTTTTTTTCTTCAGACACTTGTTTATCTATGTATATTTAATATATAAATCAATTTTTACCATTTTTAGATATGTATATATATTTTTTTAGATTTTTAAAAATAAGAGTATTTTAAATACATATATACACATAGATGTTTAAAAATCTCAAAAAAATAGATAAACATATTCAAAAATGGTAAAACTTGGTCTATATATTTAATACACTTAGATAAACAAGTGTATGAAAAAAAAGCAAAAAAATTTGTTGTAAATAAGTTTTTTAAGGTGGGCTAAGTGGGTCATTTACTTAGCGAGGAATGATCCTGTTAGCTCGGGCTAAATAAATGTTTTACTTAGCCCACCTCAAAAATTCTATTTAAAATAACTTTTTTTTTGCTTTTCTTTTCATACACTTGTTTATCTAAGTGTATTTAATATATAAATCAAGTTTTACCATTTTTAGATATGTATATATATATTTTTAAAATTTTTAAAAATAAGGATATTTTAAATATATATATATATATATACACATAGATGTTTAAAAATCTCAGAAAAATAAATAAACATATTCAAAAATGGTAAAACTTGGTCTATATGTTAAATACACTTAGATAAACAAGCGCACGAAGAAAAAAGTTAAAAAAAATTATTGTAAATAGATTTTTAAGGTGTGCTAAGTGGGACATTTACTTAGTCAGGACTAACAGGATCACTCATTTTATATATATATATATATATATATATATATGGGAGTTGTTCCAACTGCACTGGAACAGCGGTACATTTGATAAAAATGAGCCTCACACATATTAGAACGCAATAAAACTTTATACAATCATTTATCTATATATAAATTTTATAGCAGATGGTTTACATGTTTAAAAAACCACTTTAAAGTTATTGTTTACATCAAACTATTTTATTACGTTGAATTTGTACCATTTTCAAATGGGGCCCATAAACATATCCGATTGGGATGAAAATTGGTATAGTAATAAAATACATTATTCTAAATATAATGGGTGGAGTAGATTATGATTTTTTGATCATGTGGGGCCCATTTCAGCGTCGTTGCACAAGAAATTTCGGTGCAGCGACGCTGCACTTGAATATTTTTGTGTGTGTATATATATATATGAGGAGTGATTCTATTAGCCCGGGCTAAGTAAATGACCCACTTAGCCCACCTCAAAAAACCTATTTACAATAAAAAAATTTTACTTTTTTTTTTCATGTACTTGTTTATTTAAGTGTATTTAACATATAGACCAAGTTTTACCATTTTTGAATATGTTTATCTATTTTTTTGAGATTTTCAAACATCTATGTGTATATATGCATTTAAAATACCCTTATTTTTAAAAATCTAAAAAAAATATGCACATTTTCAAAAATGGTAAAACTTGGTCTATATGTTAAATACACTTAGATAAACAAGTGTATAAAGAAAAAAACAAAAAAAAGTTGTTTTAAATAGGTTTTTTGAGGTGGGCTAAGTAGGCCATTTACTTAGCCCGGGCTAATAGAATCACTCCTATATATATATATATATCTATAGGATGCTGTTCTGGTGCAACATCACTGCACCGGAACAGCGGTGCAGTGGGCCCAAAATGGGGCTCACATGATCATGAAATCATGATCTACTTCACCCATTGTATTTAGAATAATGTATTCTATTATCATACCAATTTTCATCCCAATCAAATACTTTAAAGTTGTTATTTACATCAAACTATTTTATTACGTTGGATTTGTACCATTTTCAGATGGAGCCCATATACATATCTGATTGGGATGAAAATTGGTATGGTAGTAGAATACATTATTCTAAATACAATGGGGGGAGTAGATCATGATTTCATGATCATGTGGGCCCCATTTTGGGGTCACTGTACCGCTGTTCCGGTGCAGCGGAACAACTCTCATATATATATATAGGGATCCATTCCTGTGTAGACGCCGCTGTAAAATGGGCCCCACACATATTAGATTGCAATGAAATTTGATACAATCATTTATCCATATAAAAATCATACTTTAGATGGTTTAGATGTTGAAAACATTACTTTAAATTTGATATTTATATTAAACTATTTTATTACGTTAATTTTGCACCATTTTAAAATGGGGACCACACACGTTGGATTTAGATGAAAATTGATATGCTAATAAAGTGGACAATTCTAAATACAATGGATGAAGTGGATTTTCCATTTATGATCATGTGGGGCCCACACGCATGCACCGGATCATATTCCATTTATATATAGAATATATATACACACACGCGTTACATACTACCCTTGGTGTATACGCATGTATTGGTCCAATTGGAAAAGAAACGTGAACCACAGCCGTGCTCTTTTTTTATTTATTTATTTATTGTCGTGGTTTTTTTTGTGTTGCACGTGATTTTCTTTTTCCCTTCACGGAATTCCAATGCGTAGTACTTTGGAAGTTGAACTAATGCAAGTACAATTTTGTTCAAAACTCTGTAGGATGAGGATGTGGAATAAAAAGCATTGTCGTGTACTTCGAATAAGTAAAGTTATATGAAAAATATAAAAATAGGTTGTTATTTTTTAGAATTAAAAAATTATTCTCTGTGGATGAGAAGTTTTATCTCATCTTCATCCCATCTAAGTTGTGTAAGTTCGAGCCAACATAGTTTTACCCATTTATTTTTTACTTCTTAATAATTGATGGGAAATATACACTCTTACCCATTGTATTCTAGGATACAAAATTTTATCTAAATTAAAGATGTGCCTGAGACATGTTTACTTAAATATGTATATATTTGTACATAAATTATGAAAATTATTAGATACGATGATGCATTAAGAATGTGATCGAATTTTATAAAATCATTCATCCATATAATAATGATATTTATGTAGTTTAGATATTGAAATGCAACTTTAAAATTGATATTTCATATCAAATCATTTTATTATATTGATTTTTACACATTTGTAAATGGGGTCATGCACAATAATATTAGACAAATGATGAGATTTCTATGACTATAAATGATATTAAATGTAATAAATGAAGTGAATTTTTTATTAATCATCAAAGTAGTAAAAATGAATGGGATTAAATAAAAGTAGTATTTTTGCTCATTCAATTGAGTTGAATAGCTGCTAAGAAGTGTGTGTCCTGCCTACAAGGAGAATGTCAATTTTCATGGTCTTAAAAATTAGAATTTATCTTTCTTCTTCAAAAAAATAGAACTTATCTTGGATTTGATGGTTTTTTTCCCTAATTATTTTTATTTAGGGTATATTCGGTAAGTAATAAAATTTTTGGTATAAAAGTTTTTAAAATGAGAGAAAACGATATGCTATAGTAGGGGTGATAATTGGAAGTAAATAGAATAAAGTTAAAATAAATAGGCTCGTTGTATGAATATTGAGTAGAAATGATTTAAAAGTTGGATAGTTATGTAGAAAAATATGAATTTTTTTTTTAAAATAAGATAAATTTGGAGTGTGAAAAATTTTAATTTTTGGTGTATTTCTTCACATGTTCATATACAAGTATCTTATTTTTTAATCATTTTTACACAATTACTTATATAACTAACTTATTTATTTTAATTTTATTCTCTTTATCTCTCATAATTATATTATATCATTTTATCTCATTCCAAATATTTTCCATCAAAAGTTTTATCACTTTCCACGTATACAAAAAAAAAAAAAGACTTTTCAAACCAACACTTTTTACTCTCCATAATGATATTATTTTTAATTATTCTTCATATTTTGTAATATAACTATCTGTATACTAATATATTTATTTTAACTTTATTCTCTTTATTCTATATCATCACTCATATCATACCATATCATATCATTTTTTTTACATTTCAAAATTTTACACAAAAAATTTTTCATCAAAAGTTGTATCATTTTCCAAGCACACCCTTATTTGCTAACCAAAATAGACATAATTTCTATTAAATTCCAACTGACCATATATCAAATCAAATCGAAGCACGTTATCGTTCTCACGTGATTTATTAGTGATCTAAACAAAAGGACCGTGTGCAGATTAAAAAAATTAGACAATGTTGGTTTCTCATTTGCCCCCGCCGAGTGTGATTCAAAAATTCAGCCATTTTAGTATATCCTCTCTGGACAAAATTATTTAAATCTCTCTGAATCACCAATCACCAATGATGGCAATGAATGCGCAACCTTTGGATAAAACAAACGAATTTTCAACCAAAAACGTAGCTCTTTCTAAAACTAATAGGCAAAAGAAGAAACAAAGCTACAAGAAACCGAGAAGAATGAGTTGTTGCTGTGACCGTTTTTAAGTGAGGATTACTGTTGTTACTTAAGTAACAACCTCATATTTTTATATTTTTAATAGATCTTTATTCTTTGATCTTTATTTTTATGTGGGCCAATGTGTATTTAGTTCATATATATGTATATATACTACAATTTAGTAATTTTGGATTTTTGTACATATTTTGTAAAAAGAAATTTACCCATCTCACACTCCTTCGCACATGAAAATTTTTAAAATTTTGTCAAAAATATATGTAAAAATGCAAAAACAATAAAATTTAGTACATCAACTAAATAAATTTGGGCCCACGTAAAAGAGAAGCAAAAATAAATTAAAAATATAAAATGCATGAACCCATTGTAAAGTAAATCTAGAAAGTAGAAATTTGAAGAAAGGGGAGGAGATTTACTTAAATCCAACTAAAAATTCTTGAGGATGGCGTTCCAATGGATGTGGGCTGTTTGGGAATTAAAAATACAAATATTCGAGAACAAGCCCTTAATAGTAGTTTTTCCGTGCAAATTTACTACAAAATCATTGACAGGATGAAGCACCACACGGCCGAACCGGTCTTGAATCATCTGCTTTGGATCATCTTTGGAAGCAGATTAGGGCATTGCATGCATTGCCGTATCTTGCTGGCTTCTACTCTACCAAAGACCCCACCTCCCTCCTTTAAAACAGCGCTCGGTCCTGCTGCTTCTCTAGCAGCAGCTGATGTAAATTGTAAAGTAGGGACAGCGGGTAAATAGAAGGGAATGTAGGAGTGTAACCGTGTTAGTGTTAACCCCTAGATGACTGAACCCAGTATGAAGTGAATTATGGTTGAAAATTTTCAACCCACCAACCCATATATAGACCTACTAATCCATTTGAATAAATGAATTGATCATAAGTTAAACTTGTCAAACCTGTTAACCTAATATCTGACTAGTTTAACTTAGCAACCTGTACAATCCCTTCACAACCATAAGGTAATAAGAATATTTTCTAATTTAAATTTAAATAAATCATTAACATTAGAAGTATTTGACTATTTGTTCGTTGTTTATGATTACATTTTAAATAGTTTATTATTTTTATCATTTTATTATTTAATCTGTTAACGATCCATTTTACCAGTAGATTAGAAACCCATAACTTGATCCATTTACGTTAAATTGATTAGGGTTAGGATTGATGTTTTCCAAATGCATTATAAATGAATTAGGGTTAAATTTTTTAAATGAATTAGGATTAAGCCTCCTACCCATATAACCCAACCCAGTACATCACGAGATACGCATGCAACATAAAGGGTGTGTTTGGTTGAAGGTAAAACTTTTGATGAAAAATTTTTAGAGTAGAAGTTGTCAAATCAATAGAAAGTGATGTGATATAATAAGAATAATGATGAGGAGTAAAGATAATAAAGTTAAAATAAATAAGTTAGTTGTATGGGTAGTTGTGTAGAAATGATTGAAAAGTAGGGTAGTTTGTGTAGAAAAATGTGAAAAAATAATTAAAAAATAGAGTAATTATGGAGAGTGAAAAGTTTTAAATTAAAAAGTTTTAGTTGACACTTTTTTATCCTAAACAAATACACCCAAAGTAATCTTTGCAGGCGTAATTATAGATATTTCAAACTTAAGGACACAAATGGTATCATATAAAAAAAAAAAGGACACAAGTGTAATTTAAGTGCAACTCGATACGCGTTTAATAAGCAAAAACCCTACAAATCATTATCAACTCTAATGCATTGTGAAGTACGACCCACTCAAATGAGCATAACAAGAGAAATAATGTAATTCTAAAGAATACATTAAATGAACAATTATACGGATTTTTAAATGATGTTAGTTCCATCATATATTATAACTAAATATGATGTATTGAACATATGTTCGGTGGTTCAGATTTCACAAAACCTTGGCAAGCCCCTCAGCCAAGCATTTCCACTTTAGAAGGCATTGTAGGGCTTCTATGAATTTAGATCTTGTGAGAATCTAAGCCCTTCCAGGAAAATATATGAAGGATGCCCATCTCAGCACCCTGGAACATTTCATAATTCGTAGTCTTCGAAAGAAATGTAGCAATGGCTACACTTTGCTTGAGCATGCCAAACAAAAACAAAATGAATACCATCGCGTATTGATGTTGTGTTTAAAGAACTACAAACTTTAGATGTGTCTCAGAAACATTTTGGACGTACAAATATTTCACTCATGGAACAAATAATAGAAGTAACAATAACAAAATGTGAGCTCCTAATTAGTCCCGCATCTCTCTTCCATTGTCTGCCGCCTTAAGCTTTTTTTTTTTTACGGAAAAAAATAGGGAGGAAAAACCCTTTCTTTTCCCTCTACCTACGTCCAAATCTGTTCCCATTGCCATAGCTACGGCCACCACCACCACCTCTTCCACCACGAGAAAATCCACTTCTTCTATCAGAAAAGCCACCTCTTCCCCCAGAAAATCTATTAGCCCCTCCACTGCCAAACCTCCCTCCTCCCCATCCATTACCCCCTCGTGACTGCTCCTTATCTTGAAGAGCTGGCAACTCATTTACAACTTCAATATTTACCATGCTTGCATTTTCTTGACCTGAGCCAAAAAAACACCAAGAATGATTAGATTGGTAAGCCCAAGATCCTCAGAATCGAAAAAAGCTAAGAGAAGAAATGTCCAAAAGAGCGCCTCCCCATTCTCCCGTGCACAAATCCCTAATTGCAAGCTGCGGTTTTTGCTTCCAACAGGAAACGGGAAGAACCAGATTAATAATTGCAACTACTTAGCACTTGTCCAGTTGTACAAATGGTAATCCAGTTTTTATTTTATTTTTTAAAAAAAAAAAACACTCAAGATGGCCTCTCCAAACACATGGTATACTGTTTAGCCACTGTAAATTGCAACAAGCAACCACCTCCATAGGCTACCTCAAAGCACTAGGTTGTTCCCTTCGTTTCTGCCCTTCTTGATAGACAAGTCCTCTAAGCTAGATTAATTTCTATAGTAACCTTACTTATTTTAACCTTTTCAAAGGATGTACCCCTAAATAAATTCAATTTTTCCATGGGCATCGGTCCTAAATTATATACTAAAGAAACCACCAGGGGCAATGTGTAATCTTGCACCCCAAATGAATACCCATACTTGCAGATAACAATGTCACCAACCAGACGAAAAAAAAGAAAAAGAAACAATGTCACCAACCACTCAACCAGGCCTTGCAAGATCATATTTTATTGGACCATGCTTCTGAAGTATGGACAGAGGTACACTCAGCTGATTATCGAAACTAACTAACATATAGAAAAGGACCACTGAGGCTACCAAGAGGTGTGTGTCCTTCCATTGCTCATGCAGAGATCTCACACATGAAGATCCAGCCAGAGCAACAGGTGGTACACCCGCTGTCATTGTTCCAAACTAATAATCAAGCATTATCATAATAGTGGTGGAAGCAGCAAAAAGGGAGGTTTACAACGGTTCTTTTTTTTAATTGAATCTGTATCTTCGATTTACCAGCTCCCTGTTACTGCATAAACAGTATGATGTTTATACCAAAACATCAAAATACACAGCCTGACAGAACAATCAAGTCTTTCACGTTAATGGGTAGGTAAATAATCTGCTAGTGATCTTGAAATTGTGATTTTAACCTCCTCAAGAGTCAAGCGAATAATAGTCAAAAATATTTTTAACGGAAAATTTGTTTGCGGAATGGTAATCAACAAAATGATGAATACCTGCTAAGAACAAGTCAACATCTGCAGCTGGAACATCGAATACTGCACCCCTACCATCTGCTGTAAGAGACATACCCTTGACCTCCTCTATCTTATCCTCTGGCAAGAACCTCCTCAGCACACCGAATGCAAACCTACATTACCATTCAAAGAGATCCTTACAATGTAGACAAAAAATGCATACTATCAAGTGTCATAGTACATATTTCCCATTCATTAAGATTTGTCGGAATTCAAAGGAATAATAATGCATGCAATGAAACTGGACCAGTTTTGTGATTCCAGAGAAGCATTACTCAACAAGTCAATAATAAGCACATTTTCTCATTTAATGACTTTTTCTTTCTATAATAATAATAATAACAATAACATACAGCATTGCATCCAGAGGTTTTTCCTTCTAGAAACAAAAGATAATCTGAAAACTCACCTGCATGTTTTGAAAAGCATAAAGTATTTTTCTTTCTGGGGAAAGGTGTCCCATATACTTCATGAGATTAGATTTTATGGTCCAGGAAACTGTTGGGAACAGAAGAACAGAGATAGGAAATGGAGGACTATGGAGAAGGGGAAAAGAGTGAATAATGTGACACAATAGGGAACAATGATTAGAAATTAAAGCAAATAAAGACAAAATAAGAAAACTTTTTATATGACGATGAAAAATAGATAACAACAACAACAATAATAACAAACAGGGATTGATAAGTAGTTAAGACTTCAAATCACATAAAGGGGTATGAATATTGCTTTTGCATTAATTCCCTGAATTTCAAATTCTTGTAATTGAAAACTCAAAACAACAAATAGATGCTTCTCCCAAAAAAAAAAAAAAAAACCAACAAATATATGCATAAAGTTTCAGTGCTCACGATAATGAGTAGATAGGCTTTCCAGCATCAAGAAGCAGAGTCACATAGTTCTCCAGGGAACTGAGGAGAGACCTTGTCCTGATTTCAGTATAACCCTGCCACACAGCTCCATGAAGCTCAATACCGAAGGAAGACTTTCAAGTAGAGACACATGCAATAAATAAAAAAAGCTTACAGCTGCTTTGGCCAGCGCCTTAGAAAGTAAATCAACTGCTGATAGACCAGAAGATTTCAAAAGTTCCTCTGCCGTTGCTTTGAAAATAGGTACCACGCTGCAATTTGCAGACAATGCTTATGAATATACTATATAGATATAATATTAACAAAATTCCACAATAATTTCCAGAAAGCATTATGAAATACCTATCAGAAACTTGAGAAATTGTTTCAGCTGCTTCTAAACCAGCCGTTTTGGCAATATCAGCAGGTTGAGGAGCTGAGACATGTTCAAACTTTACACCTGACTCTCTCTCCAATCTAGAGATGGTATATGACTTTTTTGGTTCGTACAGTAATACAGCAACGCCAGTATTGCCTAAGAATCAAAACCATATCTTCATATTTAACTGACTTCCAGTAAAAACAAATCCCTTGCCGTTGGCAAAGAGCGGAACTTGAAGGTTTGAGTATGAAATATACCAGCTCTTCCAGTGCGTCCTGACCTGTGGATGTAAGCTTCCACATCTCGAGGAGGCTCACACTAAAACATGTGAAATGGAAGTCAGCAGAACAGTACTAATTTAGGGAGTTATACAAACCAAATTCAAAACAAAGAAAGAAATCAGACCTGAATTATCAATTGCACATCATTGATGTCTAAGCCACGTGCTGCCACATTTGTAGCCACCAATATGTTGAACTTGCCTGATCGGAATGCAGCAAGCGTGACCTAAAAGACATAGGACTTCAGATCAGCAACAGAACTAGGTCCATTTTCAGGGAACAGCCATGAAGTGTGCTAGCAGCCAAGAGCTTAATAGTTTCACAATTCCAAGGAAACAACAGATGAACAATGGCTAATCTCTCCATGAATATACTTCAACAATGCTAATCTCTCCATAAGTGCACTTCAACAATGCCAATGTCTCTGTGAATGCACTTCAACAATGCTAGGGCTTGTTTGGGAATGTGGAACGGGAAAATTTGTGGGATTTTGTAGAATGGGAAAAAGGAATATTTTGGGGATTGTATGATTGATAGGAAATGATAGGGGTAAAGTTGGAATAAATAGGTATGATGAAGGATAGTTGGTAAGAAAAATGATTGAAATGTAAGGAAAAAAGTGGAAAAATATAGTTATTATTTGAGTGATGATTGGTCTCGAAATCCGTAATCCCACATTTTTCCTCCCCATACCACACTTATCAAATGCCAAACGTCCCCCTAATCTCTCCGTCCATGCACTTCATTTTAGTCAAGATGGAACACCATATATAATGTATCAGCAATGAAAATACCTCTCTTTGAGATTGTTGTATGTCCCCATGTAATGCCCGTGATCCACGCAACAAATCAGCGAGCTCTGAACAGGAACTTTTTGTCTCAGTGAAAATAATGGTGCGGCCACCGCTGAAATTTGAACAGTCACAAAAGGCAAGAACCACAGCAGTGAAAAAACTGGAAAGAGAAAAACATTATAATTTAAGAAGTGGAGAAACTGCCAACCTGCTATAACAATGAACAATATCAGGAATAACTTGGGCTCTTGCTGATTGAGAGCAAGGGAGAGCAATATGCCTAACGCTGGTACTAGCCTTCATTTTCTCATTGCCAACAAGGTCAATAGTTCTCTTCTCAGGTTTAAGAAACTTGGATGAGATCTGCCAATCCATACAAAATATCCAAATGTCATGTGACAATTTAATAGATAACAGCTATGAATAGATGCCATGAGTAGTAACTATTGATTATTGCGCTGATCTTAGCTATGCATGTTATAGGGAATCAAAATGAGAAAGAGAAAACCTGCTTCACCCAAGAAGGTAAAGTTGCACTGAAGAGAAGTGTCTGCACTTTTCTCACATCCTCGACCTTACCTGCAAGCATCAGAATAACACAAGTGTATTGTCGTTTCATTATTGTTCCATTTCTGCAGAATAGACTTTTTAGGTAAAAATACTAATTGACAATTAATATTATGTGAATACAACAGCACAAACTGATAGCCAGTTTACAAGACAGTACTAGATGTTTACTACCGAGAATCCTCATATTAGGCTAAATCTACACTAATGGTTAAATTTTCTACTAAGAAGCCAATAATAATAGTAATAACTTCGACAGTTTTACTAGACATTTGCCAATAAGTCAAATGAAGAAATCCATACCCAGAATAAGTTCCACATCCTCAACAAAGCCCATCCTCAGCATTTCATCAGCCTCATCAAGTACACGGAATTTTAATGAACTTAAGTTGATAGTTCCTTTCTCAATAAAATCCTGCACCGTGTAAGCATCAAGTTATAATACAAGAGAATCAAATCTGCAGGATCAAACATCAAAACTCAAACCAAAACAGGCTAAACTAAAACTTAATGAGACCATTAAGCATAAATGAAAATATACCTTTATCCGTCCAGGTGTTCCAACAACTATATCAACTCCTCTTTTCAGTGAAATCTCTTGAGGACGATAAGGAGATCCTCCATATAGACAGCAAGAAGATAGTCCCACAGCCCCACCATAAAACTCAAAGTCTGAGTGGACCTTACAAAAAGAATGGAAAGAAAATGTTAGTCGTGCGTCAAGCATGCAGAACACTCAGTTACCACAAAGGTGGCAGTCATGTCCAAAGCGTGTATCAAATACCTGAGTTGCCAACTCCCTAGTAGGAAGAAGTACCAAGACACTAGGCGGCCTTCCATATCCTGTCTTCCTTGACTCCTTCCCAGGGCCATTCATTAGGGACTCCAGCATAGGCAAAACAAAGGCCAAAGTTTTTCCCTGCAGAACAAACCACCCTAGGAATTTAGCACATACAGTTGCCCAGAGCAAACAACATGCAGCATTGTAAAGGCACTCAAAATTGAACATGTTTCCACGTCCGAGGCCCACATCTGCATCTGGATGCTCAGAATTGCAGCACATGCAAAAAGAGTGAAGAAGAAAGCTAGTTTCTTAAAGTACTATAAACAGATCAAAATTCCAAGCCCTTGCTCCCGGAAGAATTAATGCGTAGCAGTAAAGCATACGAATAGCAATCATTTTACATAGTTTTTCAGGTTCCCTTTACATACAGATAAACATGGATGCCATTCATGAAAGCATTGCAGCAGACACCAATGCAATAGGCATTTGATCTACACCAATACAATAGACATATGCGTACTCTTGATCACAAAAAACAACAGAGCTGGCTGGATGCAAACAAGAGTCCGAGCTGCATTGCTCGGCAGCAAAATCGAAAAGGGCTCCAGTGAATCAATCAAATCGTCATCAAAGAATATTACATGCATGTGCACAAGCTCAAATTTTCCAGCGAGAATAGTTGCCTTCAAGTGCATATTATTTTACTTAATCAATCAAGACTCAAAGAGACATGTCCGGAACTGCATTACTCGGCAGAAAAATCGAAAAGGGCTCCAGTGAATCAATCAAATCGTCATCAAAGAATATTACATGCATGTGCACAAGCTCAAATTTTCCAGCGAGAATAGTTGCCTTCAAGTGCATATTATTTTACTTAATCAATAAAAACTCAAAGAGACATGTCCGGAACTGCATTACTCGGCAGCAAAATAGAAAAGGGCTCCAGTGAATCAATCAAATTGTCATCGAAGAATAACACATTTACATGCATGTGAACAAGCTCACATTTTCCAGCGAGAATTCTCGCCTTCAAGTGCACGTTAGCTTGAACAAAGGTATATTATTTTGTTTAATCAATCAAAACTGAAACTCTGCTCTATATTTCAATGAATGATAGTCAACAATACCTGCCCAGTGCGCGCCCGGCCAACCAAATCTGAGCCTTGAAGGACAATATTGAAAGTCATGGCCTGGATAGGAAACAGGGACTCGATTCCCTTGGATTTCAGCGCCTCCCTCACCTTGCCGGGGATCCTGAAATTCGACACGGCGTTAGGATCCACCTCCTTCTCCAACTCCCCATCTGCCGCAATCACCTCACTCTCGTCGTCATCTTCCGTGGAGCGCCCCCCCTTCTCCTCCAGCAGTCTCGGCTTCTTAGCGGCGGAATCTCCGAACTCAGTGCTGGTGTCGCTGTTCTCGTCCTCTTCCGAAGCCTTCCTCTTCTTCTTCTTCTTCTTAGGCATGCTATCGGCATCTGCGGAATCGAAAGTAGGTAACTGCGCAGCTTCCGCTTCCGCTTCCCTTTTCCTTTCCTTCCTCTTCTTTTTCTTGATGGAATCGGTTTCTTCCATGGTTTGAAGCGGGGTTATGTCCTCCTTCCTCATCTTCTCCTTGGGATTACTTGCAGCGAAAGAATCTGATACTATAAGCGAAGGCATGGACGCAAGCAGGGAGAGGAAAGGCGGAGAAGAGAGATGGGCGTTCTCCTGCCGAAGAGATCGAAGCCAAGCAGGTGCTGGCAGGAGCAAGAGGAGTTAAAGCGGTTAGGGTTTGGAGGTTTTATAGGAAAATAGTATAATGGGACATTCTCATCAACATTTTGAAAATTACAATTTACCACTTGTAAATTTTTATTTCTATAAATCAAAATTTTACTTATAATCGATTTCTAGCATTAAAATTTGAGCAAGATACTTTCGTTTTTACACTAAACAAGTAGAATTATTTAAAAAAGAATGATCCTATTAGTTCGGGCTAAGCAAATGTCATGTTTAGTTACAATAACTTTTTTTGATTTTTTTATATACTTGTTTATATAAATATATTTAATAATAAATCAAGTTTATCATTTTTTGATATTTGTATATATTTTTTAGATTTTTAAATATTTACGTATATATATATGTGTGTTAAAAATACCTCTATCTTTAAAAATCTAATATATATATATATATATATCTAAAAATTATAAAACTTTGTTTGTATATTAAATACACATAAATAAACAAGTGTATAAAGAAAAAAGAAAAAAAAAATTATAAATAGGTTTTTTGAGGTGGGTTAAGTAAGATATTTGCTTAGCTCGAGCTAACATGATCACTCCTCTTATTTAAAATGTTCTAAAATGATAAGTTACACTAAAAGTTAAAAATAAAGAAACTTTACATTGCTTATATTTTCAAATTCATACAACCGTATTTCAATATTTTGCTTGTAACTATAGCTATAAACAAAGTGTCGTATGGTGTTTTCTTTTTTTTAAGAAAAAAATTATGCAATTTATCCTTCTAAAGTATCATATGTCGTTATCTTTTCTTTAAGAAAATAATTATGCAATTTATCATTCTTAAATAAATACAAAGATAAAAGCTTTTTTTGGATTAATTTCAAATATACCTACGTCATTTGCCCTTAATTACGAATATACCTATTAAGTTTGAAAACTTTCAAATATACACACTAAGTATTTTGTTAATTTCAAATATACTCAGTATAACAGTTAGTCACGTTTAATAATTTTAAAATCCCAAAATATCACTGATTGGTCTAGTATTCATTATCATTGGTGTCATATTTAGGCCGTCAAAATTCATTCTACCTTGCTTCTCTATCGAGTTGGATAAGTTTTCATCATATCGTTCAACTTTTGTCTTAGATAAATGACTATAATTATTAAATAATAAAGAATATTTTAGACATTTTCTACGATGAATTATGTTGATTTTTAATTGTGCTTGACAAAATGGGTATAGATAAAATTTTATATATACTTAATAAATATACGTGAACGTTTTCAAACTTAGTGACTATATTTTTAATTAAGGACAAATATAGTTGTATACTTGAAATTAATCTTTTTATGGATGGATAAAAGCTTATTTTTATCAAGGATATGCTAGAATTAGTTGGCTTCACCTTAGGTTGAGTGTTGCTTCTCCAAATAGGTTTACACCGACCATGAAATTCCAATCTACTAGGTTGTATTGTTTAAAATTATTTATTTTACTATATGACTAAAATAATTACTATCATGTAATTAAAATCATTCTAATAAGAGTCTTGGATGGGCTATATTAGTCTAAAAATGCATATAATTCTAGATAAATTATAAAAAAAAACTTTGATGCATAAGTCAACTCCATTAATCCGACAACTCACAAAACTCATTTATAATCCGTAAAATAAAAAAAGTTATTTTTTTATATTTATTTTACAAGTTATGAATATTTATCAATAATGAAATCAACATTATAATAAATAACATATATGAAAATTGATATTTTAAACTTAATTAACTTTTTTGCATTAGAAATTGGTTGATTATTTAGAATCGCATTTAAAAATTATTTATTATTTATTGTTTAACGCATTAGCAACCCATTTTACTAATCCACGAGAGTGTTCGTCAACATCGGACTAGAGCCCAACCGATTCAACCGGAAACCGGTTTCCGATTCAACAAAATCCGGTCTACTTAAAATCTTAGAAATCGGTGAAATCGTCTGAACTATTGTTTGCACGATTCAACCAGTTAAATGCATTTCACCCGATTTATTAAAAATACGAGAGAAATCCTTTAAAAAAATACAAAGGGAATTGATGCTGTCACATGCTCCCGTTCATTCACCTCTTCATCATAAAATTTAGTATGTCTAAATTCTATAAACTAAAATTCTATCATTTATCACACGTGTGGAAGCAGATTTTGCTTCCACATGAGTGCGTGGCTAATAACTCAGAATTCCTTAATTAGGCCGATTGTTTTAAAATTTTCATCAATATTTTCCACATAATATATAATATACCAATGTATTCAAAATAAAACTATCTGTATCCACAAAAAAATTCAATACAAAACTTAATTATTTAATTAGATTTTTCATTTATTTCCTAATTTTCTTATTTTCTAGTTACTTTTTAGATTTTTAGGATATAGGTCCACTAAATTCATAATATTTCACTCATTTTAAATTGGATTGACGTGATTCTTTTCTTGTTTAATTCTTAACTTTAATATCTTCAATTTGACATATTACACACCTTGAGATGATTTTTTTTAATTTGTTGTAATTTTTTAAAGCTATATTAAGCGTATAAAACATAAAGGTTTGATTAAGTACATAATGTGGTGCATAATTCATATACTTTTCATCTTATATTATTTTAATTTAATTCTTTTTAAAAATATTTTAGACTTCGAAAACTTCAATTTGATATAAATGAGTGATCCTGTTAGCTCAAGTTAAGTAAATGCTCTGCTTAGCTCACACCAAAAAACTTATTTATAACATTTTTTTATTTTTTCTTCATATATTTGTTTATTTAAGTGTATTTAACATATAAATCAAATTTTACCATGTTTAGATATGTGTATATATTTTTTTAAGATTTTTAAACGTCTACGTGTACATTAAAATTTTCAAAAAAATATGTACGCGAATTTAAAAATGGTAAAACTTGGTTAATATGTTAAATATACTTAAATAAATAATTGTATAAAAAATAAAAAAATTTGAAAATAAGTTATTGAGGTAGGCTAAGCGGAACATTTGTTTGGGGTTCCGTCGTATGCACCCGCGTGCATTGAGCCTCAATGCACCCAGGTGTACTATACCTATTTTTTTAATTTTTTTTGAAAATTTTTTCATGAAGCTGTTAATTTAGTAAATACATATGTATCAATTTTTACCATTTTTGGAGAATTTTAAATATTTTTTTAGATTTTTAAAAATTAGTGGTATTTTTAGTAATTTAAAATTACTAAAATGCCACTGATTTTTAAAAATCTAAAAATCTCCAAAATTAGTAAAAATTGATACATATGTTAGATACACTTAGATTAACCGTTGTATAAAAAAAATTTCAAAAAAAAATTAAAAAAATAGTTGTATGCACCCAATGCACCCAGGTGCATACTACTGCAACCTCATTTGTTTAGCAAGGACTAATAAGATCATTCATCTTTGATATATTATAAACAACATAACTCAATTGTTAAATGACATGAAAAAATCTAGTAACATTTTCCACTATTTTTAGACAATTTTCCAATTTCAATTACTTAATTTATGCATAACCATACATCTTAATTAGAAGATTATTAGATTTTCATTAATTTTTATATTGATAGTATACTATACAAGCTTTGATATCATAATTTTACAATAGCCCATAAGCTAATATTATACAAGGTTCTAAAAATAGTGCTGGTTTTATACTAAAATTATGCATGTGCTATATATAATGCGAATTTCTTTTATTGATTCTTATATTTTTTGGATAAATTAATTATTATATATTTGATATAGTTAATCAAAAAATGTCAGAATTTTAAAAGAAAATAATAATAAGGTTTTAAAATAAGCTTATAATTTTTTAATGAATGAATATATGGAGTCAGTTTAAGATTCTTCCAATTGAAATATTATCAACTTATCTTGACCTTTTTCGAATTTATGTCCAAATCAAAAATATTAATTTTACTTGATAAAAAAAAAGGGTTGGAGCCCCCCCCCCCCCCTAAAAAAAAAATTAGTGGCCTAATGGCCAATTCCTAATTAGGAATTGTGGCAACGGCGCACTTAATTCGGCCACATAGCGGGAGCTGAAGTCTCCCATGCAATATGTGTTTGGTATCTCTATTTATTGGGGCTTGATTTGTAGTATAAAAATGAGATAAAACTGCAATGAGTCTTAACCTTGACATGTAATATGAGTTAAGATAATGAAATGTAAAAGTGTAAGGCTGATAAAAATTAGTTACATAGGGTGTGTTTGATTGGAGGTAAAACTTTCGATGAAAAGTTTTTTAAGTAAAAGTTGTTAAATTGATAAAAAATGATGTGATATAATAGGGGTAATGATGAGGAGTAAAGAGAATAAAGTTAAAATAGATAGGTTAGTTGTGTGGATAGTTGCATAGAAATAATTAAAAAGTACGATAGTTTTTATAAAAAATTTGAAAAAATAATTAAAAAATAAAACAGTTATAGAGAGTGAAAAGTTTTGAATTGAAAAGTTTTGGTTATTTTTTTTTGCTCCGAACAAACACACCCTTAATGTGATAATATTAAAAGTCAAACCACATCATACACGTTCTATTATGCAATCTAACTGTTTCAAAGTAATTTTTAAAATATATCTGAAAAAATATAAAGCAAGTTTTTAAAAATACACATGCATTTAAAATAAAATTTAAATAATAATTAATAAGATGTTTGAAAAAATAATTAAATTTTGTTCTAAAAGCATAAATATTTCATAATTAATTACATAAGTTCTATTACTTAATGTCGATTTGGGTAGAGCTAAAAAAGCGGAGAAAAAGTTATGGAAAAATGTTTAAAAATGAGAAAATAGTATAATGTAGTCCTTAATTCATATATTTTATTTTATTGTTTTGTGGTTTTAATTCATAGTCTTTCATGTCGGTTAATGAAGTCACTCTTGATGTAATATGTTACATTTATGCTTAATTAATATTCTTTGAAAATTTTTGATTATTTTTCTACATGTTTCGATAATTAATGATGAATTTTAAATTTAACATATATATTAGAGATCTTCAATATAAGTATTTATCAATATATGAATAATCAAATAGTTACGATATCATAACTATCGAATGCTGATATCATCAGTTAGGTGTATGATAATATGTATTTCCCACAACTCGGCTTCGTTTCAAACTTGACATCTTTTTTAAATGAATGATAGAAAATACAGTTAAGATAAAAATATAATTCTTAGCCTAAAATAAAAATGTTTTTGTTTAAACAAAATAAAATTTCTGTTATTTTCAATATGTGCAACTAACTATAAATAAAAGAAAATTTCTATCTTTTCCAAAAATTTTAAAAACTTGTTACAACAATAAATTTATTTTTAACGCAACAAGAAACTTCATTTTTAGCAACTATAATTATTAAAAAAAGTCTTTTATTGGCATCTAAGAGTGTAAATAGATTATTAAAAACAAGAGACTTGTAGACAATTAAACATGAAGTTTTTAATTTATTGCCTAATCACATGTGCTATTATGTATTTAGAACAATATATTAATGCATGACCTTATTAGCTCTTCGTGAAGTAGTGGCTTACTTATAGCTCATGCTAATATACTTATTTATTAATTATTTTTTATTTTTATAAAATTTTAATCTAAATGTATTTAATATATAAATCAAGTCTTATCATTTTTTAATATATATATATATATAATTTTTTAGATTTTGAAATATAAAGGTATTTTAGCCTTTTTTGACAGTTAAAATTACTAAAATAATCCTATATCGAAAAATCTAAAAAATTGCATACATGTCTTCGAAAATGATAAAATTTGGTTTATATATTAAACACAACTATATTAACAAGTTTTAAAAAAAGCAAAAAAAGATTTTTTTAAATAAAATTTTGGAGTAAGACTAATAATATCATGGCTCCAATATATTTTGACTGAGTATGGGGATTCCATGAAGCATTTACAGCTAATATTTTTTTTTTCAAAAATTTTAGGTACTTGAAATGAAAATTGTTATTTCTCAAACCATAAGTTTGGTCAGCAACATGTGGGCATTGAAACCAAACTTGCCGCATTCTCTACCACTTTTTTTTTTTTTTTTTTTTTTTTGTTGTAGAAGAAGGTACTTGGCCCTTAGGAGCCCTTAATGTTAAAAGATAAGTTATTTTGGGTTGAACGAGTTGGGTAAGACGAGGTTGGGTGTGAGGGCTTTTCAAAGAGGCTGAGTTGGATCGAGTTGAGTAAAAGCATTTTGAAATTAAATTGGGTTGGGTTACAGTTTCAGTCAAACTAAAACAACCCATTTGCACCTCATGTTCCTAACTTTCCATCCTCAAGAATCGCTGCTCTTTCATGGGCCCTCCTCTCCAAAGGAAAATTCATAAGAGTTAAGGGACTATTTTGGGTATCCTAAAATTTTAATAAAAAATAACATTGAAACAGTCCCGTCCAATAGTTAATGTACTTGTATAAATGTAAAATGCACATTAAATTAGGAAAAAAATTTTTTTTGTCGTATTCTCTTTAATTATTTAAGTTATTTATAATTTTAATTCGAAATCCAATAATCAATGGTGTCGTGGTGTAGTTGGTTTTCACGTCAGTCTAACACACTGAAGGTCTCCGGTTCAAGTCCGGGCGACGCCATCATTTCAGTTCCTTTTTTGGCAAATAAAAACCATTATATATGCTCGTCAGTTATTAATTATTTTTATTTTTTAATCAATATGCACCAATAATCACGAATGTACTGTTGTCAGTTCATTATATATGCTCGTCCGTTATTAATTATTTTTATTTTTTAATCAATAATCACGAATGCACTGTTGTCAATTCATTACATATGCAGGGGTGTTTTTCTATGAATATTGTTAGGGCATCAGTAGCTTCGGTATCTTCTGGGGATTAAATAAATCAAACCCTTTTGTAGCTGAGTTTAATGTCTAAATAGCATTTAGAGTTCTAAATAAAAAATTTATTTTTATTTACCTTTGCTTGGACACAATTCACAAACAAGTGTTTGCGATGAAATCACCGGACATTCTACGCACTTAACTTATGGTCGGACGATGCCTCACTACGTCTCATACAAGTGTGTAATTATAAATTATTTGTAATCTTAAGACTTATTCGCAAATTAACAATTAAGAGTTGAATATTTGAAAATGTAACAGTTAGAGGGCAATATGCAAATTTTAGTTATTTTATTACGGGTGCTCTGATTATTTTACTTAGTTTTGGAGATTCTAGATTGTCTATCTGTCAACTTAAACAGTCTTTTTGCAAATATTAATTGATGTAAGGATTTTCTGTAAATACGTAGTCACTAGCCTGAATATGCAAAAGTAAAAAAGCTTAGGGGACAATATGCAAATCACCCTAAGCCGTTCCACTGCAAGTTTATAGGGTCCAAAATGTCATTTGGAAAACTTAAAAAGCCTGTTTTGTAATGTACAGAGATGAGGAGAGGGGCTGATCATGGCCACGGTCCTGGACCTCAAGAGATCCTTATCGTCCTTGATCCAACGGTGCAAATCCATGCGAGAGCTCAAGGAAATCCACGCTCAGATCATCATGACCGTTCCTTCCCACTCCCCCGAAACCACTTTCTTTCTCCTCGGCCGCCTCCTCGTGGTCTGCGCCACCACCTCCGATCCGTGCTCCCTCACCCATGCCTCCGCCATTTTCCGCAACATCCCGAACCCCAACCTCTTCATCTACAATGCAATGATCCGTGCCCACGCCAACCAGCCCCACCCGTCGGTCGATCCTCTCGTCCTCTACAAGCGCATGCTCCGGAACGCAATCCAACCCAACAATCTCACCTTCCCTTTTCTAATCAAGGCCTGTGCTCGGCCCTTCGGCCGTGACGTTGGCGGAAGCCTGCATACCCACGTCCTCAAATTCGGTTATGGTAATGACCTCTTCATCAACAACGCCATGGTGGGTATGTATGCGTTAGCCGGATTCCTGCGGTATGCGGAGCAGGTGTTCGATGAAATGACCCGACGGGATGTGGTTTCGTGGAATTCGATTCTTGTTGGCAATTTGAGATGTGGGGCTCTGGATTCGGCCTTGGATTTGTTCCGAGTCATGGGGGAGAGGAACGTCATAAGCTGGAACTCGATTATAACTGGGTTTGTTCAGGGTGGTCGGGCCAAGGAGGCTTTGGCTTTATTCCATGAAATGCAGCTTTCAGAAGAGAGTGGCGTTAGGCCTGACAAGATCACCATGTGCAGCATTGTTTCGGCTTGCGCTTCTTTGGGTGCGCTTGATCAGGGAAGATGGGTGCATGGTTACTTGAAACGTCATCGGTTAGAAGTTGACACGGCCATTGGAACTGCACTCATCGATATGTATGGAAAATGTGGGTGCATAGAACAAGCCACTGAAGTGTTCAACACGTTGCCAGGGAAAGATGTCCTGGCATGGACAGCCATGATTACTGCATTTGCTTCTCAAGGGCTGGGAAATGAGGCTCTCTCTCTCTTGAATGAGATGGAGATGCAAGGGACGAAGCCTAACAATGTCACCTTCACTGGGCTGTTGTGTGCATGCGCTCATGCCGGCTTAGTTGATGAAGGGCGAAGACTGTTTGATCAAATGAGACAGGTTTACTCCATAGAGCCTCAGGCTCAGCACTATGCCTGTATGGTCGATTTACTCGGTAGAGCTGGATTGTTTGAAGAGGCTGAGAAACTTGTTGGAAGCATGTCAATGGAGCCTGATGTATTTGTTTGGGGTGCTTTGCTTGGAAGTTGCAGGATGCATGGTAATGTCGATTTGGGAGAAAGGGTCGGCTGGCACTTGATTGAATTGGAACCCCAGAATCATGCTTTCTATGTTGTGTTGTCTGACATATATGCAAGGGGACACAGATTCGATGATGCGAATAGAGTGAGGGCCCTCATGAGGGAGAGGGGGATCAAGAAGACTCTGCCTGGTTGTAGTATGATCGAAGTCGGTGGCCTTCTCTGTGAGTTTTCGGTAAGAGGGGTCCCCGAGGCAACGATGACTGAGATAGAATGGGTATTGATTGGGCTCACTATTTCACTGAAGCAAGCTGGTTATGTGCCCAATTCTGAGTTGTTATTAAAGATTAGTGATTCGATAACATAACGGTGGATTTTCTTCAACCTGTTGCAGAAATTTTATTAAAAGTTTGCGTTTATCTCACAACCAATGCTCAGCTCCAGAGGGGATGCATTAATTTTTTGAAGCTTGTAGTTTCACAAGGACATGCAACAGCAAGGATGCAGGATTTCAGGACACAACGCAGTTTGTGCCGGGCCCATTTCAGCACCTACTGTCCTGTTATTGTCTACAAGTTCATGGGGGATAAATTGATTTATGTACAGACAATTAAACAATTTATTTAAAGCTCTATTATTTCAGTTTTTTGCACAAATTTCTCGGCGCAGATGCGGTCACACAGACTTGCGGTTTACAGGATGCGGAGATCTTTCGAGAATGCTGCTGATATTGAAATTTTCTTGCAACAGTGAGAAAGCTCATAAGCAGCAGCTTGCTTAATCACTATATACAACAACCGAAATATTTTAACATCATTAGGAATACTAAATGTGAAAGGGCGTGCGAGGCACTAAATTGTCAATTATATAATTTTTTTGGAAAAACAAAATTGGACTGGTGGATGGTTAACCAGACTTTCAAAGACATTGCAATTGAAGAATCACAATGAAGGGAGCAATCCGGAGATGAAAGAACCCATGGAACTTATAAATAGCACCAGCATCTGGGTAATAGACAAAGACATTGAAAATAATTTCTATGTAGAGTTCAGTCGATCCTCCTTTTCAGTAAATATGATTGTTTGGGTACTTCAAGATTTGTAATATTTTGGATTTTCTCCCCTCCCACTATATGACAACCCTACATCCCATCTGGAATCTCCAGATACATTATATGATGATAATAATAATAATAAAATGAAGTTGGGTTGGCGAAGCATTACATATAGAGCAAGCGGGAAAAGTTCGACAAGATATTCCACTCTGTGTTAGATGTATTTCATTTTCTTTTAACATAAGCGACAAAACGAAATGCATGGATTATGGTAGACTCTTCCTGACTTTGTTGAACCGACTCCTTAATGATACTGGTTATGTGGCAACATGCCCAGACTAGGAAACATGTGAGGCAGCTAATCGTAGACTGAGACCACAGTTCCATTTCTCCAAACATAACCACAATCTTTTTCTATTTGAGGTCCTGCTAGCAACAAATAACTGCATAAAATGAGTCCAGTCGTATAAATTATTAAGAAATTAATATTTTTTGAAAGAATGCAAAAGCCTGTAAATTCATCCATAATGAAACAATTTGAGCCACAACTTAACTAGGTTTCGTCACAATTTAGCATCAGTTCTGGAAAAAGGAACCACTACCAAAATGTATTGTGTGGAAAGAGCAAACTCATGCAATGAAACTGCGTTCTTCATGGTTAGCCAATAGCCACACCCCAGCTATTTAGGTTGCTTGAATTAAATTGGATGAAATTTAGGGGATGGATGGACATGCAGGACCTTCATCAATTTCATCGACCAGCCTGCTAGATAGAGACTTGGGAATAAGCACTGCCGCATCTGAATATTTCTCCAGCCTCATGCAAAACCTCCAATCTCATCGGCCCAGCCTGCTAGATACAGACTTGGGAATGAGCACTGTTGCGTCTGAAGATTTCTCCAGCCTGCACAGAGATATACCAGGAATAAAGCATTGGAGAGGGAGGGAGGGAGAGAGAGAGAGAGAGAGAGAGAACTTTGCAATTTCATCAATAGCTTTCATAACTTCTGCAGCGCTTGTCTCTAACACCTGACCACCAAGCACAATTTCATCCAAAATAGTGTGCATCTGCAGAAAATGCTATTCAAATATAAGTGCAATGCACCAACTTGCATGATCAAACAATTTTGCAGGCAGAACGGCAGGTAGATAATATACGTATCTTCAGTTACCATCGAAATATTATCTATGTGTGCTGTTGTTGTTTAGAATTGGCAACTTGATTTTGTGCCTAGTGAAATCCAAACAGAAGAACAAACATGACCAAGTTGAGAAACAAGGGTGGATTAGAATGACATGTATGAATGATTAGAATGGATGTTATTTATTTATTTATTTATTTATTTATTTATTTATTTATTTATTTTGAGAAAAGAATGGATGTTATGTTTAATTGGATATAATTTTGGAAATTATGAGAAACTAATAGAAATCAAATGAAAAATGGAAAATTTTCAATAGGCTTAGTTTGGGCTAAAGGAATGCATGAATTAGACAAAAAAGGGAAGCCTAGTGCATTAAGCTCCTGCATGCATGGGGTCTAGAAAGGGTGGTCGGAGCACTCTTTGGGTCAAAGCAAGACGTTGTTTCCACGACTCGAACCCATAACCTTCAGGTCACATGGCAAAAGCTTTTACCATTGAGACAAAGGCTTGGGACCAAGTACAGGAGGAAAATTCAAAGAACGAACTACAGGTAATAGTAAAAGAAAATTTATGAAAGAAAAGTGGGTGAAAACAAACAACTAAGAAGATGGAAATTCCTTCTTATAAATAACACTTGGAGTATAGCCGACCCCGCTGAGGTGGGAAATGACTTATGATGATGATGATGATAATGAAATAACACTAGGAGTATATTAACAGAAGTAACAAACCTTGCCTAAATGGAGTTCATAAACAAAGATAGTGGAAAATGGGCTATTAGAGCCCCATTGAATGAAGATTTACTTGGTAGAAAACTTGGCATGATTTTGCACGTATATGAAATTTCATTTGGGGTGAAAGTTAGCTTTCGATGGCGTTTAATCCAACATAAGAAGAAACCCATCAATCGAAGTTGTATGGACAAGGAACACCCAAAATAGTGGACAATGGGCAAGCTATTCGAATCAGGCACTAGAGGGGACCGGGCAGCTAGTCAATGACCCAATGGCCAGTCTGCAAGGTTGAACACCATGTGAGATAGCCTAAAGAACAGGGAAATTGACCTTGGGGCCTTTTAGGAAACCCCACTTTTTGACCCAAGGAGAGAAGAGGAGAAAAGCAAGACCTAAAGGAGGAAGAAAAGAGAGCTTTCCTTCTTGCAAAAAAAAAAATAAAATTGAAAGCACTTGGATGCAAGCAGATTTAGGGCAGTAGAAAGAAGAGTAAGGAGGCAAGCAAGGGCTGGGATGTTTTGTGCATCTGAAGTAAAGTAGCCTCAGTTTTGGTTGTTTCTTGTATTTCCTTGAATGGGTATTAAATTCCTTCGATTTCCATGATTAAGGGGTTGGGGGTGGACTTGGGCTGAGGACTTTGAGTTCAGTGCTAGGGCACAACTGTGGTGTCTAAGGGCATGCATTGTCATTTTCCCCATGATTATTTTGCAAGTTTTGTTTATGAATATGTACCATGAGATTTTACCATAGTTTGCAAATATGTCAGCTTGTTTAGCATTGTAAATTTTATATACATTAGGCACGATGCATATGACATATGGGTGAGTTGTGTGCCACATGAACATGGGTCTATGCATGGCGGTTGGTGATGAAACCACTGTAGGTGGTGCGCATGCACCAGGATATGCACCCTAGTATATCCCATATATTGAACACAAGACAATATAAATATAATATAAGGTGATAAACCACAACAGTGGTGTATTTTTCCCTTGGCGATAAATGTATTTTGATTGGTGCTGATCCAAGGCATGAATGGGCCACCATTTGGCAATCACCTGAAATGTGAACAGGAAATACCAAAGTGACAACCCAGGGCGCAAATGCGTACAGTTAAAAGGGCGATATGAGAAGCAAAATCAATAGCCCAAAGACTTACAAGGCCGGGATGTGCTGTGGCATTAAATTATATTCAACTATGGCAATACACATATAAGGGGATGCTCATATGCGATATATCATATGGCAGCCCCCATGATAACACACTTATTTGTTCATAAACATGTTTTCTTAGGTGTATTTAACCCATATACTAAGTTTTACTATTTTACAATATTTTTACATATTTATTTTTTATTTTAAAAATAAGTTTTCTAAGGGGTAAATTGACTAAAATACCCCTGAAAATTCATGACTTTTTTAAAATATAAAATATTGTAAAATAGTAAATTTTGATCTATGAGTTAAATATCTTGAAAAACATGTTTATAAAGAAAAAAAACAAAAAATATTGCATGAGGGTGGTTATGTGACATATTGCACATGAGCAGCCACAACATAATATACGTACGAAAACATTCAAGTGCACTCAGACTGGACCATAATTATGGTGCAATTCGTTGCAAAATGAGGCCCACTTGATCATGAAATTAACATCTACTACAATCATTGTATTTAAAAGTGTTTAATTTAATAGCATACCAATTTTTATCAAAACTAAGCCATGAGCGGAAATATTGAGGAACCCTAGCTTCCCGAGTGAGACGAGCAGGGGCAATTCTTTCGTGTAGGGTCTTGGTGAAGGTGGAGTTCCCGATTCCGAAATACCTCTTCTTCCTCAAACCCACAGCCCTAAATCTAAAACCCGGCTCTAGAAGAGGACAAACATCTCTGGTGGGAACGGTTTTCTCCCAAAACCTCGTTGGATTGGAGTTACCCCAGTGCAAAAGAGGAGAAATCCCAATCACATCGACAAATTCAAAGAGGAATAGCCTTGCGAGAAGACCTATTGATCAAGGAAGTGCAGACATTGGCCATCAACTCTAGCCAGCTCCCAAAGCTAGACTCAAAAGGTAAACCCTCCATATTCTGCTCGGTTTGGACTACCCGAAGCTACAACAAGGAACTGTTCAAAACCACTGCGTAGATTATGGAAAATACAAACTATATTATCCTTGGAAGAGGTGGACGACAACCTATATCAGGTGTCATTTGGTACACCGAAAGACGGAGAGCAAGTCCTCAAAGGAAGCCCCTTGGGTGTATGATAGAAAAATGGTCCTGATGAAAAAATTAGAAAAACCAACTCAGAGACAGGAAGTACAACTCTTCTCTACACTCATTTGGCTTCTGATAAAGGTGTCCCCCTTTCTCATTGATCGATCAATTCTGGGCACAGTGATTGGCAATACTTTTAGCTCTTGCCTTGAGGTGATACCCACATAAAACAATGTTTGAATAAAGGTGGAAGTGAACATCAAGGAACCCCTTAGAAGAGGCATTTTCCTTCAATGTGGGTCGGCAACAAAAAGATGGATACCATTCTAGTATGAAAGACTCCCCGTGTTCTGCTATATTTGTAGAAAAATTGGCCATGCCTACAAGGAATGTGATGATTTCTGGAATGAGGAAGAACAACACGAAGCAAACCTACCATATGGACGTCATCTGAGAGCAAGTTTCAAAACAATGGGCATGAAGGGGGAAATGGGCAGGGAAATAGCATTACCCCAAAGAACTATACCTCAGATTTGGTGTTCAATAGAAGAGGAGGAATTTGAAGTGGGCACTGATCTTGGGTTGATTTTATCAAAAAGGGGACCGATAAGAGGCAGGGGAAAGGTAGAGGAAGAAAAACTGGGGAGCAGCCTGGTTCTGAAGCATATAAGTAATCAAAGAAACAACAAAGAGGCACAACGAAGGACGAGAGAAGTGATTGAAACTTCACCTACAAGGAACCAAAGGAGAGATATGAAGAAGGGGTTGGCTAAAGGAAGTTTTCTGGTGGGACAAGATGGAAGAAAACAATTGCAACTACAAAAGGGGGTAGAGAGGGATGATGAGGAGGGGGCTTTCTGATGAGGAAGAAGATATAGTAACTGAATGTATTTCTGCTACCCAAACTAACATGGAAGATACACAATACCAGCAAGGTAAACAAAACAACAAGGAGAGGGGACCTCTGAACAGCCTATCACTTCAAACAGATGCAAAACAAAACAAAAACATAGGGTCAACAAGCAGGTAAGTGGGGTAGATGGGGAAACTGATGAGGTAATGATTGAAAGGACAGAGTATGGGAGAGGAAGTGAAGGCAGTCAAGGGGGTGGATGGGGGATGGATGAAGAAGAACAAGAGAGGGGAGGAAGTGGTAAAAAGTGGTGTAGGAGAGAGAGGGAAGAGGGAAAAGAAAGAGAGAGGGGAGAAGGGTGATGGAGGAAGGAAAAGAGGGGCAATTAGTGAGGAAAAGGAAAATAAAACAAGCGGAAAGAGGAGTGACGAGAGAGCCATAATGAGGTGGGACGAAGATACGGTGGAGGCCGAGAACTCTTCTCAGCCCCACCCATAGCCATGTCTTAGCTTGGAATTGTCTTGGGCTTAGGAACTCACGAGCAATTCAGAATGCCTTGGATATTATTAGGCTAAAAGATCCCAAGGTGGTTTTCCTTCGCGAAACTAAGAAAATTACTAAAAAATAGAGATTATAAAGAGGAAATTGGGGTTCCAATGTTGTCTAACCATATCAAGCGAGGATAGAAGGGGAGGAATTGCAATCCTATGGAAAGAAAAATGGAATGTGAAGGTGGTAAGCAACTCACAAAATCACATAGATGCTTAAGTTACAACAAGCAATGTGGAGATTCGGTGGAGCTTACCTGGTTTTTATGGCAACCCTATCTGGTCAAGAAGAGAGGAATCTTGGCAACTTATGCGTATACTAAGCATCCAGACGATAGCTCCTTGGGTAGTTTTGGGAGACGACAATGAGGTTGTTGGTTTATCTAAAGTAAGGAGCCGTGGTGTTGGATCCGAAAAGCAAATGGAAAACTTCAAAGAGGTAATTGACCAGTGTAACCTCCAGGACCTGGGTTTTGTTGGCCCGCCAATGACGTGGAGAAACAACAAGGTGCGGAGAGATAGGGTCGAAGCCCGACTAGATCAAGGTTTGGCAAACGTTGAAGGGCTAGCTCTCTTCCCCTTTGCGAAAGTTGATCATCTAGCTATAGCTTCATCAGACCACAGTCCAACTCTCCTTTGTCTTGATGCTAGGAGGGACAAGAAGAAAACCTCCTGGGAGTTCAAAAATGAATTATACCGGGCAAAGGACGCAGAAGCACATGAGATAATCCAAAAGGTCTAGGATAAAGGGACTTGAGAGGGAGTCTCAATCTTCAGGAGACTATCAAATAAACTCAATCTCTGTGGAAGAAAGCTTATGGAATGGAGCAAAAATAGGAAAGGTAACACAATCAAGAATCTAAGAGAGAGACAAAAGGAGCTCCTGACTTTAAAACTTCAAATACCATAAGATGAGAGAAACAGAGCCATACGGGAGACGGAGAGGAAAGTGAATTCATTGCTAGAAGACGAGGAGATTATTTGAAAACGGAGATCTAAAGTGCACTGGTTATGTCTTGGAGACAGAAATACAAGCTATTTTCATAGGGTTGCCTCAAACAAAAGAAGAAAAATCTTATTAGTAGATTGATGGATGGTGATGGGAATTGGGTTACTGCTTGAGTCAGAATGGAAACAACTTTCCAAAACTACTTCAAGAACCTATTCACAACCTCAAAACCCATCAACAAAGGAATGATCACCAATGAGATAAAAGACCCGCATCACTGACTCAGATAGGGACCACATGACCAGGCCACTGGAAATGAATGAGGTGGCGGAGGCTATAACTATGAATCCAGCAAAAGCCCTGGGCCCCGACAGCATGTCTGCAAGATTCTACCAAAAACACTGTAGGACTGTGGGCAGAGAAGTTTTCAACATGTGCAAAAAATTCATGGTGGAAGGTGACATTAGTGTGAGAGGGTCCCACCGTAGTTACCTCAACCAGACAACCATTATCCTCATCCCAAAAAAGAAAGGGGCATGTAGGGTAGAGGAATTTAGGCCGATAAGCCTATGCAACATGATCTACAAGGTCCTTGCAAAAGTTTTGGCAAACATGTTAAAGAGTTACCTTTAGTCAATTGTCTCCAAACAACAAAGTGCCTTCATACCGAGCCGGCTCATCACCGATAACATGCTTATTGCCTATGAAACCATGCACCAAGAGAAGAAGGGGGAAAAGAATGGACATGGCAATCAAACTAGACATGTCAAAAGCCTACGACCGCATGGAGTCGATCTACCTATTGGAGGTGATGGAGAAAATGAATTTTAGTGACAAATGGATCACATGGATCAAAAAATGTATGTGCACGGTTACCTACAGGGTAAATGTGAATGGAACAAAGACCCAGGAGATCATCTTAGAGAGGGGTTTAAGACAAGGTGACCCCCTTTCTCCATCTCTTCCTGTTGTGCGCAGAAGGCCTATCCATTATGATTAATGAATAAAACAGTCACAAAATTGATTACGGGCTTGAAAATATCCCCAGGCGGCCCTTGTATCTCACATCTGTTTTTTGCCGATGATGCCCTTCTCTTCATCAGAGCTACTCAACAAGAAGTCATCAACCCAAAGCACATTTTGAAAGCATATAGTGAAGGCTCAGGTCAGATGTTAATTATCAGTAAAACAACATTGTTCTTTAGTACGAACACCAAGAGTGAAACAAGACTACAAGTGCAAGAGTGGCTTGAAGCTCCGGAAAGAGAGATTGACCAATACCTGGGTCTCCCTGCTTGGTTAGGAAGATCGAAGCGGGCAGTTTTCAAGGAGTTGAAGGAGAAGATTTGGAGAAAGCTACAAGGTTGGAAGAAAAGGCAACTCTCAGCAGGCGGGAAGGAATTACTCATTAAGGCGGTTGCTACATTGATCCCAACATACACTATGAGTCTGTTTATTCTCCCAAAAAGCTTCTGCAAGGAGATTGATAGTATGCTAAGCAGGTTCTGGTGGGGTGAAAATGAAGGAAGAAGGAAAATCAGCTGGGTGACTTGGAATGACATGAGCAAACCAAAGACTGAAGGAGGTAGGCTTTAAAGACCTTATGGTATTCAACTACGCCCTCCTATCAAAGCACTTCTGGCGCCTTATTCAAAACCAAAACTCTTTGTGTTTCAATGTTCTGAAAGGAAAATACTTCCCAAAGAATAGTATATGGGACAACAAAGCAAATAGTTGGGACTCATTTACATGGAAGCGTATCCAGAGGGTGAAGCAGCTCATTGTAGATGGTGGAAGATGGAGTGTGGGTGATGGAAAAAGAATCCACTTCTTTAAAGATAACTGGCTGGATATCAAAATTCAGAAATCAGACCCCCTTCCAAAGCAAGTTGCAGATGACGCATTGGTCCATCAGTTCATCAACCAACACAAATTCCTGGGATAAAGACCGGATTCTAGCTGTGGTGGGTGAAAGAAACTGGAGAAAAAATCAACCAAATACCCATCCCTCCAAGAGGAAACTAAAGACAGCTGGTTCTAGACCAAGGAAGCAAATGGCAACTTTTCTGTGAAATCTGCATACAAGATGCTCAAAACTAACCTTTTCTGTTTTGCAGGGCAACAGAGGCACAGAAGGAGACATAGGAATCCTCATTTCCAACAAACTGAAATCCTGAAGAAATTGTGGAAATCAAAGCTGCCAAGTAAAAGTATTCGGCTGGAGGTTGATTATGGATGCTCTACCAGCAAGAACAAACCTCAGACAAAGGGGACTGGAGATAGATCCTTTGTGTATGCTGTGTAAGAAGAAACCAGAGGATGTTCATCATCTGTTCGGCCTATGTCAAGCAATCCTTCCTGCTAGAAGATTCTTGGTGAAGGACCGTAATGTTTGGGTTCCCAGAAGCACCACTCTATGCATCCTTCACTTCCTTCTGTCATCTGAGAAAGAAAACAGGTTTGAATTCTATAATCTTTTCTGTTGGCGAGTTTGGTTCTTAAGGAACAAATGTAGAGAACCTGGAGCACAAATCGAATTGGAGGACACAATTGAATGGTGCAGGACGTATTGGGAATCTATTGAGAAGGCACAGCTGCTGTCTGGATGCAGATCTCTCAATAAACCTTTGGTCCCACGTTGGAGAAGACCACCTAAAGGCCACCAAAAGAGAAATGTAGATGGGAGGAGATTGACCATAGGAAACTGTATGAGCTTTGGTGCTGTATTGAGAAACTTTGAAAGCAGGTTTATGGCAGCAAAAAGGTGGAAAACAGATGGATTACTGGAGGTAATTGATATGGAAGCCAGAGCAGTTCTAGGGGGAATTACGTGGGCCATTGAATTAGGCGTTCAACGCATAGTGTTGGAGACAGAATCCCTCATATTGAGGGATTTTTTGGTTTTGATGGATCGATTTTATCACCTGTAGCTGAAATGTTTTGCTCTGTTAGTTTCCAGCATGTTCTTAGAACAGGAAACATCTGTGCCCATGCTATTGTAGACTTCTCTGTTAAATCATGTAAATTCCAATGGTATTGGTGGGGAAACCCACCAAACTTCATTTTACATCCAATTTATTTGGATTTTTTGTATAGCTCTCCGTAACGGAAATACAACTACCTTTTCAAAAAAAATTTCATCAAAACTAAATGTGTATGGGCCCCATCTTAAAGTGATACAAAATTAACGTAATAAAATAGTTTAATGTAACATTAATTTTTACGTTATATTATCAACATCCACACCATCAAAAACATGACTTTTTATAGATAAATGATTATATAATGTATTATTACATTTTAATACATGGGTGGCCTATTTTGCAGCGGATTGCACTGCAGTTGTGCAATACGCCTGCACATGAAAGGTTCTCATACACACACACACACACATTATATAGCAGAACAAATAAAAATATCATGGCACTATGGTGGTATGCTTGACTCTTGCATTTATATAACATGACTTACAAGGTGTTTGTTACATTTTATTAATAAAATTAGTTTCATTTCCTACTTCCTAAGCTTGATCAAGCTCATGATTTTTTTAATTGCTATTTTAGATGCTAGAAAGTATGACCTAGCAGGGGGAGTAAGGGGAAGAGCTTATGGTGACCATGGGAAAGATACTCCAGAGCCATTCTTTTGTTTGAAGTGCACCTAGCCGTGGGTATTTTATTTACTTGTTCGTGTATTTTTGGTAGCAGAGTGGACATCAGTAGACTTTGTTGAACTGCGCTAAGGATCTCTTATATTTTGGCTTGTGTATGTATGTCATGGATATTTCGGGTGCTTGATTATGTATGATTGTACTGCAGAAACCCATTGTGCAGGCAGTGCTAGTATTTTGTATTGGAGAATAACCTTGTTTATTCTGTTTATACAGATTTTTGGACATCAAAATTTTGAATGTGTTAATGTATTGGTTATGGTCTTTGATATTCAATGATTTGGGATCAACTGATGATATTTGGTAAGCATTTTATGTGGTTCAATTATGCTGCTAACACATGCAGGTTTCTAGAATTCCCTAGATCCTAAGGGATGCAAACCTGACCATGGGATTATCATCCAGGAGTGCTATATTGTGCCTCAATGCTCATAACATCACTAAACAGTATGCATTTGCAGAAACTGTTCTTCAATCATAAGCACCACACACCCACTTGCATTATTGAACAAGTTTGTGCCACAATGCTCAAAACCTCACTTAATATTGGACTTAGCTTTGAGCATCAATAGAAAGGGGTGAAAATAGCTGAACCAGTTGAAGTAAATAAAGCCTCGTTATTTCAAAAAATAATAATAAATAAATAAAACCTCGTTAATGCTGAGACTATAGAAATTTTGTGGAAGTTCAAAGACAAGCTGAAACTGATTAGTGGGCTGTGGAAGCAGTAGAACCTTGTTAAAATTGAAGACTAGGTCAAGTTCACAAACATTCTTGAAGCATTTGTCCAATGTCTCAACAAAAACTGCAAAGAAAAATATTCTGAGTCAATTTGACATTTCAGAAACCTTCAGTATAAGTTGAGAAGGAAGAAGCATCTTAACATAACAAAAGAGATATGGTAGTACAAAGACTAACTTTTAAGAATAAATCTGACTAAATAACAAGTTTATCATTGTTTATACCAGAGACTATAACAAGTGGATCTATAGCTTAATTTCTGGGCGTTAACTCTTTTTTAGATTCACCATCCATTTCATTGTTGATAAATAACCATCATTCAAGCCTTTGATCATCATTCTGCAAGATGGAGTCACATTTTTTTAAGGTACATTTGCATTGGAGTCATTTGACGGCTAGAAAAAAGCAAGGGAAATTTTGTCAGGTCATGAGAACATACATGCAGACATCCTGATGGAAATCAAGTGGCATATTTTAAACACACTTATTCCAGGCACAAGGATAAAATGCAGAAGCAAGAATCTCAGGAAATCTTCTAGAAACCGCTTAATGGGAATAGGAATAGAGAAAACTCACTATCAGACCATATTTTTATCATGCTACATAATCAATATGTTACAGAAAGGAAGTGTTACGATAGGCACAAATGAAGGTTTTACACAATCCTTTGTTTCTGTGGCCTTCCCTCCTAAGCCAAAAGTCTTATGATGGTCTGTCAAAACGATATCAAGGCTAATCATTTAGTTAGCATAACAAAGGTGTTCTGATGGGAACAATCTGATGGTAGTGCAGTCCTCAAGCATACTTACCATTATGCCAGAGCTCACTAATAAAATCCTGATAACATTGAAACTATGGGGATTCAATTTAGCATTAGTAGACATGGTGATTCAAGACACGACTTATGCTTGAGAAGAATTTTCTCTAAGTTGAAAATTTTCAGCAAAAATTTGATTTAAAAAAGCATAAGTCGAGGCTTGAATGACCTATGTCCACTAATGCTGAATTGAATCATCATTAGTAGACATGGTAGTTCAAGACTTAATTTATGCTGTATAGAGAAGAAAATCCTCTAAGATTGAAAATTTTCAACAAAACAATTTAAGAGCAGATATTGAATTAGAGCACTTTCAAAATCTTAATAAGTCTTCTACAAGATCTTTTAGGAGATCTATACCTATCTTGAATTTTCTATGGTGACTTTTAGAATTTTCTATAAGAAATCCATGATATTTTAAGTTAAGTTTACTTCTATAATAAGGTTGCTAAATTTAGATAACTTCCCTCTAAAAATACAGCTCTTGTTGGCATCTCTCTCGTTTCTCTATTTCTTCTCATCCTTCTCTTTTACTCTTTTCTTCTTTCTGTACTATTCTTCTTCTTATCCTTCTCTTTAATCTTTCTCTTCCTACATCTTTTCCTTTCCCGATTCTACATCACATCCTAAGAAAGGGGAGCCCAATCCAGTGCACCCGGGTGCATTCAGCCTCAATGCACCCGGGTGCACTGCACCTATTTATTTTTATTTTTTTTTAAAATTTTTTTCATGAAGCTGTTAATATAGGTTTATTTAACATATATATCAATTTTTACTATTTTTAGAGATTTTTAGATATTTTTTTTAGATTTTTTAAAATCAATGGCATTTTTCGTAATTTTAAAAAAATCTAAAAAAAATATCTAATGGAACATTGATTTTAAAAAATCTAAAAAAAATATCTAAAAATCTCCAAAAATAGTAAAAATTGATATATATGTTAAATAAACCTAGATTAACCATTGTATAAAAAAAATTTTAAAAAATATAAAAATAAATAGGTGCAGTGCACCCGGGTGCATTGAGGCTGAATGCACCCGGGTGCACTGGATTGGGCTCCTAAGAAAGGTGCAACAAGCTCCTTTGCAATATGATGCATGAGTGCTGCATCCATGAACTGAGTCCTTCCCAATGTTCCAAACTGTTTATGAAATAGTAGACATCTTTATGAATTCCCAGAAAAATATGCCAAATTAAATTATATCAACTTCATAATAACACTCCCCAAAGACTAGCAGAATTCAAATAGAGTCACACGATCAAGGAGTAATCGGAGTTTATGATGGAACTTTCTATGTTAAACCATTACTCGAGATATGATCCAACATGTAAACTGTTCTAAACATTCAATTCAACTATGATACAGAGACAATAGTCCTCATTCATCAAATTTCAATAAGTAGAAAGCCTGAAACCAATCACCAAGTAATTCTGTATATATAACTACATCAATCCTGCACCCAGTTTTAATTTTTAGACTGATGATTGACTACTAATCACCTCATATATGGCACGCGCATTGGACAACTTGTCTGAATTGAACTATTCGAATGAAGAAAGAATGCAACACAAACTACAAGAAAGGGGGAAAAAAACTCCACCAGTCCACAAAATACTGCCAAGTTTATTTTTGAATCTAAATAGTTTCAAATTCAAAGAGTTATAAACGATGGAGGAGATGTTCTTCAGTTCAAAGAAACGTTAGTAGCCCTTAATTAGACAACTGTAGAGCATGTCCTAGCACATGGAAATATGAAACATTTTAGAGATCTGCAGTTTTCATTTGTTGAAGACTTGAAGCATAGTAGAAAAAAAGCACATCAACATAGAGATCCAGTTACAGGAAATACACATCTAGCAGGTCTGGCCCATTCACAGATGCTATTAACCTAAAGGAATGTCACACCAAATTACTGGGCAGAGTGGAGCTAGAAATCTGGATTTAAAACTCCATGAATTTTTAGCATTTCATGTATGTTCTTATGCATTTCTAGTACATCTTCAGCAGTGCGGAAGACTTAATGACAGGTCAGACCTCTCAAAGGGGAGCTGTAAACTCATGTTTTTAGTATCCACAGGCTCCCCTCCATGATTGCCCTCAAAAATACCAATCTATTATTTAATATCCACAGATTCCGACTCATGTTTGTCCCCAGTGATACCAATCAATTGATAACCCAGGAGTTGGAGTCTTGGAGATTATCTCAAAACTAAACAAGAGAATTATGAGCTAAAAAGAAGCTGTTGAGGCCCTGTGGTTGATAAGATCTGACACATGTATTTCCAAGTAACTGACCACAACTTCATCTTTTAATCCATTTGGATGCGTTCTAAACCAGGTTAATCACTCCCGAAAAAAAATGTCCACGTAAAAAGGTATCATTATCAATGTATGCACTGTGAGCATACATGGACTCCTGCACATGAGAGTAGTATTAAATTTGAATTGGGGATAACTGCATTTGAAACCTTCTAAATGAACCAAATCTAGATTGAAAAATTAAACTTCCAATGTTATTATTATTTTTAAGTCACGATCATAGTGGGTTTTTAGTCTGCACACAAGATACATGATGCAATTAGTATTTTTCCTTAATCTCGATCTACAAGTTCTTGGCTGCAAACAAAGAATCAATTTGTAGCTTCCTCAAGAGAGGTGATGGGAATTAATCCCATGTGAAAGCCATATCAATCTTCTCGAACCATTAATTGGAGGCCACGTTTTGAATATTTCAATTTTTTCTTCTCTATCTTTTGGGGTATTATGGTCCTTCTTCTTTCTATTTGGACTCTAACGTTGGTAATCAACTTGCTACATCCACATTACTTCCAAAAAAGAAGTTGCTACATCAACAGCCATTTCATCCTTCACAAAGCCATTAAAACCAAAAGTATCACATCATTTAAGAGTATTTTCTTTCTTTTGCTACTGTCTTATCTTCCAACTGAAATCTATAGTAAATATGACCATATAATTAATATCCAAGGTCAAACAAGAAATATTAGAGTGAATTCAACTAGTGAAACATTCGATCTCCACATTTGAAAAGAGAATGAAGTGCCAAATTATGCTTGCCATAAATATAGCTCAACACTCCTCTCATAGGTAATCTTCTTATTTGAGATGGATACAAAATATTGTAACATGAACTTGCAGCTGGAGAGCAAAGCTTTCCTTGGATAGTGAAATCTAATGCCAACACATGAATGCATGTTCAGCTATAGTGCATTTTCTCTTTCCCTGTTCATTCCTTTCTCCTGTTCCTCAGGAAATCAAGTGGAACTTGAAGCTCCACTACAGGCACATCTGGTGCCATTTTTGTTGCTTAGATATTCATGATGAAACATTTACAAATCAATTCCAAATAAACCCACTACTTTATTCCTCAATTCCAACAATATCCACTGCATTCAAAAACTTTCATCCATACCTACTAAGTATGCTACCAATTCCAAGTATACTCAATTTGTCACAGAAACCATTAACCATGGTTTAAAATGACTGAAATACCCCTCAGATCTAGATTTCATCTCCTCTATTGCGGATGAAACCATCATCATCCTCTAAAGTGATCGGCCATGGATGTTGTCCTATCTACCTGCCAATGACAACGAAATAGAGCCAATAGGACTTGGAAGATGTGGAGCATCAGGGGTAATTTTGGCATTTGCAAAATTTTAACCCACCCAAAAGAATGGATACTGATGGAGTGGGTATGCTTGGCATTGATAGCATATTTAGTGGGAATGGATGTAAGTTTTCAAACTTAGTCGGTATAGTTGAAATTAGGGTAAAAGTAGTGAGTATATTTGGGATTAACCTAACATTTAATCATACAGATTCAAGTTCCATGGGATTGTTTTGACATGCAACTTGTTTTTGGAATGAAAACATTTTGGAAAGATCAAGCCCCAGAAAAGGCACTGAAATAAGGGTCGATGATGGACACAATTCTAGGAAATGGCATTCTTCCTCTGGAGCACTCATTAAGTTCAAATATTGTAGGAACAAATTCACAAAATGATGTATTTGTACCAACAATACTCACAGAGCCATGTAATATCAAGCCACTTTCATGCATAAATAAAATGACATTCTTATTCACTCCTATATTCCAAGAAACACCAAAGATGAGAACATTTGTGTGATATACCTTGAATAAGGTCCAGCACAGCTAGCTCATTTTCGGAACTGTCAAATACAAAGACAAAGTAAAGAGTGGCGTAGTGCTTGTACACTAATCTCGTATCCTGCAGGGTGATTAGCACATGGAGATTCCAGCTAATCAAAAGGCTTGAAGATTAAATCAGAAGTAAACATTAAAAAAAAAAAAATAGACATTTTCCCACCAGATATTCCTTCCAGATTTCAGTTGAAGAAGAATTATGTGGGAAACCAAAAAATACCAGTGGAAGCAAGGAACATTATATCTATTCTCAGTGGTCCATTAAATAACTATGGAACAACATGTGAAAAATTAGCAAGGGATTTGCCAAAAATGTAAAAGCTCCTATTTGCAAAGAAACTCCCCTATTCAGACATTTCATTCTTGCACATATTGAAACTGTCTGCTAGATTGTTCCACAAATATGAATACAGAGAATTCAACTCAAGCAAAAAGAAGACAAGGATCAGGCAACAACCATTTACTCAATAACTAGTGGAAGAGGAGATTAAACAACATTCGTTGTGTATAACCTTGTTAGTGAATTAACCTCAATTTTTAAGATCATAAGCTGATATGTACTTTTAAGATCAAATAACAATTCCTAAAGCAACATGTTTAAACAAAACAAGCGGTTCCACTAAAAGATTGTTCAAAAATATCACAGCAAGAATTCAATGAAAAGAATTCTTTTGAGAACATCACCCCAAGATCATTAAATCCACAAAAATTGCCTACATCTTAAAGTGAATCGAGGTGCCCCAATGGAGTTGCCACTTTGTTGGTGCTGATTCATGGAAACTGATTTTTTGGAGTTGCTACTAACTAGAGATCAATTTGAGATCCAGTTTGGCTTGTGGGAAGGTTTTAGGCACACGCCACATTCCAATTGGCTCTCAGACTGGGTTTTGACAAAAATCTGATTGTTGGTGACTTAGTCACCTTAATAGCAAATTACTATTATTATTATTATTATTATTGTTGTTGTTGTTGTTGTTGTTGTTATTATTATTATTATTTTGTAATTAAAGAAAAGAATAACCAGTAAGTTGCTAAACAAGATATCATACAACACATTAAAATGTGGCCAATAGCAAAACTGTAATAAATATTTACCAAAACCTTCAAGTTGTCTGAAGGAATGATCTCGTACTTTGCAACCTTTCAAGTTTTGCATTTTTTTGGTATTTTTATTTAGATCCAAGTCATTTATTGTGTTCTAAAATATTTATGTAATCTAAATACAAAAAATAAGATTGATTGGAAATGGGTATAACACATGATGTTAACAAATATAATTTAAGCAATCCTGTGTATCTGCATTCCCTATGAATTATATACAAGACCAATTGAAATGGTTTTTTTATATAATAAAAGGTATTTACATTCACTGCAAATTATATACAAGTTCATTAAAATGATTCTTTATATCATGAAAATACATATAGGGAAGATTAGGATCCATGGCTTCAGGTTTCAATCAGTTTCATGAGAGCATTTCCCATCCGAATAAGTCAGTACCCAGAAACTAAGGGCCCATTGCTCAGAGAGTATACTATGCTCCCTGACCTAGGAATTATCAGATTCTGCCTCCCTCCACTACAAGTAAGGCAATCAAATTTCTCCAATCTTCAAAGTGAAGAATATTTCTAGTTTTTAGTGAACTTGCAAATCAAGTATTGCTCCAAAATATTTTTGAAAAGATATATCTACAAAAGGTATGGTTTGCCCATGTCTCTAATTCAAAGTGCTTAGAGCCATAAACATCTGCATGCAGGAACAGGATCATTATATTAGCCAAATACCAATTGACCAAAATAATTGTGCAACGAAGTGACCAGTGACCTACACTGGTTTATAATTGACATCTATCATGTCATGCTGATATGAACAGTCACATGTCCAGAGTGGAAAGAAAAAGGCACACTTACCGGGCCAAAGATTGATTCAGCTTCAATGAAATTACTGACATTCTCCGCTCTGCTGCAAAGAACTGTAAAAAGACTGAAATCATTATAAAATGAATCTGATTTTGCATGACTCAAAAAGTAAAAGAACAGTGAAATGTCTGAAATTATTATGAAATGAATCTGATGTTGCACGAGAATACAAGGCTTGGACATGCTAACTCAGACTTCAAATAAATATGAATGGATATCATTAATTATGGCGTTGCTGTAGAAATTATATTATAAAATAGCCATGGTAACCTTGATCCAGTCATGTTGATCATTATCTATGCCATTTTTGACTTAGTGGGACTAGCTGCATGGATTTTGGGTTATCATTTCCCATGATAAAACCAAGAGGAAAGAGTTTTCAATGCTAAATAACATATATATATATATATATATATATATATATATATATATAGAGAGAGAGAGAGAGAGAGAGAGAGCTGTTCCGGTGCAGTGACGCTGCACCGGAACAGCGGTACAGTGGCCCCAAAATGGGGCCCACATGATCATGAAATCATGATCTACTCCACCCATTGTATTTAGAATAATGTATTCTATTATCATACCAATTTTCATCCCAATCAGATACTTTAAAGTTGTTATTTACATCAAACGATTTTATTATGTTGGATTTATACCATTTTCAGATGGGGGCCATATACATATCTGATTGGGATGAAAATTGGTATGGTAATAGAATACATTATTCTAAATACAATGGGTGGAGTAGATCATGATTTTATGATCATGTGGGGCCCATTTCAGCGATGCTGCACCGAAAATTCCGGTGCAGCATGCTGCACCAGAATATATTCCATATATATATATATATATATGAGATATGAAGCAATTGTTTAGCAGGTCCAAGAATCAACAAGAAGCAGCTAGGAAGAAAAGACGAATAAAGCCAATATCATAACATTTAGACCTATCTGGCTAATATTAAAGTCGCTCTTTCCATAAACAATTAGTTTCCATAAATGAAAACAGTTTGGTTAATATGAACCTGCACTCTGAAGAACCAGAAGGCAGTGCCCCAGTTTTTGGGTCATTCAAAACATGCTGAGGGGCCTTTGAGGCTTAAGAGCCACACATCCGACTGCATAGTAAGCAAGAAGGACAACAAACTCTGAGAAGGTGCAAGTGCGTATATACAAGGATGTGTTTGGATAATTGTTATAGGAACTGGACAGGTATGACCAGTTGCACTGTGAACTTGTCCAGAGCCAGATTGGTTCACACTTCATTGTTGTGTTTCATATAATGAATCACTGTGAACTTGTAAGCTGGTTCAGTGGTTCAAAGAAAAAATTATTTTTAAAAAAACTAAAATTTCCAATTAATCATAGCAAACGTCAAGTACGCAAGCTCCAACAACCTCCAAATATGCTCCGTATCAGCTCCTGCTGCTTCTCCACGGGCTGACCTTCAAATTTCCAATTAAGCTCGTTTAGTCGGCATCTTTCTTGGCAATGAGCATATAGAAAAAAAATATTTTTGTCACATGAGTTGAAATTCAATTACTGATTTCAATGCAGAAGGTGAAATTCATAGGAAAAGAGACCTGAACAAAAAAGCGAATAACTGGCAGCTTGAGCCTCGAGGGATTGACAACAATAGAATAATAAGATGTACAATCTGCAACGTGATCGGGTGGCAGGAATTGAAGATGAGCAGAAGCAATGGAATGATGATCGACCAAAATCCTCCTTCCAGAAAGGAGTGATAATTTAAGTAAGAACTTTGATTAGGAAGTTCGGGCTTTGAATACTGTGCTAAGATAAAACCAAGGAAATTTGGTGCGGGGATTAATTTCATCCGGGCAATCTTCTTCTTTAACTTAAAAATTTGGCTCGGAGACTAATTTGGTTTGGGCGATCTTCTTCTTTCACTTGAAAAGGGTAGAGAGAGAGAGAGAGAGACGCACACACACACAGAGAGAGAGAGAGAGAGAGAGAGAGAGAGGCAGAGAGAAATGGGAAGGAGGAGAAAAATGAACTCCTCCCCTAAACAAATACCATACCAACCTGATAATCATAGAATTTGGCAAGTCGGGGCTTGCCCTGAGTATTCATCACCATCACTGCTCGAATCATGTCTTTCTATTTCTCCCTCTCTCGATTCCCAAAAATCCTGCAAAATCCCTGTTCGACCCCGCCTCCGACCGTGCTTCACCAATGATCAACGTACTCTGTCTTTGGGACCAATTCCAGCTCTCGAGACGGCTCCAGCGGTCGAGCCTATGAATCTGGAATAGAGAGACATGATTTCCACCGGGATAGACGGGCTGCAGCTGTATGCACCTAGGATGCCCATTTTTTTAAAAAAAATTTCGGTGTATTCGATAATAAGCATAAGTTGTTAAGTTAAAACTTTTCAATCTAAGAATTTTCGCTCTTCACAACTGCTCTATTTTTTAATTATTTTTTCATATTTTTCTATACAACTATCCAATATTTCAATTATTTCTACGTAACTACCAACACAACTAACCTGTCTATTTCAATTTTATCCGATTTATTCCTTATTATTATCTTTATCATATCACATCATTTGACAACTTCTATTCTCTACAACTTTTCATCAAAAATTTTATCTATTCCCAAACACACCCTTTATATAATTATTAATTTAAGTATATTTAATATACGTATTAATTTTTATTAGTTTTGGAGATTTTTAAATAATTTTTCTCTAATTTTTAAAAATCCGAAAACTCTAAAAATCTCTAAAATTAGTACACATGTTAAATATATTTATATTAACATTTTCACGAAAAAAGTTTCGAAAAAATTTAAAAAAAGATGATTGTCATTCTCTTCTCATATAACTACACTATATTTCAATCATTTATGTATAATTAATCTACATATTTTAATTTTATTTTCTTTATTTATTATCATTATCCCTATCATATTATATCATTTCATTCCTATACAAAAATTTTCACACAAAAAACTTTTCATCCAAAAATTTCATTACTTCTCAAACGCACTCTTAATATTAAACTATCTTATTGTATTAATTTTATATATTTTTAGCAAGCTAATCCTAGACAAATGCTATGATTTCATAGCGATATAAATAATATTATGGGTGGAATATATCTTCCATTTATCATATAGGTGGGAAAAATATTTGGAGTAATATATAAGTGGAACTCTTTTGATAATTAAATTAAAGTGTAGTTCACACATTTTTATTTGAAATTATTTATTTTATTATGATACTAAGGGTGTGGTTGGATATACATATAACTATTCAATCTCCCAATTGCCTTATTTTTAATTATTTTTTCACATCTCTCTATATAATTATTTTATTTTTCAATCATTTTCTATATAATTGTTCATATAACTAACCTAAGACTCCGTTTTTATGTAACTTCATAAATTTTCAAGATTTTGATCTTCGATGGAAAATTCAACTCATTCGTTATATTTAGCATTATTTATCTATCTACGAGACCAAGTTTCATTTTGATTGAGTATGTTTATAAGCCATATGTGTTGAAAAGTATATATATTTATGTATGAATTATGAAAAATGTTTAGACTAAATTACATATGTATTAGAATATAATAATATTTTATAGAATCATTTATTTAAATAACATGATATTTTAGATGGTTTATATAATGAAAATACAACTTTAAAATTAATGTTTAATATTGAACCATTTTATTATGTTGATTTTCAATGGAGCCTATACATAATGATTTTGGATAAATAAAAGGATTTCCAAGATACTATATAATGTTAAATACAATTAATGAAGTGAATTTTCCATCACCTATCAACATATTAAAAATAGAAGGATTACATTAAAAAAAGAGTTCTATAGCAGAAGAACCAACTAACCTATTTATTTTAAATTTATTTTTTTTCCTGACACTTCATCATTATTTTCTTTATTTTAAAATTTTTTTTACCAAAAACTTTTTCTTCGAAAGGTGTTATTACTTTCCAAAGACAATAATAATTCATGCAATCATTCATATGTGGAGAAGAATGTTTTAGATAATACAAATGTTGAATTAACAATTTTAAAACAAATATATAAAAAAAGCAAACAATTGTATCAAGATAATTTTGCACTTTTACCATTTCATCAAATGGGACCCATATAAATATTTGGCAGATTAACTAAACAAATAATCTTAGATATAAAAGATTAAATTTTGATTTAATTATCAAAACGTGACAAAATGAGGGTGCAAAAGTTAAAGACTTATGTGGATTGCACGAAAGAACTTCCCCTCAGCTCCCCCACCAAAAAGATAGAGCCGAAAATGGGAAATACGTTTATGGTGCCAGCTAGCTCATTCGAGGCCAACTTTAAAAGGTTAATAAAAAACATTTAAAATTATTCGTTTAAATCGAGAAAAGAAGTATCAGTCAAATCAAATATTTTTCTGGTCCCCATCGAATAAAAGTGTAAAATAAATGTAAAAAATTCTTGGATTTATATAACTGGCTTAAATATGCGAATTCAACATCTACACCACAGAAAGTGTTATTTAGATAAATAATTTTATAAATTATCACAACATTCCAGCAAATTTGTCAATGGATTTAAGTGATTTACATATTTTATGCATATTATAGATATTTTTAAGAAGGATAAGTCACTCAAAATTTTAATAAAAAAGTTTTTTGTTGCCATAATAAAACATATAATTTTAACAAAATAAGTGAATTATATTTGAATTTAACAGTTGAAGTGAGCCAAAATAGAATAAACGATAACGAAGACTTAAATGGTACCAGCATACCAACCGAGCCGTGCTCGGTTGGTCACTGACTGCCTGTGAGAAGCACTGCAGGCACTGGTGTTGGGTTCGAATCCCGTTTCGGGATTTCGGCCAGTGGGAGCAATTGTCTCCCATGTGGGTTGTTAGAAGCTGTGTCTTCCTAATTCTTTGGTGGAGCTGTGTCCCCAGATTTCTTTGAGGGAGCTGTGTGTTTCCTCAGATTTCTTTGAGGGAGTTGTGTGTATCCCCAGATGTATAAGAATGTCTCAAATCTTCAGTATAATATATATTGAGATGTATGTAAAATATATACCAATCGAAAAAAAATGGTACCAGCATCCTCAAGTACTCCCCGCTGTACATTATTGAAAAATATAAGCAAAAAATTGAAAAATAATAATTAAAAGATGGGAATAATAATCGAAATATATAGAGTATAATTTGAAATACGCTGTTCGAATGAAATTACATGTGTTTGACAGTGATAAAAATGGAAAAAAATAATAAATATAGGAAAATAACCGGAAAGATATAAAGAAATATTTTAGTCTATGAGAAAATGATTATGAGTAAGAAAAAGTAAAGAAAAAATATAGAAGGTAAGAGTAAAGAAAAAATATAGAAGGTAAGAATATAAAAATATGTAAAAAATTGATTATAAATATAAATAATAAAAAATTTATTCCCGTGGAACCTCGTGTATTTTCTGAACATGGCGGGTTTGATAAATCCAAGTCGTCCACTACGTCAATTAAAATTTTTTTTAGTTATAGGATGAGTTTGTTGAGTCATGTTCCTGTGCAACCCAAGTGCACTAGAGTGCAAAAGTTTATTTTTTTAAATTTTTTATACAGTCGTTAATTTAAATATATTTAACATGTGTATCAAGTTTTACCGATGTTGTAGATTTTTTGGATTTCTAAAAATTATTATAATTTTAGTCATTTTAAATTACAAAAATTGTTACTAAGTTTAAAAAATCCAAAAAATATATATAAATCTCAAAAATGATAAAAATTGATACGTATGTTAAATACAGTTAAACTATCAATTATATAAAAAAAAATTCAAAAACATTTAAAAAATAAATTAAATACACACAAGCGCACTAAGCCTAAATGTACCTGAGTGTATTTAGACAGCTTCCAAGTTTGTTTCCAAGATATATTTTTCAAACTAATGTCAAACATTATTATAATTATACTTTGATGGGCATTGGGCCTTAATAAATACACACTTATGGACTACTCTGAATTTCATTATAGCCCACATTTTCTCATCAATGTATTTTAATATAAACTTATAAGATTTTCCTAAAATTAAGTATGTCTTACATAATTATTTCTTCATAACTTTTCATATAACTGCGCTATTTATTTTAACTTTATTCTTTTTATTTATTATTACTAACTTTATCATAGCACATTACTTCTTTTATTTTAAAAACTTTATACCAAAAATTTTTCATCTGCAAAATTTATCAAATACCAATCACATAACCTCTCATTTTTCAATAATAACTATACTTTTATTTTAATTTTTCATTCCCAATAAATTTTTTATCTCATTCCATCGAATTGTATGATCTTAAAAATGCTAGATATGAGCACCAATATTACATAATGTTTGGTGCTTTTAGGCCTACTGTGAAAGTTAAAGATATTTTTTTAATATTTTCTAGCATTTTCACGTCATTGTTGAAAAGAGAAATGGGGAACAATAATTAAAATATATAGCTGCCAACAATGATGATGATATACTTAAAAGATACTACAATAAATATAATAACAAATTGGAGAAGACAATTCCCCATAAATTTCAATAAAATGGAGTGACATATAAAATAAATAAAAAGTATATGAGAAAGATTAAAATATATGCCCATGAAAGTTTAGTTACAAATTATGAAATCTTACTGACAAGAAGGTTGTCAAAAGTTGCGATATGATTTTCATTGAAAAAACAATAGATTTTAAGAAGATTGAGAAACAAAAGTCTTCAATAGAATGCTATATTGACATGAGTTCTAGTACTCCACTCACAGGCCATGCAGAAAACAGATGAAATATACAAGAAGACCCTTTTTATTAAAACAACTAGTTGAGCAAGCTCCTCCTCAACGACTTGTCGAGTATTGATTAAAAAGGTCTACGGACAAATTTAAACTTCAAAAAAATATTCTTCTCATAAATGAATTCTTTGTATAAAAATTATATATGAGCTTGTAAAGTTACATGTAGATGACAAATTATTCAAGAACAAGTGGATCTTCATGTTGAAAAGTTCACAACCAAAGTATAAGGTAAGATTGGTTGTGAAAAGATTTAGTTAGACAAATAAAGTTAACGTCGTTGAGTATCAATTAAAAGGGTATACAGACAAATTTAAACTTCAAAAAGATATTATTCTCAAAAATGAATTTTTTGTGTGAAATTACATATATGAGCTTGTAAAGTTATGTGTAGATAATAGATTATTCAAGAACAAGTGGACCTTCGGATTGGAAAGTTCACGCCAAAAGTATAAGGTAAGATTAGTTGTGAAAAAATTTAGTTAGACAAACAGAGTTAACGTTCACAAGGCCTTTTAGTCTATGGTGAAGATGAATTTTGTTAAAGTTGTTTTAAGTTAGATCTTAATTTTGTATATATGTTCAAATAGTTTGACTATAATTGTAAATGTATCTGCTTAATTTCAAAATTCATAAAGAATTCTCATATAGTCTAATCATAGTTATAACTATCTCTCATAGTTATAGTACCATCAAGGTGTCATAGCGTGAGTATATTTGTAAATATATACAAATTATATAAATATATTTTGAAGATTATAAAAAAAAAAAAAGACAAAACCATCAAAGCTGCAATACCATTCACTGAAATTGAACTATCACAAGGCCATCAGCCACCACACGCAAACATTCATTTTCAATGTAACATTGTTGTATGAAAACAATTCAGTGGTGTCATGGTAGCGTCTGTAGCCCCTCTCGTGGGTGGTGGGCGTTCGAATATTTTTACATATTACTCCTATAATGAGGGTGTTAAAATTTCCTCTCATTATAGAGGTTTTTACTTCATTGTAATATTAGGGGTGTGTTTGGCAATGCGTAGAAATTGTCAATCTAAAACTTTTCACTTTCTATAACTACCATATTTTTTAATTATTTTTTCATATTTTCCTATACAATTATCATACTTTTCAATTATTTCAACACAACTACCTACGCAACTAACTTATTTATTTTAACTTTATTTTCTTTACTCTCTATCATTACCCTTATCATATCACATTATTTGACAACTTTACTCTCTAAAACTATTCATGATAAGTTTTATCGATTTCCAAATACACCTTAGAATGCGACGACGTATGTACAAATTAAAAAGAAAGAGAGATAACAATTCATGGTGTTACTTGTACCATGTCATCAAATTTTCACGCTCAGCTGCCTAGCGTAGCAGGCTAGCAGCAGGCATCCTTCTCCATGGCAAGGACGCGGACAATTTCCGTCCAGATACTGTTGCAGAAGTGCAATGGCAGCACCATACTAATCCGGCTTCTACCAATTTTAGATTCGCAGCCCATCACATCAAGGAATTTGATGCTTATCTGTTATTTCCAAATAAAAGAAAGACGCAGTATTAATAATAGATAGATTCTATAATAAAAATAAAAAAGAGCTGCTAAGAGATGGATGTTGGGTGTAAAGCAGGTCGGGTCGGGTCGAGTCGAGTCGAGGTAAATACAATCCTTATTTGATAAAATTTCAACTAATATTTTTTAACCGTATTTTTCACATTTAACCATACCCTATTTTAACCTTACAAAAATCGGTTCAGTTGGAGTTAGAAATTGAATTAATAAATTAACAATATTAATAATATTTTTCTTAATAAAATCTATTTTAAAATATAAATTTATATAAAAGAATAAAATTAATTTTTTTAAGAATAACTTCCAATTTATGACTTATACAACGATAGCATTGCTAAATAATTTTATTTCAAATTAATAATGTCTAATTAATTCCTATGTATTATGTGCTAATGTAAGATTATTTATTAATAATTTATTATATTATACGCTAATTAATGAAATCAAGTCGGGTCGATAATCATCCAACCCACATTTAAAATCAGGTTGGTTTAAATCAGGTTATATAATTTTTTTTTCAAAATGTCTAACCCAACCCTATTATAAATCAGGTTGAGTTAGTCGAGTTCGAGTTGCAACTAACTCCATTTACACCCGAGTCAGGACTAGTTGGGGAGAATGTCTCCACCATGTGAAACCACATTCGTGGATTTGTGCCACTCTCCACCATACATCTAAGGGGAGTTAATGGTACTGGTGAGCCTATCAAACTGCCCGCCTAACCTGTTGATAAATGAGTTTAAGTTATGATTTTTAAATAAATGATTTATGATTCATCAACCGTTTAACCCTTTAAATAAATAAACGGAGTTATAGTTAAGAATTTTACAATATGTCAACTCATTTAGTAACTTGTTTAACCCATTTAACCGATTTGATCCGTTAACCCGATTACAACCCATTAAGAGTGGTGTATATATACTTCTTAAACTCTAAATCTATTTCTCCTATTTTCTCCCTTCATCTACAATAATTATACAACGTCTTCTTTGTTGCCAGGCTATGACATTGCTATTGTAATCCCTACTGCCACTTGCGTTCTCTGTTTCACTCTCTTCTCTCTTTCTCCATCTCTCCCCTTAATTCTACCTTTCTTTTTCCTTCTCTCAATCTTTTCCTTTCTATCTTTAATCGTTTCCCTCTCCATATTTATTACTTTTTCTCCCTCTTTGTTTTCTTTCTATCTCGCAAAGCTGTCTTTATGTTGATGTGTATACACTCCTCTTCCGGTAAAGATCTAGATATGCCATGTATCTTATCGATATATATCAATTCACCATGATATATAAACAACACACTTAACCTTAAATTAGCTTGATTTTTACTTGTTTATAACATATATATAATCTGTTATCAATTTACCAACCCATTTATTAAATGGGTTGATATAGGTTAAGGTTGAAGTTTTTTAAATAGGTTAATAAATGGATTAGGAATGAAATTTTTTAAATAAATTATGATTAGACTCTAACTTATCCAACCTGAACTAGGAGTGTTAACGGATCGAGTTGGAAGGGTTGAAGTCTAATTCTAATTCTAACTCATTTAAAATATTTCAACTCTAATCCATTTATTAACCTAGACCTCGACCCTAATCCATTTACAACCAATTTAATAAACGGGTTGGTGAGTTGTTAACGGATTGTATAGCAAATAACCTGAAAGCCTAAACTCTAGTAGATAATGATTTTACAGGGAAAGACGAGAGGGTGTTTTTAGCGTAGGGAAAATGGAAATAAGGCAGTAATGGAAAAATGGAATTAGGGCAGTAGTGAAAAAATGAAAATTTGTAACTTGAGAAAGACTTAGAGAGGGAAAATAACTAAGGTGTTTACATGTGTGTGTGTCTATATATATATATATAATTTTAATGAGTTAAGCGAGTTAAATGGGTTGAATGAAATAAACGGGTTGAACATGTTATACAGGTTAAATGAGTTACTAAACGGGTTGACAAGTTATAAAATTTTAACCCTAATCTATTTATTTAATTAAATGGTTAAACGAGTTGGCAGATCATAACTCATTTATTCGAAAATCCCAACCTCAGCCCATTTATAAACGAGTTGGACGAGCGAGTTGACCATGACCATTAACACTCCTAACCCGCTAATACCTCTGCATACACCACACATACTAAATTGTACACACTAAATTGGCCACAACTTCATAAGTTTCATTAGTTCGTTTTCAAGCAGCCAGTGTTGCACCTGCATGTCGAATAAAATAGAAAAATTAATTGCATGAATAGTTGTATAAAAATAATTAAAAATAAAATTGTTATATAAAAAGACATAAAAAATAATTTTAAAATAAAATAAATATTACATAGGGTGGAAAATTTTTAACTTAACATTTTCTTCTCATGCCCACACATCCGAAATTGAAAAGCCGGTCGTCAGCCCGTTTGACTGGTAGGTCCGACCAGTAGGCCTCATGGATTATCAATTGGTCCCCAAGCTAGCAACGTCATGATTATTTAATGCTGGGGATATGATCTGGTTTATCATTTTACACGTCTTATCATCCCACTGACCTTTCTTTGCTTTGTCTATATTTGTAATATTCGCGTAGCTACTGCAGAATTTTAAACAAAATTGCACTTGATGCCACGTAACTCCAATCCTTGCAAACAGACCCTCAAAATTTTTTAAATACCCCCGAGACTGCATTCTGTAAGAAAAATAGCAATGAAGTAAAGGACATTAAAATAGATGTAAGTTGATGAAAAATCCTCAAATCTTCAGAAAAAATAAAAGACAAAAATGAGGGTAAGTTATACTTTTTAACAATATTTCATCAAAATTACATTTTCCAAACTTTTCGAATTATTTTAAAAAAAAAATGTCAACAACATTTAGTGGTAATTACGCTTTTGCCAAGTCTTTGTCATGAAAAAAATTCCAATGAACTGCTGGTGTGGTGTGACGTCTCATTCATATCGCATCATACTGTTAATTCTTGTCTGTCTTTCTGATTGGCCACGTAAGTGCGAAAAGTGACCCGTATATATATATTTCATAAACTTATTTATTAAGTATATTTAATATAAATTAAGTTTTATCATTTCGAAATATATATACACATATTTTTAAAAAATTTTAAACATATGAGTATTTTAGCTATTTTCAACCATTAAAAAGGCCAAAATATCCTTGTGTTTAAAAATCTTAAAAAATACATACACATTTCAAAAATAGTAAAATTTGATTTATATATTAAATATACTTATATAAATAAGTATACGAAAAAAAACAAATGGATTTTTGTAGGCATACTAAATAAGTTATTACTTCGCTCGGACTAACATGATTATTTCTCCGATAGTGTTGTAAAATTATGGATAAATTTACTGTTGACAACATGTAACTTAATGTGTTCTTTGCGATCCAACCCTAAAGATCTTTAACTTTTTTTTAAAATTAAAAGATCTTTAGCATTTTAAGAATATGGCAAGAAAACATAAGTGAACGACGATATTAAAATGATGGAAATTGACGAAAATATCTCCGAAACTCGTAATCCTTCAATAAAAAAAAATCTAGAGTAATTTACACTTTCGAGTTTCGACTTTAGACTTTCGACTTTCGTTTGCACGTAATTTAAAAAATGGCAACAACATTTAACGATAATTACATTTTTGGCAATGACCATAAACCAACTACTTCGAAATTTCCAATGCACTGGTGAATGTTCTCACCCATTGCCCCATTCACCCTTATTGCATAATTACACTTTCGCCACCAATATTGGAAAGTAATTAGAAAGTTTTGCCTATACAATTTTAAGATAATTATACTCTACAACTTCATTACTTTCATTCAGATAGTGCATAACCCCCTTTTTTTAAAATTATTAATCTATATGTATTTAATCCATATATTATGTATATTTTTTGGATTTTTAAGCACAGGGGTAATTTTAGTATTTTGAAAGAGTTAAAACAATTAGAATGCTCCCGTATTTTAAAATAAAAAAATATGTATATCTTTAAAAATAATAAAATTTTATTTATATATTAAATATACTTAGATTAACAATTTACAAAAAAAGTAAAAAACATTAATTATACACTCAGGTGAAAAACCTATAGCACCTAGGCATGAAGTCCTTATCACTTAAGGCTTCGAGAAATATTAGAATGATCAAGGAGTTTCGTTCATTGATAAACGTAATAGCGGTAAACTATCTCTTTTAGAAATTAAAAAGTTTTTAATTCCATACAAATATCTATAACAAAGTTTTTTTTTTTGAAAATAATGTAACGAAGCTTTAGCAATGAACTCATAAATAATATTTTTTGTTATCAATTTACTGTGAAAATTAAGGTTATATCATAGAAATCATTGCAAAGTTATATTTTTTTGAAACGACATGCGGAAAGAATCTTCTAAAAGCTTATTTTTAGCAACAAATTTGCTTCTTTGTCAATGAAAAGTTTTTTTTTGTTATTATCTTACGCAAGCGTGTTATTTTTCATAAAAATTTCTTTATTATCATCATCATAAACTATTTTCCACTTAAATGATGAGGTAAGCTATTTTCCATAAAATTCTAAATATAAAATATTTCTATAGTCAGGTGTTAAAGTGTTTCCAATTCCACTTGCTGCAGCTAAGCTGAGCTAAATAAGTACTTACCAAGGGTGCGTTTGACAATGCATAAAAATATCAAGTTAACGATTTTCAATTTAAAATTTTTAACTCTTTATAGCTACTATATTTTTTAATCATTTCTTTACATCTTTCTGTAGAATTATCTTTTTTTAATTATTTAAATATAATTAACCTATTTTTCAAACTTTATTCTATTTATTCATCATTATTAGTTCTATTATATCACAATGTTTTCTATTAATTCAAAAAATTTTATACTAAATACTTTTTATCCAAAAAAATTATTATTTCTCAAACACAACCTTGCTCAATTGAATGTTAAAGGTGGATGATTTAATAAAAGATACTGTTCAAAACTTGGATGTAATGAGGTTGAGATGAGAACTTAGAAGAAAATGCATTGAGATAAAAGTTCGTTAAAATAAAAAATAAATTATTATTTTTAAATAGAAAAAAATATTTTAAAAAAATTTGTGATGATATCCCCTGTGCTCTTCCCAGCTGTGAACCCAGCCTTACATATGGCAGTATCGCTAAGCCATGCATAGCGCGGTCCCACAAGTCGAATGGCCAGAACTTTATATTTATCGGAAAGACAGAAAAGACTTATGCGATCGATCGAGCAGCTGGAGACCAGTGCTAGCCGAAGCTTTGAAAAATGCAGAAGGCGTGGTTTTACGAGGAGTACGGAGGGAAAGATGTCCTGAGGATGGGAGATTTGCCCCGGCCAACCACTATTCTTCATGACCGGCTTCTCGTCCAAGTCCGAGCTGCTGCTTTGAATCCCATCGATTTCAAGAGGCGCCAGCGACCCATTTTCCCTTCACCTCATTTTCCTGTGAGTATGTCCTTACGAAGCTTACAAGGCAATTTTCGGTCGCATCATCTGGCCCGTGTTCTCTTCACCTCATCATTCGGAGGCGAATGTATATACGCATGGGCTAATATCTGTAAAGCCGGATGCATGGGAATAACCATGCATCTCGTAAAAATGTATTTATTCTTTGTTTTTATTTTTCTATATTTGAAATTTAAAATATATGCATCTTTAAAAAGGGTAAATTTTCTTGTCTGGATTAAATATATTTAAAATAATAATTTTATGAAACGAAATTTTAAAAATAAATATATTTTTGGCTGCTCGCATGCATCCGGCTTTATAGAATGATCTCACTATTTTAAATTTCCATATATATATATATATGAGAAATATTCAGGTGCAGCACAGTGCTGCTGAAATGGGTCTCATATGATGATAAAATTATAATTTATTCCATTCATTGTATTTAGAATAATGTATTTTATTACCATATCAATTTTCATCATAATCGGATATGTGTATGGACCTTATCTGAAAATAGTATAAATTTAACGTAATAAAATAGTTTGATGTAAATAATAACTTTAAAGTGATTTTTTTAACATCTACGCCGTCTAAAGTATGATTTATATATGGATAAATAATTGTATAAAGTTACATTGCATTTTAATATGTGTGTAGCCCATTTTTTAGGCAATTGAACCGCTGTTTCGGTACAGTGAAATTGCACCGGAACAACTTTCCCTCTCTTTATATATATAGCGGGAGTGCTTCTATGAAACCCCTTCTCTAAGAAACCTTTTCTATCTTTAAAATCTTGACGGTTGATAAAAAATTTGCTCTATCCATCGTGTTTAACATCATTTTCTAGTATTCTGGAACCCCTTTTATTTTTTGAAATTTCATTGTATATGAATCCCATTTATTGATGTGTAAAATCAACGTAATAAAATTGTTTAATTCTAAAATATCAACTTTAAAATAGTTTTTTCAACATCTAAACCATCTAAAATATCAATAATATGTGGATAAATGATCCTATAAACTATTGTTATATTCTAATACATATGTGAATAGACAGAAATATTTTTCTTAATTTACACATGAATGTACTTATTTTGAGTAAATGTGACCTATGCATATATTGGATTTAGATGAAACTTGGTTTTCTAGCTAAACAAATGATGTTAAATATAATGAATGGATTAAATTTTTCATCAAATATCAAAATCTCACAAATGAAGGGGGTTACACGAAATTACTTTTATGCAACCCGGTTCCATAGAAGCATCCCCGTATATAAAGAGAGTTGTTCTTGTGCAGCGCTGGTGCAGCACTACTATATCGCTACACCAGAACAACAGTACATTTGCCTATTTTTAGGCCCTGCACATATTAGAATGTAATAAAACTTCATACAATCATTTATTCATATATAAATTTTATATCAAATGGTTTACATGTTGAAAAACCACTTTAAAGTTGTTATTTACATCAAACTATTTTATTACGTAGAATTTGAACTATTTTCAGATGGGGTACATACACATATCCGATTGGGATGTAATAAAATATGTAAACCATTTGTTATAAAATTTATATATGGATAAATGATTGTATAAAGTTTCATTATATTTTAATATGTATGGGGCCCATTTTTGGACAAATGTACCGCTGTTCCGGTGTAGTGGCGATGCACCGAAACAACTCTCTCTCTCTCACTCATGTGTGTGTGTATATATATATGAAGCATGCACATGACAAACTCGAGCTGCTTTACATTGCCTGTTGATAACTAAATTGATCAGCTTGAATGTATGTATTCGGTTTACCCATGCATGTCTTCCTATATTGAGCTCGTTTGTCAACTGCAAGGCCCAACCCTTAGTTTGGGTAGACAACGGAGATGACATGAGCAGGATAGGGGGCTTTTGTGGTACATGTCTCCTTTTGTGGGTAAAGAAAAAAAAATTCTTCTACTTTCTCACACATGTTTCTATATAATCACTTTAGGGTGTGTTCCAACCTATTCAAAATTTTATCACCATTCTTAAGACAAATTTTCGATTTAGTTTTTTTAATTTTCAATACAATTTTATCTATTCTTAATACAATTTTGCTCATTCATAATACATATTATTACATTCTTATCCTATATATAGATTTGATCTAAGAATCTTTTATGGTTTGTAACATGTCATTACTTTTAACTTCGTCCTTACAGAAATAACTACCTCATCCATTTCAATTTTCTTCTTGCTGCTCTTAATAATTATCCCATCGATTTAAAGATTTTTCCACCAAATTTTTTTCCCCACTTCCACAAGCTTTAGATGAAAGTAAAGCCAAAAAAAAAAAAAAAGCTCCTGCCTATGAGATTAAGCTCCCACAAACCCAACCCCTATCCATTGGCGACTCAAACTTTAGACTTCATGACCATTGGGCTTAGTAAACAAAGTTAAAGACTATGAATTGATGAAAAAATGCGGTGAACTTATAAAAAGCACAAAAAATAAAATTTAAAAACAAAGTAAAAATAAAAAAATATTTATTGGTAATACAAGGAGGGTCCCAATATGGCATGGGACATCTCGCCAATTCGAATTTGTGGAACTATTTGCATGAAGTCTTTATTGGCGATTAAATTATTTTGTTTAACATCATTTTTTTTAAAAAAAAAAAATCTGTAATGAACAATATAAAAGTCTTTTATACTTTTATGCAGAGGGCCACTTGTGAAAGATGGAGCAAATTTCAAGTGCAATTTAATAAAATTCAGAGCACCTAACAAAAGTGACCCTCAGATTTGAGTCTGTAACCCGTTTTGGAGCGATTAGTACTTCCATGTCCACCATGAATGAAATGAAATTCAATCGAACATGTGGCTAGCATCGAACATATAACGCAGCTGGCCACACTATTACGAATTTACTCCGACAAGGCTGGATATTCCACTCGAAGCGATAAGGTAGTTGCAAATTTTTTGAATAGGTTGTTGCTAAATGCTATAACTTCTAGTGTTCATTGATTTCAAATATGATCACGGCTTATATTTGTGTTTAAGAATATGATTACAAATTTAGAAAAATGGCACATATGATTACGAATTTTTAACTTCTAATTCCAAATACAACAACACCTTTAGGTCTTGTTAGATAATAGGGTATAATTTTTTCAAAATAACTAAATTGCTCTTGCCATTTCTTTTAATCGTAGCAGGTAATGTGTTTATACAAGAGAGGTTGAATCTGCTATAATTCTAAAGTAAAATGAATTTGGATTTTTGTTTTATAACATTTTGTTGATTTTTATAATATCTAATTATAGAGGCTAATGATGATGTTGTTATTTTATTATGGATAATTTTGAACTTCACATCATCATAAATATACATATTTAGAATCAATCTTATTTTTTTATGGACATTATTTTCCATGGTCGCTTCCTAATTAATATTTTTCAAAAAAATTTTAGTGGTCTCTATTGCTTAAATCGTATTGCAAAATGTGAACTTTCTTAAATGTGGTGGTGATTAACTGCAGGTGGTTCCCGGCTGCGATATGGCAGGAATTGTGATGGCCAAGGGAGATGGCGCATCCAAATTTGAAATCGGAGATGAGGTCTACGGCAACATCCAGGACTTCAACGCCTCTGGCAAGCACCTGAAGCAGCTGGGGACGCTCGCCGAATACGTTGTCGTGGAGCAGAGCCTGGTTGCTCTGAAGCCCCTCAACCTCTCATTTGAGGAAGCAGCCAGCTTGCCTCTCGCCCTTCAGACGGCCGTCGAAGGCTTCCAAACGGCCAAATTCAAGGCGGGCCAGAGCATTTTCGTGGTGGGCGGTGCTGGCGGCGTCGGTAGCTTGGTCATTCAGCTGGCAAAGCGTGTGTATGGTGCCTCTCACGTGGCTGCAACTACGAGCACGTCCAAGGTGGATTTCGTGAAGGGCTTGGGTGCAGACGCCGTCGTCGACTACACCAAGATAAAATACGAGGAGATAACTGAAAAATTCGATTTCGTCTATGACACAGTTGGTAAGCATAAGCACATCATCTCACCATGCATGTTTTGTGTGTATGCTCAATCTTTGCGGAAAAATAGAGATATTTATATTTAAGTTAAGAAAAATAATTTGATTTATTTCCATGCATGTTAGAATATAATAATAGAAAGATTCATCTATCTAGTTATATTTTAGATAGTTTAGATATTGAAAATATTCCTTAAAATTAATATTTAGCATTAAACTGTTTTGTTATTAATTTTATACATCCGTAGATCAGGCCCGATGGTTCAATGCAATCTTTTCAACTTTTAAGATTTTGATGGTTGATAGAAAAATCAATTCATTCATTATATTTAACTTAATTTGTTTAGTTACGAGACCAAGTTTTACTCAAATCCAATATGTGCATAAGTCATATTTACTAAAAAAATAAGTACATTTATGTATAAATTAAGAAAAATACTTAGATCCATTCACATATATATTGAAATGTAGTAATATTTTATAAAATTATTTATTCATATAGTAATTGTATTTTAGACGGTTTAGATGTTGAAAATACTATTTAAAAATTGATATTCAGCATTAAATAATTTTATTACGTTAATTTTACATATTTGTAGAGGAGTTTCGTATACAGTGATATTAGACAAATGAAATAGTTTTCATAATAATATAAGTAATGTTAAACACAATAGATGAAGTGAATTTTTCAACAACAATTTAGATATTAAAAATGGAAGAAGTTACATAGAAGAGAAATTCATAGAAGCATCCCCATTTATGGGGGTTCATTTACAACAAAAGTGTTTTCATGATAATATAAATAATACTAAATATAATAAATAAAATATAATTTACATCAAATTAAAATTTTAAAAATAAAAGAAGTTACATAGAATAAGAGTTATCACAGCTGTACAATATTGAAAATTTTGATTTCTTCTCTGACACTGTTGGTAGGCACAAGTACATGACCTCACCATGCTTGTTTTGGGTAAAAGTAGCGGTGCGAAGCTTCAGCTTTTGTGGCTAAATATTATATTTAAATTTAATATTTAGCTAAGATAAGAAAGGGAATAGATCTGTGATTCATGTCAAATTCTGTGACGTGAAAACTTGTAGGAGACTCTTGTAATCTTTCCACGTAGTCACGTAGAGAGAAAAAGGCTTATACGGCAGATAGGCTGAAAATTGAGGTAATTCAATATCTTTAAAAAACTCATTTGATTTTTCAGTCATTTTGGATATACAGTTACAGAATATATAGATCTTATTTGGTCTTTGAATTTTTTGACGGGATCATGGATAGGAAACTTAAAAGGGTTCTATTTTAAAAATATTTTTTTATAAATTAAACCATCAGTAAAAATTATATATTTCTGCATTTTAAACCTTGTTAGATAGTGTTATTAGGCTCCATTAGTCAATTGGATTTATTTTACATTAACAGTCTATAGCTTAGGAAATTTATTCCAAAAGTAAAAGAAAAAATTACTACTCTTTTTTACGTATATTTTAATATGATTTGACATCTCAAGTACGTAAATACTTCAATTTTCTATTATTACATCTACGTTCACATCATTTTCACAAATTTTTATACAACTAACTTCACTACGAAAATTTTATTTTTTGGCAATCAAGATTTTGTTGCAAAAGGGTAATTTTGGTTACGAAAGATAAACTTGGTTGTGAATAGTTAGTGTATATGTTGTATAACAACCATTGATAAGAAATTAATTTCCCATTTAAGCAACCAAATTTTAATTTGCTTGAAAAAATATTATCATAAACAAGTAATTTTTACTTGCTTATGAAAGTATTATTATAAATAAGAAATTTTTTTTTCTCAAAGCAACATCATAAGCAAAAAATTTTCTTATCACGTAAACGTTTCTTCTAATAAAGATTTTTTTGTTGCTAAAGGGTTGCTAAAAAGGAATTTTGTTATATTGTTTATCAATTTTAACTTCATTCTCCTTACTTCTAATTATTACTTCTATTGTACAATATTATTTTTCGCTTTTGAAAAATCTTTTGCATTCATACTTTTCTACTTTTACTTCTACAATTTTCCAAACTACCTTTATGCTATTAGTTGTAGGGCATAAAATCTAGTTAGCTGTTAAACTGGCCTGTTGTCCCTTGGTGTGGGGGAGGGAAAACGGGCTTGCCCTCTTCTAAACTAGCGGGCCTTTGGCCTGATAATAGAAGTCAGATGCAGTTATCTCTCCGCGGTACCTGAAAGTGAAATTTGGCTGCATTTGCATTAAAAAAAAAAACTTAATTAAAGAGACAAAAGATTACCTTAATATTCAATGAATATGATGTTGCATATAACGATTATAAACAATAAATTTATTATTTGCATCAAATAGTATTCTGCAAGAGAATTTTTGTTGCTAAATTAAGCGCATAAGCCACAGAGTATTTATAACTAAGTAATTTTATTACAACTGAGCATTTAAAGTATTCGCAACAAAACATCATTTACAAATACTAATTTTTAACTTTTCCAATTAAACAATTGGTTGAAAAAATCAAATATCTAACAGTGCTAATGTTATAACAGTAAATTTTTTTTTGAAAAGTTATTATTACTTGCAACTAAATATAATCTTTATTATCATAAAAAAATTTAAATCATTATTTGCAGTCAAAAATAAATAATTTCAAGTAATGTGGAATTACCTCAATTTAAGTAAATGTTACCACTATCAGGACTCGTTTGATTTGGCTGATTTTTTAGGCTTACGGCTTATTCTCTTATTTTAAGTCATATTTTTAAAAGTGGTATGTTTGGTGTAGTTTATGTTTCAATCCTTATTTTAAGTAAATCTCCTAATATATCAAATAAGCCATAAACACACCTCGGGGCGCTTTTTGGCTTATTTAAAATTCTATTTTTATATAGTAATCTTCTTAAGATTATGTAATCCATTCATCACAAGAATAGCTTTGTTATAAATAAATGATCATGACAATGCTCAATTAATTCATTTTATATTATTAAATCCAACCATTAAATAAATAATATAATTTAACATATATTTTAAGTATCAAAAATCAATTATATTAAAAGATTTTGTATAACTTATATTTATTTGCAAAGTTTATTGAGGCCTGATACACTTGGGTGCACTTAGCATTAGTGCACCTTAGTGCTTTAACCCAATTTTTTAATTTTTTTAAATTTTTTTGAATAACTGTTAATCTAAATGTATTTAATATATATACATTAATTTTTACCTTTTTGGAGTATTTTAGATATTTAATTTTTTATTTTTAAAAATCAGTAGCATTTTAGGTATTAGTTCAAAAAAAAAAAAGTTAAATGCACCCGGGTGCACTAAGGCTAAATGCACCCAACCCAAGTTCAATAGTTACGTGTTAGTTTCAAATGGTTTTAAAATTTCCAGACATGCGAAATTCAATAAAAATAAAATAAATAAATATTAGTGACTATTATTAATGAAAAGATTTAATAAATAGTATTTTTAAATATAAACTAATAAGTTGCATGGGCTAATCTAATCTATGCAACTACTTGTAATGATAAGCCATAAATAAATATAATTATAAAAAATTATATATAAATTACAACGGGCTCTTTTTAGCTTTAAAATCTATCCATTATCAGAAATAATGGATCATCACAAAAACTTATAAGGATATTTATTTCTTTTGTACATTATTTTAATATTTCAACTTCAGCTATATCAAACATAATTTAACAGTTTAAGCTATTTATGTCAACCAAATTAGATAATCTCTACTTATTTAGCTTTAGTTGCTTATTAGTATCAGTTACTTATCAACAATCAACCAATAACTTAATAGTTTAAACTATTTATTTCAACCAAGTTAAATAATCTCTACTTATTTAGCTTAAGTTGCATATTAGTATCACTTACTTACCAACAATCAGCCAATAGATTACAACTACATCACACTAGCTATTAAGCAAAAATATTTGCAGCTGAATTTGCAAAAGGTAGTCAAATTTATGTTATAGATATTTGAAAAATCAGATACATTTAGAAACATTTATTATAGTAGTGTAGATACCCCTACCTTGGGACCAAATAAAAATTGCATACATATAAAAATAAGGAAAATGCATACATGGGTCAAAATCCAAGATCAGCAACTACAAGAAAAATTCACCCAAGACAATTGCCAATGATCTCTAGACTAACAACCCACATGGAGCAAGTCCAGACACGACCAAAAAAATCAGGCCTACTAATCCCCAAACGGGCCTATCCTGTTTTGGCCCACAGGAGCAAAGCTCCAACAACCCATCAGCAAAATGGGCTTAACCAGCTTCAGCCCACAAAACCAAAACCCCACAGTAACAACCCACTTGGAATAAAAGGCTTCAACGAGCTTCCACAGCAGCAGCCCACCAAAAAACGGAACCCAATCGTATGCACCCGGGTGCACTGCACCTATTTTTTTTTATTTTTTTTTAATTTTGTTTTCATACAATGGTTAATCTAGGTTTATTTAACATATGTATCAATTTTTACTATTTTTGGAGACTTTTAGATATTTTTTTTAGATTTTTAAAAATCAGTGGCATTTTCCGTAATTTTAAATTACGGAAAATGCCACTGATTTTTAAAAATCTAAAAAAAATATCTAAAAATCTCCAAAAATAGTAAAAATTGATACATATGTTAAATAAACTTATATTAACAGCTTCATGAAAAAATTTTCAAAAAAAAATAGGTGCAGTGCACCCGGGTGCACTGAGGCTGAATGCACCCGGGTGCATACGATCGGGTTCCCCAAAAAACGGGCTCAACCAGTTGTGGCCCAAAGGTCCACACGCCAGCAGCAGCTCCCCTCTATTAATAGAGGAGCAAGTTCAACAGCAAGGGCATGCGAGCAGGGGCAGCCCAAGAGGATGAGGAGAGAATGCAGTAGCCCCTTGTGCGCTCCATCTTCTCTTCTCTTCCAACTTGTTAATCTCTCTCTCTCTCTCTCTCTCTCTTCCTTCCCTCTCTCTCCCCCTTCAGATTTCTGCTTTTTCATTTTTCCTTTTCCAAGTCTATGTAACGGCTTTGGATTAACAGATTTTTGCAATGTCTATTGGATCCAAAGACCGGAATACATACTTTGTAAGACCAGTATTTTTTATTTAATGAAAAAGGGGTTGCTCTCCCTTAAAGAGCAGTGGTGACTCCATGTAACTGGTTAAATCTCTTGGCTATTAAGGTTGTTTATATACGCTATGATTTATCTGATCTGATACGAACACTTTTACTAATTCACGAAAATGCAGAAATCCCGAACACATGTTGCTGCCCCAGATGTTTTAAGCCCAAGTCCAAAACCAATGTCCATTCTATACAAACATTCATTTTTCTGGAACACACTAACAGCTATACTGTCTAATGAGAACTGCAGGCTTCAATCCATTTGATCAAGCCCAAATTTCGCAAGGCTAGAAGGTTATCCTAGCCCATTGTAGCGTCTGTGATGGGTGCTATAAGTAGCCTGACTTTTAATTATTGCAAAGTTGGTAAAATAATATGTACGAAAACCACCTGCTAGAATCCAAAAGGCACTAACCCAAAGTACAATTCTGATGTGAGCTCACCTCAAAATGATTCAGTGCAGGGTCACTTGGATGCTGAGCTCTACTTCATGAGCTAACCCGAAGCTCGTCTCTTTTGCATTAGTCATGATCTGTACATAACAAAGAACTTATCCAAACTGACCTTCTCCTGATCAGCTTACAATGGCTTGTTAATTTGTCTCTCAGGGGACACCAATAACTCTTTCATAGTCGCTAAAGAGGAAGCACCCATCATCGACATAACATGGCCACTTTCTCATCCAAGGGCTGTTTATTCAAGCTTGACGGTTAGGGGGGATGTTTTGGAGAAGCTGAGGCCTTATTTGGTGAGTGGGGAGCTGAAGGCTATCATTGATCCCACAGGTCCGTATCATTTCAAGGATGTGGTGGACGCTTTCGGGTATTTAGAGGCTGGACGAGCTAAAGGCAAGGTGGTCATATCTCCCTTCCCTTCGTCTCCTCGGCTTCGGCCCTGCCAACCACTACGTGATAACCCCCATGTGACAACTGCGACGGTTGTTCAAGAGGAAGCCATTTTGCTGATGGATTCAGCTGGCATAGAGAAACTGAAAGTTATCAGTGCATGATGTTCCAAGAGTTACTACGAAAATATCATGCGGTAGTATTACATGCAATATTGGTAGTCTGGGATTGCATTATATATATAATATTTCCATACGAATGTCATGGTTATCATGCTTACTGCTTGAGTAGAACTTTGTAATACTATAATATTTCAAATTTTTCTGTTTATACTGAGTTTAGTAACGAGTTAATTAATATATATGGTTACGAATCAGAAATATATATTTGATAGCTAACCGTATTAGACGAGGTATGTTTCAATTGTGTTGGTGTCAACCAATTTTATGATTAAATCGAGATTCAACCTAGACATTATATTTTGACTGATATGGTTTTTTTTTTCATAAAAAAAAGTATGTGCATGGTCTCCATCTAATTGAGTAGAGATACAATAAGGTTTACTGGAAGCTCTTCGAGTAAAAATAAGTATGACAAAAAAGTGTACATCGAAGGGTAGTCCTCTAAGTGGTCATTTGATCTCTTCAAGTGTTAGCAGACGGAAGAAATGATGGCATCAAAATGCGTAGTAGTTGATTGCATGCGTGTTCTTAGGTGAAGATGTAGATTTATTTTGGACATGAGGATGAAGTGACATCTCAAGTTGAGATACTGAGTCATGCTATGTAGAAGCATGATGATTAATGAATTCACTGATGGTTGACATGAAGATTAATGGTTAAACATATGGTTTTAGCATGATGATTAATGAATTCACTGATGATTGACATGAAGATTAATGGTTAAACATATGATTTTTTTATAAGCTAGTTTGATGTGTGAAGAACTCAAATCAAGGTAAAGATGGTTTTGTATCGTATATTGTCTTTATGGGTTCTATGCAATAGTTCATATGTGAAAACGCATGTCAAATGTGTAAAAGTCTGTTTTTAGTTTTGCGTAAGTATATATGAGAGTTTTATGTAATAAGATATCAATTACTATTTTAGTTGGACCCTAGAGATTGGACTTCAGAGATGAGCCTAAAGAAATGGAGAAGCAATCATATAGTTGATTTCTAAGATGTCCCTGTGGAGTATGAAAAAGAAGTTAATAGTGTTACTAACTAGGGATGTGCATAAAGTATTTAGAAAATGAGCATGAGTCATTTTATATATATTTCTTCCACAAATTTTCTTCTTGAGTGAAGGGTTTCCATATCAATTTTTACATTTTGTGCTTATGATCTTGATTATTTATTATGAATGCTTCCATAACAAGGGACGTTATGAAAGAGAATCACCTCTTCCAGCACTTCACATTACTTGGAGGATGCTCTAATGATTCCCAGTTATTTTTGTTGTTAATTAAACTTCCATCATATTTTATTTTTGCTGCTCCTAAAATTACAATTATATAACAAACTAATACTAATTAAATGCCAAGATTTTATTTTTGAAAATAAAAATAATAAATGAATGAATTAATTAAAAAGTCACATTAATTGCATCAACTTATATATTGAGATAAAAGAAAGAACATGAATGATCTATAATGCTTACACACGCGACCAAGCAATCAGGCAATAAACTTTATTATTTATCGACAAGGAACTTTTTCGTTGCTATAGTACATGGCACAAATATTTGCAATGAAATAAACACTACATTTTCTTGTCAAAAAAATAAACACTACATTTCGTTATAAAAATTAATAAACACTACATTCTTTTTTAAAAAAAAGAAATTATATTTAGAGTATTTTTTAACTTTCTGCAACAAAAAGACTACAAAAAAAATTTTAGTAACAAAATTCGTAAATTTAATTTGACACAATTGGATTGTCACATTTCACGTTGGAGAATAAAAATCTTCGTTTTGGTTGCCATGCTGCCATATATGATTATCTCATTCGACAACAAGTTACAATTTTTGCTGCATAGAAGGAAATGCAAAGCAATAGCTGTAACAAAATTCGTTTTCATTTTTCTTTCTGAAAATAAAAGATCTTATAGTGAAATTGGTCGCAGAAAGATCATTTTATATTTCTGGTGTGAATGTTCTAAAACAGAAGCACCCGCGCGCCTATAGCTCATGCCCCGCTATGTTTTCCTAATTTGAGCTTAATAAGGCAAGCCCGTCCAAGAAATTGCATGAAACTTGAGACCATCAAAGACATGGAGGGTGATGGTGGTCACGTACTTGACTGATTTACAGATATTTGCAGCAAAATTTTTGTTAGGAGATATGATCTGAATTGAGACGGATTACAGCGAAAGCATATACAATAAAATAAAATCTATAAACAACTACAAGATCACATACACAAGACATCTTGATTTACGTAGAAAATCTATTAAACCAAGAAGTGAAAAACTACATGAGAGATAGAACAATCCACTGCGATAAACTGATTATAGAGAGATACACATAAGAATGACACACACACACACTCATTCTTTAGATACTTCACACAACCTTAAACAAAAACATCCTGATGACCCCTCTCTCACGCTCCAACAGGACACTTTTCAAGACTTCACTAAATCTCCAACTAATACACTTATAAATAAGATTCCTATAGGTACTTACGTAAACCTATACTTATGGAGAATGAAAAGTTTTAATTGAAAATTTTTTGTTGTGAACAAATATGTTAGAAAAAATTTTAATATAAAAGTTTATCAATTGGTCGGAAATGGTGTTATATAATAAGGGTAATAATGAAAAATAAAGAAAATAGAGCTAAAATAGATAAGTTAATTGTATGAGTAACTGTGTAAAAATGATGAAAACTAAGTGATTATATAAGAAGATGTAAAAATAATTAAAAAATAGAATAGTTATGAATAATGAAAAGCTTTAGATTGAAAAATTTTAGTTTAAAAATTTTCATTATAAAGAAACATGCCCTAATTATAAATATTCGAATTTCTTAGGTCTGTTCTAAATCATACAAGATTCTTAAATCTAATCTATATTTGAGATAAGAATGTAATAATGTGTAGTAGGAATGTGTAAAGTTGTATTGAAAATGAAAAAAATTGCCTCGAGAATTGAAAAGCTGTCTTCAGAATGGTGATACAGATTTAGTCCAAAATCCTCGTATGACTTGGAATAACATATCTTTAATATATATAATTTATAAATGATATTTAAATTTATCCAATATACAAATTATAATACTATCTCAGTAAATGTATTTTATGGCTGCAATCTTAATAAATTTATTCAATTCTAATTATAATCTACGGGTGTATTTAAAAAGTAATAAAACTTTTGGATGAAAATTTTTTGAATTAAGAGAATGATATAATATTATGGAGGGAATAATGAGGAGGTAAAGAGAATACAATTAAAATAGATAAGTTAGTCGAATAGATAGTTGTGTGAAAATAATTGAAAAGAAAGATGGTTGTACAAGAAAATATAAAAAATGACTAAAAATAGAGTAATTGTGAGGAACCAAAAATTTTAGATTGAAGAGTATTTGTTAGAAAAGCTTTTGCATTACATAAACATATCTTGTGTTTATTATTTATGATTTATAAATTATATTTAAAATTTATTCAGTATTCTAATTATGTGAACGTATTGCTTTTTTCTATTTTTTGATTTTTATATATGTGTGAAATTTGACAATTTACAAAATTTTTTAGTATTTTATTTTTATTTTCCTAAATAAATTTTAAAAATTACTAAATTCACAAGATGTAACATCTAGATAAGGCTTGCATATATTAGGAAAAAAATGCACAAGTAAATACAACCAACTACATAATTAGTTTTATTACTTTGCAAGCTCACTCCAAAAGTTCTATTACTTTGCAAACACATAATTAGTTTACACATCGATATGTTAGCAAGCAGAAGCCAACGAAGGAAGTTAACACAGTTATAAAGGAGGGAGCTAATGCAGCTCTAAAGGAGGAAGCAGATTATTTTGGAAACATTGTTATTTTGCATTTTGTGGACCGTTATAGCTGGTGGTACTCAAGGCCATTGCCTATTGTATTTTCAAAGTATAGGGTGAGTGCTACTTTGTTTTTTTTTATATCTTTTGATGCGACAACTATTTGCTTCGGATGAAAGGGTTGCAGCAGCACTTTAAATGGAGTTATGATCTTTTACGACCGGTCAGTTGCGCCCTACGTTTCCGACCAGCCCTCGACGCCGTTGGATCGGCGGGGCTCGCGTCGACCATTGGATGAAACGTCCAACTGACTGCGTCACAGCAGGAGCATTAAAATGACGGAAAAGTGCATCCCAGCCCGCTGTCAGTACAAAAAATTTCCGGACGACCCTCCCGCACCTCTCTCTCCCCCGCTCGCCCTCTCTAGTCTCCCGCTCAGTCTCTCTCTCTCTCTCTCTCTCTCTCTCTCTCTCTCTCTCCCCCTCGTAATGCAAAAAACCCATAAACAAACGTGACCAATGGTGGCGGAGAGTCCGGAAGAGGCGACGACGACGACCTTGGTCAGAAGTCGCCGTTGGGTGTTGATGATTTCAGCCGCTCCATTGCTCAGATTGCCGTCGCCCAGATATGCGAGAGCGTCGGATTCCAGAGGTTCCAGCAATCTGCTTCCAAGGGCACGGGCACACGAGCATAGTCGTTCCTTTTTGTCTCTCTTCTTCCGGGCACACGAGCACACATTTCAGTGGTGGCAGCTCATGAAGTACGCGATTTGCACGATTGCTTGTAAAGAAAAAGAGAGAAATCTTTCCTTTTTGTCTATGTTCTTTCGCTTTATTGCCGACGTTTTTTTCTCCTCTTTATATTATTTTTAGATAAAGCGTTGGGAATTTGTTTTTGTTGGTTGTTGGGTTTTGTGGAAGGAAGTTCAAATCAGATGAAGGTGGCTAGATGTTTTTTCCGAAGACATGACAATCACCAAACAGCTATTTTGGTTGTTTACTCCTCTCTTACATGGAGTCTATGGTGGTTAGGAAATCTCTTAATATGCAGGCAATTCAATTCCATTATTGTTTGCATTTTTAGGCTGACCTTGAAATTCCATCACAGGAAAGGCAAAGGAAATTTTTTTGGTCATCCATGCAGTTGACTGGCTTGTCGTTCTGCACGGGCACACGAGCATACTTGCTTGGATTGGGAAATGCAGACAACTAGCTTGGTATATGCCTTCCTCCTGGCGCCTTGCCAATCTGTGCAAAGCTCAAATTTTGCTTCCGATTTCCGATGATTGGAAATTTTTGGAGAGGAGAGGGAGAGGGCAGGAGGGAGAAGGAGCGGTGATCGGGAGAGGAAGGGGAAGAGGGAGGGCGCTGGTTAGGAGAGGGAGAGAGAACGTGAGTGGGAGAGAGAGGGGGAAACGAGAGAGATCGCGAGAGAGAGAGGCAAGGGAGGGGCATTAGAGGAAATTTTTGCCCTGACAGGGGCTGGTCCGTAAAATGCCGGCACTAAATCGTCTGATCCGCATGCCGTATTTTCGGCATCTCATCCAACGGTCGATATTCAGCCCGCACGATCTAACGGCTCTCAGCGTTGGTCGAAAACACCGGTTTCGACCGACCGATCGTAGAAGATCACGCCTCCTTTAAATGGGAGAGGACCGATCTTTTCAGACCGGTCGGAAATCCGGTGATTTCCGACCGGTCCAAAAATATATTTTTTTTATTTTTTTTTGAAAAATAATTTTATAAACTTGTTAATCTAGTTATATTTAATTTATAAACCAAGTTTTATCATTTTTAGATATGTCTATATATTTATTTTGGATTTTTAAAAACAGGGGTATTTAAGTCATTTTAAATATTCTTAAAATGACTTAAATACCCCTGTTTTTAAAAATCCAAAATAAATATATAGATATATCCAAAAATGATAAAACTTGGTTTATAAAATAAATATAACTAGATTAACAAGTTTATAAAATTATTTTTCAAAAACAAAATAAAAAAATATATTTTTGGACCGGTCGGAAATCACCGGATTTCCGACCGGTCTGAAAAGATCATGCGTCTAAATGGGAGGGATGCAAGTATTTGATGGCAAGATGGACTAAACCTCCGTTGGAGCTTTCAAGATGAACGTGGATGACAAAAAATATATTGATAATCAGGGTCTGGGGTTTGCGGCCGTTATTTGTGATTCTCGGTGCTTTTTTTATTGCAACTAAAGGCTTGAGACATGGTGGTGTGATAGATCCTTTGCTCTTGGAGGCCACTGCCATTCTTTCGGGTGTTAAATAGGCACTACAGTCAATCTGAGGCATATTGAGTTGGAATCAGATTCACTTCTCCTTATTCATTTTTGATAATTGATTGTCCCATTCTATCCTCGGTGAGGAATGTCCTCGGAGAGATAAAATCTATTGTCTGTTCCACTTGTAACATTTCATTCCATCATGTCTTACGGCAAGGTAATGTTGTTACACATCTCCTTGCAAATTTTGTTTCTTACTGTTTTTGTGGAAAATCATGTATGGTGGTAATCCACCACAAGTTATAGTGGAGAAGATCTGTACAGACAATTTTTTGGCAATGAAATACTTGGATCACTCCATCTCTCCTCCCTCTAATCTCATGTTCGATTAGAGGGGGCTAGGATAGTGTTTTTTCTTCTTATAAAAAAAATGAATGATTTCAAATACAATTGCAGGTTAAATTTTAATTTGATCATGAATGTCGAATCCATTTATAGCTGATGACACCCTAACTAACATCAATAGAGATGCTTGACTAACGTTAGTTGCACTTTAATTAGGGTTTTATCGACCTTAAATGTGCTCTACATCAATGATAAATGTTGAATCTAATTAGGGGTTAGAATGGGAGTCGACCCGCCCTTGAACTGACCCTTTTTTACCAAGTAAAACCAATATCTAGTATAGGAATGGGTTATTAATTTTGACCCGAATCGAAAAATCGGGTCGAGATAGATCAACCATGTCCCAACCTAAAGAGTACCCGCCTCGCCCTGCATATATTGACTTATTAAAAATTATAAGCTTATGTTTAAACTTATTATTATTTTCTTTCAAAATTCTCACAATTATTATAATTAATTATATCAACAATAGAAGAAACAATTTATCCAGAAAATAATATAAGAGTCGATAAGAGGAATTTGCACATATATATAACTCTTATATAATCATATATTAACTTATCTTAATAAAGTTATACTATATTTTCTCATATTTTGTTTTAATAATGATTTTTAATAATTAATAAAATATTGAATTATGTAACATTTGAATTTAGCATAGATGTATATTTATATTTGATATATATATAAATTCTTAAAATCATCTTATTTGATCTACATTTTTTACTTGACCCACTATCTTGAAGCCAATCAGATATCAACCCGAAGTTTATCCTAAGACCTATTTAAAAAAAGTGATGATCAAATCGACTTTGTCCCGACCCGATGTAAAAATAAGGTTAAGAAAATTTTTTAAAAAGTTAAGTCAGGGTTGGGTAACCTGACCCGGTACGGCCTACCTCGATTCTCACCCCTAAATTCAAACTATCCATTGTATTTTAAAAATTTTACTTTATTAAAATCATAACAAAGAAGTTATATTTTCAGCATCTCAACCATCTATAACATAATTTTTTTAAGTAGATGTAGCTTAACTAATATTTTGGTTACGAGGATTTTTTGTATTTCGGTACTTATAGCTATGCGTATTTATTTTTAATCTATGAGTTTTGCCTATTTACTTTTTAAACCTTATAAGTTTTTCTTTTTTACATTTTAGACTTTGCCATCAAAATACCCAACTAACGACTGTTATTTATAATTAAAAAGTCTAAAATACCTTTATAACTTAGTATATGATCAATTCAAATAGATCATATTTTTTTAATGTAGGTAAACATTTTTTACCTATTTTTATCCCAAGTTATAAAAAATTTTAGTTTGACCTAGTTGAGAAGAGTTAGGGGATTCAACCTAACGTAATTCCCACCCCACTAGGGTATAATCAGCTACATTCTAATTTTAATTGCTTTAATTGCAAATGGGCTTGGCATCTAATAAAATCAAAATCCTAGTGGTCAAATAGTTTAAAATTATTTAACTTTACATGAGACTAGAAATTAGTTCAATCCAAGTTTTAAGTGGGTCATACCTACTTAACACTAAAGATTTTCACGTATAAATTGCGAAAAATATTTATATTCATTTATACATATATATTAGTGTTATAATACTTTACAAAATCACTCATCTGTCTAAAATTGATATTTTAGATGCTGAAATTAATAGTTTTAAAACTATTATAAAGTAAACAGTTTTAGTACATTGTTTTATTTTAATAAAACCTGATATCTTAACTAAAATAATTTTAAATATAATAAATGAGCTAAATTTTGATTTTATCAAGAAATGATCTTCTTTTGCGGTCGACTGCTCTACATATACATTTTTTTTGAAGGTATAAGTCCAAGCTGGGGGGAAGGTCTCCAGCCTCCCTCTCCTCAGCTGTATACAATGAGGATTAAGGTTAGGATTAAGGTCTTCAGTCTCCCTCTTCTAATTCGTTTATTAAATAAGTGGTAAATGTGTTAGGATTGAGATTTTTTTAAATGGGTTAATAAGCGGATTAAGGTTGAGACATTTTAAATGAGTTAGGATTAGAATTAGGCTCCAACCTGTTCAATCCAATCCATTAACACCCCTAGATCTGATGGTTAGAGAGGGGTGCGCGTTGAGGATGAACAAGATGCAACAGTCGTTGCGCAGTTGCACAAGCGGTTTTTTCAGTGTGTGTGGATAAAGCCAAAACTTTCCTTTAGTTTAGGATGTGTTTTTGAAGCTACAAAAATTTTAGATAAAAAAATTTTGGTATAAAAATTGTTAAATTAAAAAAATGTGATATGGTAATAGTAATGATGAAGAGTAAAGAGAATACAGTTAAAATGAATAAGTTATTTGTGTAAAAATGACTGAAAGTAAGATAGTTGTACAGGAAGATGTGAATAAATTATTAAAAAATAAAGTAATTACAGAAATTAAAAAGTTTTAGCTTTGACATTTTTTATTATTTATCAAACATACCCTTAATGGAGTGTTTGTTTACATAAAAATATTTTAACCTAAAATTTTTCACTCTCTAATATTATCATATTTTTTAATTATTTTTTTACTTTTTTCTATATAATTATCCTACTTTTCAATCATTTCTACACAATTATCCGTAATCTAAATTATCTATTTTAACTTTATTCCTATTACTCATCATCATTACTTCTATAGTATTACATCATTTTTTCTCAATTTAAAAACTTTTATACAAAAAACTTTTCATCAAAAGTTTTATCACTTCCTGAACACACCATAAAACTTTTCACTCTCTCTATAATTACTTTAATTTTTAATTATTTCTTCACGTCTTGTTGTACAACTACTTTCTTTTTCAATCATTTTTCTACATTTACTTATACAACTAACTATCTATTTCGACTTTATTCTCTTTAGCATTTGATTCTATGCCACCTATGTGCACTAAGCTTCGGTACACTCAAGTGCATAAACTCATTTTAAATTTTTTTGAAAATTTTTATACAATTGTTAATCTAAATATATTTAACATGTCTGTCAAATTTTTACCATTTTTGGAGATTTGTGATTTTTTTTAAAATTAGTATCATTTTTTGTAATTCAAAATGTAGAAATGCCACTTATTTTTAAAAATCCATAAAATTACGAAAATTCCATGGATTTTAAAAAAATTAAAAAAAATCTACGAATCTCCAAAAATGATAAAAATTGATACAAATGTTAAATATGCTTAGATTAACGGTTGCATAAAAAATTTTAAAAAATGAGTTTTTGCACCTGAGTGCACAAAATAACAATCATACTCTTTATTCATCATCATTACTTATACCATATTACATCATTTTACACTATTTTTAAAAAAATTACATTAAAAACTTTTAAATAAAATTTTTTTTAATGTAAAAAGTTTTGAAATAAGAATAAACGATGTAATAAGATAGGGGCAATAATGAGGAGTAAAGGGAATAAAGTTAAAATAGATAAGTTAACTTTATGAGTATTTGTGCAGAAATAATTTAAAATTAAGATATTTTATATAAAAACGTAAAGAAATAATTAAAAAATTATGGAGAATAAAAAATTTTAGATCGAAAAATTTTAATTGAAAAATTTTATGCTAAAACAAACACACCCTCTGAGCGTCTTTGTTTTTCAATGAAATTTATGCGTTTGACAATGTATAAAAAATGTCCATATAAATATCTTCGTTCTTTATAATTATTGTATTTTTAATTATTTTTTCATATTTTCCTATACAACTATCCTATTCTTCAATTATTTTTACACATTTACCATATAAATAACCTATCTATTTTAACTTTATTTTCTTTATTCTTCATCATTACTCCTATCATATCAATTTAATTACTTTTACACCAAAAATTTTTCATCTAAAAGTTTTATCACTTTCCAAACATGCTCTTATTCTCTTCATTCCTTATTATTACACCTATCATATTATATCAATTTTTTAAATTCAAGAATTTTTATACTAAAAACTTTTTATCTAAATACACCTTAAAACTTTCCCATCTAAAACTTTTCTTCCTCCACAATTACTTTATTTTCTAATCATTTTTATATTTTTTTAGAACTTCATTACTTTTCAATTATTACTTCGTAACTTTTGATACAACTATTTTTTATTTTAATTTTACTTTCTTTAGTTCTCACCATTAGGCCTATCATATTTTATTACTTTCCCATTTTAAAAAATTGTTAATCAAATTTTGTATTCAAAAGTTCTATCAAATATAAAACACGCCTTCTATTTCGTTATGTAGTGTTTAGAAAGAGCTATGTTCTTTGTTGAAAATTTATTATTTTATCCAAAGGTTATGCATTCATTTGTGATTCAGAGAAAATTAGATAATCTATGACTTTTCCAAAATATAATGTTCAACTATAATATTAAATATAACCATTGCATTTTTAAAATTTCAAATATACCCACTACATTTATAGTTAATCCCAAAAATGGTTATTCCTTTAAAATTTATTAGTTAAATTTTTATAAATGTCCAAAATACCTTTGTTATAAATAATATAAGATGAAAGAAAATAGAAAGAAATTAAAATAGGACTCTCTAAATTTAGAGCTCATGTGAAATTAAGGCATTAGTGAATTATGATATTTTCAAATTTTCAATTATGTCTAAAATTTGATGGGCATATTAGTAATTTCACATATTAACTAATCATGTTAACTCATGGATTAAGTGTTTTTGAAATTAACTGCAAAATAACGAGTATATTTGGAATTATGGTCAAACGTAGCAAGTATATTTGAGAAAAGTCCAGTAACCTATCCATAAAGGATATACTAAAATGACAGAATTTTTTAATCACATTAGGCGGGAACAAATAAATAACCAACATTATCTAAATTTGGGGACAAATGAGAAACCAACATCATCTACTTTTTTAATCTACACATGGTCCTTTTACTTAGATCACCAATAAATAATGTGAGAATGATAATGTCCTTTGATTTAACTTGACATGCTTTGCTTCTATGTAACTCCTTTAATTTTTAAGATTTTGATCTTTGATGAAAAATTTAATCCATTCATTATATTTAATATTATTATTTTTATCTAGGAGACCATGTTTCATTCCGATCAAATATATTTATAGGCCACATTTATGAAAAATATATATTCATATATAAATTATGAAAAATACTTAGATTCGTTTACATATGTATTTACCCGCCTGGTCTTGGCTTGGGTCGATCAATCGTTGGGCCTCGGTCTACACGAGCTCAACTCCACCTGAGCCACCTTAACCTTTTTTGTATAGGCCCCACTTGGGCCTATGGAGGTAGGCTTGTATTGGGCTCGATTAGCGCCCATCTTTCCAGGAGCCCTTAGCCTACCACGTCCTAATCTGAGCCCATGTATGCTAATAGCCCGGTCACGAGCAGGCGGCCGAGTCCAAACCCAATGCCCAAGTCGGCAGTATGTCCAGGGCCCATACACTGTGATGAACAATAACTTAACTAAATTTTAAATCCAATAATAATATTTTAATGATACAGTCTATCTTAAAATTTTTATAATCATGTAATTAGCATATTTGAGCATTGATTTGCATAATTAATTTAAATAAATAATTAATTATCAACAAAATAATAATATAAAGAATTATCACATGATTATCATGTTATATTACCTTGCAAACATGTAAAAAACTTCTATTTTCTTTAGTTTACTATCATGAATAAATTTTAACATGATAGATCTTCCACTAAAATAAGAATATAGAGTCATGTGAATTTCGTATTTTAAACAAAATCCCAAGTCATCTATATCACAAAAAACCAACGGGCATGTTGGATTCAATAAATCATAATTTTCTCGGTTGGCTTTTCAATAATCTAAACCGATCATATTATCCAGAAAAAACAAACTTTTAATACAAGGCCTCACTTGCATATATTTATTTAGGGAATCATAATGATGTAATCCAACAACTTTGATGAAATCTAAAAGAAAAATTAAAGTGGGAATAGCACGAAGGAAACACATGTCCATAATTTCTCATTTAAATCAGAAAAATATTTTAAAGCGGTGGTACATGGGCTGAGAATTTTTTTTTGATGCATACATGCTAATAGAATTCTCAAATAAAATTTCAAAGAAATATAAGTGCGTGTGTTGGTACATGTAATCACAACAACAAAAAAAAAGTCAAGATACAAATTAGGCTCTGATACCAATGTTAGAAAATAAAGATTTGCTGCATAACTTATTTAGTGGAAACGGAAGTGAAAGGATTGGAAGGTTGTGTTTCAAACTTCCTCCCTCGGCCGAATTGGAAGCACAAGATCGAAAACCGACTACATTACCATAACCTAGAATCTCCAAGATTTCCCCTCATGTGTTATGATGTGTGTCTTCCATAAATTTCACACATTGATAATTGGACTAGGAGGAATACACATAAGCTATCTCATTACAGGTATGCTACCATATGCAGTATATCCAAGTGGGAGGAGTAGAAGTAGGAGACCCACACTCTACTTCTTCAATACATTCCTAGTTTTTTTATTGGTATATTTACATATATCTTAACATTTATTACGTTGAAGTACGGAGACATTCTTATAAATTTAAAGACATGACTCTACCGAAGAAGTCTGGAGATAAAGTTCCATCTAAGAACTAGAGAGACACAACTCCCAAATAACAAATGTGGATAAAATCCTACCCGTTGTGATTCAAAGCCACGTTACCCATATGCTAAGGAGCTGCGCCGCTTACCACTAGGGCTGGTAGTCAATACATTCCTAGTCTGAGGGAAGTTAATGTGGTTACGCCATCTATATATCCTTGTCGGCTTTTTCGGCTACTTACTCTTCGTGAGTTAATTAGCATGAACAAATGTAATCTTTTCAGAGTCATCCATTGGCTTTCAAACCTCACCAACTTAGATTAGTTGAGCTTTCCAATAATTGCTTTAGTGGGACCATTCATATGTCTAGTGCATGAGCTTCCTTCCTTGCATATATAATCTTATCTTTTTGGTTAATCAACTTGGTGGCTAACTAGGAGAATTATACATTTAAAAAAATAGGTGAATTATACAATTCCTCCCTTTTCACTTGCAAAATTGTAATATTTGGATCTTACCATGAGTGATCTTAGTGTGGTATCTTTCCATCTTCATTATTTACACTCAATAGAATTATCATGAATTGGAGTAACTCTTTTGGTGGGCAACCAAATGACTTCTTAAATTCCTCCTCTTCGCTATTGGAAACAATCAATTTTGATGATAACCATTTGGAAGGGATGAATTTCAATTTTAGAATTCAAATAAAAATATTTATAAATTAAAAATATATGAAAATGCAAGAAATTAAAAAGAAAATTTTAAAATAAAAAATCCAAGCATCAATGCTCACACTTGTGTCGAAACGTGATCCATCAGAAATTTATACTGAAGTTTATTCATTGTTAAAGAAAGTATATATCCACAAATATTGCAATCAAGCAACTAAGTTATTCATCATAAAAAAACTAATTTATTTGTGTTAGGAATATTTCACACAATAGTAACACTACTTAGAAATAATCCCACAAATATTACTTGAAAATAATCTCACAATAATACTTGAAATAACCCCACAATAATGTTATTTGAAATATATCAAAGCAATACTTATATCCCTCAACAATAATGCTAATGATGAAAAATAACTTTTCTAAAAAACTGAATATAACAATGCTAAATGAACAATGTACCTCAAAAGCGAAGCCCAAAAATATGTTTTTTTATAGCCTAGACTAAATATGGCCTAGCTTGACCCCAAAATAACTATGGCTATTTGCTTGTAGGGATGTGGGGGTGTTTTGAAAATGGGGAGACCAAACCCCTTTTATAGTGCAAAGGGCTCATCCCATTTTCCTACAAAAGTAATGTAGGATGGGAGGTTTACTTTCAACACATTCTCTTAAATTGAACCATTTAAATTACAGAGACTAAGTAAATTTCTTAATGCTACAAATACATCAGTTTTCAAAGGCTTAGTGAATATGTCTGCCACTTGATCAGATGTCTTGCAATACATAAGCTCGATCTCTTTCTGTTTCACCAACTGACAGATGAAATAATATCGCACATCAATATGTTTGCTTCTTCCATGATAAACTAGATTCTTAGCAAGTGCAATTACTAAATTATTATCACAGAATATGCAAACTGGCGCATTTTCTTGATAATTGAACCCTTTGAGTATATTTTTCAGCTAAATAGCTTGGGCATGCACATGTTGTTGTTGCAATGTACTCTACTTCTGTAGTAGACAAGGTTACGATCGACTGCTTCTTTGATGACCATAATACCACTCCATCTCTATAGAAGAAGACATATTCAGATATACTTTTTCTGTCATCTAGATCTCCTACATAATCACTATTAGTAAAACCTATAAGATAAAATTTTTTGTTATCATATAAAATGCAAGGTTTCTTGTCCCATTCAAGTAACGCAAGATTCTTTTTGCAACTTGGAGATGCATTTCCGTTGGACTTTCCATGTATCTGCTGATCAAACTGACTGCATACATGATATCTGGTCTTGTAGTTGTCAAATACATTAAACTGGCCACAACCTGTTTATATAAAGTACAGTCCACTCTCCTTCCACCACTATCTTTAGATAATTTCAATCCTGTAACAACCAGAGTACAAGTAGGTTTACTTTCTTTCATATGAAAATGTTGTAGAACTTCTTTCAGATACTTCTTTTGAGTTATAAAAATGCCCCTTTTCGGCCGATCAATCTCAATTCCAAGATAATAATTTATCAATCACATATCAGTCATGTCAAATTCTTTTTCCATTAACTGTTTAAATTTATCTATCATAAACTGATCATTCCCCATATATATCAAATCATCCACATATAAGCAAAGAATCAATATTTTATCTCCTTTTTCATATTTCACATAAAGAGTATATTCATATGGACATTTAATGAATCTCATATTTTCAAGATGGGAGTCAATGCGACTATAATATGCTCGAGAGGCTTGGTTTAAACCATACAAAGCTTTTTTCAATTTGTAAATTTTATTTTTGCTTTTTGGTCTAATACAACCAAAGGGTTGTTCCACATATACCTATTCAAGTAAATCTCCATGCAAAAATGTAGACTCTACATCCAACTGAAAAACAGACTATGAATTTTGAGCTGCCAATGAGAGAACTAAATTTATTTTTTCTTGTCGAGCTACAGGTGCAAAGACTTCATTGTGGTCAATTTCAGCTTTCTGCTTATAGCCTGTAAAACCTCAAATTTTTAAATAATTTTTTTATGAATATGTGAATAAAGATTCAATGATTGTGATGATTTTATTATTTAAAAGACAGTAAAGGGGTTGATTTCTAATATGTGGAGAAATGGGGTTAGTTTTGTAAATTATATAAAAGTGAAAATTTTTAATGTAATGATAAGGAATTCAATATTAATCGAATAGTTATGTTGATCCAGTATGATTTAATGAAACTGACGAAATTTATATGTATAGATAAGATTCACTATATTAAATTGTTTAAATTAATGAAAATGGCATAATTTGAAAAGATGGAATGATTTTATAAATTCATGGATAAATGAAATTGATATCTATAATTTCATAATATAAATGAGTGGTAGTAATTTTATGGAATTGATATACTGATGAGGTTTAATATATTCAATTTATATATATTAAAATTTTATAAGATAAAGTATAAGAAATGAAGGCATTAGAAATTTAATATAAAAAGGGGATGCATATGCTATATTTGGAGGTGATGAGAAGTTATAACAAAAAGAAAGGGGGAATGCATATGCTATGAACGTAGGAATAGAACTTACAAAATGAGGGATGCACATACTATTTATAAAGGTGAATTGTTTTGTAAAGGTAAAAATTAGATACCTAATGAAAAGGCATCCAGGGTAAAGGAAGATAGATAAGAGAAGCCACACATATAGAAGGTGGGGTTGCCATGTTCATTAGGAAAGCTAGATAACTCAGAATTTGGAGCGTGATTTGCATAATTTCAAAGTGTGGTGGAGGATTTTAACAAAGGTACGGGGTTTTCCTTTCCATCTGATTTCCGTAGAATAGTATTAGTTAATTTGATGGATGTTTGAACAAGTTCCCTAGAATTTGTTCAACCAAGTAAAAAGGGATTACTTGGGTAATATTTATCAATTTTATAATTCAACTCATTATTTTTGTTTTACAATAAATCAGGCACCAATTAGCATAAATCCATGAACGTTCATTTCCATGGAGATAATGTATTAGAATAGGTACTGGGGTGAGGTTGAGCGTCCAGAAATGGACACCAAATATAAAGGCCACCGTTTTCTTCCTTTACTAATTAAATGATTTGAATATTGCAGTATATATATGGGAATTAACTTATAAATGACGTCCAGGAGTTGAGTTGTTCTAGGTAAAAAATTATATAACATTACATTACATGAAGTGGACCGAGATATGTGTCCAGTGCAAGTGCGGTAATATACTTGGATTAGTGTATAAAGGTATAATTGGTAATAGAGTTTAAATGGATGATTTTAATTGATTTTCTAGTATGTATGCTTGGATTTAATCAGTAGTGTAGGTTTGATTTGTTTAATGAATGGGATTTGTTCTTATTTTATTATTTAACATGAATGACTGTTAGGTGTGCTAAAATTTCTATTTTAATTAGAGAAATAATATAGGGTTATTTAGATTATTTGGTTGATAAAGTGTTGTTAAACGAAGAATAGATTGACTTATTTATGTGGTCCGTAGATGACAAATTGATTCATATATTTATCTATATAGATAAATACAAGACAATAAGTTAATTATAATTTACTTTCGGCATTTGAGAAAATACAAGACAATAAGTAAATGATAATTTACTTTCGGTATTTGAGAGACGCCAGATCTTAATATATGTATATTGATAATGAGACTGACCAATTTCGTAAATATTGTTATATTTAGAAATTTAATAGGGGGATTATTGAATGTTGATTTATAGATGCGGTAAAGAATTACTTTCGATCTAGTGATGTGGAATTATTTATGTTATAAATTTAGGATTATAAATCATGATTATTAGTCATAGAAATTTATTGATGAATTATTATGTCTATTTCAATTGGTAAGGATTCAAGGTTGAGCTTTAAAAGTTGGATTTTGAGACAGAAAGGTTTGATTTGCAAATTCAAAATAAGTAGGATTTTGAATTGATTTTTGAGAATTTTTATGCCTTCCTGTGTATGTGATGGGCATTGCTGATGGATTTTGATAGATTTCTGTTTTAATAGATTTATGCGATTTATTTTATATTGAGCAATGTTTGATTATTGCACAAGAGTTTCTCCTTATGACTTTAATTTGCATTTGAGAAAGTATGATTTAGCACATCATGAGCATAATATATGAATACATGAGCATGACATGATAAAGATGACTTAAAGTTAATATGATGGTTAAGGGCTTGCACGGATGCGATGAAAGTGATTCCGGTCTCGGGGCCACCGAGTTAAAGAGGAAGAAAAGTTAAATGATTAAGTGCATAAGCATGAGCAATTACATTGCAATACAAGCATGAGCATTAACATTTAAATGTCTATGAACGTTTCAATATTTAAGTGGTTGTTTTTGAGCTGATGTTTTTGCAATATTGAGAAATTTTCATTCACTTTCATACTTACTGAGTTTGCCTGGACTCATTCCAATTTCTCTATTTTTTTAGTTAACAGGAAAAGTAAAGGATGTAGGATATTACCGGTCTCAACTGGCTATAGAAATTAGATTATATATTTATTTTGATTCAAGAGTTCATTTGAAGTTAAATATTTCTATTTTGACATTTTAAATTTATGATAATTATTGAGTAAGATTAGAAAATAATTTTGATGTATACTAAGGCATTTGACGTAAATTTTCATAATTATCAAAGAGTTGCAAATATTAATTTAGCATTTTTCCTCAGCTTGACCGGTCCTGGCAGTTTTTATGTAACGACCGTCGATCATAAGATGTAACGGGCTGGTGGGGCGTTACATAGCCCTTAGCAACAAATCTGATTTTATACTTTTCAACTTCACAATTTGCATTAATTTTTGTTTTATAAACCCATTTTACACCAATAGATTTATGTCCTTAAGGAAGATCAACCAATTTTCATATGCTATTTTTTTCTATTGAATTTATTTCTTCCTGCATTGTATTCTTCCATTTTTCAACTTTTGCAACACTTTCGTAATCTAAAGGATCAGTTTTAGAGAAGAAAGCAAAATGTGCAAGTAAAGTTTCATCATCATTTTTATCAATATCTTCGTCATTGTCATTACTTACCACAAAGTCTCTCATCCAACTTGGCTGCGTTGGAGTTCTTCGAGGTCTAGTAGTTGTTTCACTGTTACTTGATGAATCTACATCTATTGATGACTCTTCTCTTCTGGATGAATTTGCTTTATCATATATTTTGCTTGATTCTAATAATTTTCTCCATTTTCTATAAATTCCAAAGGAATAATCTTTCCCTTATTTTCTGTTCATTGAAAAGCCTTATCTTCCGCAAAAGTTATATTTCTATTATTCACAATCTTTTCCATTTTGGGTTTATAAAGTGGATAAGTCTTAGAATTATCACTGTATCCACTAAAAATACATACCTCGCTTTTGTCATCTAACTTCTTTCTCTTTTCATTAGGAATATGAGCATAAACAATACAACTAAAAACTTTGAGATGTATTGGACTTGGCTTGTAGCCAATCCATACTTCTTCTGGTGTCATATTCCTTACACTTTTTGTTGGGCACATGTTCAATATATGAACACTCCAATACATAGCTTCCGCCCAAATTATTTTTGGCAGAGATTTTATTTTCAACATGCTTATGACCATGTCTATAATTGTTTGGTTTTTTCTTTCTGCAACTCCATTTTGTTATGGAGTGTATGCTGCAGTCAATTGGTGTTTAATACCATAATGTTTGTAAAATCAAACAAAATCATTTGAGGTATATTCACCATCTCGGTCAGTTCTTAAGCATTTAATAGGACAACCACATTGCTTTTAAACAAATAACTTAAACTTTTGAAACATTGAAAATGCTTCTGACTTCTCTTCAAGAAAGAAAACACATGTTTTTCTACTGAAATCGTTAATAAAGGTTAAAAAGTACCTTTTATCTCCAAATGATCGAGGTTCGATAGGCGTACATATATCTGAATGAACTATCTCTAGTAGATCGTTAGCCCTTCTTGACTATCCTGTTGGAAAAGAAATTTGACGTTGCTTTCCCACTATGTAGTCTTCACATGCATTATTCGCGCAATCAATTAATGGTAATCTTGTTACTATATTCTTTTGATACAATAATTTCAGTCCACTAAAATTCAAATATCCAAATCTTAAATGCCAAAGCTAAGAATCATTTTTCATAATAGTATTGAAACATGATAACCTTCCACTCTGAATATGAAGAGAAAACATTCTGTTTAGTATCATCTTGACATTTGCAATGATTTGTTTCTACTCATTTTCAATTTTATAGCATCCATTTTTCATGTTAATCTCACAATACTTCTCTAAAAGTTGCTCCATACTCAATAAATTATTTTTCAATTTCGGTACATAAAAGACATTGGATATATGTCGTTGGGCACTGTCTTTTGCTCGAATTGGAAGTTTCCCTTTTCCCACAATTTCAATGGTGGAATTATCACCAAATTTGGCAGCGGAATGAAAATTTTCATCAATTTCAGAGAATAAATCTTCGTTTCCACATATATGATTACTAAAATCAATATCCAAGTACCACACAGAATCTTCAGTTTCTTATGTAGCGTTGTATGTTAGAAGCAGAGTCTGTCATCTCATTATTCTTTTCTGTATAGTTAACCTATTCTTGATTTGCAGGATTACTATAGCATTCAGAACTATAATGACCAAATTTACTACAATTATAACATGGATATGAGACTTATCTGTTTTGGCATAGTTTCCTCTTCATCATATTTGTCCAAACGTTTGACCATGACCTCGGCCACATCCACGATTGTCTCCTCTATTTTAATTGAATTCTTGATTTTGAACATCTCTACGAGTTTCATTTGCATTGAATCTTCCTCTTCCTCTGCCATATAAAGCACCTTTACCTCTTTCTGCATTTGAATTATCAAAAACTTGCTTTGTCTGTAATGCTTGCTCTTCAGTTGAGCATTGGTTTATTCTGACTTCATGTATCATTAATGATCCCATTACTTCATCAACTGATGTATTAGACAAATCTTGAGATTCTTCAATTTGACATGGCACATCAGATTTTAGGGTTGTAAATCTAAGAAGTTTTTGTATAATAAAAATATCAGCAACCTTTTCACCATTAGCTTTCATTTGATTGGCAATAGCTAATGTACAAGTAAAATAATCTATTACTGATTCTGAAATTTCGGGTGTGTTTGGCAATTAATAAAAAATGTCAAGTTAAAACTTTTCAATCTAAAACTTTTCACTCTCCACAACTATCATACTTTTTAATTATTTTTTCACATTTTCCTATACAACTACCATATTTTTCAATCATTTCTACACAACTATCCACACAACTAACCTATCTATTTTAACTTTATTTTTTTTACTACTCATCATTACCCCTATCATATCACATCATTTGACAACTTTTACTCTCCAAAACTTTTCATCAAAAGTTTTATTCATTCCCAAACACACCCTTCATCTTGAGATTTTCAAAGTTAGCTTTCAAGACTTGTAATCGAATAGCCTTGACACGTGCAATTCCTTAAAAATTCTTCTCAAGAATACTCCAAGCTTCATGAGATGTTTCTGTTGCTGCTATCTTTTCAAAAATTTCTTCATCTACTGCTTGATGTAGAAAAGCAAGAGCCTTCTGTCTTTCTTTCTCACATCCTTTAATTTAATTTTCTGTGCCTATTGCATAACACTTTCTACTTCTAGTGTAGGTTCTTCATACCTATTTTCAAAAATATCCCAAATATCTTGAAATTTAAAAATAACTTTCATATGAGTTTTTCGATGTTTGTAATTTTTACTTGTGAGTTTTGGAATTTGTGGTTGCATAATACCATTGGTTGAAGCCATTTGGGAGGATTCTTAGCTTGACTTCTGTAGTGCCTCGTTTACAAAACAATCTTGGTCACCCCAACACAACTTCAACAATAATAAAAAAATAACATTAGCTCTGATACCACTTGTTGGGAATATTTCACACAACAATAACACTACTTGAAAATAATCCCATAATACTACTTGAAAATAATCTCACAATAATACTTGAAATAACCTACAATAATGCTCTACTTCAAATATATCAAAGCAATACTCATATCCCACAACAATTATGCTAATAATGAAAAATAACTTGTTTAAAAAACTGAATATTACAATGCTATAAGAACAACATACCTCAAAAGCGAAGCCCAAAAATATATTTTTTTATAGCCTAGCTAAAATATGGCCTAGCTTGACCCCAAAATAGATACAACTATTTTCTTGTGGGGATGTGGGGATGTGTTGGAAAGGAGGAGACCAAACTTCTTTTTATAATGCAAAAGACTCCTCCCATTTCCTTACAAAAGCAATGTAGGATGGGAGGTTTACTTTCAACAATTTGCAAGTAAATTTCACAGAATGTTTTTTCTTTCTTGATATCAATTTCACACAATATTTGAAACAAAAATACATTTATGGTAAAATTTTTAACCTTGTTACCACAAAAAATAGTCGTACATATCAAATTTCGAATTACCCATTGTCCAAAATAGAAGCTCAATTAAGGGGCGAGCGAATCCATCCTGGAAATTGCATGAACCTTGAGACCTCCATCAACATGGAGAGTGAAGGTGGTCACGTATTCAACTGGTTTTTTCTCATCCTCCAGTCGGAATGCAAAGAAACGAAGAAGAACCATTGCCACCATCTTCATCTGTCTGTATGCCAAATCCTTCCCTAGGCACATTCGAGGGCCGGCCTGCAATAACATGCATACCCATACATACATCTATTCGTCATTTGTTGTATATATGAATGTATAATTAACTAAAATAGGTAATGTGGTAATTAAGATTTCTCACATGAAAGGCTATGAACTTGAACTGTGATTCAGGCTGGAAAACTCCATTTTGCAGCCATCTCTCCGGTCTGAATTCCTCAGCATCGTCTCCCCACAAATATGACATCCTTCCCATTGCATAAGAAGCATAGTAAATTCCATCCCCTTTCCTCACTCTATATCCATCTGGAAGCATTTCATCTCTCTCCGCATATTTTCCAGTCTGATGCCACGAAATGATAAAACTCACTATAATTTCATCTAATTATAATTCTTCAAGTGGTAATTAACTGAGCTTGATCACCTAATTATAAAATGATGACTTCGGCATATAAAGTCTAAATATATATAAGGCCAAAATATTTTAGGGGGTGTTTGTTTTACCTAAAAATTTTTTAACTTAAAACTTTTCACTATTTATAACTATCATATTTTAAATTATTTTTTCACTTCTTCCTAAACAATTATTCTACTTTTCAATCATTTCTACACAACTACCCATTCATCCAACCTATCTATTTTAACTTTATTATTTTTACTTCACATCATTATCCCTATTTTAATATATCATTTTCTCCAATTTAAAAAACTTTTACCTCAACAAATTTTCATCAAAATTTTACTACTTCCCTAGCACATTCTTAAGTTTTTCACCATTCTTAATTAGTCGGAGGCCCAAAGTCATGTATAATAAATAGCAATAAACAAAACATTAATTGGTTACCACAGGAACAGGAGGATAGAGTCTCAAAGTCTCTGTTAGAGAGGCGTGGAGATAATGCATCTTTTCCAATGTTGAATCCGATATCCTTCCAACAAAATCTTCCGCATTGATATCATCACGTCCCTCCGCTGTTTCTCTAATTTGCTGGGCAATTTTCTCCTGTATTAAAGGATTCTTGCACATCATGTAGATGAACCATGACAGGGTGGTCGCTGTTGTATCCCTCCCAGCAATTACCATGCTCAGCACTACATCTCTGAGATAGCGGTCCGTCATATTGCTTTCCTCAAGACATGATGAGAGTATGTCTTCCTTCTTTCTCTACAGTTTGATCCAATGAAGAAATTCAGGAAAAAAAAAAAATCAAACATCCTAGCCGAGTGGCTTACATCCTTGTGTGTGTTTTGTGATACAGGATTTGAACCTGAGCACGACCTCCATATAACGTAACAAAAAAACGTATTGCAGAAACAATTTAGATTTACTTACAGTGTAACTATCTTAGGGTGTGTTTGGCAATTTGAAAAAGTTGTCAAGTTAAAACTTTTCAATCTAAAACTTTTCACTCTCCATCACTACTCTTTTTTTAATTATTTTTTACACATATTTCTATACAACAACCCTACTTTTCAATCATTTCTACATAACTACCAATACAACTAACCTATTTATTTTAAATCTATTCTCTTTATTCCTCATCATTACCCCTACAATATCATATTATTTTCTACTGATTTGACAACTTTTACATACAAAACTTTTCATCGAAAGTTTTACAACTTCCCAAAGACACCCTTAGTCAGCCGCTGTGAGCTGCTCTCTTTTCTCAAATATCCCACAATTATGTTTGACCATGTTTCCAAATATGCCCACTACATTTTCAAAACAGAAAAAATCCACATCGTTGAGGTGAAAGTCTACCCCTCCCATTTCACCCTTATAAATAGAGAGGCACTCGAACCCATTCCAAGCAACCTACCTCGACAGCAGTAGCTCAAGATCAAAGCTAGAACCAAGTTGAAAGTAACAACCCAAGCAGACCATCCCCCCTAGCCGTTCAAGCTTCTGGCCAAGCAGCTCTCAAATCCGGCCACAGAATTGCAAACAGCATTCAAAAATCTTCAGCCACGCCCTTAAAATTCAACATTTGCAACTGCGCATTTACCGAACTACCACCTTCAAAATGAGCAGCCAGTGTGTAGATTGTGGCCATCTCCTTGAACCAAGCACCAGCAGGCGTTCTTCATCTGCATTTCAAGGTAGATCCAGCACTTTATGAAATGCAGAAGGCAACCCATCATCCGCCAGCAGCAGCAATCCAACTGAGCACAAGGTCAATAGAGGCGGAGATGGACACAAAGGCAAATGAAATTGGAGGTTCTACAGTCGGGGAAAATTAGGAATTTGAGAAACAAACGAGCACATTGTAATTTTCCTTTTCGGTTTTGCCCTAGGTCATGGGCAACTTAGCCATTTCACTCTCTTTCAAACGTTGGTTTTTCACGGTGGTGACGGCTCGGGCATACGTAAAATTATGTTAAAAATATTTGAGATTTGTGAAACAAAACGGTATATTTGGAAATATAGTCAAACATAATGATATATTTGAAAAAGCCTTAAAAAAAGTATTGCAGAAACAATTGAAATTTACTTACAGTATAACTGTCTTGGTCAGCCGCTATCAACTGCACTCTTTTCTTTTGGATTACTTCATACACGAACTTATCAATGGTTCGGATGCTCCTCCGAAGCACGGCTTCTGATCCCACGTTAAGGAATCGCTTGATCCTCCAAAAAAAATCGAGATCCCGCCAAACCACCAATTCACATGCTTCATTGAATGCACTAATGAATTCATTCGCTTCCTTGTTCGCCCCCTTTACAAAGTTGCAGTCGATGCCCACTCCAATTCTAAATATCGATTCCAATGTGCATTTGCTAAACAAGTCCTGAAATAATTAGAAAAAATGCGTCCATCTCAGATATTAAAGTTTTAAAATATCCAAATGCAATCCATTTTTTTTATGTGGAGGCCTATCTTTTACGGGATGGGAGCCGCATGCTTTCGGCCTAAAAACATATTTTTAAATTTTTTTTATAAATAAGTAAAGCTATGTGTATTAAATCTATAAAATCAAATTTTATCATTTTTGAATGTTTTTAAGTATTCGTTTTGGATTTTTAAACATAATCGCATTTCCATAATTTTCTGTCTCAAATAATTACGGAAATATCATTGCGTTTAAAAATCCGAAACAAATACTTAAAAACATTGAAAAATGGTAAAACTTACTTTATAGATTTAATACACTCAGCTTTACCTGTTCATGGTAAAAAATAAAAAAAATAAAACAAAATATATGGTTTTGAGCCATTCGCATGGGGGCTCTTACGGCATTTATGTGCCAACCAAAAAAAAGTACCCACTTGGATATCGAAGGCCTGCTTGATCACCGCGAAATCAGAGATGACATCCGCTAGCCGTCCAGCACTTCTCTGGAACACATGGAAGCTGTAAAGCTTCATGATTTTCCCAGATAAAGTTGAACTTGCGATCTTCCGCTGCTGTCGCCATTTCTCACCATCAACGGCAAAGATGCCACATCCGAAGAGATCTCTGAGAGCGTAGGTATTGTATTCTCCCTTGGAATAACTATGGAAGGCTGTCTGGAGGAAGTGTTCCACGTTCCTTGGGTCCGCTGTATACACCTCGCTATTGGCTATGTCAAGGAGCCGATACGTTGGGTGCTGCCGAAGGATTTGCGTTTGCTGATCGTAGAGGTTACGGAAATAGAAAAGCTGGTGATAGATGGTACCCATTACTGGTGGGAAGAGAGTGCTTCTGATGGATTTTCCTGTGTAGAATCTGAGTAAGAGAACGGTGAAAAAGAGCAACGCGGTCGCTGGTAAGATGAGAAGGAATGCGAAGCAATTATCCATGTCTGAGTCTCCTATCCTTCAGTATTCTGTAACCCACAGGTCTTTTCCTCCCTTTATATATAAATATAGATAATCAAGAAGGATGCTTTTTCGCCGAAAGATTGGTTTCTGTAACGTATATGCTCTGGCAAAGACAAATGAGAGGAAAAAAATAATGGGACAAGAGAACGGACTTCCTGAGGAAATCTTATACTACAATGGACATTCACATGGAACTGGCTAGTCACCACGCTCGACTGAGCTAGTGACAGGTAGGGCTGCAACTCGCGTTATAAAATGTTTGCCTTGATACTAATCTTCATCCTATTTTAAAACCTAAATTTAATCTTAATTTTTTCTTTATTTATAAAAGCTAAACTCTAATTCCAGTTGTGTAAATTGGGTTTGGAAATTCCGGTTGCCATTCGGGTTTGCAAATTTCCATTTTAGTTAGGAGTGACAAATTTAAAATTTCTTATAAATATATAATAACTAACAAATTATATATGTGAAGATCATATCATAATAATCCATAGCTTAATCAAATTTAAGAAAAACATGCTAATCTTTATTATATTTCGAGATGTAAAATTTACCTTTTCAAAATAATATAGAAAGAAAACTTACCTTTCATAAAATGTCCTTCAACAATATATAGTACTCTTTTTTTTCTTTTGAAACAATGTATAAGTCCGGATTACAATCCTAAGCAATAATCTTGAAATATAATGTCAATGTAAAAAATTTTGTTCAACATAAATATAAATAATATAAAAATAAATAAATAGGAAGAAATTGTATTCAGGTTTTTCGTATATGTATAAAATAAGTTTTGCATTAAATATTGACAAGGAGTTAAGATCTGTATAAAACCTAACCCTATTTATATGCCGGATTCATTGGTCTAGAATCTTCAGGCTAACTTAGCCACCGCTAGACACTTTTACTTATAACTTCTTTCGATGTTTTTTAATTGATAGTTGCTTATTATATATTTTCACAAAAAAATTCATGCAATTATATATTTGCTAAAATTTTCTTGGGTGTTGTTAGCCTTGCTACGTTAGGCATCTTCAATTTTAAAACTTGTATATAATTTTTCACAGCATTATGTTAGAAATTGGAGTCACTGCATGCTACATTCCAGCTTCGCCTCGCTCTTGCCACCACAAAGCATTCTAGCACTCTTTTTGTGCATGTTTTCGTCCTAACCAATTTGTCTGTGTGCAAAAGATTCCAAAATCCCACCAAAAAAACTACCTATTGTATAGAAACAAGAAAAGGCAAAGGGGATCTTAGATTTTGTCATCCAACATTAGCAAAGAATTTTCTGGTTAATTAGCCTCATATACATGCATGGTATAAAAACCCTTGGCATCTGTCGTTTGGGTGAAATACAAATGTTAACGGGCCAAATGGTATTTAAGAAATCCTAAGGATTGCCACTACGTGTATACCTTGGTATTAACTTATGCTAGTTCATTGTTGATTAGTCATCGGTTCGACTCTCAGTTCCCCTGTTCAGGAGGTATGAAAGTTTTTCTGTTTCTTTCCTTTTGTGGAGATATTTGTAGTTTTCTCTCTTTCTAGGAGTGCTATTAAAAATTTTCCGCTATCATGTGAGGGTTATGAATGTGCTAGAATATAATATAAGTATATAAATACCCATCAAAAAAGAAATTGTGAGGGTTTGATGGCCATACATAGTAATAGCCCGTCAGACTTTTTTTAAAGGGTAAATTTCACATCTATCTCCAATTTTACTTTTAATTTCATTTGTACATGTAAATTGTTTAAATTTTTGAATATTTAATTATTTTTTCAAAAAATTTTCTTATACCCCTATATGGTTACGGTTTTATTGAAGGGGCTAGTAAAATGATAAATATATCTAAGCTCTAATATAATTTGGGATTCATTTGCTCAGAGTTAAAAATTTATATTTAAATAATATATGATTTTATAGCTATAAAAGTACAAAAAATTCATTTGGATTTTGGATGTAAATTTTTAACTATAAAATCGTAATTAGAAATGAACATATTTGTCATTCCATAAGGAACTAACGACTATTTTAACATATCCCTAATAACATAAGTATAAGTGAAATTTTAGATAAAATAGGTTGATATATTTTTAAATTCATAGGTATAAGTAGAATTATGGTAATATTTTCCTTTCTTTTTTGTAAAAGTGACAATCTTCTCAATTTTATTATTTCCTTAAGTAATTAATATTTTCTTAATCAAGTAGGATCTCCTTTCATCAAAAAACAAGTAGGATCTCCATTTCAGTATTTTATTTGGCCAGCTAGGATTCAGTTCTATTAAGGTTAGCAGTTAATCACCATCCTATAAAAATACGTGGCCTTTATTCTTTTAAGGGCATTTAACTACATCAAACGAAATTTCTTGTGTTGTTAAAGCTAAAATACTTCGGCCTATTTAACTAGGTGGGCTGCACACAAGTCGTATTTAATTAATTTTTAGATGTCAATATATATCTTTTTGGCTAGAAAGGTGATTAGTATTGAAATAATGTACTAGGCCCCGTGCCGCAACAGATTTTAAATGCATGTTTGGCAATGCATAAAATTTTTTAAACTAAAACTTTTCAATTTAAAACTTTTTTTTTTATAACTATCATATTTTTTAATCATTTTTTCACACTTTTCTATATAATTTTCTTACTCCTCAATTATTTATAATTAATTACCTATACAACTAACATATCTATTTTAATTTTATTTTTTTACTCATCATCATTATTATTATATTACATCATTTTTCTTATTTCAAAAATTTTTGTATAAAATATTTTTTATCAAAAATTTTATTACTTTTCAAATACACTTGTAACGAGACGTGTGATCTTTTTTGATGAAAGGTATCCCTTCCTATCCCGTCGCCCTGTCAGTTTTGATAGGGGAAAGGGAAAGGAGGGCCCGCAATTTGCATTGCCAAAAAATTATCTATACAGATGTTTGCTACAATGACCTGGGGTGGAGTCCCCCACCAATCATAACTGTCCAAAAAATTAGCAGAAACAAAATCAGTTAGGGCATGTGCAACCCTATTTCCTTGCCTTAGAACGTGACACACAGATAGATGGGGAGAAACATTCAACATAGCTTTGGTCTCCATCACTGGAAAGCCCGCTAGCGATAAGACGGTGGAGTCAGTAGTGAGGTAGTTGAAGAGAATGAGAGAGTCTGTTTCGATCTGCATCCGGCCCAGGCCACTCTGGAGGGCCCATTTAACTCCCCAAAGGAACGTCGTGGCCTCCATAAGTAACGGCTCCATCTCCCCTCTCCGCCTCCAGCCTTTCGCAGCAATGAAGCGGCCACCGGAGTCCCTAATTACCGCTGCAAAACCCGTAAAACTCCTCCCATTGTGTTTCCTTGCATCCACATTCATTTCGACCGACCCCGTCGGAGGCATTGTCCACCGGGGCACAAGTGGTTGGTCGATTGCCCCATCGAGGAAAAGGGGTTTAGCCCTTCTGTGTTGCTCCAAAAAGTCCGAACACCAATCAAGAGTCCCTGCGAGCACCGGTATTTGTCCCTCCACTCTGAACGTATTTCGCAGAAACCATATACGTCAACAACAAAGGATAAAAAGAGCCATGTCCTTAGATCTGCAATTTTGGGTAAAGGATCTCAGGACCTCCTGAATGGATTCCCGCATCGAGGCTCTCCATGAATGCCCTATCCACACACACCTCGTGCGAGCACAGCCTAAGAACAGGTGGTTTGCATCCTCAACATGGGACCTACACAACAAACATAGTGGGTCCACAACGATACCCCTCCGTTGCATGTTCAACATCGTCGGAAGGGCATTTTTGAATAATCTCCACCCAAAGATAAGGACCTTACTGGGTAGCTTCGTCCTCCACAGTGCACGATAGATAGCAGCATTGGAAGAAGTGTCGGGCAGCGACTTGAGGAATCTGTAGGCTGATTTGACCGTGAAAATGCCATTGGGTTCGTGTTTCCAGAAGAGAGCATCCTCCTGAAGTGGTTGTGGGGGGGAATTAGACTAACCCGCTGCCAGCCGTGTTCGCCTGCTACCGCCATGACAAGATCTCCCTTCCACAAGCATGTATCCTCGTGAATAAAATGGCTTACCCTCACGTCGTCAGTGATAGATTTCGGGAGAGGTCCCGCCATAGGCATCAACACGTCAGTCCACATGTCCCTGAAGAATCGGACCCGTCTACCATTACCGATGCGCCATCTACACTCAAATCTTAATATGGTGTTCTCTCTCTTTTTTTTTCTCTACGTAAAGGATGCCGGGACCTCCCGGGAAACGACACGCGGAATTCAGGCCAGCGAGATGGCTGCCAGGTGGATTTCCTTTCATGCATATTGCAACTCTAATTTCCTCATTTATCTTTTAGGAAAAATTAATTGGGTATAATTTATGCAAATATGGAATCCTTTATTGATTTTTTTAAATTTTAAATGTAATTTTCGAAATCTAAACTAGTGATCATGTTTACTACATATTGTTTTATTATACTACAAAAAATAATTTTCATTGAAAATTTATATCTTGTAAAAATAATATTTTTATATTGAACATATAATCTCTAAGAATTTTGAAAGAATGTAAAATATAAATATGGACTTAACTAAATGCACCATGGTGATAATATTTTTTATAGTGAACATATAATCACTAAGAATTTTGAAAGAATATATAATATAAATATCGGACTTGACTAAATGCACCCTGGTGCATTCAGCTCGGTGCACAAGGTTGCATTTCACCTATTTTTTTTTTTTTGAAATTTTTTTATATCACTGTTAATTTAAGTGTATTTAATATATGTATCAACTTTTACTAATTTTGGAGACTTGTAAATATTTATTTTTGATTTTTTAAAATTAGTGGCATTTTTGTAATTCATTAATTATGAAAATGCTACAAATTTTAAAAAATCAAAAATAAATATCTAAAAGCCTCCAAAAATGGTAAAAATTAACACGCATATTAAATAAACCTAGATTAACAATTGTATAAAAGAATTTTCAAAAAATATAAAAAAAATAGATTTTTGCACCCTTGGTGCACTGTATCGCAACCCTATATATATAGTATATAAAAGCTTGCATTGCATGTAGTTTTTGGAATCATAAACAAAAAATACATATATAAATATGGTGTAGATTCTTTAAAAAATATTCAAAATTAAAAATAAAAGGTACGCATGGAGAGCCTTATGCTTATACAAGCATTGAATCATTGCAATTTTATCTTTTTGGGATATATATTCCATACGATACAAAACAATGAACCCTGCAAAGAAACGCGCGTGCATACGCATGGGGATATTCATTTAATTAATTATAATAAACTAGATGCACGTACGTACTGGTATATGTATCGCCGGCGAGCCCACCAATACGCCAAGGAAAGGATTTTGCTTACGGACAAATGAAGATGATAACAATGGTACTTCTCCACCCCGATCCTTTCCTCTGTTTTCTGACTGGATGAGTATAATAATTAGGAATATAATAGGTTTTACTGGTCAATGTAATTAGGTTGCTAATGTGTCTATTAACTTTGACTAGCTGATTTTCTAATTCACAGAGTCCGGGTCAGTGGGGAAATAATTGTTGAGCTCAGCTGAGTTGGGCAAAATAAATTAAAGATAACAATGCACTTGTTAGAGAGAAGACTTGGTAAAATCTACAGTGGGATGGAGTATCATCAAAGAGATTCCTATCCCTCCAGCTAGCTTAAAGGATGACAATTTTTTGGACCCGTGAACATGATGGAAAATTCAAGGTTAAATCTGCCTACAGGATGCACCATAGTGATAGATAGATGATGGGCAAAGTTCAGAGCATGGAAGAAGATCGTTATGCATTCATCCATTTTAGTCTTTGGTTGGAGGCCGATCATTTTGGACCTGCTACTGGTAAAAACTAATCCGCTTCGAAGAGGGATTTGGTTGGATGCTAGTTGTTGTCTTTGTAAATAGGCGCTGGAAGACAGTCTCCACCTATTTTGGAAGCGTCCTATAACAAGTCGTGCTGATGGTATCCAACTTACCAGGAGTTCTACCATGAATCCGCGCAGTCCTTTTGATACTGTCCATCAGCTGACTCATTTAGAATTGAAACATCTTATCCCATCCGAGGCCCAAACCAGGGGAAGCACTTCCCTTAAGAAAAAAAAAGGAAGCTGGGCATTGTGGTAATTTTACAGCGAGAGTATACTTGTTTAAAAACGTGAGTATGTTTGGTTTTTTGGTAAAATTTGTGTTATATATATACAAAATCTCAACCTATTCCATTCATTTGCTAGATTAAGTATTAAAATGTATATAGACATAATTTTTCATTATTTGACAATTTTTAAAAATATTTGTGTACAAAAAATTATTTTTTAATAAGATTTCATTATAATTGGTAAAGTTGGAAAATATAATTTTTATTAGGAGTTATTTTATATTATTTAAAGTTAATGTAATTAAGGTACTCTCAAAAATAACAAATTCTTTTATTTTTTTCGAATTTTTGAAAATTTATTAATATTTTTTTATTTTCTGAATATAATCAGATCTAATGGCATCTAACAGCATCTAACGGCATCTAACAACATCTAACGACATCTAACCGCATCTAACCGCATCTAATTTTTGTAATTAATGAATTAATCCTAATTTAACACCTGTAATATGATCCTAGGCCCCTTATAACGTCATTTAGACCTTAATTACGGAATTTGAAACTCATATAATATGATTTAATGAAATTACCATAATCTAACAACGTCTAATCGGATCTAACGGCATCTAACAGTATCTAACGGCATCTAACCGCATATAACAGCATCTAACGACATCTAACAGCATCTAACATATATATTTTTAGAAAATAAAATATTCATTTTCGGTGGCCCTTGGGACACATATATATATTTAGAAAACAAAATATTAATTTTCGGAGGCACGCGGGACACATATATATATTTAGAAAATAAAATATTTATTTTTTGAGGCCCGCGTGCCACATATATATTTTAGTAAACAAACTATTCATTTTTGGAGGCCCGCGGGACACATATATATTTTAGAAAAATAAAATATTCATTTTTTGGACGCCCGCGAGACATGTATATATTTTAGAAAAAAATTTATTTAAAAATTTTACTAATTATAAGTGTTTTGATTTTTAAATTATTTTGAGTGAATGCTTATCACATGTTAGTTGATTTGCAATTGAATCTAAATAAGTAATAATATTTATTATATATTTATTTAAGATTTGTAAAATCACGTATTTTAACTGTATCTAATATCATCTAATTTTAATATTTTATATAAGTTTATGTACTTTGCAAAATATATATACTTAATAATTCATTTTAGAACTATGCATGCCTTGATTTTGAATTAAATAAATTTCAGACTAAATAAATATATAAACTATAATTAAGATAATAATTAATTTAAATTAAATAAATATATAATTGTAATTTAGATTTAGTAATATAAACATATAAAAATTATTTTTAATTTCATTTAAATAAAAATATCTAAATTTATTAATAGTAAAAATTAAAATCTATAAACATTCTTTAAAAAAAGTATATTACGTAAACCTCTATTTTAACAAATCTCTTGGATACACTTCTAGAAAACCTCTCATATATAAAATGTACATGATTTTTCAATTTAATAATAATATTTAAATAAGAATATTTAAATAAGAATAAATTTTTGTCAATATTAATTTTTATTAATCAAATTTATGCCAAATAATTGTTTATACATACAACTTTTTGAAATTAAAATTTTAATAAATTATATTTATTTCAATGATATATAACTTTAATTTAGATTTAACAATATAATTGTATATGATTTCTTGGATTATCAATATAAATATAACAAACATTTAAATGTTATATTTAAAATTTTTTTAAATTAAAAGGGTTGTTGTGTTAAATCGGTCCACATATATCAGTTTTCTTTATATAAGTAATGATTCAATATAACCGGATTGCGTGAAAGTATTAATGAAACACATTTTTTGTCTTAAATATTTTTAAATATAAATTATTTACTTTGTTTAGCAACATTTTTCCTATAATATATATATTACTTAAAAATTTTCAGTGCATATACTTTTGGGATTATTTTCTTTTGTATTAAGCTATTTTGCAAATTTAGTGGATTACATCTACAAAAATTTATAAAATAAAAATCAAAATCTATAAACATTCTTTAAAAAAGTATATTTTTCATAAAATTTCTATATTTGTTATAAAATAAGTCATTTTGTATAGATATGAGAAAAGGAATTAAATAGGTTAGAAATAATTAAAATATATTTTCAAAAATTTTATTTAGAAAAATCATATTTATAATATCAGAAACTTTAATAGAAAGTACATAATAGATCAGTTTGTACTAATTTTAAAATATAAAATATTATAATCTTTCCATAGAAAGGGGACTACATATGTTAAATAAAACTAAGTAATTTTAAATATAAATAACGTTGTAACGTAGATATTTACTAGCCATCTAAATAAGTTAGGGGTAAAACTATAAATGATTTCAATGACTTAAATTGATCCCATATGAGTTAATAAATTATAAATATAAGGCAAGTTAATAAGCATAAAAAAATTAAAAAATAATAATAATTGAAAACATTTACTAGCCTATTGGAATAGCTTGAGGCAAACTAATAGCATGAGGTGATCAACAAATAACATTTGTATATTTGGTAGGAGGCAAAATGGGTTATCATACAAAATAAAGTATAAAATCATTTTAGTCAATTTGGAATTATATAATTAAAATGGAATTAGATAGTTTGAAAAATAAATAAATTTATTTTATTAGCTAATTAAATAATACAAACAAAATTATAAATATTTTTTTGATAGAAAAAATACAAAGTACTTTAATGTTGCAGATTATCCAAAAAGGAGGTTGCATGTGCAACGGTTTTGAATGCACCACCAGAGTACCGACTCCGTGCTCCATCATCCCGAAAAGATGGCTCGCTGTTGCCCTCTTCTCCCTAATCGAAGGCCCTTTCGACCCCAAATTACGGCAGCCCATTTTTTTTAAAAAAAATTAATAACAGAAATGAAGCTGTTAATGGCAGTTATTAAAAACCGACCAAAATTACAACAAACACCGAACAGCAGACCCTAAATCTTCTCTATGTTTGTAATAGCAGTTGCCATTTTTCTCCAACCAACAGCAGCTATTTGAAGGACAAAATCCATCAAAACGGCAACTAGCAGCGATTTCAAGCACTGTAAATTCCAAGCAACCGAATTCCATGAAATCCAGCAGTGTCATCTCACCATCTTCTCCATCGCAATCAGCAGCCCTAACCCATCCACGAACCTCACCTCTAATATTAAATCAAAGGGAAAAAATCCATCATTTACAGTAGCTTCCAACAGATAGGCCAACTCCGTTAATTCGGGATTTTGGCCCACCGACAGCAGAAAGTCTCACCTTTTTGCTGAGCTTATACTTCAAATCAGCCGATGAGTTCGACATTTTCTAAAATCTATGATTGCTAAAATACACACAAGCCGCTAACTCCAACAAAAGAAGGAACTTTGGAAATCTCCCATTTTCGGTGAAACATCCAAATACAAAACTTGGATCGAGCCTCGGGAGAAGAATGGCGGCATAGAGAATCGACATCGCTCTCTTCCTGTCTTTGCTGATTCCGTTCAGCGGCGGGGGGTTGGTGTGATGGGGTAGGGTGGTAGAGAACACTGCCGCGGGAGCAGACACCCTCTTAAAATCAGCAACAAATCTATCCTCTTCCGTGGCTGTCTCTAAATCCCCCGAAAAATTAATACCCACCCACAATGAAGAAGAAGAAAACCCATTAATCTCCCATGGTGGTCTTCATTGTTTCTCTCCTTGAGTAGACAGAAAACGACATAAACAGCTAGCAATTTTCTTGGGCAATTTAATGTTCAAATCATCTCCACTGTCTGCCAATCTCCACTGTCTGCCATTATCAAAAAGTAAGAAAGGAAGACGGAAGAGGGAAGGATGAACGAAGAGCTAGGGGAGATATGGACAAGATGCGCGAGTCTGGCACACAACTCGATGTTCCCTAGCTGTTTTTTCAGCTTCCAAAAATGCCCAAATGCATCTCAGCCATCCAGCCTAATTTAACGGTGGAGATGTAGCTTCCCATGGGAAAAGCCAAGGAAGTGCTTCCCATGGGTTGGGACTCATCGCATTATTGTTAGTCTCTTGTTGGAGGATCTGGCAATGCAGAAATAGGTATATTACACAGGATGATCTTCCTATAACTCTCTCTCTCTTTTATCTTTTTTTTTGATAGCAATCTTCCTAACTTTTTCGTTATTGCAAGTTGGTGTAAAGATTATATCTTCAACTACTAGTAAACCAAGTTCCTGATGAAATGCACTCACCAGGTACAAAATGGACAGGCTAATGGAAAGCGGTGACTCCCTCCTTCAGGGAAATTCAAGTTTAATGTGGAAGCAGGTTTCAAAGATGGAGGAGATCCATGTAATGCTGGTGCCATTATTAGAAATTCTAAGGGAGATGTTATTGCAGCGAAATGCAAGACGTGGAAAGGAAAAAAAGATAGACTATCATTGAAGGCATACGCCATGGTATTAGGCTTGTGTTGGATGCAACGTCTCAATTATTCTATCATTGTTTGTGAGAGTGGTTCCCTTATTCTTATTAATTGGCCATCAAATGATGAACAGGTGCTATCCATAGTTGGCATTTAGTTAATGTCATAAGAGAGGCTAGCAAGAAATTTAGACGTGTATTTATTCATGTAAATCACATGGGCAATGGAGTTGCACACAATCTGGTAAGATACGCTATAGACGAGGAAATAGGTGGGTATACTTTGTAGGGGGATTTTCTTAGTTTAAAGAGGGCTTCTTGTAAAGACATTCAACATTTTTTGACTAATGAATGATTTTTTTTGGCTCTCTTTCCATGTTTTCAGCAACGTGTTACGGATAGGGAGGAGTTTTCGCCCACGGTCTTTTGATAAAAAAAAAAAATATCATTATTTACTTGAGAAAGGAAAATTGGATTTTTAATTAGGGGAATTTTGTAAAAATGTGTGAAAAAAATTTAAGGATATTGTTACATTTGAAAATATGGAAAAAAAATTTTATTTATATTTTCATTTTCATAAATTTATCGTCATGTACGAGATAATAAAATACAGGTAAATTTTGTGTTGTATTTGGAATTAATTCCTCCAAAACTTTCGTTGTAGAAAGCAATATTTAGGTTGCTTTCATGAAGTCAGTGGCGAATGGGCTTTTGAGATGGCATACAGGTTTGGCAATAAAAATTCTCATTTGGTTATAAAAGTTTTCTTCTTAAGACAAACATCTATTTTGTTAAAAAAAGTTTAAACCATTGCTTATCTGGAAATTAAAATGGAAAACTCATTCAAAAGAATCTTAAACCCTCTATTGGGCCGGATGGGTCATTGTAGCGAAGGGGTTCGGGTCCGGACTTCACCAGGTCGGCCAAAAGTGGTGGTTGGACGGGCTTTCAAAAGACTGAAGCAGCCCAAAAGCATTTATTTTAATTGTAAATATTCGAATTTCTTAAATTAAAATTAATCTATTTTTATTATGATTCGTAAATTATATTTAAAACTTACTCAATATAGCTACCAATCTTAAGGTGTACTTAGGAAGTGGTAAAACTTTTGAAGAAAATTTTTTTGACGAATTTTTTTTAAAAATAAGATAAAATAAAATAATATGGTAGAAGTAATAATAAGGGATAAAGAAAATAAATTTAAAATAGATAGATTAGTCGTAATGATAGTTTTGTAAAAATAATTAAAAAGTAGGATGGTTGTACAGAAAGGTATAAAAAATGATTAAAAATAAAGTAGTTGTAGAGAGTAAAAAATTTTACATTGAAAATTTGTACTTAAAAAGTTTTGAGGATAAACAGATGGACTCATAATAAATTTAATGAGTACTCTAATTATAATCTATGTTTATTATATATGATTTATAAATTATATTTAAAATTTATTCAATACTCTAATTATATGATCGAATTGCTTTTTTCATTTGTTGATTATTTATATATGTGTGACTTACTTAGATTTTTTAGTATGTAAAATTTTAAAATTTTAAAATTTTTTAAAGTATTGTATTTTTGTTTTCCTAAATAAAATTTTAAAATTACTAAATTAAAATTAATCTATGTTTATTATGATTTGTAAATTATATTTAAAACTTACTCAATATTTTAAATATAATACTATCTTAATAAACGTATTTTATGGGTACCAGTCTCTTATATAGCTACCAATCTTAAGGCGTGTTTAGGAAGTGGTAAAATTTTTGAAGAAAAGTTTTTTAATGATTTTTTTTTAGAAAAAGATAAAATAATTTAATATGGTAGAAATAATAATAAAGGATAAAGAAAATAAAGTTAAAATAGATAAATTAGTCGTAAGGATAATTGTGTAAAAATAATTAAAAAGTAGGATAGTTGTGTAAAAATAATTAAAAAGTTAGGATAATTGTATAGAAAGATATGAAAAAATGATTAAAAATAAAATAGTTGTAAAGAGTAAAAAAATTTACATTGAAAATTTGTCCTTAAATAAAGTACATTACTAAATTTTACATTGAAAATAATGTACAATCTAGATAAGGCTTGCATACATTAAAAAAACCGCACAAGTAAATACACCAGCTACACGAGATCGGTAGGTATATTTTATATACATTGAACTCAACCTTTTTTATGTACATTAAAATCAACCTTCCGATCCAAGAGCCTTTTATCCATTGTTTTAACATTTAATTTGAGTTGTAACAAATGTCACCACTTGATGCTGAAGCCAATGAGGTAGGTGTTTATATCAACCTAATACTAAAATTCGACACTGTCCGAACTCAACTCGATATTCTTCCTAATTTATTAAAATAATTATATTTATTTATGCATTAAACATTTTAGCTATAATTATACTAAAGGTTCTTCTATGTAATCATAACTTAATTAAACTGTAAAACATTTATTCTACAACTTAAATGTCATATGCATTTATCCATAAAAGTTGAATATATTGCATCTACGTTAACTTTATTTACAAATAATTATAAATATACCAAATCTTTAAAATTATTGCATACATATTAATTAAATATGAAATATATATGTTTCATTTTTATTAAATTTAGATAGTGATTTTATATAATCTTATTTATTTTTCTTATTTTGATTGTTAATAGATAACTTCATTATATTCATTGTACTTTAAATTAATTTTTAATTTTGAGGATTAACTTTAATCAAAACCAAAAATATCATAAGTTGTATAAATATATTCCCATATAAATTATTTACGTACGAATGTAATAATATTAAAAAAAATTCTTTATCTTTATCGTTAATTTCAACTTTTATTGGTTCAAAAGTAATTTAAATTTTGACTTAAAACCAATATCAACTCGGTCCAAACTTGACCTGAACCCGAATTCTAATATTAGGAATCCAAATCTGGTGTTACACACCTAGACGAGTATTGTGGGTGAGAGTTCTAGAGTCCAAATATTGGGTAGATACAGTGGCTTGTTGTTTTGACTTGTGACGATACTTTCTCCAAGCTCCTTTCCATCAGTAACAAATAAGCCTAATAATTTTAAGTCATTTATTTGGGTTGCAGGAAACCATAGCCAGAGATTCTTCTGCCCGATGCTAGTCATTTTGGTGAGTGCACGGGTATTAGGAAAACTTGATGCAGTTCCTCTGCATTCCCATCCAAATACAGTGATTGCTGCAATCCAGAGTCCTTTTTTTTGATGTAATCCAGAGTCCTTGACTCCGACACTGTTACGCATACGGATCTCTATCCCGAATTGGGTGATTTACACGCGATCTAAATTTTGTTTTAAGCCTTTTATGAAGGTATGTACTTCACTTAGATCTTGACACACATGAAATTGATAATTTTTTTAAAAATTTTGAAAATCAACATTATCTATGCCCAATGCATTGTTTTTCAAAAGTCTAGAAAGCTATACCCATTTTTAAAATTGTTAAATTTTTTGTGAGACAAAATCTACATGGGTCCACACATTATATAATAATAATAATAATAATAATAATGTGTATTTGGACTGCCTGTAAATTGCACTTTTTACCGGCAGCCATATAGAATCACTGCAATACATACATTGAAATAAAGTTTCTCGGAATTAACTGCTAGTAACCATCTTTAAATTGCTAAATTAAACTTCTCGGTGAACTGAATCGTGCTACTCCATTCCTCCAGTGGGGGCCCCCTTGCTAGTGAATTGTTTATTTCAAGTTGCAACTGATAGTGGAGTCTTGACTAGGCTATGCATATACTTACGGACCAAAAGGAGCATTCTTACAGAGGCTGCATAGGTCGCCAGACACTCCCCTAGCAATTTTCTCCCCTTGCTCTATGTACAGCTCTTCTATAGTTATCAAATCAATTTTCTTGGGCAAGGTGTCATCTGGACCATCCCAAACAAATCCTAAAATCAAAATCCGAAAAAAAAAAAAATCAATTTTCTTTACATTTTTTTGGGGAAAAAACCGTAAAGCGAATTCAGCATTATAATATGAATACTGGGAAAAAAAATTCCAGCTTTAACCATCTTATCTTTTCCATTTTTATCTTTCTCGGACAATCATCTTATGTATTTTAATTTTTTACCCATGTTATATTAATAATAGTAGTTTCCAAAAATTTTCTCTTTTCCTTACTTCCCCCCAAATGCGTGGTGTCTCGCAGGGTGTTGGTTTTCTATTGTTGTATAATGTTGGTTGCTTTTCCCACACTGAGTTTATATTCATTGATAAGTTGGCAGATAGAAACCCAGGCAGTTAATGTAGTTCTAAAGGAGGAAGCAAATATTATTTGGAAACATTTTTATTTTGCCTTTCATGGATTGTTATGAGCTTGTGGTACTCAAAGCTATTGCCTATTGCCATTTGCGAGTATAGGGTGAGTGCTGCTTTGTTTTTTTCTTTTCCTAGCATATATATCTTTTGATGTGAGAACCGTTTGCTTCCGACAGGAGGGTTGTTGCAACACCTGGAATGGAAGGGGCCATGCAGGTATCTGATTTGATGAAACCATGTGTCACTCAAATAAATGATTTTAAATACAATTTATCGTGAATGTGGAACCCGTTTCCAGCCGATAACACCCTGACTAGGGTCAATATGGATGCTTGACTGAAGTCAGTTGCACCTTAATTAGGATGTTGTTAACCTCGAATGGGGAATCCAAGCAATTCATTGTATTTAAAATAATTTATTTTACTAAAATGCCAAGTACCAACAAAATAAAAAATGTTAAGGGGCCTATATATAAAATCAATGTAACAAAAATATTTAACTTATGTATTAATTTTAAAGTTATATTTTAAAACATCATTTTTATGTGGATGAACAATTTCATAAAATATCAGTACATTCCAGTGCATGCTAATAGATATCCAAGTTTCTTTTCATAGTTATAAATAATTCTATGCATTGTTAAACAGGTGTAGCTCGTCGATGATTTTGGTCAGAATGATTTTTTATCTCATAATAAAACAAATCAAACCATATGATTAGTTTATTTAGTATTTTGTCATCAATGTAGGACCAATTAAAGCCGGCAATATCTTAATTACGGTGCAGTTAGCTATGCATTAGCATGTCTCATGTATATAGCCTGCTTTTGTGTAACCAAGGCTATATTGAATTTTTTTTTTTTTGGGTAACTCCAATATGAAGGGCCCATTTTGATAATAGAATAAAAACTAACAGTTGACATTGTTCAATCTCATTTGTAATTTCATGGGCCAAAAATCATCTTGATCAGAGCTATAAATGGATCAGGTTTACTTAAAAATAAGGTCAATTCATATATGACAATAAATTTTAACCACTATTTTTGGTATAAATATACATTCATAATAATGAAAAATATGACCACATATTTTTGCAATATCTTCAAATCTGACAATGTCTCCACAGATTTTGTATTCAAATCATGTTTAAAACGTAATTTTTAAATATGATTTTGTGGACTTGGGTTGTTTTTCATCAAAAACTTCGAAGTTAGAGTTTAAGATTTTGATGGCATTTTGAGGGTTTTTTATGGAAATTTTTTTGATTTGTCTTTTTTAACTTGCATTGTCATATATTTGAAATGATTATTATACAGATTTGGTTGTAGGAATAATTATCTCATCTAGTAGCTAAGGTGGGAACCCTAAAATTGGTGAAAAATTGGAGCCTTTTATGAAATCTGCTTGTTAGAATGAGGTGAGATGATTTTTCACCATTTAGGGTGGATTATTTGCTTAGAAATGTTGGTTTGGAATTTTTGGACGCGATGACTGATAAAGATATAGATTGTATTAAGATGATTTTCTCGAGTTTCTCACAGTAAGTTATGTGGTATTATGACAATGATGAGGAACAAATAAAATTAGTTAATGGTTGTTGATGTAATGCATAAGAACTAGGGTGTGGACTCTAGAGAATTTGGTATTTGCGCGTTGAGGAGTTTTCATCAAAAACCTTGTATTATGGGTGTGCTTAAAAAGTGATAAGATTTTTGGACGAAAAGTTTTTGAATTGAGAGAAAATGATATGATATGATAAAGGTAATGATGATGAGTAAAGAGAATAAAATTAAAATAAATAAGTTAGTTCTATAAGTAATTGTGTAAAAATAATTGAAGAAATGATAATTATATAAGAACATGTGGAAAATGATTGACAAATAGGATAGTTATGAATAGTGAAAATTTTAATTTGAAAATTTTTTGTATTAAACAAACATGCACTATATCTATATAAATAAGAATGAGGTGAAAATAGTCAAGTTAATAGGGTTTGTCATTCAAAATTATGGAGAGTTGGCCCACCCTATGTTTATACACGTGATAAGACATTAGATAGACATTGATTATCATGAGAAGTTGCATGTTAGGGCATATTGTTTGTCTATATGACTATGAGATTGTAGTTAATAGAGCCATGGGCTCCAAGACAAAAATTAAATTATAGCATAGTTTATTATAAATAATGTAAAAGTTTTAAAACATAAATGAGAATAAGATAAAAATATGCATATAATTTTAATAAATGAATATATATAGGGTAAGTTAGGATTCTTCGGGTTGACATAATCAACTTATTCAGATTTTATTTTTGAATATGTGTCAAAATTTTTGAACTATTTTTATTTTGAGTTATAAAATTTTTAATTCGACCTAATCAAAAAAGGTTGGAGTTGGGGATGTGTTATGAATTCAACCTAACCTAATTTTCAACCTATTATGGTGTAATTAATTACTTGTTAATTTTAATTGCAAATGGGCCAGGCATATGAAGAAATGAAAATTTCACTAGTTAAATAGTTTAAAATTATTTAATTTTAACATGGGATGGAAAATTAGTTGAATCAAGTCTTAAGTGGGCCATATCTATTTGCACACTAAGCATGAAAACAATAAACATATACATAGTGCATACATAGCTATCCATAGTTTTTTTATCCATAGTTTTTTAAGTAACCTTTCATTCGAGAATCATTTTATTTACAAAAAATATTTGTTTCTTGTCCATTATGCTAGTTTAGATTCTTAAAAAGATAATTTTTTTTACATTTTTGAGACTTATTATATCTCAATTTTAGATTTTCAATTCAACATATAAATCATATAAAATATCCTTCTTTTATTGGTGAAAGATCTTACAAATTTTTTGATCTATTCAGAGCTTAGATAGAATGAGAATGTAAAATGAAAAAGTATGATTGCGTGTAGGAATGACAAAAAAATGCATTGGGATTGCGAAAAGCTCTATTAAAAATAAAAATATATTATTATTTTTTTGAAACACAGACAAATATTTTTGAAAATAAGAAATTCTATTCCATCTAATCTCATTCTCATCTCATTCTAAATTGAATGAACAAAAGACAGGATTTCAATACATATGTGACTCGATCCAAGTGTTTTTCTTAGTTTACATATAATTATCTATATATATATTAATAAATAGGCACAGCTCATCCAATATTTGAACTAAAATATTTTAAAATAAATGATTTCAAAAAACTTTAACCACTAAAATGAATGACTCCTATGAAGATTCTTCTGGACGAAGGAAGACCCCCAACGCCGCAGCTGCGATTCCAGCCCCTTCGGGCCCTTCCCCCGTCCTGACTGCCCACTTTCACCTTGTCATCCGCGAATCGCGAGCAGCCCCATCCCAGTCGTCCGCCCCCAGACCAAGGGCATATACGTTATTTGGTTTACACACATGGCGATTTAAAAGACGGCTTGCGTTGCGCCCGCAACGACTGCTACATATTGTTTGTCCTCAACGTGCGCCCCTCCCCCGCCCTCAGATCCTGCTGCGCAGGTTATCTTAATCCCGATTACAAGCTTATCGTGCGCTGCAACTGTCTCGTCTATTTCTTCCAACTTCCCGTACTTCAAGATCTAGGTCAGCAAATTCCCATATTTATTCCTTAAATCTTTCCTTCTTCAATCAGTTCTCACGAATTACTGGAATAAGGCATGCAGCTGCGAGAAACCCTAGCTAGGGTTTTCGGCGGGTCGGATTTAGGTTTTTGATTTTACTCTTTCTCGATTTCTCTCTACTTCATTTCTACTTGTGGTCTGCGGGGAATCTGGATTTCCCGAGAGTTTTGGAATTTGTTGATCTTCTCCTTGCGATCCTTGCATGAGATTCATGGATGATCATGAAGGCGTTTTGGTTGCTCTGTCTTTGCAAATGTTCGATCTGGTGTTCCTTTTTTTTTTTGTGCGAAGCTTGGGTTGGGAAACAGCGATGCGAGATCCCGGTTTTAGCTAGGCGGGCCCCACGGAGTGGATATCCGGCCAAAATAGCTTTGGTGGTACCGTTATTGGGCGGGCTGGTTGTTTACGAGAGCTGCTGAAAGTTGGAACGATGGAAGTTCGTCTTTTGAGGTTGAGCTAGCTCGACTTTGGGCCAGGGCATTGATAATATACTGCTGCGAATGAATTTCCTGGATGTTGGGGACGCGTGTCGTGTTGTTGGTTAGTGTATGTTTGTGATGCTTTTTGCCACTTCAGATGGCGCTTGATTGTGTTGGGGCATTCGATATGCAGATTAAGCATTACAGCTGTGTGGCTTTGTGTGGTTTACTTGATATATTTTTACTTAACTGCAAAGGTTATGGGTAAATATTTTACATTTTCTACTTTTAACTGGTTTACTTGAAATATTTTTACTTAACTGCCAAGGTTATGGTTAAAAATTTCCCCTTTTCTACTTTTAAGTGATCAGTTGAAGTGTTGAACATCAGGTAGATCAGTTTAGTTATTAGCGTCAAAGTCAAGAGTGGACTTTCAGTTACTTCTTCTGAGATCTTCCTCAGATAGCCTGAAGAAGTAATGTCCCAACAAAATCTGTTCACTTGATTTTCTTGAAAATCGTTCTTGCCTATTTCCGAATAGATCTAAGTGATTTCCTTGGACAAAGTTCTGGTCTCTTGACATGCTACTGAAAAATCACACTATGATCTTTTCAAACCGGCAAAACCAACAATTGAAACAATATGGGAAATAAACATTCAGAGATGCCTGTTTTCCCCCTGGTGGCTAGTTGGGTGCAACCTTTTCACAGGATTTCTGTATTTCAAAAAGAGGGAGGGAAAAATCTGCATCTCTATAACCTATTAGTGTTGAATTCTCCGCATGCCTGGGTAGCTTGTTTGAGATTCTTGTATCTTTGCTCATGTGCGTGTTTTCTACATATGCCAGATATTTAGAGCTGTTTCTAGAGGATCACCTATATGAAAAATTGTAATCATGTTAATGTGTTTACCCTTCAACAAGGGAAAAAAATATTAGAATGGACTGTTCCATCTTTGGTGGATTGTTCATGTTTGTTTTTCCCATGTGCTGAGGTGGTTTTGTTTCTTTTGCCTAGAGGATTGCCTGTATGTAAATAAGTATCTGATAGTCTCTACTTACACTACGCGCCAAGCTGTTTTGGGATTATTACTAGCATACAAGTTAGCTGTTATGTTTTCCACATATGCTTGATTTGGAGGCTCTCTGGGTGATACTGTGTGTGTAGGATTGCCAGTATACAAGTTAGCTATTATGTTTTCTATATATGCTATATTTGGAAGCTCCGGGTGATTATCAGTCTGTAAGTATGCTATATTTGTTAAGTTGTCTCTTTGTTATTTCAGTTGAAGGCTTGATCCTACATTGATTTTGTTGAAATGGATCCTGACGGCAAGAAGTTTGGAAGAGGTAAAACGCTCCTTGATTCTCATTAAACAATTCTTCATATGGAAATATTAATCAGTTCCTAAATATGTTTAGTGCATTGACTTCATCATTCTTTAATTTTTATCGGTTTTTTTTTTTCTTTCTTTTGGATGACAGTGGTGATCTGATACATCTTTGTTCCTGATGTTATTCCCAGGAATTCAAATCTTAGTTCATTGCTTACTTCCATTAAACAACTTACTTTACTTTGAAAATTTGTGCGATTCCAGATTATTTGGTTCATCTATTATACTTAAAGGTGGGCATACCATATTAAAACTCAGATATGTTGAGGTAGTTTTGTCTGGATAATATTTCTACCAAAGTTGGCCTCAATTCATTTCAGTCCATTTTCTCTTTCTTCTCTTGTATTGACAGTTTTTATGCATGAGTTCTGTTCAGATTTAGTCAGTTCATCCTCAGGAAACTTATCCTGGCTTTAGAGGAGTCGAAGTCGGTTCTGAATTTATTATTACTATTTTTGGCTTTCCCACTGTATGATTAGAATGACATAAAGGGCACCTTTCACTACATTACAACTAGACAGATCCATATAATCATCTGGGTCTGATGATGGGTCAAAATTTTCTAATGTTAGTCTGCTTTTATAATCATTTCTTTGTTCTGTTTGGGATCCAATGCCCAACCATATGATTAGCTGTTTGTATGATGTCTGCAACATTTAATAGTTTTATTTGGCCCAAATTTATATTTAATTTAATTCTATGCTTCTATCTGGGGGAAATGAAACTGTGCCTAATACTGATAAAATCAATTCTCCTTAAAAAATGTTTATAATATCTGAACCATCTATTGAATTCAAAAAACACAGTTGCAGCCATAGATATTGTTGGACAATTTCTGGACATGAAATTTCTCTTCAGATGGGCATTTAGCCATCATAAATAGTTTTTTCAGAGGGTGCAACTTGGGCAGATTTACTCAAACTCCACCCAGACCCAGTCCTATGTTGGAGGACCTCAACCCAAACCAGGTATTAATCCTTATATTCTTTGTTCGAACTGGGTTCAGTGTGGGTTTGGATTGGGTTCAAAAGTTAGCCTTCAGATTTGGATGCACTTGGTTTTTTCCTGTAATTCTCTTTGCAAGCCTTGTCAAATTCTTGCCCTTGGATGTGGTCGACTTTTCTGTCTGAAATATGGTAAGATCCATGTACTCCCATTTCTTCCCAGGATGTCAAATTCAAAACTACCAACTGCCCCACGAGTGCATTGCAGAAATCAAACCCAGAGATCTTTAGATCGTTCTAATGGAACCATTATCTCTTCATGATTGCATAGATGGCTGAGATTCAATTCTGATGATGGTGATTGTGCGGCTGCAAGTCAGATGACTGAGATTGGATGGATGGACTGACATCAATGGAGGCTGTAGAGGCAGCGCAAAGAAGAGGACGGTTTTGAAGAAGATGGCAATATCAGACAGCGATTGATTTTCAGAAGTTGATGGCAGTGATCAATTGGATCAGTTGTGGTGCGGTTTGATTGCTGTTGGTTGGCTGTTGCTATTGGTCAGCATCATGAGTGAAGGATGAGGCGGCATCCGATAGGTTTCTTTGTTGGCAACAAAGAAGAGTGAGATTTGGGTGTGAATAGGGGTTTCTGTTGAGTGGGTTTTTTTTTCTTTCTGTCAGGAAATGGAGTAGCCAAATTTGCTGTGTGGTGGCTATTTTGGCTAGCAACAATGAAGCAGAGTGGCGGGTGTGAGATTTTTCTTTGAATTTGGAGAGTAAATCCAATGAGACGACTACCTTGCGGAAATTGGAAGGGAGAGCTGACTCAATTGGTTGTCTCTAGTTGGTGAAGGAGACCTTCTGGAGTGCAAGGGTGTATGTTGATGTGCATCAACAGACCACAGTTTGGCTTGGTTTCAACCTGAATCTAGTCATCATTCACCGCAAGTCGGATTGAACTGGGTTTGAATTTTCAAATACTTAAAAAGGAAGAACCAAACTCAGATCTGGTTCTTTTCTGGGTCAGTTTTGGGTGAGTTTGGGCAAACCTGTCCAAGTTGCATTCCTACTTTCTTTTCTTTCTTTCTTTCTTTCTTTTTTTTTTTTTGACAGGGAAATTGGATGGTTATCTTATCTGTATGAACAAAGGTGAGAGTTTTGCTGTTGTTAAAGAGTTGGGGCTTATTTAGGCTTGGGCAAAAGGCATATGCTAATTCATTAAAAACTTTTAGTGTATGCAGTCTGTTCTTCTGAAGATTTTAGAGGTTCTATGTCATGATTAGGTTATTGCTTTATCCTTTGGGTATGTTTTGTTTTTTGTGAAGAGGTGTAAAATTGGCTTTTTCCCACTATCTTTTATTTGCCCTAGCTACCTACCCGTTTTATCTTTATTCACTTTATGACTAACAGCACCACTATTTTGCTAACATGATCATGTCCTATTTTTAACCTCTTTTATGTATTACATTTTTTTTCCTTCCCCATTAGCACTTTGTTTACATCAAACAAAACTCTCAATGAAAAATCAATTAAACTTTGCTTGGATGAGATTCTACCTGTTTCAAGATCTTGGAATATTTGATTGATTATAGTTGGATTATTCAATTGATTATAGTTTTCTTTGAAGGCTGATGGAACTCATTTTAATCTGCCGGTAAAAATGGTCTCTGAGCTTTTTCTGAACTTCAGGACCAAGGGAGCTTACTGGTGCTGTGGATCTTATAAATCATTTCAAGTTGCTGCCTCACCATGAATTGTTTTGCAAACGAGAACTCCCCGTGGCAATATCTGATACTCACTATCTTCACAACGTGGTGGGAGAAACTCAAATTTATAAAGGTCCAGGGATGGAGCTGGATCAGCTTTTCCAAAGCAACTCACTCTTGAGAGAGACAAATGCACATATACAGCCCTTTGAATTGGCTGTTCTAAATGACGCATTCCAGTTTAGGGACACAACCCGCATTGAGCTCTCAGCCGTAAGTGTCTTTGCTGTGGCTTTGTTTGTTTCTTTATCTGTGGTCCACCTTGCACGACACCATTTGGATGACCTGATTTTTATTCTGGGCCATTTAGAGAATAATGCTTACAGATTTCGTGTTTCACACACATTCCATTTTGAGACATTGGGTGTCACTGCAACTAAGATCACTGATGTGTGTTTGCAGATAGTGGTCTTCTAATTACCTTTAGTGATATGAGTTGTTTTTTGTGCATGACAGGCAGAAAAGGGGATTCCAACTACTGTTGGCACAGTGAAAAATGAGTCCAAAGAGAAGGAAAGGAAACATAAGAAGCACAAGGACAGAGATAAGGATAAGGACAAGGATAAGGACAAGGAGCATAAGAAGCATAAACATCGTCACAAGGATCGGAGTAAAGATAAAGACAAGGAGAAGAAGAAAGATAAGAGTGGGCAACATGAATCTGGTGCTGATCATTCAAAGAAGCGTCATGACAAGGTTAACATATTTATGGATTTCATGGTTTAGTGCTCATAAAGAAATCATTAGATAATATCCACACAGAAATCCTGTTAACTATTATGATGGATCTCATTATTTATATTTTCTGAGCCTTGGAACCTTTCTTTCTTGGTTCTCATCTTCCTGTTCTTTTTCTTTTCTGACGTGAACGTAGCTACATTTAACCAAGAATTCAAGTGAGTGTTGCATGATATAGGAGAATGACAGGATACAGTTCACTTAGCTGAACCTAACAAGTTAGATGAGATTTTGATGGCTGTGGAGAGTAATGACAGAGCATGGTTCATTTAACTGATCCTGATGAACTGGGGTCAGTTTTGAGGGCTATTTAGTGTGATTAGGAGAGTATGCTTCACTTAGATCACAATTCTGATGATGATGATTGTTAACTTTGAACGTTTTCAATCAGTTGTGTTGCATGCACCATTATTCTTGGAGTCATGGAAAGATCCAAGTTTCATTGCACATTATCACCAAGTTGGAAGATCCAGCCATTCACAAATTTCCCTTTGAGTTAATTGTGGCTGACATTTATTCCTTAACAGAAGGTTGCAGGGTGATGATTGAAGCCTTAATTTTGATTAATGGAAGATGCTTAGTGATTTTTTGTTTTCCTTCAAACTTGTGATCTGGATTACCCATAATTAATTTGTTGATACTGTGGATTAATACTGCCTATTGTCTAGGTCATCATAATACCATTGTTTGTGGAATCCTTGTCTGAAAGACCAAAACCAGCTTTCAGGCGGCTGATAGCCTGATATGTGTTCTTTTCTTATTTCAGAAGAGGAAACATGATGGGAATGAGGAGCTTACCGATGTTCACAAGCACAAGAAAAGTAAGGTAACAGCAAAGGAAATAACATTCTTCTGCACCATTCCTTTTCTGTTTCCTTTCTGTTTGTTTTCTTGTTTTGCTTGAGCTGTGGTATCTTCATCATTATTTACAGCATAAGAGCTCCAAGGTTGACGAAATGGGAGCAATCAAAGTTGCTGGCTGATCAATTTTTTTCAAGTCCCTTCAATTTAGTATCTCCACATTCTTTGTGCCTTGATGATTGTACTGGGATTTGCTGGTCCAGGTCTCAGAACTCTCTAGGTATGATTCTTTATGCCTGTCCACATCATCGTTATGTTATTTTATGGTTGTCTGTTATCTTTTTACCTTGAGAAAATTTGCATTAAATATTTCTTATAATTTTTGTCTGTAGAATACCCAATTGCATAATGTTGTCATATGGACGATGATCTGATACTAGTTTACATCAGCGTGCTTGTTTGTTACATGTGTGTAGTCGTTTATGAGATCATGTGTGCTTTGGCTGCACATCTTGTTTTCTGGAGTTGAAACATTCTTGGGTTAGACTGTTTCTAACTTAAGAGCATCTTTTTATTTTGCCTAGCTTATACCTGTTGGCATGTCTGTATCTGTCTGCTTTGAGTTTGTACCATTTTCTCATTGATAGAAAATTTGCATATTCGTAGCTTCCAGTCTGGATGTTATTTCTGATATTATCATTTCCCACCTGTTATGACAAAAGGTACTTCAGGGGGCCAACAATGCAACAGGCAGAAGCCCCAAAAGGATGCAATTACAGCCAGGGGTGTATCATTACGCTAACAGTTTTTACACATGGGTGGAAGCGGCCTTCTTTTGTATTGCAATAAGGTTTAGAACCGGCAGTGATCTGATCTATATCTAACTTTCCATTTTTCATAGGATATTAGTGTCCATGCTCTTGTAAATTGTATGACATTTTCCTTTTTTTCAGGTTCCACAGCCCATCAACCAAAGTGATTTCATTTCGTCTGAATTTTAACCTCAGCTCTGAGATTTGAGATTATATAGATTTTCGGGTTGGGGAAAAAAATATACGCATTAGCTGTGTTGAGCGTTTTAAGGGCATTTTTGTAGGTATTATTAACACGTAATTGAAGTTAGAAAATCAATTGCAGTTTTGGATTTTTGTATCGAATGATTATCATGGGTCGTTCTGAATTTCGGAATATGCAACAATTGATATAATCTGGGGGGAATCGGTGTATGACATTGTGTCATGAACACGAAAATCATGTAAATATGGAAGTCGCTTTGTTGGCGTGAACCGAGTTGTAGCCTTTCGAGTTGCAATAGATCTCTTTATTTCAAAAGGACTTGGATTTCATAGCCCCCAGCTTGGAAGATTGAGGGATCGGTTCTCTTTTCTGTCTTGTGATTGGATTAAGCAGCAGTTATATGAATTTGCGGTTGCAGCTTGGAAGTTCTGACAACAGTCGTTATCTGTCGCCATTTACGTAGGAAAGCTTGTGTTGTTCTGTTCTTTTTGGAACATGTCGTTGTGAAGGCATTTATCCGAGGGAACAGGTTCCTTCGCAACTCTCCCAAGGAATGTACCTCTTAGATTTTGCTACTGATTGATTTGATCAAATCCAAGCTGATTATTACGTTATAAAATTATTACTTTATAATTATTACGGGGATGAGAATTGTTACTTACAAGAAATCACAGCAAAATAAACTGGAGGTTTAGAATGTTTTCTTTTGGCCATTTAGTTTTATGGCTCATCGGAATTCTTAATAACCTGGTAATTATATTCCTGACTAGACAAATTTACGAGAACAGTGGATGGATGAATTTTGCAAAAAAATCCACAGAACAAAATGACTTGATTTCCCTGATAGATTTTGTGAAATCATCCACAACGACTAGATTCCCTGATCACTGCTGTTATTAGTATATATGCATCTGTTATTAGTATATATGCATCGTGTTCATATGTGACTGGTTCAGTTGCGGTCAGCTAGAAAATTTCATTATCATCATTATAAGTCATTTCTCACTTAGGTGGGGTTGGCTGCATTGATTTTGTTGTGCTATTTTTGACAATTTGAGATTAAATTTTCAGCAATCTGTAATATTTTCGTATCTTATTTAATTACTTTCATTCATTTTTATTTTTTTTGTCTTTTCATTTTTTTATAACTTTTTACTTCGATAGACCCTACTATCTTAACTGGTGTCATTTTAGGCTTCCGTTTAATATGACTAAACTATGTAATCTATTCTCTTATTTTATCACCTATTGGCTATACTTTTAGATTTTTCTTGGATTATTTTATTTTTAATTTTATCTTTTCTTGTTTTACTGCTCATTCACCTTAACATTTTTTATTTCTGCTATGTTCATTCTATTTGTATGTTGTTCTTTAGCTGTTCAACATTCTGTTTCATAAAACATAAAGTATAGTGGGTTTAATTGCAGTTTTATAAATCTTTCCTTTTAATTTAATTGGGACTTGATAATCACATAAAATTCCTAATGCATTTCATCATTTCTTCTATCCTACTTGAATTTTATATATTATATTATTTTCAATTTTTTCTTTTTCTTGAACTATTGATCCTAAATACTATAAGTGATTAGTTTTTATTATTGCTTGATCTGAAATTTTTATTGGTTCCTCATCTAGGTCCTCACTATTATATACATTGCATTTTATATATTCCGTTTTGTGCTAGTAATTCTAAAACCATTAGATTTTAAGACATCTACCCACTTATTAAATTTCAAATTTAGTCATTCTTTAGTTTTATTTATTAGAAAATGTTATTTGAAAATAACATGTACTAAGGTATTTCTTCTTGTAGATGTCTAGTAATTTCATCTATTATTAAAGTGAAAAGGTAAGGACTTAAGGCGAAGTTTTGATGTAAATCTATTTTAACTAAAAAATAGGATTAATTTCAAATATACTTACAACATTTGCTCTTAATTACAAATATACCTACTAAGTTTGAAATCTTTCACATGTATCCACTAAGTATGGATGCAATGTCATCCATATTCATTCTGTTAAGCATGGTTAAAAATTACCATTATTCATGATAAAAATGTCCAAAATGCCCCTTATTATTTAATAATTATAGTTATTCGTCTGTGACAAAAGTTGAACGATGTGATGGAAATTCATCCCACTTAAAAGAGAAACTAGGCAGAATGAGTTTTGATGGTCTGGATATAACACCAATAACGATAGATGCTAGATCGATCAAGAGTATTTTGGAATTTTAAAATTATTAAACGTTTTTAACTGTTATACTGGGTATATTTGAAATTACTAAAATACTTAAGAGGTATATGTGAAAGTTTTCAAACTTAGTAAGTATATTTGTAATTGAAGGCAAATAAAATGAGTATAATTGAAATCAACCTAAAAATATTAATATCTTTACTCATGGTCTGTACATTTGTTATAGCCCTCTCATAGATATCTTTAATACATCGATGTGTCTATATTAATTTCTTTTTTTTCATCACTTGTTATATTGGCTTTATTGGTACTCGATCGTATGCTTTTTTTAAATCAATAAAAATTATATAAAAGTTCTTTTTTTTCTTTCTATATTTTTCAAATAGTTGTCTATGAAAAAAATGGCTTCAGTGGTTGATCTTCCTTGCATAAAGCTAAACTAATTTTTAGAGACATTAGTTTCTCTTCTTAGTCTACGTTCAATTAATCTTTCCCATAATTTCACAGTATGATTAATTAGTTTTATTCAACGATAATTTGCACAATTCTGAATATCTCTATTAATTTTATAAATTGGAATTATAATATTTTTTCTCTATTCACTTGATATTAACTTTGTTTTTATAATTTTATTAAAGAAATTCATTGACCATGTTACACCAACGTCTCCTGTGCATTTCCATGTCTAGATGAATTTTCTACAAAAGGATGAACTTTACTTAGATTGCGAAATTTTTTATTTTTCTAAAATGGGCGTGGATATGGGCGCCAGCCATGTATATATGCTCTTTTCGATTTTAAATAATAAAAAACGTAAAAAATTAAAAATTTTACAAGGCAACCAATGTAAGTTAGGCCAACTTTTTTTTATTTATAACGACGACAACATCCACATCAATAATAATAATAATCATACGATTATTATCATTATTATTATTATTATTAAATGAGTTATCTGCTACAATTAAAAGCAATTTGTAGTCAGCGTATCTAATCACAGACCAATATGTATTGCTATCCTATTTCTGGAAACACATTGATAATAGTGTGTAAAGGTGCATACTACGAGGTCCAGGGTTCGAATTTGTGTAGAAGTACTTGTCTTATCTGCTATTTCCCTAGGGTTGTCTTACAAGCTGCCTAGTCATTTAAGGAGATGACACTTACAAACAGCTATTTCCATGCATTTGTGGATAAGCTAATTGCAATTTTCAATAGCTTCAATTAGTCCCCTCTATATTCATACAAGTACTAATACTCTACGGCCCATAAGGAGCCACACTTTCCTGGGCTAAATCTTCCTATCTTATTATAGAATATGGGGCATACTTCTGTATAATCGGATTTTTCATATAACTCCTTTCCTTTTTTAAATGTTAGTGATTGATATAAAATTTAATTTATTCATTATATTTAATATTATTTATTTAGCAAAAAGACAGAATTTCATCCTTCATATAACTCCTTTCATTTTTTAAATATTAGTGATTGATACAAAATTTAATTTTTTCATTATATTTAATATTATTTATTTAGCAAAAAGACTGAATTTCATTCAAATTTAATACGTGTGTATTAGAATCTAATAATACTTTATAGGATTATTTATCTACTTAGTAATGATATTTTAGATGATATAAATGTTGAAATACTACTTAAAAATTGATATTTAATATTAAATTATTTTATTACATTGATTTTGCATATTTATACATGAGATCAAGTACAATGAAACTAAACAAATAAAAGAGTTTCTACGATAATAGTAATGATGTTAAATATAATAGATGAAATAAATTTTTTATTAACCATTTCGATGTGAAAAATGAAAATAGTTACATAAAGAAAATGAGAGGGTTGACATGTAAAAGGAGTTTCATGGAAAGCCAGCCCAAATATCCAAATCATTTTAAATAATATTTATTTCCCAATGCACGAAAATTCAAAACCTTTAAGTGGAAGTGGGAAATGCGTACTAGAAAAATTGCGCGATGAAGACATTCAAATGGTGGTGCACATAGCTCTTTCCATTTTAATATCAATGCCACCCAGCTCAATTTAATTCATTATCTTTAATATTATTCATTTATCTAGGACCGTGGGGGCGAGAATAGGTTGTATAAATGAGGGGTCTTAGGTTGGGCGAAGAGATGACAGGGAGATGGAGAGAGGAGCAATGAGGAGATCGATCCGGAGAGGTGGGGGACAACGGAGATAATGTTGGAGCTGAAGCGGAGATTGAGGTTCCGGGCAATCGAGGACGACAGAGACAAGCGGCAGAGCTGCATGCACTGAGCGAAGGCAAGCGGGAATAGGGGGCGCGTCAGGCAGCCACAGGAGATCTTGCCGCCAAGCCAAAAATTTTCCCTTTTTGCGCATGTGGCTTACATGTCTATGGTTAATATCTTTTTTTGAAGAGTTATGGTTAATAATTAATTAAACTTGAAGTATATAAGATCATACACGTAGTGTGTTTTTTCATATATAGTTATATCCAAGAGAACATTCTTATTTATTATTTATATTAATTAGCTCAATAAATATTTAACTACGTATTTTATTATAGGTTGATTAAAAATTATTAATGAGTATTTATTACTAATTCATTTGCAGAGGTTAGCTTCCAGGGATTTGCAACTACATTAGTGACAAGAATATATCTTTGTTGCATGCAGTTATAACTTATAAGTTACATTTTTAATAACAACAACGAATTCTAGAATTATTGAGTTAGTGGTTCAATTGCAACGAAATTAAAACTGTCGTAATTTTTAGGTTGCTGTTGTCCAATTGTCCCATGTCGTTAATTTACATCATCTCTATGAATCAATTTATGGATATTTTAATTTTTACGATTCCTTTTAATTTGTTTAATTTACACATATATTACTAAATATATTTTTTTTAAAGATGAATAACAAAAATGTCTTCCCAAGTAGTGAACCATAATATACTTTTTTTTAAAAGAAAAAAAAATCATAATTTATAGGTACCTTTTCCTTTTTTCTTTTTGAAGTAGTGAGATGAGTATATATAACTCCAGAAAGAAAGGTACAGTTTAACTATCATACAAAAAATCTGATCATAAAGAATCAACAATGGCCCTTGGTGGGCTACCCCATCACATCCTAAGTTTCTTTACCCAAGGCTAAGATTTCAGCAATTTTACGTGCACAAAATTCCTTATTCTCAAGACATGCTGAAAAGAGATAGAAGTGAAAGCATCAATGAGATGTTCGATCTCATGAATTAGGATGCCTATGGTAGACATGATAGGACTCTCATTGTGCAGGAGATTCACCAATACCAGTGAGTCCATCTCCACCTCCACGTGTTGGATCCCCATTTCAGCTCCCCACCTTGTGCCTCCAATCATTGCTAATGACACCATGTGTAAAGCATCCACCACCCCTTCTCTTCCAACCATACGCTGCCGTGAAGCTCTCGTTAGAATTTCTCCGGACTGCCCCAAAGCCCATGCTGTTTCCATCTAGATTTCTCCACCCATCCATGTTGATTTTGAAAGTGCTTGCTAGAGGGCGTCCACCTTGGCTTAAGCTGTCCACGGAGCAAGTTCCACGTGATAGTCTAGCTGAATTCAGACTCTCCCAGTAGTTTTGCACCATTCTTTGATGTTGTTGTAGTCTGGACTTGACCCTTCATCCTTGCATTTGTTTCTTAGGTACCACACATGCCAGCAGAACATGATAAATCTTGCTAGAGCATTCCCTCCTTTCCCTAAAGCCAACTGGTTAATGATACATCTTATAGCCACTCTTGGGGTGCAACGGTTCCTGTCTGGACAAATTCCCTTCCGGTAGAACTGATCCTCTCGCAGAAAACGAACAGGTGGTGTGTCTTCAGTTGATTTCCTGCATAATATGCATTTGTAATCGACATTCATACCTCTCCTGATAAGATCTGACTTTGTAGGCAAGGCATTTTTGAGAAGTCTCCATCCAAAAATCTTGATCCCATTGGGCGAGTTTGTTTTCTAGATCTGCCTGAGTATCTTTCTCTCTTGTTCTTCTCGTCTATCCCTAGTTTGTTTGGCTTGTCTTTCAAAACAGAATCGGTTAGTCAGTATAAGCCCGTAGGCTGATTTCATTGTGAAATTCCTATCCGTTTCTTGCGCCCAGTAGCACCCGTCTCTGGCACCACTAGGGGGAATAGGGATTGGGTTCAGGGGTGGGAATCGGGGCGGGCCATACCGGGTCAAAATGTGCCCAACCTTGACCTTTATACCGGGTTGGGACAAGGTCGGTTTTACCCTCGCTTTTTTTAAAAATAGGTTTCGGGACAAACTTCGAGTTGGTATCAGACCGGTTTTGGGATAGCGGATCGGGTAAAAAATACAGGTAAAATAACATAATTTTAAAAATTTATATATCTATCAAATATAAGTATATATTTATACTAAATTTAAATATTATATACTTCAATACTTCACTAATTATTAAAATACACATAATTAAGAAAACGAAACATTCGAAAATATAGTATAAATTTATTAAAATAGGTTAATATACAATTAAACATAAAAATTATATATGTACAAATTCTTTTTATTGATTCTTATATTGTTTTCTAAATAAATTAATTATTCTATTGTTGATAGAGTTGATTATAAAAAAGTGAGAATTTTGAAAGAAAATAATAATAATATTTAAACATATGCTTATAATTTTTAATAAATTAATATATGCGGAGTGGGTCGGACTCTTCGGGTCGGGACATGGTCAACCCACCTCGATCCTATTTTTGAATTTGGGTCAAAATTTTTGACCCATTTCTATAGCGGGTGAAAAATATATTGATTTTATTCGACCAAAAACGGGTCGGGTCAAAGACAGGTCATGGGTCGATCCTCCCCAATTCCCACCCCTAATTGGGTTGATCTTTCTCTTGGTTTTTTCTCTAACTGTTGCTTGTATTAGCTCTTCCTTCCAGGTTCTGTTTGATGGCTCTGTGAATGTGCTAACTTTCTCTTCATCAGATACATTCTCAAACAGTGGCCGAATCTTATTTATCACCTCATCCACCCACCTGTCCTTGAAGAAACAAATTTCCATGCCATCCCCAAGCCTCCATCTTCCTCCCTCTTCAATAATTGGTCTTCTTTTTAGCACATAATTCCATGTATAAGATGTTCAGGGTTTCCCTTGGCGGTCATAGATATTCCTATCCCTGAAATATTTTGCTTGCAAGACTTGATAGCAAACTAAGTTATTGGTTTGAGTAAGACGCCAAAATTGCTTAGAGAGAAGGGCCAGGTTGAAGGCTTATAATTCACGAAAGCCCAAACCCCCGGTAGCGTTAAATCTGCAAAATTTTCTCCAGGCCACCCGACTTATTTTTTTGCTTTCATTTTCACCCACCAAAATCTACTCACCATGCTGTTTAATTCCTAGCAAAAGGACTTTGGTAAAAGGAAGAGACTCATAATATAGGTGGGGATGGATTATGCGACAACTTTGATGAGTATCTCCTTCCTGCCTGCGGAGAGGATCTTCTCTTTCCAACCTTGTACCTTGTTCTAGACTCTCTCCTTTAGACCCTTGAATATCATTTTCTTAGATCGCCCTAACCATGCCGAAAGCCCAAAATAAGTGTCAATCTCCTTGCCATCCATCCAAAGCCATTCCCTGATCTGTGGTCTTTTTTGTCCACTTGTATTTTCATTGAAGAATAGCGCTCTCTTGTCAATATTTATCAACTGGCCTAAGCACTCACTATATATCTTTAGGATTGTAAGTAATTTGTTTATCTATTCCCTATTGGCCTTTAGAAACAAGAGGGCATCACCCGCAAAAAAATAGGTGTAATATGCATGGCCATCTTGGAGATATTTTCACCCTCGATATCAATCTCTGCTTATTCCATTCGCTAATAACAGAAGAGAGACCTTTAGCACAAATGAGGAAAAGGTATGGGGACAGGGGGATCCCCTTGTCTAATCCCCCTTTTAGGTTTAAAACCTAAAGTTTTTTGCCCATTTATGCTAACTCTATAGCTCATAGAGTACAAACACCTTGTAATCCATCTGATCCAGACTTTCCCAAAATTTATTTTCCCCATACCTCAAATGGGTAACTCCATTCCACCCTGTCGTATGCCTTAAACATATCTAGCTTAACGGCTAACTCCTTCCTCCTTCCTTTTTTCCTTCTTCTTAAATGGTGAATTGCTTCATAAGTGTGGCGTCCCGACCCGGGTGCCTAGAAGCCTTACTCCGGGATCTTTATTGATTGGTAAACGTGACTCAGGATTGTTGCCCTGATCACACGGCGGGATTTTTAAATTGGATCTCGTCCAAATTTTTTTCATTCATTTTCTTTGTTTTTCATCACATAACAAACACTTATCATCAACTTTACGCATGATACTCATAATAACATCATATCATCATATATGAACATATTCTTGTCATTAATTTCACATATATTATTCATATCATAATAACTGACTTATCTACATCACAAGTTCCTTCAATCTAAACATTTCATACATACATATTTTGATGATTCCATATAATCATTCATACCATCTACAGACCAGTTTGTTGAAAAGTTTTCTTCATACTCTTTTCCTTTCCTGCATGGCCTGTGCGGTACCTGTCTATGGTTGGGGAAAACAAAACATGAGTCGAAACTCAATAAGCAAGCATTTTTCATTTTAAATGCATTTCTCACCTTTCAGTAGTAGACGCTTAACAAGCGTTCGACTATCAATTGGAGGAAACCTTTTCATAAATACCTTTCATAAACATTTCATAATCCCAATTCATGGCAAACATATGTTTGTAAAACTTGACATATAAATTCTTTTTTTTCATAGACATATTTATGTTCTAAAACATTTTTCATCGAAGCTCCATTTCTCATAGGACATTCTCATGTCCTAAAATACTTTTCATAAAACCCTTTTTAAGAATATGCAACATGCAATACGTCTCTGTCCATCTGGTAGGTGACATTTATCAAGTGATCATCCTTCCTTTGGAGAGAAACCCTTCCAGGTGATAGCCCACGAGCCAGACGACTATCCGTGTCCATCTCCCATTTCAGGGAGGGCGCCGCCGGCATTTAGCCTTATTCAAGCGACTCGGCCTACGCAAAGGGGGCCCAATTTGCAACCGCGTCCGGCTTGCATATCCTTTACAGTAGACCTAGTACATAATCCTTGTGCACACTTTTCCTTCACATTCACATGCTAGCATGATTTTATAAAAACCACAGACCACAGTCTGTGTTCCTTTTCTAAAAGCTTGATGCTATCATGCTTTTATAAAATACTACAGACCTCAGTCTGTATTTCTTTCAAATCTTGAAAACTGGGCTTAACCCATGTTAACGAGTTATATACTCAAAATGTTTTGTAAGGATGGCCAACCTTAAAACATTTATATTTCATAACTCATTTGAAGTATTCAAGGAAAATATTTAAAATAATAATACTTTCTAACCATTTTTGTAAATAATTTTTTAATGACAAAACGTTTTTAAAAATATTTGAAACTTTCATCTAATATCATATACTTTTGTCTACCTGTCTTATTGTTCATTTCTATATGTGATAGACTTGTATAATCCTTTGAACATTACTCAAATCGTTTTTCAAATTAATTTATCGTGTTGGCCTTCCTTAAATCCTGCTCGAAACAATGGATTTTGGAAATTCCAAAATAATCCAATATTTAGAGAACTTTTGAAACATATCCTTAAAATACTTCAAAATCTTGAAATAAAACTATTCAATACATTTATTTCAAATATCATTTTAAAAAACTCATTTTCCTTTCAACACAACCTTTTCAACATTTGCATTTCAATATTTTTTAACATTAAAAGGATTTGCTTTTAACGAAGCAATTTCCAAGACAATTTAAGATTGCAGAATAAGGTCGTATAAAATTGTATTTTCAAAAGGTTTGCTTGCTTACCTGCGTAGTCAACTTGTATCTTTCACTTGTACCCATTTCTTTTCCTATACAAATGAAAAGAACCATATTTCACATATAGACATAATATTCCATGCTTGCACATTTCTATTATTAAATTTGAATTCATCTTAGGGTTTCTAACCCATGCATATGTCATAATCACTTTATTTTCCTTCATAACTCTCATAGAGGTTAATTTAGTCTCTATTTTCACATATGGATTTTTATCCCAAAAATCTTCAAAAATTCCATTCATACATCCTTATAAATATCAATCTTATTTCTGCCCAAATCACTCTGTTTACTATTCATGATTATTGTTCATGATCATGTTCCTAATTACTGTTCACATTTGCTGAAATCAGGTGTACTAATTTCTCTAAATCTTTATTTATAATCAAATCAAGGTATTTAATTCTTAAATTTCTGTCATACATCAATAACTACATGATTTAATACTCATAAAAATTTCAGCAATAAATATTAACATTATATATTTATTTTGACATTTTCACTGTGCTGGACAGTGTTATAAAATTAGGAACAGCCCTAATCACGTTATTTTTAAACCATACATATGTAATCCAAAAATCATATTTAATTTTTTTCGTGTGATAATCATAGTATCTTGTACATCATAGAAAATTTTCAGATTAAAATTCCATCCACAAAAATTATTAAAAATCATTTACTACAGCTGATCCTGTCACCCGTTTTACCCTGTTTTAAGTTAATTTTCTCATATTTTTAATTTGCAACCTGCTTAATATTTTAAGCTGAAAACTTGGTCGTTCTTTAATGATAATATAATAAGCTTGTACAAAAAATTTCATGGCTGAACTGCTTCATTTACCATCTCGTTCATATTTTGATTTCTAACATCACGTATCCATCCATTAAATAATTTAAATAAAATATAACTGCCATTATTTTATAATTCCAGCAACTATATACATATAATCCAGCAGCTGAAATTTCATAAATCCAGCTTATTAACATTATACAGCTATTGGGTCTTAGTTAATTTTCGAGATTTTGAAATTCACATTAATTCTTCAAAATCCACCCTTTGATCACATTCCATTTTCATAAATATTATTTATTGAAATCTTTTATAATGAGCAGCAACAAAATAACGTGAAGCAAAAAGAATTTTTTAAAAAAAAGAACCTGGATGGACGTTAAAGCCTCGCTGCTGCCCTTTCTTCCGTTTTTCCGAACGCCAGCAATAGTTGCCATTCACTATGCAACTGCTTTTTTTTATACATGTATTAATCGGTTGATCATGGTTAAATTTTTAACCTCACTTGAGTCCACCGCTTGGTTTAATCCACCTGTTGGATTTTTAGAACGTCCAGCATATGATTCGGCAATGGCGCTGCCAGCGCTATTCTTCATGTAATACATTTTTTTTTTTTAACGGAAATTCTAATATTAATAAATTAAATCATAAATACTTACATACACACTTATATATTATGAAAATTTTTCTTATTAATATATACACAATTTCTCACAAAATGTACCTTTCCGAATTTTGAAAAAAAAATTTTATTTTATTTTAATTAACTAATTCATATTTGGATAAAAAGTCTCAATTTAAAATTTTGGAGACATGTTTTCCAAAATTTCATTCTTTCATTAAATTGAGCATATTAAAATAGGATTATCCATAAAATTCTACCTCAATTGGAGTAAAGTACATATTTTAACTTAATCGAAATCATATTTTGGCATAAATTTTCATTTTAAAAATTTGTAGACATATTTTGCAAAATTTAATCCATTCATTATGTAGGGTATATTAAAATAGGCTTGCTCCAAAAGTTTCATCTCAAACAATCTTATATATATCAAAATATTAATTAACTAAATAATTATATAAAAAAATTTAAAATATAAACGTGTACGTGCATGGTGGTGGAATTTATTACCTTTAGCACGCTTTTTAATACATTCAAGTTTTATAATTTAGTCAACTATTTTTCATAATCTGATTCGTCTAGATTAGAGAGCATATAATTTAGTACTCTCTATTAAATTTCTATATGATTCTGAGTTATACATATTTAGATCTGAGTTATACATATTTAGATCTAATCAAAACAGTGAGGATGAATATAAGCCCTTAATTAGAGCCCCTAATTAGCCAAAAATTTTCCATTTATTTTTATTTTTCCGTAAGGTCCGTAAATTTAAACAGTTTAAATTTGTATAATTCGAAATTTTGAAATTCCTTCCTGAAATATTTGTAAAAATTTATTTTCATAGCTAATTTTTGTAAGATCATAAATTACCCTTTATTTTCTTATAAATTCCAAACATAACCTTTGTAAATTTTCACTAAGTGCACTTCGTGCCTCCACTTTTGTCAAAATTATCAATCAATCATCTTTTCTAAATTTATAATTTAATCTCACTTTTGTAAAATTGTAATTTGGTCTTTTCGTAATTAAGTTAATCCAAAGTGATTAACTTATCACTTTATCTTAATCACATGATTACTATTTATTAAATTAATTATTCGGTCCTTCAACTCCATATATTACAAAATAATATATTTAAAAAAAAAATCAATAACCCAAGGTTCATGACCTTAGGGTTTCATACATGGTCCTAAAATTTGGAGTTTCACAGTAAGTGATTAGTATATTGTCTGAGATTAGCCTGCCCGGAACAAACTCGCTCTGCTAGTATGATATGATGTCATTTAGGTAACCTTTTAGTCAATTAACTAGAATTTTTGCCAATATCTTGTAAACCATATTGCAGAGACTTATTGGTCTGAAATCAGCTGCCTTACTTGTGCCTTATTTCTTTGGGACCAGAACAATTGTTGTGGCATTGATGTGTTGTAGTTGTTCATCATATTGGTCAACTCCTCTCCTTTCCATAAATTCTTTGCACATCCCATAGATGTCTGATCCCATAACGTTCTAGTATTTCTGATAGAAACCAGCTGACATTAGGGGTGTTAATGGATTGTGTTAGACGGGTTGGAGCCTAATCCTAATCCTAACCCATTTAAAATATCTCAACCCTAATTCGTTTATTAACCCCTTTAAAAAATCTCAACCCTAACCCATTTACAACCCATTTAATAAACGGGTTGATGGGTTGTTAACGAGTTGTATAACAAATAACCTGAAAGTCTAAACTCTAGTAGACGATGATCTCGTAGGAGAGACGAGAGGGTGTTTGGCGTAGGGAAAATAGAATTAGGGCAGCAGTGGAAAAATAAAAATTAGGTGACTTGAGGAAGACTTAGAGAGAGAAAATAACTAAGGGGTTTAAATGTATATATATAAAACTTTAATGAGTTAAGCGAGTTAAATGGGTTGAACGAATTAAACAGGTTGAACAGGTTATATGAGTTAAATGAGTTACTAAACGGGTTGACGAGTTATAAAATCTCAACCTTAATTCATTAATTTAATTAAATGGTTAAACGGGTTGGCGGATCATAACCCATTTATTCAAAAATCCCAACCCAAACCTATTTATAAATGGGTTGGACAAGCGGATTGACAGGTTGACCATGACCGTTAACACCCCTAGCTGACATACCATCCATACCTGGGCTTTCGATGGGTTCATTCATTTAACTGCCCTCACTGCCTCATCCATGTTCTGTCTCATCATTTGATATAAGTTTTTTCACCTCACCTATCACTCTGCCTATAAAAATGGGATTTGTGCTAGTAAAGAGCCGCTTGAAATGGTTGAAGACCATCTCCTCCATGCCCGGTTGTTCTGCAATCCATTCACCCTCCTCACTTCCTAGACCGTTAATGAAATTTCTTCTCCTTCTATTTGACGCCACTCTGTGGAAGAAGCTTGTATTTCTGTCTCCCATATTTAGCCAGTGAATAACTTATGCTTCCATATGATCTCCTTGTCCTCTAGCAGTCGATTAACCTCTCTCTATTTCTTTGATGGATTTGTCCCTTGAGTCAGATGGTTGTTGCAGTTTTAACCTGTGGAGTTCTGCCTGTTTGCTCCTTAATTGTTTTATAACACTTCTCCTTCTCCCTCTGCTCCGTTCCATAAGTTTTCTTCCACATCTCTGTAGTTTCTACTTCATACCTTCAAAAATACTAGTTCCCCTCGTTCTTGGTCTATTCCATTCCTTCTAGATTAGCTCATGAGCTTCATTGTCTTTTGCCCAATACAATTCATATCTGAACTCTCTTGGAGTTTTCTTCTTGTCCTTCCTGACATCCATGTTCAAAAGGAGTGGGCTATGGTCTGAAGTTGCAGCAGTTAGATGGAAGATTTTTGCAAAAGGAAAGAGAGCAAGCCATGCTGAGTTTGTCAACCTCCTATCTAGGCTGGCTTCAACCCGATTTCTGCCACTTCAGTTGTTTCTCCATGTCATCCTCAGCCCAACAAAACCAAGGTCTAGCAGATTACACTGATCAGTGACCTCGCGGAACTAATCCATTTGCCGTTTCGACCTGAATCTACAGCTGTGTACCTCAGATAGGCCAAAAACTTCACCAAAGTCCCCCATTATCTGTTGGAATTACTGTTCAAACACACATAGATTTACGTGGTTCGGAACTCTCCTACTCCACGACGGCAACCTTTTTACTTTCTTATCTTTTAGGGTTGCCATTATCCACTATATATATATGTAAAGAGTTTATACAATTTACATAATTATACCAACTTGCATGATATTACATAATCAACATATTTTGTCAACACTCCTCCTCAAGTTGGTGAATAAATATTTGTGAAATTCATTTTTTTCAGTATTTCCTCGAAATGTCTTCTTGGCAATGCTTTTGTGAATATGTCCGCAAGTTGATCATGGCTTCTAATATATGGAGTTTCAATAATCTTCGCTTGAACTTTGTCTCGAACATAATGACAATCGACTTCAATATGTTTAGTTCTTTCATGAAAAACTGGATTTGACGCTATGTGAATAGCTGCTTGATTATCGCAAAATAATTTCATTGGCTTTTGAATGTGGAAGCCTAGTTCCTGTAAAACAGATTTCAACCAAATCAGTTCACTTGCAGTAGAAGCCATAGCCCTATATTCTGCTTCAGCACTTGATCTTGCCACAACGTTTTGTTTTTTACTTTTCCATGTTACAAGATTTCCACCAACAAAAGTACAATATCCTGTTGTTGATTTTCTATCTTCTGGATTTCCTGCCCAATCTGCATCTGTATATCCAAGGATTTTCATATGAAGAGAAGCACTAATATGGCCATGAGGTTTCATCCATATTCCTTTACCTGGACAAGATTTCAAATATCTGAGAATGTGATCTGCCATTTTCATATGCTCAATAGTAGGGGAATGCATAAACTGACTAATAAAGCTCACAGCATAAGAAATATCGGGCCTTGTGACAGTAAGATATATTAATTTTCCCACAAGCCTTTGAAACCTTCCAGGATTCTCTAGTGACTCACTTGTTTTAATAAATTTGGCTGTATAATCCATTGGAGTATCAACTGGTTTTGCTCCCAGTTTTCCAGTTTCCTTTAACAGATCTAGAGTGTATTTTCTTTGACACAAAAATAATCCTTTCTTAGAGTAAGCAATTTCCATTCCTAGAAAATATTTCAACTTACCGAGATCCTTCATGTCAAATGTTTTGCTGAAATACTTTTTGAGATCTGAAATTCCAACGTTGTCATTTCCAGTGATGATTATATCATCAACATAAATCAAGACAACCACCATTTTGAGATTATTCCTTTTGACAAACATTGAGGAATCTGAGGTACATTTGACAAAGCCAAACCTAATAAGTGCAGTACTGAGTTTACTATACCATGCTCTGGGAGACTGTTTCAAGCCATAGATCGCTTTATTCAATTTACATACCAAATGCTTTTGTTCTTCTAACATGTGTCCAGGCGGAAGTCTCATATATACTTCTTCTTCTAGATCCCCCTGCAAAAAAGCATTTTTGACATCCATCTGGAACAATGACCATCCAAAATTAACAGCTACAGACATTAAAATTCTGACCGTGTTCATCTTAATAACAAGTGCAAATGTATCTTTATAGTCAATACCATATGTTTGAGTAAATCCTTTTGCAACGAGCCTGGCCTTATATCTTTCTATAGATCCGTCTTCCTTGTATTTAATTCTATATACCCATTTGCACCCTACTGGTCTTTTTCCTTTTGGTAGTTGGACAATATCCCATGTTTGATTTTTATCAAGAGTTTTGAGTTCGTCTTCCATAGCAATTTTCCACCGTGGCAGGCTAATGGCTTCATGAAAATTTGTAGGCTCATTATGAGAATCGATACTGGTTAAAAAAGCAGAATGCTCCATGGAAATTTTATCATAGCCTATATAATCCTGAATAGGAAAAATTGCTGCATGATAAGTATAGAAATCTTGTAGTCTAGAAGAAGGTCTTGGAACTCGTGAAGATCTACGAGAAGGAGCCACAAGGTCTTCATGAGAAGGAGCCACAAGGTCTTCATGAGAAGGAGCCACAAGGTCTTCATGAAGGGCCACGGGGTCTTCAGGAGGAGGAGAAATAGAAATTTCATCTTCTCTCATGGCTGACTCTTCATTAGTAGTTGAGGATAATGGTAATGGCCTAGGTGCAAAGTCATTGTGAATATACTCCCCCTGACTTTGAACCTGAGTTGAAAAGAAAGGTTGATTTTCAACAAAGGAAACATCTCGGGAAATAAACAGCCTGTGTAGATCAGGAACATAACATTTGTATCCTTTTTTAGTAGAGGAATAACCAAGAAAGACACATCGATGAGCACGGGAAGCAAATTTACTATGATTTTGAACATGCACATAGCAGAGACAACCAAAGACACGGAGATGACTAATATCAGGTTTTCTTCCTCGTAAAATTTCTAGAGGAGTTTGGAATTTTAACAAGCGTCTTGGTAGACGATTGATAAGATAACAATTGGTAAGAACAGCATCAGACCAGTATTGTTTTGGAACATGCATTTGAAATAGCAAGGCTCTAGTTGTTTCTAGGATGTGTCTATTTTTCCGTTCAGCAATCCCATTCTGTTGAGGAGTCCCTACACAGGAAGTTTGATGAATAATGTCATGAGATGTGAGGTAAGACGAAAAAGAATGATTGACATATTCAGTACCATTATCAGTTCTCAGTATTTTTAATGCAGCACCAAATTGAGTGATAATCATATTATGGAACTTCTGAAAAACTTGCAGGACATCAGTTTTGGCTTTTAGCAAATAGATCCAAGTGGAACGAGACATGTCATCAATGAATGTAACAAAATATTTGTAACCCTCACGAGAATCTATTGGGGCAGGTCCCCAAACATCTGAATGAACTAAATCAAAAGGTTTATGTGAGAAACTAGAATGTCTTGGAAAAGACAGTCTATGCTGTTTAGAAAAATGACAAGCTTCACATTCAGCAACTGACATGGAAGAATTAAAAAAGTGCAGTATTGGATTAGAAGGATGTCCTAATCTTCGATGCCATAGTAAAGAAGAAGCTGTGTCTTTCTCCCCAATAAAAGCCTTTTGTGACGTATCTAAGACATAGAGACCCTGATTGATTTTTCCTTCACCAATCTTCATCCCCGTGGCCCTGTCCTGAAAAATCACCGAGTTTGGAGAAAAAACCACATTGCAATTCAAATCATTAGTAATCTTGCTGACAGACAATAAATTAGTGGTTAACGATGGAACATATAAAACTTCAGAGGTGTTGGAGAGCAATTGAGTTTGTCCAACTCCTTGAATTGGAACTATTTGTCCATTGGCAACTGTGACTGAAGGTATTGCTACTTTAGAGTGAAGTTTAGATAGACAATGGACATTGCCACTCATATGATCAGTTGCACCAGAATCTATTACCCAACCATTTTCATGAGAAGAAGAGAATAAAGCCATACCAGAAGGCTGAGCAAATGATGTGGAAGAGCCTTGGGAAGTGTTTTGCTGAATAAGAAGTTGAAGTTGCTTTGCTAGACTTTCTATTGCAGATTGAGAAGAAGGAACACTTGCACTGACTTGGGCTGCTATTTGGTTATCAGACTCCTTTCCTTTAGAGATTCTTAAATAGGGATATAAGACCCAGCAACGATCTTTACTATGTCCAGCTTTGTTACAATGATCACAATATGGGCGATGGCCTCTGCCTCGTCCTCTGCCTCGAAATGTGGTTGTTCCTTTCAGGTTGGATTTAATAGCAAGAGCATGACTTTCAGTTCCTATTTTATTATCTGATTTCATTGCCCGTCTTCGTGTTTCTTCTTGTTGGATAATGGCACAAACATTGGAGAATGAAGGAAGTGAAGGACTCATTAATATCTGTCTCTTAAGATCTTCATAATCTGGTTTTAGGCCGGCCAGTAACTGAAAAATTCGGTCTTGCTCTTCTCTTTTTAAAAAATTTTCTATGGTGTCAACTGGAGAACGATATTGTCTTAGTTCATCCCAACGCTTTTTCAAAAAACCTAAGTAGTCAACAAACGATTGATCTGAATTTTGTTCTGCACGAGCAATTTCTTGTTGCAATTCAAAAATCCTAGAAGCATTGTTCTCTTGACCATACACTTCTTTGAGAGAATCCCACAAAATTTTTGCATTTTCCGAATAAGCAAAAATCTCATATATTTGTGGTTCCATTGAATTAAATAGCCATGTCATGACTAAGTTATCCATAGTTAACCATTCTTCAAAATTAGGGTCTTCGGGCTTTGGAGTAGAAATTTTACCGTTAATATATCCGAGTTTGGATTTTCCACTCAGAGCCACAGTAACTGCTCTTGCCCATGACAGATAATTATTTCCATTTAGCAAATTGGTGGTTAACTTTATGTTGGTATCATTATTGCCCAAAGAAGAAGCCATGAAGACCAGAAATACCTAGCTGATGAGAGTTTGCTCTGCTCAAGAAACTAGATCTAAAAAGTCAGATCTGTTCCGCTCCTGCTCTGCTCAAAATCAGCAGCGGAAGCCGAGACGATGAGAGTGAGAGAGATGACAAGGCAGCTCGTTCAAGCATGAAAGCACCTTCGGTCTGTTAGAAAGCGCCTCTCGATTCTTCTTCCTTCTACTCAGATTCCCAACTTCGACATTCGAGCTTGATTTCGAATTTTCGATCCCTCTAGTTTCGGAGCTGAACCTGGACGCTGACGTTTTGGTTCTTTGTTGCTCGTGGTTTGAAAGGGGGGATCGAATTTCAGGTGCAAGTGGGAAGTGGGAAGATCGGCGAACAGCTAGCCGCCGAAACGGACGTCCAGCTGTTCGCTGGGGCTCGTTGCGTCCGGTCCAGTCGCTGGATGCCTGCTGCTGGAAGAATGCTGTCTGCGGCTGGACTCGGTGCCGGGGATCGATCCGGAGAAGACAGCGGACGGCGGCAGATGAAGCAGCCGTGCCGAACGGCAGTGGCAGATCGTGCGGGCAGCGTTTGTGCAGCTGCTTCTGTCGCTGCCGTTGCCGGAGAAGGAGCCACGGCCGGGGCGGCTGGATTGCTGCTGGAAACAGAAGCGTGCGGCAATCTGCTAGACGGCAAACGCTGCCGGAGAACACAGGCTGCAACGGTTCCGGCGATCTGCTGTGGAGCTGCCGGAGACGGATGGCGATGGCGGCTTTTGGGTGATCCGACCGCCTGCTGCCGGAGATTAATCTGGAGAAGAATCCGGAGATCCGAACGCTTGCTGCCGGAGATCTGAAGCGTGCGGCAATCTGCTAGACGGCAAACGTTGCCGGAGAAGACACAGGCTGCAACGGTTCCGGCGATCTGCTGTGGAGCTGCCGGAAACGGATGGCGATGGCGGCTTTTGGGTGATCCGACCGCCTGCTGCCGGAGATCAATCTGGAGAAGAATCAGGAGATCCGAACGCCTCGCTGGAAACGGATGGCGATGGCGGCTTTTGGGTGATCCGACCGCCTGCTGCCGGAGATCAATCTGGAGAAGAATCAGAAGATCCGAACGTAACCTTGCTCTGATACCATGTTGGAATTACTGTTCAAACACACATAGATTTACGTGGTTCGGAACTCTCCTACTCCACGACGGCAACCTTTTTACTTTCTTATCTTTTAGGGTTGCCATTATCCACTATATATATATGTAAAGAGTTTATACAATTTACATAATTATACCAACTTGCATGATATTACATAATCAACATATTTTGTCAACATTATCACCCACAGACTTGAAGCATAACAACCCAATTGCTTCATGACATTCCATGACTCGTTTCTCTTCCCAACTTCCAGGTTACCATAGAAACTTGTGAATCTCCATGGTGTGGCAGTAGTTCGGGTAGCCACTTCAGCATTAATGTAGTTTAATAAGAAACTTTCACACTTACTTGCCATTCCTCTTATAACAACGCCAGTCCACATCTCCTTTGAGTGCAAGGGACTGCTAGACATCCCTTAAGGCCCAACTTTCTTCTTATGTCCTCCATTTCTTTAGTACTTTCTGTGTCACAAAGGAAGACAATGATGAGATCTTTGCACTTGACTATGTTCAACAAGTTTCGAATTGCCCGTGGGTTTCCAAGCCCATGGTAATTCAAGCTACGAAATTCATTTTCCTCGGTGGGGCTGAGATGGATTCTCAGCCTCCACCTAATGTCCTTGCATTTCTGCCTCACTGCCACCTCCACTTTTTTGCTTTTTTCGCATGCATCTGTCTGTCTTTCTGCTTTTAGCACCACTTCTAACCCTCTTTTCCTCTGTCATCCAACCTGGCTTGCTCTACTGCCTTGCATTAGTGTATTTCCACCTTGGCTTCTTATGATTCTATGCCATCTCCTGCCTATCTAGGACTCTCTTGCCTATGAAGCCCTCGTCGATGACGGCAACAAAACCATCATTGTCTTCATCAAGGGCCTCAGCCACCGCCTTCTGAGAAGCTCACTGATCTGTCCATATTCGAGTGCATCTAGGGCTGGGAAACCACCTCTCAATTTCTCGGCTCTGATGCACTTAGTGTCACTGAGGAGATTGTTCGCTGCAAAATGCCTCTTGTCTTGCTAGGATGCCTCCAAAAGATCGACAGCAGCAAAGTCACGGTTCGAGCTAAATGCTCGAAGGGGATGCTCTTCCCATCGCTCACTCGCCCAAAACTGCACTTAGGGTAGCCGCCGGCTACCACCCATTCGAGATGTGCGACTCTAGGAACAAAGTCATGAACGATACTTGGAAATTCGACGTTAGCTGCAACTTCTGATTCATCCTGGAGGCCCAGTGTCTGCTGTATGTGGTAAGCCTGCTAGAGCGGTGTGAGATCGAATCCCATTAGTCTGAATTTATCCCTGTCCTCTTCTGCTGTGACATACACATCGCCGCTAGCGTCATCGTCCTCCTCCACATGTAGTGTGTAGACGCAATCGTGCACGCTCAGCCGACTCTGCTTCTCTGCCTGCTGCTACTTTATCCGCGAATCCTCCTCCTGCTGCCGCACCGACGATGCCTACCCCATAGCCAGTTGGTCGAGATTCCTTCTTATGACGTAGATCTGCATGAGCCAATCCTTGAACTCCTTATTTGTCTACCGCTTGACACAATGTCGGATGGCCAAATTCTGGCGCTTGAGCATTCACCGCAACGTCGTGGATGGCGTCTTCTCTGCTTCTCGCTTGATCGTGTCGATGAGCTTGAGCACTAAGTAGAAATGGCTATCGACAAGGTGGGAATTAGCACGGGAGCAGAGGTTGACGCGGATGGCCTACCACAGTTTTGGCCCTTCCGGGCTGCGGTGGGTGTTGGAGCAGAAGCAAAACATGGGTAATTTCGCCATTTAAATTATTTATTTAGTCAAACTGCTGTTGTTTTTTGCATCTATAATGGACTGTCATTTTTTGGGTATAACTATAGATAATGAGTATATTTGAAGAAAATCATACTTAGTGGGTATATTTAAAATTAGGAGCAAAGGTTATGAGTATATTTGAAATTAATCCAAATTAAAATATATAAGATCATATACGTAATGTGTTTTTCATATATAGTTATATACAAGAGCGCATTTTTATTTATTATTTATATTGATTAGCTCAATAAATATTTAACTGCATATTTTATTATAGTTTGATTAAAAATTATTAATGAGTAGTTATTACTAATTCATTTGTAGCGCTTAACTTCCAAGAATTTGCAACTACATTAGTGAAAAAATATATATCTTTCTTGCATGCAGTTATAAGTTACATTTTTAATAACAACGACGAATTTTAGAATTATTTAGTTTGTGGTTCAATTGCAACCAAATTAAAACTGTCGTAATTTTTTAGTTGCTGCTGTCCCACTGTCTCATGTAGTTAATTTACATCGTCTTTGTGAATCAATTTATGTATATTTTAATTTTTACGTTTCCTTTTGATTTGTTTTACAAATATATTACTAAATATATTTTTTAAAAGACGAATGACAAAAATGTCTTCCCAAGTAGTGAAATAATATAACTTTTTTAAAAAAAAAAAATCATAATTTATAGGTACCTTTTTCTTAGGTGTAGCGTATTTATGTAACATCAACTTCCCACGTACGTCCTTTAAAGGTCACATGCTAACATCATTGTTCCTGCTGCAACAATCGCATGCCATATATGCAAGAACTTCTTTTATTTAGAACTAGTAATGACTTCTTTTACTTAGAATAGGTTTACAAATGTTGAATAGTGGGGAAAGCATTTGCCATATTCATTCGACAAATCGTTTTTTTTTTTTTTTTTGGTATAATACAATGTTACATCTAATCTTACAAATGAAGTATATGCACCTTGAAGATAATAGACTCCACTTAAGAGACAATAAGCTCCCATCCTCCCATCCTCCCATCGATATTTTTAGAGAGACAAAGCTCCCACATCATCTATATACTCCAACACATGAGAAGAGGATTGAACACCCTCCAACTGCGTTAGTGGCATTACATGTTACCACTAGGATGAGGACCTAGTGGCCATTCAACAAATCATTTATATATAGAAATCTGACTCATGAGTTAATCGCATCTCATATATAAAAATCTAACTATAACCGACCGATCTCTTTTATCTTTATATTTAGAAGTCCATTTTCCACCTTATTTAATATGACTATGATATCTTAGCAAACTATTTAATAATTTTAATTTTTCTCATTATATTTAGATTTCACTTCTTTAAAACCCACTTCAATAAAAATTTATCAATTTTGGCCCACCTCGATGTTTGACGAGAATCTACTTAATCTTATTTGTTTAGTTGATAAAACCTCCACATTGGTCTAGCATCATTATACACGAATCCTATCTAGAAATGTACGAAATAAATATAATAAAATGATTTTATATTTAATGTTAATTTTACAATTAATTTTAAATATCTAAACAATTTAAAGTATCATTCTTACCTAATAAATGATTTTATAAAGTATTATTATATTCTAATGTAAACATGGATGCATGTGAGTATTTTTCATAATTTAAAATAAAAAATTTATTTCAAGCAATCTCTAATTTGGACGAAATTTGATTTTTTCTAGTTAAGCAAATAATGTTAAATATATTGAATAGAGTAGATTTCACATTAATAATTACAGTTGGCTAATTAAATGGGGTTTCATGAAAAAAACTTCTACATTTTTTTGAGGCAAACAAACTTCTACATTTGGTTACCTTGAAGTAAGTATATATCCAAGCATTATTTTTTTCATTAAATTTGCAAGAGACAATAATTACAGGGTTGGAACCCTAAATCTCTAGCACACAAGCCAAGATGTGAACCAACTATGCATAGTCACAACCATTATTCATTTTTGTATGCAAGGAAATTATATCGGCTATCTATTTCCGTGTTACCAATTTTTTGGCCAATTTTCTCATTCTTATGTTCACAACTTAACCTAAGTACATATTTAAATTCTAATTTCACAGGTGTAAATACAACAATGTTGCTAACCAAGTAATTATTACAACATTACTCTGAAATTGGAAAATAAACTCTCCAAGCAGGGATTCGAAACCTAGACCCTCTGCATCTCTTTAGGCAATTTTAATTATTAAATTAAAAATTAATTTACTAATTGCATTTAAAATTATTTTTTAATTAAAAAGATAAATTCAGAGGAATAAAATATGTATTTGGGCTTCATCTAATAAAGATTAGAATCTGCATAATAAAATTATTTGATTTAATTTACATATTAATTTTAAAAAACATTTAAACCATCCAAATCATAATTTTTTGTGAATAAATGATTCTATAAATATTTAATGAATTTAAATAATTTTTCGTAATTTGCTGTTTACTCAAAAAATATTTTTCATAATTTATACGAGTATATATATATTTTCATGTGGGTTTGGCCATCCCAAAACTTTGATTAAAATAATTTTTTAGACCATGACAAAAAATAATGTTAAATAAAATGAGTGAATTACATTTTTTTAACCATCTATGGCCACTCTTATTCTCAGATATATTCAGCAAGCCACTGCCGCTGCCGTTTTACACCAACCATACAAATTCTATGGCCAGAAATTCCCCAAAGATAACGTTTCCCTCGTTTGTTTAGTGCTAGGTACGTGGAAGAAAAGACAATCAAAGCTCTTATCCTTTTGTCCTTTGGTTAGTTGACAAACACAACATACATGGTATAGAATTTTCAATCCATCATCATCAGATGAGCTGCCCATATTTGTCGATTCAACGCAAATACAAACCATTCATGCAGCAGCCATGATTTTGTTATCCTGGGCCAAAAAAGCCTGTTTTCTTTTATTTTTTCTTTTTTAAATAAAATTATTAATTTATATTATATTTAATTTATAAATTAACCATTTTGGATTTGTGTGTATAATTTTTTTGAATTTTTAAACCTCATGTTTAAAAATTTTAAAATATATATATATAAACATTTCCAAAATTGATCAAACTTGATTTACAAATTAAATATAATAACATTAACAATGTTATAAAAAAACCTGAAGAAATAATTTTCTTTTTTCAAAGAGCACGCCTTTGCATGCAGTGCCCCACCTGCACCTTCTCTATAAAGGGTCAAGATGGAGGTTGGAATGATGAAGCAGGTAGCCAAATTCCATTAATTTGATTTAATCTGCAAAGTCAAGCAGCTGTAGACCAGACATGGAATTTCTCTCCTCTCTTCTTTTCTCGCTGCTGATCATGGCAGCATATGCACTCCTCCTCGCCCTCGTTTCTTTCTCCATCTTCGTCCTGAGAATCTACACAGGAAAATCAATCAACAGCTCTCTCTACGCCCCTGTCATGGGAACCGTCTACCACCAGCTCTTCTATTTCACCAGGCTCTATGACCAGCAGACCGACGTAGCCCGGAAGCACCCAACTTTCCGGCTGCTTGGCCTGAAGCAGAGCGAGCTGTATACGACAGACCCGCGCAACGTCGAGCACGTCCTCAAGACCTGCTTCGATGACTACAACAAAGGCGAGCACAACTGCAGCATTCTCAGAGATGTGTTTGGCGATGGCATTTTAACTTCCGATGGTGGTAGATGGCGCCACCAGCGGAAGCTTGCGAGCTTTGAGTTCTCCACGAGGGTGCTCAGAGATTTCAGCTGTCATGTCTTCCGAAGCAACGCTGCGAAATTGGCGGGAATCATCTCGGAAATGGGTGCCGCAAAGCAGTCCTTTGATATCCAAGTAAGCACTCCCAATATCCCGTTTGCATCAGTATCCACCGGATCTGTATCAATATCTATTTGGGGTGCCTCCGAGGAATCGAACACTCGGAAAATATATACATACATATATATTGACATTATCATGGAAATATCATTCTGACATTGACAATCTCATCTCACAATCGAGAGAGAGATGGTTTTTTTCTTTTTCTGATTTGTTCGAGAGAGAGATGGGTTTGCGTCCGAGGAGCAATTACCTTTATTATGGTGCTTTAGAGGTGCATGGAGATTCATGTACCTACGATTTCTATTTTTAGATAAACTATTGTCCTTTTTTTATTTTTTATTCAACATGATAAATACACATATATAATTTTTAATTGTATAATATTTTTATAATTAATATTTTTACTATAAAATTATGCAATAATTTTGTTTTTTATACTCTAGTTGCTTGGAAGAACCCAACAGGAACCCATTTGTGGGTAAATCGGTCTTTTGCTACATAATATAAGTTTTTAAACTTATATATTTTATATAAAATTATAAATAAAATAAATTTTACATATACCTTATTTGCTTGAAAGGATTAACACAATATGTAAGACCCTTATTCCCGTATTGCATCTATAATTTTGCATTTATTAAATTGTATTTTATAAAGTTATGTTATTAGGTGGATTAATATTTATTAGTTTCCCTTCAAAAATTTTATTGGTTGATCATATAAATTTTAAATGTTCTTGTATATTCTTATAACATTAAGTCTATGGATGTACTTATCACACTAACTTTGTATATTAATTCAAAAGATGATAGATGATATAATAACACTAAGTTATACTATGTTTATGTCTATGTGCCACTTAATAATAGTTTTTATGTAAATTTTTATTTTCTATTATGTTTTTATAATCATATAATTATATCTTTATGCGTCTTAAGTATTAATTTTTATTTTACCGATGGAAACAATAAATTTTTATTTTCTATTATGTTTTTATAATCATATAATTATATCTTTATGCGTCTTAAGTATTAATTTTTATTTTACCGATGGAAACAATAATATCTCTAATAAAATGATCTTATCTTGTTTTTTTTATCTGGATCATTTTTTACCGATAAGGCTAACACAGGTTTGGATAGCTAAGTGCTTACTATGGATACCCATATGCTAAATAACCTTAGAAAGCTGAACGGCTTCCCTCACATAAAAAGTTATTCTTTTGGCTGGGGATATGCAAGCTGAGGAAGTGCATCCGTGTGCATTAAAATTTTAGTGTACTTGAGTGAAAATTCATTTAAAAAAAAATTTTTTTGAATTTTTTTTATAAAACGATGTGTTTAATATATATATATTAAAAAATTTCATTTTTGGAGATGTATAAATCTTTTTCTTTGATTTTTTTTTTTAAAACAAAAGGGTTTTAGTTATTTTTAAGTGACTAAAATATCCGTTGTTTTTAAAAATAAAAGATTAATATATACACATCCTCAAAAATGGTAAAATTTAGCTTATAGATTAAATACACTTAGATTAAGAGTTTTATAAAATAACTTTCAAACAATAATTTTTTACTAGGTACACTAAGGTTTCAATGCACCTGGGTGCATGAATCGCTTCCCAGCAAGCTGTCCATCAAAAAGCCCGTGTCAGTTCTCGCACTTGTGAGAGAATTAATTGAAAAATTGATGAAGTTGAACGTTCAGGCGTGCACATATATGACAGAGTGATATGCCAGCAGAACGTTGTTAGTTCAAACTTTAAAGGGAATTTAATGATACCTGCATATTGAGCTGGGCGGGAGCATTAAAAACACATATGACTAGGCAGAAATGTGAATACATTTGCCGACGACACACTGAATTTTCATCAACCATTTGATGTATAGCACGTAGTCACTACATGATTATACATCATAATGATCTTTATTCGGTGGCACATGCTACAGGTAATTTGTTATTGTGACCCACATGATCTTCTGGTTGCAACTACCAGTTTTCTTGAAGCTAATTAAGAGTATCATGTTAATCAAAGATTGCTGTTTCAATCATACATATATCTTCCAGCAGGCAGGTAAATTGGGTATTGTATAATTCTTAATTTCATCAGGATTTGCTAATGAAGTGCACATTGGATTCAATATTTAAAGTTGGATTCGGCGTGGATTTGCATTGTCTGGATGGAACAAGCAAGGCTAGTAATGACTTTATCAAGGCCTTTGATGATTCGAGTGCCTTAGTCTATTGGCGTTATGTTGATTTCTTGTGGAAGATCAAGCGGTTCCTCAATCTTGGATCAGAAGCCGTTTTGAGGAAGAACATCAAAACCATTGATGGTTTCGTGTATGGAGTAATTCGTGAGAAAAGGAAGCAGCTGTCCAATCAAATCCACTCTGTAAGCGGCTTCTCGGACCTCAGTTCAGACTCACCATTTGGGTGCTAGCTCAAATCAAATTCAAATACAATTGATCAGCATAAAAACTCTTATTTTTGCAGAACGAGAAGGAAGACATACTTTCAAGGTTCCTTGTTGAGACTGAGAAGAATCCTACCAAGACGACAGATAAATATCTCAGAGATGTAATACTGAATTTTATAATCGCAGGCAAGGACTCGACCGCAAACACCTTGTCATGGTTCCTTTACATGATGTGCAAGAATCCTCTGATACAGGAGAAGATTGCACTGGAAGTGAGACAAGCACTACTTCTTGATGAAAATTCTGATAATGGTAGTACTGTGAATGATTTTGTAAGGAAGATAACAGATTCAACACTTGACAAGATGCAGTATCTCCACGCAGCACTGACAGAGACCTTGAGACTGTACCCTGCTGTTCCAGTGGTAATTTCTCTTTGCTAGCTCACTTAATGGCCCTAACTATGTGGTCCTTTCAACTCTATTGGCTTTTGAACTCGAGTCCAGATCTAGTGCACCGGGTCCAAAAACGCATTCTTTTAATTTTTTTTTTTTTAAAAAATAAAATATGAATTAACTCCACTCTGGTGCACCCAGGTGTAGTTAGTCATGCGCCTTTGAACTTTGGATGCAGTCTTATAAATCATAGGTTCAATCATTGCCATCATCATAAGTTGTTTTGAACTTTGGATGCAGTCTCATAAATCATAGGTTCAATCATTGCCGTCATCATAAGTTGCTTTTAGTTAAGCGATCAACTACAAATGTATCAGAGATAAAAAAAAAAAAAAAAAAAAATTTATTCTCAGAATGCCTAAGAATTTTATACCCAAGAACGTAATAAGGATTCTAATCATCTCTAATCATTTTCCTGTTACCTTCATCTCTCTTTGTTGAGTCAAGAGGCCATAATCAATCTCTAACATGCGTGAATATAATCATAACTACAAGATCTTCTACCAAGCATAATTCCACCAAACCAAATAACAAGTAATCCACAAATAATGATATAAAAATTTGTATGGAAAACCATACAAGATAAAGAAAAAACTATGGGATAAAAAAATTCATAATGAAGAGAAAATACAAACACAAAATTAAGTTTGTAGTTAAACTTTAGGAAATAGAGAATCAATTAACTCATAAACGCCAAAATAAAATTAATTTATCAAAAGGAAAATCATGACTTTCAAAACCCTAGATGATAATTGATGAGGAAAGTTAGTTTTCTTATTCCTCTAGCCACCAAATAAAAACATCAAGAGAAGAGCCAAAAATCTCTTCCAATACTACAAGATTTGAACCGAGTAGTACAAAAGGTAAAAACTAGGTATGTAAATCGAGTAGAGTCATATCGGGTCAAGGTTAACTTAACCCTAATGAGTAATTCAATGCATCCTGATGCATTGAAATTTCAATGAATCAGAGTACAAAACTACATTTTTTAATTATTTCTTTGAAAATTTATAAAACTATTAACCTTTTTTATTGATATTTATACAACGTGATATCTTTATATTATAATGAGGCACATTTACAACCATCACACCGTGAAAGGAATTTACATACAATACAAACACCCCCATTCGGGGGGGGAATTTCTAAAACCTCCACTTCCAAGGGGAAATTATAAATCTCCATTTCAGGAGAACTAAAATACAAAACCTATACCCATGGAAGAGGGAAAGATCAAACCTCGGTATGCTATGAAATAGCCTCCGAAGTTACCACTGTGCCAACTTCCCGGTGTTTAAAACTATTAACCTAGGTATATTTAATCTATAAACTAAATTTTACTCTTTTTTGGAGATGTGTATATATATATATATATTTTAAAACATAGGAGGTTAAAAATGACTAAAATACCCATATTTTTAGAAAATCAAAAAATATATTTAGACATTTCCAAAAATAGTAAAACTTTATATATAAGTTAAATACACTTAGATTAATAATTTTATTAAAAATTTTCAAAAAATATTTAAAAAATGAAGTTTTGCACGATGATCCATTAAATTTTCAATACATTAGGATGCATTGAAACATTACTCAACCGTAAATTGATTTGAAAAAACTTACACCCAACCCAAAATATTGTATTAAGTTAGGACAAAGTCAACTCAACCTAAGCCCTACATTTTTAGAACATGGGTTAGGTTTGGGTTGGTCTCGAGTTAGCAATCTAGGCTGAAATTTTTATGCTTTAAATATTTATCGTCTTAAATCTCATTTGTATCAGATTTAAACGTTAATTATTATAGCATATAATTTTAAAAATTAAATTAAAATATAATTACCATAATGTTAGAATATCAAAAGATAACGAGAATAAGATAAAAATTTATTTATAATTTTTAATAGTCATCTCGCAAAATGGGCGGCTGATAAATATTCTTTATTATTATTATTTTTTATAAATGTATGAACCTGCCTAGATCTTTTCATTGTGAAATTTGACAAATTTTAAAACCCATATGGTCCTTCCTCTCTGTGGAATTTGATATTTCTGTGTTGAATTTGATATTTATTGAAATTGTTTGGATTTTTATTTTGATTGTTGAAAATTAATCAACAAAATAGGGATTGATGCATGCTTGCACACTTTAATAATCTAATTTTGGATCTCTAGCATTGCACTGCTGTGAACATGATAATGATGAGAAGTTGTGTTATGGCATGCAGGATGGAAGATGTGCTGAAAAGGATGATGTTCTCCCAGACGGCTACAGAGTGAAGAAGGGAGATGGAGTTTACTATGTGGCTTATGCCATGGGGAGGATGACATACCTATGGGGAGACGATGCTGAGGAATTCCGGCCTGACCGGTGGCTCCAAAACGGACTTTTCCAACCTGAGTCACCTTTCAAATTCGTTTCATTTCATGTAAGTATGCGGAACACATAATTCTCATTATTAATTTAATATGGTCTGTATACATAATACATGTAGGAACACATAATTCTCATTATTAATTTAATATGGTCTGTATACATAATACATGTAGAGTTTCGATCATATACATTTACATGCATTATAACTTACCATACGTTTGGCCCAAAATGAGAAGTTATTTAAGGATATATTAGAATGTCATGATACTGTATATTGCCATTTATACATATAAAAGTCATACTTTAGATGGTTTAGATGTTAGAAATACCATTTTAAAATTGATATTTATGTTAAACTATTTTATTATATTTATTTTATACCATTTTAAAATGGGGTCCATACACGTTTGATTTGAATGAAAATTAATATGCTAATAAAGTGAATAATTACTAAATACAATTGGAGTAGATTTTCTATTCATGATCAAGTGAACCCCACTGTGCATGTACTGCATGCATTGGATCAAAAATCTTACACACACAGATAGGATAGCATGCAATATGCATATGAAAATCAATTTAATATGTAATATATATTCATCCATGTGGGGATGCAGGGTGGCCCAAGAATATGTCTTGGAAAGGAGTTTGCGTACAGACAGATGAAGATAGTGGCGATGGCTCTCCTTGGTTTCTTTAGATTCCAACTGGATGATGAGATGAAGCAAGTCAAGTACAGGACAATGTTGACGCTTCACATGGATGGAGGTCTCATGCTTCGAGCAGTTTCAAGGCACCCTCATCAAAATAACTACCAATATGTAGCTCTCTAGCTTATGTATGTAAGGTGGGCCACCACCTGTTTCGGTAACGCATGTTCAGGAATTCAGACTCTCTCTAGTTCTTGTGAAAGATCCGATCCAGCTGCCCACTGCACTCTCCCATGTCACTGCCAAATAGGGCCTTCCACTGAAATGCAATCAATATCATCCTATTTAATTTTGCAAATTAATAATTGATATAATCTTAACCCACAACTTCAACTTAAAATACAGCTTCATTGATCCAACAAGTAAACTGCCTATTTATTACCAAATCAAAACATAATGATAACTACTGGCATGAATCCTTATATATATTTTTAAAAAAATTAGTTTGCAATTTATAACAAATCATTTGGGTATCACGTAACAGAACGTTAAGCTTACACCATGTCCATGTGCACAGAATAAAGATATTTGACAAGACAAGTCAACAGGGCTTCCACTAGAAAATGATCATGGTGTAGGAAAACAGAACAATACAGCAGAAAGTGGGGAAAAGAATTAAAGGAAAAATTACAATGGGAATGTATATGGGGAAGAACCAGTTACTCTCAAGAGGGCAGTTACAAAATCGACGTGAAAGAAAGCCTGTACAATATAAACCTAGGCATGTAAAGAATCAACCCTCTCTTGCTACGCGGTACATATTTTACATCCAAAAAAATGCTCAGCTACATACAGAGATCACGCATTTTCACTATAACAAGTACCACCACATAAACATCTATATAAGACGAGCAGGCCGAATAAGAGTGCTTATCTTCTTCCGACTACATCCCTGACCAAAACAGGGCCCCTTTTTCATTTAATGAGAGGGCTAAGGCCATCACCCTCCCAACCAAGTCGAAGCATTTGATCAACAACCTTCAAGCTCAGCTGTAAAACAGGCGAGTGTTAGCTTTCATACAGCCATGTTAGTACCAAAATAAAAAAAATTTAGTGATGCACCAAGTGCTGGCCCCACAGTAAATTCTGTACCCAAAACAGATAGCTACGTGTGTGACAATAGAGAGTGCTGATTTAATTTCAATTTACAACTTTAAAGGCACATCTGCAAGAATGAAGATGAAACTACAGTTGGCACAGACGCTGACACGATATGGATGAGTGGACTCAGATGGCTTAGTATCAATGGGAATTGACGACTGCAGCTGTTGGGATTGGTAAGAGAAAGCATGAAAGTACATTCGCTGCCATTGAAATATTTTGGGTCTCATAAGTAGGGGTGTAAATAGGATCGGTCCCAACCCGAGCCCACATCAACCCAAACCGATTTGTATAAGAGTTGGGTTGAGGAATTGAGAAATCGGTTTTTAAAAATTGGGTTGAACCCGACCCGATTCTGAAAATCGGGTTGAGCCGGGTGGAGGGGTCGGTCAACCTGACCCGACTTGACCCTTTCAAATAATATATTATATGACACATATATATACACTCTTTCGTAAAACCCTAACGCCCTAAGGGTATCTCCTCTCGAGCCTGTCGCTGCCTCCTCCCTCTCGCAGCCTACCCTACCTTGCCGTCCTCTGCTGCCACCGGCACGCCACCGCAACCTACTGGATCTACTTCCCTCTCTCCCTCTCCAGCTTTCCCGTTGTCCCTGTTCTTGATCCCCTCGCCCTCCATCACTAGCAGCACTGCCTCTTCCATCTACCTTCTCCAGTCGTCTTCCATTACTCCGTTCGGCGTGCTCCTCGAAATCGAAGGTATGCAACACACAGGATCTGTTTTTATCGCAATTTTCATTCTTTACATTTTAAAATCCCTTTAACAGTTGTATCTCTTTTATCCCATTTCATTGCATCCCTATTATCACTTAGGACTTTTAAGAAACCCTTTGACCTGATTTCATTGCATCCCTTTTATTAGTCAAAGACTATTAAGAAATATTTTGTTCCATCTCCCACTGCCCTTTGCTCGTTGCTGTAACTTGTGAGGTGTATTTTTTAATTTCGAGATATAGTATATTTATATGCTAGGATAATCGAATGTATTGGATTAATATAATGTTGTTGTTTGTTGATTGTTCATTAATTGTGTTGATTTATCTGTCTAATTGATGGGTTAAAATAGTTTATTTTTCGTGCATTAATCAGTATGGATGATGTTATTGAAGTGAATGCCAACACACCATCTCCAACACCATCTACAACATCTGAAGCTACATCCACCACGCCACAAAAATGAAAATATAAAGCAACATCAAGTGTGTGGGAATTTTTTGAAAAAGTTTATGCACACGGATCTTCGAAAGCACATCTGTGTTTGTAAAAAATGCAAGGCACAATATAGACATGAGAGCAAGATAGGCACAAGCACACTTAGAAGACATGCAGGGAAATGTTATAAGGGTGGTGATGGGACCTCACAATAAATCTTGCAATTCACTACTCAGGAAAGTGGAGAGGCTGCATTAGGCAATTGGAAGTTTGATTAACTAGCTGTTAGAAAAGCTATTGCTAGGATGATTGTGATTGATGAAACGCCTTTCAGCACTATTGAGTGTGTTTGCTTTAGAGGATTAATTCAAATAGGCATGCCACAGTTTAACTTTGTCACTCGTCAAACAATCACTCAAGATTGCCTAGAAATTTATCAAACAGAGAAGAGAGTTAAAAAAGTTGTGAGTGAAAAGGTGCAAGCTATTTGCTTGACTACCGATATGTGGACCTCAATTCAAAATGTTGGTTACATTTGTCTCACAGCACATTTCATTGACGCAAGTTGGTCTTTGCATAAGAAAATTATTAGATTTTCACTTCTCCCTAGTGCACGCACTGGTGAAGCAATTGCATCTGCAATAGATCAATGTTCAAGGGAATGAGAAATTTCAAGTGTCTGCACAATGGCAGTTGATAATGCTAGCTCTAATGATGTTGACATTGCATTGGAAATAGAAATTGTCTGTTACTTGATGGAGAGTTTTTTTCATGTAAGATGTGATGCTCATATTTTAAATCTGATTGTCAAAGATGGACTTAAAGAAATTGGTGATGCAATCGCTCGAATTAGTGCAACTGTTCAGTATGTAAGGTGCTCTCCTTCGAGGTAGAGGTTGTTTAAGGAATGTATCAAAAAATTCTTCATTAGAGATAAGGTGCATTGGTTTTGGATGTGCCTACTAGATGGAATTCCACATACCTCATGTTAGAAAGCGCTTCGAGATTTAGAAGGTCATTTGAGCAGATGGATTTGGAAGATGTATCCTTTATTAGGGAAGATCCTCCAACACGTGAAGATTGGAACAAGGCTACTCAGTTGATTATTATTTTGAAATAATTTCATGAGCTAACTCAAATTTTGTCAAGGTCTTCATATGTTACTGCAAATTTATATTTTGTTGAAGTTTGCAAAACACAAAGGTTATTAAGGGATTTTTTAACCAACCGTGATCCCCTCATTGTTGATATGTGCAAAAGAATGAAAGAGAAGTTTGACAAGTATTGGGGAGATATAGACAAAGTCAATATGATTTTGGTCATTGTAGTTGTTTTGGATCTAAGATATAAGTTAAAATATCTTCGATTCCAATATTCTGTATAATGCGGTAAAGGATAATGAAATTTTGATAAAAGTAAAGGTGAAGATGCAAGAAGTGTTTAATAGTTACCAAGCCAAGTACACACCAATGGCAGTACCTCCAGAGGTGAAGGCAACTAGTGATGAAAATGAAAAACATGGTGAATCTTCTCCTTCAAGTGGAGATGCTTCATATAAGGATTTTTTAAAGGAGAAGGCAGATCATGATGTGAGAAATGAATTGGATCGATATTTGAAAGACCCCATAGAAATAGATGATGATGATTCCTTTGATATTTTAGCATGGTGGGCCTCTTCGAAATATCGAATTCTATCACACGTGCTCAAGATATTCTTGTCATTCCTGTTTCTACAGTTGCTTCAGAGTCTGCCTTTAGCACAAGAGGTCGTGTGCTTGATTCTTTTAGAAGCTCCTTGTCATCTCATGTTGTGGAGGCTTTGATATGTGTTCAAGATTGGCTATGTCCATCAGCAAATCTTCAAATGGAAGGAGAAGATGTAGTTGAAATTGGTCAACCTACTCAAGGTAATTTGAATATATGATTATGCATTTATAACCTGATTATTATAACTGATTGATTTTATTTTACAGCTACTCAGGGTGGTGTAGAATCTGGAACTTGTAGCCATGCACGAACTTCCACTCAAATGCTCTAGGTTCTTATTATTTTAAATTTATTTTTATAAGAAATATAACTATATTTGCATATTTACTTTGATGATTGTTTGTTTCAGGAGGAAATGACACATGCAAGCAGCAAAGGGTGCATAAGATTTGATTTAAAGAGAAGAGTTGTATTAGATTTTTAGATGAACTATGTTGTGAGCATGCTATGTAAAACAGATTGCTTGGATGTTATTTGTTTTGTGAGATATGTATTTGGATATGTTTATGGACATGTATTAAACAGGTTGTTTGGATATTTAAAAGAAATTGTATGGAGTTTGGAAATATTTTTGATTAATTGGTTGTGAAATTGTGTTTGTATTTATTTGGTTTGGAAATGTGTTTGGTTAATTGGTTATAAAATTTTGTTTGGATCTATTTGGTTGTATTGTATTGTAAATAGGTTGTTTAGATGTTTGTTTACATTAATGATTTGAAACAGGTCAATTGAGATGTTTATAGCTTTCTTTGGATGCCAACCTGGAAGGTAAGACTATGCTATTTGTCTTTTCATTTTGCATAATTTAGTGCAATGCTTTGATGTTGTTTTCAATTTTTTTACTTGTACAGGATATCAATTGATTAAAGGATACAAAAGCAAAGGAATGAATTGATTATTAAACTTATACTTTACTCCTGAGTTATGCATAACTTCTATTATTACTTATTCTTTCAAAATTTATTATTGTTTTTGTTATTTTAGAAAATTATGTGAATAGAAGCTTAATTAGCATTAATAATGTGTATAATCTATTAATCCAATTTTTACCCGAACCGAACAGATTTGAGGTGGGTTAAAATAGGGTTGGATTAAGGTGTGAAAAATAGGGTTGAAAGTAGGGTTGGTTGAGATTTAATAAGGTGGGTTAGGGTTTGTTTACCCTAACCCGAGTCAACCCGACCCAATTTACACCCCTACTCATAAGTCCTAACGATAGACAGCAACATTGGTGATGAAAACCAGGTAAGCTCCTTCAGTCTGTCTTTTGGGGCCGAACAATCAAACCAGTCCCCAACTCCCAACTTAAGTACTTAACCAAGGATTAGTGACAACTGAGAAAAAAGAGACTCACTGCTGGGTCAGTAAAGACGATCAACTGCTTATCTGCTGTTGACACTAGAAGATTCGTCTGATCTTTATTTAAAGCCATTGCAGTAATATCCTGTCCTTCTTGTAGCTCTAAGATGTGAAATATCTGCAGAGCAGGATTGCCTCTTATCAGAAGATGGTTTCAGCAGAGAAACAAAAAGACAGACAGCAATGAATTGCCAGCCCTTTTAGATTTTATCAACCAGCAATACCTTCAAAGTGTGCAAATCCAGGAAGCAAATGGATGGTGGCACTGGAATAGGCAACCTATTCATAACCTCCCCTTGTGATGCCAGCATAGCATCCTCCATGTTAGCATTGTTTGACTCCAAACTTCTACCATCAACAGCGCCATCAGTATCTGCCTTATTCATGGAAAATGATCTTGTACCAATCAGAATGCTGTCTCCATCAGCAGAAATCTCCATGCAACTTACAATGCCTGAAAAAGGAGAGAGAGTTGCAGTGGTGATGGGAATTCCATTGATGGTAAATGAGCTGAGCTTTTGCTCTGACTTATTCCATGTCAGTATTACTCCTTCAGATGAAAGGCAGACTGCATGAGCCTCCACATCAGCTAACTTTCTAAGCAATCTACCCCTCCTTACAGAATGCAGAAGCACACTGGAGGACAGTGAGCATGAAACAACAATTCCCACATCAGAGTTGACATAGCAGCAAGTTATTTCCCTTTGATGACCTCTTAACACATGTATGGGGCCTTCTATACGACGTCTTCGGCTATCTGCAAAGCTGTTTGCACTACCTCCTGCAAGAGGACTGCCAGTAGGTGGTGTAGCCACGCTGTTTGAACTTTCTGAAATACTGTTTGAGTTGGAAATAGACAACCGGTGTATCTTCCACAGCACAACAGTTGTATCATGAGATCCTGTTACAAGATAGCTGCTATCAGGTGAGAGAGCTATGCAGGTGACTGGGGCACAGTGCCCAACTGCCACTTCAATGGCCTTTGCTCCATCTGATGATATCAACTTCACACTGTTATCTGCATGTCCACCTGGGGAAAAAAAAAAAAAGAGCACATTCTAATGAACAAACATTTTAGCGCTCAAGAACGCTGCAGTTAAATTATGAGACAAGCATTCCAATTTGGTAAATGGTGACATCATCAGGAAGGCAAGTGTTGTCTAAAGCAATAAATCATATTCGACCACATGTTATAGACATGATCTTGAAAAAGATGGACGTCCTACCAGTAATGATCTCTTTGTCACATGTGACAGAAACAATGGCAGAGCTTCTGATCCCAGATGCCGCAAAAGCCAATGCACGAGGAAACTGGCATTCTTCTGAACCTGTCCCAGGAGGCCCTTTGAACATCCGCATGAAGGCTCCACCTGTAGAACTAGTTATTGCCTTCCCATGTTGAAATAGGAATGGCGTACCATGACCATCAGGCGTATTTGGCTGCCATTTGTGGATTGCAACATGTGCAGCTGGGGCATTTTCGTCAACCACTACAACACTATCTGTAGATGCAAAAATAGCAGCAGCAGGCATGTTGCATCGTTCCGAGTTTGGGACCACATAAGGTCTGATCTCACTAGGATTCCGAAAGATGGTCTGATTGCACAAAAAAGAAAAGAACATGAAAGAAAGAGGAGAGGGTTTAGAAAGCTTAACAATGTGGCAAGAAACAGCAATGCATAATTGCAAGCAGCATTTGATATCCAACAACCTATAGATGAAAAGGATGGTGGCAACCATAAAGAAGGCCACTAGATTTGCGGTCTGAATCACAGAAAGACCTGGGCCCATGTTATGCTTAGCAGCACCAAATTAAATTTGATACTCCTCAGCTTAAGTAACCAACAATGGAATTCATGACATCCATACAACCAAACTAGGATCAATCGTTCGAATATTTAGATTAATCTAGAATCAATTGTAAAAATGAATATTCAGATAATTTAAGATTAAAAAAAGTTTGTCTAAATGTCCATTTGCTTTGAACGCAGAAGAAAATGTAAACAAGAGGGAAATGCAAGTGCACAGTCAGGGTGTTTGGTAACTGGGAAAGAAGAAATCATTTTCCTACTTTTACTACCAAATTTCAGCTGACATGGCATTTGATTAACCTCACAACCATGTATTTTTCTCATCACAACCTATATTTTCGATCATACCTTCTCATTTTTATCCAAGAAGCCTATTTATTTTGTCTTCAGTTACTTTATCTCAAATCATTATCCAATCATGTCATTTTCTTTTTTTCCCTACAATTTTCTACCTATTTTCTCAATTCCCAAATGGAGACTTTCTGTCTTGGTGTCCACACATTCATACAAGCCTCTGAACTGCCTCATGCAAATTTTAAACCTGATATAGAATCAATAAATAAAAAAAAAAAAGCAAATGTCAGACATGTTTTCCTCACAGAAATGCTTGTCCCAGCTGTCTACTTATAGCATAACTTTTCTTAGCTATCGTATCTCCACTTTTGCCCATTGGTGACACATGTTTAATCCACCAATGAAATGTGTTGTTAGGAAGAGAGAATTCTGTTCCATTTGCTCTGTTTTTTTCCTTCCACTCTTCTGTTCATCTTATGTCTACCACATGCATACTGTTCTGAGAGGAATGTCAGTAATTTAACTCAAGGTCTATTCAACATGCAGTGGTGATTATAACTACTAAATCTCCAAAAATCAGTTTGGTAAAGGACATAGAAGCAGCCCAAATAGTTCTGCAGCAAGCTTTGCATAATAGGTTGTTGGTAAAGGACAGGAGATAATAAGGCCTGTTTCCTTGTCCCTTAACTTCCTGGGTGGCTGATTCAGGTGCTGAACATCACATGATGGGCGAAAGGGAAGGCATCTTCTAACTTCTACTTTGGTTGAAAAAGAAAATTGATTAATCCATATAACTGGAAAAAGAGGAACATCAGGCAGTACCTGCAAGTGCAGAACATCAGCAAGTGCCCTCCTCTTCATGTGTGGGACAGTAAGCAGCTGAGAAGGGGTTTGGCCAAAGTAAGCAATCTGGTCTTGTGTTGCCCGCTGTTGAACCTTCAACAAAAGTGGCATGAAAATAAGCAGCTATTCCATATCACCTCTCAGTCAACCAAACAGGATTGGAATCTTACTGGGTCCAAAATTTTATCAATGTCAACTGTGCCTTCATATGTTATGTAAAAGAAAACATTATTAGCCAAAATAGCTTCCTTTCCTCGCTGCTTGTATCTGAATGACCAATATTTTGTCCAAGGCACAAATCAGCCAATATCCAAAAAATAATGAATATCTAATTTCCTATATATGGAAACTACACATGAGAAAGCACAATTTGAAGTAGGAAAAAAGGAAGGAGGTTAAAAATTGTAAAATGTTGGAATCATATGTTCGGCGATGACCTACCCAAATATGAGGTCAATCCATTCATTCAAATGTGCAGATACATGCTCACTTTCAAGAGCTTTCCGATGCTTATAAATGAAGTCAACAGGACTGTCTGCCCAAGGAGGAAGTTTCACAGAATCTGCAACCAGGAATCCAACATTCGCAAAGACGGGGTGTTGGTTTTGGGGAAAAAAGGTGCAGAATACCAATAAATCATACCATGGAAATATACCTACCAAGCTTTCCTCCAAGCTGTGTTGTGCCAAAATCAATTGAATTTTCGTTTGTTAAAAGCTCAGGCAGGTAAAAAAGCTCAGGAACCTATAGACTCATTAAGAATGGAAACAAATGACTCAGTAACAGACATAAAAACTTGAAATTAACATAACAAAAGAGCAACGATAACTGTAAATTCTCCAGGAATTCTATTCAACAACCCATTGAGGACTAAAATAATTAGTTAAGCAAATTTTTACCAACTCTTTCACATCACTCATATCTTCCAGAACACCATTCCAAGTAGCCCCTATATCTGAAAACATCCTGTCTGCATGATCAAATTTCCCACCTTGTAGATGAATTGAAAGGGTGGTAAATGGCTCCACCCTAACAAGATAGTACAAAACCTGGCAAAGAAATAGCTGTAAGAATGGTAGTAATAATCAAAGATTCTCTAGCAGCAGCAGAAACTCAGAAAGCCATCTATGTACAATTAGCATACAAAGTGATTGATAGTCTTCAAGCAGGGTTCTCAAACTAAACTTGAAAATTTGATATATTTAGTAGTAGACAATACCCAATATATGTTGACAGTGGATTGTTCTTATCGATAGCACTGACTGGGAGAGGATAAAACCAAGCTAGAAAAAACATAGGGAGAAAGCTGGTTTAAGTCAAACGAGAAGGTAAAAAAGGAGTTTTTTTTTTTTTTTTTGGCTGCAATAGGACTAGAAATTAGGATGCGATTAATACTTGTAGCAAAAGGTTCCCTCTTTTTCATTTATAGCTAATAACAGGGAAAACTAAGAAGGATGTCACCACAAAACTCAAGCTAGACAGAACCATTGAAGTGACTCAAAGTTCAGTGTCATCACTAGGCACTAATTAACCTAAAAGGGAAATCAGTGGTACAGCATTATTGCATAGATCAATAATGCCTCACAATCAGCATGCAGGACATCCAATTAAAAATGCATCCATGTAAATGCAATTCAAATAAAAATTGGGGACAAGATAGAATTTGCACAAGGAGGAAGAATAAATGTTAAAACGAATTGATTGAGAAGCAAATAACAGGCACAGTGAGAAGAATTAAGGTCAAAAATGAATTCATCCAAGGAAATTGAGAAGCTACAAATAGGTAATAAATTACTGGTCTAGTCAAGTTCTGAGAGACCAAGAAGTCAAGAACTACACGGGCCAATTGTAAGCTGGTTCAAGTTGACACCTAATAAATGAAAGAGAAAACCTAGAACATCCTGCTAGGTGTTTAGAAATTTTGAGCTGAATGTTCAATCTAAAGGCTCTGAGAAGCTCAGAGAGACCAGAAGGCTGTGAATGAAGATGGCAGAAGGTGAAATAAACCAATGATTTAATGCTGAAAAGAATCTGTGATAGAAAAAAATCCATGATAGTATTTCACACAGCTGACAATCACTGATTGCCAAGATGATGGATGAGGCTCGCAGCAGAGCAAAATATCATGATGGGATCCATGTAGCTGGCCTAATTCAGCGGATACAAGACCTTAAAAATGGTGGCAAACAATGGCAGTGATGAAACCAAAATGAAGATGACAACATTTTGACTGAAGGATACTATTCTTATAGCTGAGGGCAAGTGATTATTTCGATAGTTGAATTTACCGACCCTTGACAAATAAATGCTGCTTTTATCAAAAAAGCAGTCTAGTAGTAGCATATGGCAACAACAAAGGAAAATAGGTAGAAAATGCGGCATGGAGGAAGTTTATAGTAATGACTATTCCAAAGAGATGGGAAAAACCAACAGATGAACTTGCTTACTGTCCCAGCACTGGAGTAATGTGAACCATAATGGAACTTTGGGATAATTGGATCATCAAAGCTTGAGTATCTCTCTTGAAACTTTTCTAACCGGACAGGATTTAGTGCACCAACGGGCTGTAATAAAATAAGAATTTTGGTAAATGAAATTCTCATATTACGATAATGATGCAAGAAGAAAGAAAATAACATAAAGCACCTTTGAAAGATCTCTGTATGAAGCAGGATCTCCAAGATCCAAGTTCTTGGATGTGTAGTCTGCAACAATCCAAGGAAGGACAGGATACTGCAGAAAACATACTCTTAGAAAGGAAAATAACTGCCTTTTGGAAAAAGAATTAACATAAGGGAATATTCAGCAAATCCACCTGAGTAATGTCATTGTAACTACGACCAGCAAGAGTATTGAGCTGCATCAGATATTCAAAATTGCTGATCTGCAGGACAATGTAATTTTTAGATATGTAACTCCCATAAATTGAAGGCTCATATCTTGAAGAGCATGATGTTGAGCTATGAGCAATACGATCTGGAAGCTCTTATCAGTTTTTTGCCTTACCTCCCATCTAGCCCAACGCTCCATTAGCTGAGTCCTTTTAAGAAGTTGCTCAGGTCGCTGCTATCAAGCCAATAAGGAGGATGAATATAAGGAAAGAATAGCTTAAGGTATAGATAACTATGATTGAAGCATTTCAGGAAAAAAAAAAAAAAAAAAAGACCTGTGTTGCTAGATAAATATTGTTTAAATGAGGAGGTCGTGCTTGAACAATAGCTCGATATGCATTCTTGCGATCTTCAATACTCTGGAATAAAAACGATGACAAGGAATATCATGTAATCAAGTTAGGATACTAATAACATTAATTATCTCTGCCAATTAAATTGGAAAAGAATACAAGGTACATATTTGTTAATGATTATACCCCGAAATCAAAGAAGAAGTTGGACCGATCAACCATAAATAACTCCAGTGCACTCCTCCTAAGAAGGTATCTGCAAAGCTATGGCACCATAAGAACAGCATACATGTTTAACTAAATCAACAAAATACAACCACAGAGGCATGTCACGTAGCAAAATAGCTCCTGAAGAGAAAAGAATCCAGATTAACTTGAATAGAATCATTTCATGTTATTGTCATGCATAAAGTGGCATCAAAGAAATAAAAAAAAATCCATGACCATCAAGGAAGAAAGAACTTGCACTTAAAACAAGCAGTGGTAAGATTTAACTGAAGGAAGAGATAAATTGTTTCCAAAGAAGAATTTGACCCAATGTGTGTCAATGAGATCAATTTAAGAAAACCACAGATCGGCTGACAAAAAGCTTCAGCACTGCTGCCAAGGCTAATGGTGAGATATATAAAGCATTAAAGGGCTGACCAAATGCATAGAACTCCTGCACATTGCAGGGTCCAGCCGCAGGGAGGGGCATCCATGCATACAACTTTCCCTTTGCTTTATTACAGAGAGGCCGTTTACCATTATTCAAATCCACAGCCTCCCAGTCATAATGGCAGCAACTTCTAATGTTGCCCTAAACCTGACCTCTTGTATAAACTATAAAGCATTGTGTAGTACAAAATTCTAGAATGTTAAGAAGCAATTTGAGAAGAGCGAGAGACCACGGTAATTGGAGATAGTAGAGGAAAGGGCAATTTAGCTTCCGTTGACCACATGCTTACGGAAACTTCATTCTAGGGTTGCTCTTGTGGGAAATACAAGCCCACATAAGGTGATGATAAATCAATAGGAACACAGAAAAAATTTGTGGATCCTATCACTTATTATAAAAAATATTAGCTGTCCGAGAATTACTGCTGAGAACAAAAATAGGCCCCATGTACTTGTTAGAGTGAGGGAGGCAGTGTTGAGACCTGAACATCAGCCATCCCTAGAAATAGGATCTTGAGAAGAGAAATAGAAGGTTCTCAGATCATACAATGCTTGAGTGAACACATTCAAAAAAATTTCCTAGCAAATCCATCAGTTCTGTTCCTCTTGACGACTAGTTTAACAAATATTATAAAAAGAGAAGGAGATCCTGTGCATGTTTTCTGCCATACAAATACACAAATATTAATCCATGTTTAAATTGCATAGAAAAATTCTATAAAGGGGATACTTATGTGGTACACTTGGCTCTAAACATCAAAATCAGATGTCTTGTGGCACTCTAAAGAGCTAATTTAGCATCAGCATATCATACAGTATCAGTATAGATAAATTTTCACAAAGCTTCCAATTGATGTATATATCGATTGGCTTCTACTTAAAATATTTTTTTTCTGTAAAATGGTATATTCATATGGTCGCAAAGGCAGAAACTCTTATAGCTAATCCTCAAAAACAAAAACAAAAAAAGAAAAAGAAAAAATAGAGGTTCCAATTCAGTATGGCTACTCAAGGAAGACATCATGTAAGGTCATACAATGGGAGTTAGACACAAAATAATGATGTATATTCATACATTCAGGTGAAGCTAGCCATCTATGATTGTGATGAAAATAGAAAGCAATATTTCAAATCTATCTATTCTAGGCGCAAGAATCTTGTGAAAGGAAAATAATTCTAGGATATTTTAAAAAGATTTTATTGCAATTTTTTTAGAAAGATTTATTGCAATATTTTGTTCTATTTTTGGAAGATATTAGAAGATTTCTTAGGATATTTTAGAATCTGTTTAAAATAAGCATGTATCTATTTTAAGTTTACTTTCTTAAGAAGTTTACTTAAAGAGGAATGACCCTGTTAGCCCGGGCTAAGTAAATGTCTCACTTAGCCTACCTCAAAAATCCTATTTAAAACAGCTTTTTTTTTGCTTTTTCTTCATACACTTGTTTATCTAAGTGTGTTTAATATATAAATCAAGTTTTACCATTTTTGGATATGTGTATATATATATTTTTTAGATTTTTAAAAATAAGAGTTTTTTAAATACATATATACACAGATGTTTAAAAATCTCAAAAAAATAGATAAATATATTCAAAAATGGTAAAACTTGATCTATATGTTAAATACACTTAGATAAACAAGTACATGAAGAAAAAAGTAAAAAAAAATTGTTGTAAACAGGTTTTTTAAGGTGGGTTAAGTGGGGCATTTACTTAGCCCGAGCTAACAGGATCACTCCTCTTACTTAAGAGGAATGATCATATACAATTTCCTTTCTAAGAAGATTTCATCTTTAATAATTTTGCTAAAATTATGTAGTATGTTCACCTATAAATACAGCCCTTGTAAGCTCTAACGAGCATCAATTTTGAAAATTATAAACAAGTGTTTCTTTGGTTTTCTCTTATACTTCTCTTTTCCTTATCTTTCCCCTTATTCTTCTACTCTTTCTATCTTCTTTCTTCTCTTCTCATCTGTTTGAAGGTTCTTTCCTCTTTCTCTATCTTCTTCTCTGCCCATCCTACATCAGACTGTGAGCGTCTTCATTAACTTGTGTTAGTTAATACTTGGTGAACCTCATTGGTACTCCTGAGTTTTAGCCTAATTTCAGCCAATACAACAAAACTTCACCTAGTTCATACATGCCCCTGAGGTTTCACTTTGTCTTTAGTGATTATACCCACAGTTAAGGTCTCAACAGGTGGTTTTCATATGTAATCCTAGGTTTTGACCTAATTTCACCTGATACTACTTAACTTCTCTCTCTTTTTTTTTCTTTCTTTTTTTTTTCATGAATGCCGCTGTGTTACTACTTTGTCCCTCACAAATACCCTTACTTTCAATTCTGTTAAAAATGGTAATTAAATGGGTTAGCGTAGTTAACTATCTATGAAATGCCCACATAACCCCATAAATCCAATCTTCACTTTTGTAACTTTTAATCCGATTTTTACTTTGTTTAATATTTTATATGATTTTATATAAATAAATATATTATATCACAATAGGCCTTTTCTCCCATGTACCCTGTCCTTAGGTTTTTCAAGTTTGATTTATTTATTTATTTATATCCCAACCATGAATTGTATTTAAAACTATTTATTTGGTTGAAATATTAAAAATAACTTAATTGAAAGTTATTATAACCACAATATTTAAAAATATGATTTCCATAAGCCCCATGCATTTGATTTGTTGTGAATTACACACACAGTCTATGAAACATCTAATCCATATATCAAGTTTTTCCATTTTGTAATATTTTAATATATTTATTTTTTATTTTTAAAAATTTGCCAATTTCAAGGGCGTTTAAGTAATTTTAACTCCTTAAAATTTTGATTTTTAAATCACAAATAAATATATAAAAGTGTTATAAAAACTTATGTATATAGATTTAATACACTTAGGAAAACATGCTTATGAAGAAAAAGTAAATATATATATAACTAATTGTAAAAAATAAATAAATGTTGTATTTTAGCGAAAAATACATCATGATGTATATAATCAAGCTCCATTATATATTATATAAATGATAAACAATACAAATGTATTAATCATATTATAAATTTCAATCAAATAAATTATATTAAGTGAGTCATATGTAATACATATTAAACAAATAAGGAATCTTCAGATAGCTGGCTTTGCCAATAATGAGATTCATGTCCATGATCAGTAATAGCATATACATGATATAGGCTGGAAATCGCACTTCGTTTTCGTTTGCAACTCTGCATAAATACACATACAAATATTAATATATTATTTTTATAAATATATTATATTAATACATACAAATGTTATATATTATAGTTTTCTTGTATATTATGCAGGATTCCAATTTATCAAAAATATGTTATGCATTCACATATATTATGAAGGACAGAGTAAAATTTCAGGGGTATTTTTGAAAGACAGTGCAATTTTAGGGTAGGCTTGAAAAATTAAATAACATTAGGCCTAAATTCAGGATTACATACGAAAATCACCAGTCAATACTTTCTATAATAAATACCTTGACGTAATTGAATACTGTGCATAACATGCCTAGACAGTTTATATCAGAAAAACATATTTTCTTGAGTGATCAAATGTATCACATGCCCACATTCATTTGTAATATTCCAAAAACCACAAAAACGTACTTTTTGAAATTTAGAATCTGAACATGAAAAGTATGCACAAATATGAAATATATTATTTAAAAAATATTACAAAACAAAAAATATCCTTTTAAATAAAACAACATGCCTATGAATTAAGAATCTCAAAGCCCAATCTCTTTAAATAAAATAATAATAACATTAAAACTACTGCTGAAAAAGCAACTGACTCACCTTCGGCTAAAAATTTGATGAAGGGTAGAGATCAACCAGGCTCTATCTTTTTCCTGATCTCTATTTTGAGAACTTGAAACTGATACATCCTTGGTCAGCTCCTTGATGTGTTCATCAACTCTAAAATTAATTCTCTTCGTTGTAACCTGTAAGAGTACATTTATTTCATAGAAGAGTTGGAAACAGGAAATTTTTCTGAGTAATCTTTATGTCAATAACTGTATGCCAGCCTTGTTAAGAAATAAGATAAACTTTGTCTTCTTGAAAGTTTGTAAAACAGCAAAAGATTCAAATCCTAAAACATAAAGTTTAAGAAACATTCAAGGGGTGCCTATCCCCAGTCCCTACGTTCATATCTAGTCATCAAATGCAGAAAAATTCACCAAATTTTGAGAATAATTTCAAGAAACAGAAGATGGGACTTCCTCAAATTAATTTAAAATTTTTTTGCCTGCTGATCTCTGAGATAAATGCCAGCAAAAATTATCACTGGTTGACAATTCCAGTTCAGACACTAGCCAATATTCTAAGCTTACCTGAAAGGTTCCACGAATAGCCCTCAAAGGCCGGACCATCAAAGCAGAAAGTTCAAGGATAATTTGTTCATCAGATTCACTTGGCAAATGCCCAGGAGAAACAGATGTTGCATTCTCCAATTGGTCATTTGAAATGCGGCCATTACTCAAATCTTTTGCTCCCTGAGAAGGACCCTCAGCAGTAGCAGAGAGTCTCCGCTGATTCTCCATGATCTGATCACTACTGTACATTTTACTTTCGTAATTATCATTCTCTGTCTGCTCATCCTCATCATTCCTTTCCTCTGTTGAAATAGCTTCTGCCATTAGTATAGAAGCAGTAGCAGCAGCAAGTGATGCCTCTGGGTCCTTCGAAGCAGATGCTGCATTCTCTTCACTGGATTTATGTAGTTTTAGCTGATCTTCATAGTCAGCAGCTGCCCCATAATGGTCTGATCCCTTGTAATCCCTTCTCAGGCATCTTCTCATTCGCAATGAACTTTCTGTGAAATCTAATTTCCAAAACACCTGCACAATAAATGTATTTGATATGGCTGTAAATAACAGCAAATAATTGTCACTATAAGAAAATGAACCTATTCCAACAACAGCAGATGCAAAAATATGCCATCGTACTCGCTTGGAATCAAGTAAAAATTGTCCAAAGGGTGCAAAAAGAGCATCTGTTTCCATTAAGCAGTAAATGAGTTTGCGCCATGCGTATGACCCAGCACATGCACAATGCCGATCTATGAGATTCACTTGCCTGCGCCTGTCGATCTGCATAAAAAATGACAGTTTTAACAACAACAAATAAATTGAATAGTTAAACAGAACATGGAAGCATCAGAGTGAACATACTTCAACCCGTTGCATGTTTCTTGCGAAAGCAAGACCTGCAGCCAGGACTGCAACATACTTATGGGTAAGTGCAGAGAAATCCTTCCCAGTAATATATTTTGCATCAACTGACTGCAAGCATTCTATCCACGCCCTCCCCATGGCTTCAGAAATATTCCATCTTCTCACACGCTCTGAATCACTCATGTTCCTTCGTTGTGCTGATGTTGCCATTGCTACAGCACTAAGACCTCTCCCTGAACCAATCTTTGCATTGCGCTCAAGATCTCGTGCAGCAGCAAGAGCAGCAGCCTTCGCAGCAGCCTTGTCTTTAGGAATAGTAGGGGCTTTGTTAGGGGTATCAGAGGGTCTCTGGAAGCTTGCAAATGTCTGAAGCCTAGGTGTTTTACGCTCATGCATTGATGCATCATGCCTAAGTTGAGCATTTTTCGCAGATACATTGGATTCGCCACCAGCAGTACCAGCAGCAATCATTGCCAATGCCATTGCAGCAGGTGGAGAAGCAAAGGCAGCAGCCCATCCAGGGGATATCATGGCCAGAGCAGACTAAAGAAAAACAAACAACTTATCAGAGTGAAGTTACACCACAGTGGGTGTTTATAGAAGATAAGATCATACTAAATGAAAATATGATGAAGTCTTTAAAGGTGCGCCTAGTCACAAGACAGACAAGATGCAGGTGCAGCACCGTTCAACCTCTAAGGTGAGGCGCATTCAATCAAGCTCAAAATAGGTACACTTTTGGCAGGGTTCCAAGTATGCACCTACAGGTTTTCAAGCCATCATAACTTTTTAGAGTGTCTCCAAAACCAAAAAATCTCATGTAGGCTGACCTGAATATCCAATCAAGATGATTTTTGCACACATGGTTAAATATATAATAATGAATAATATGGCTGGTCTTGATTTAATAAAACACCCAAATTGGGCTCAAACTGACCAGTTACACTAAATATTTTGGTAAGGCCAGCAAAACATTTCCCTTTATGCTTTAAAAAAATATATATTAATATATAACCCTAGTAACGAAATGCTAGGCTAGCAAATATGCATGCATAGTTTCATCTATAACGCAAGTATAACCCTTTTGTTTGAGGGCATTGAGGGTACTTTAGATTGTTTTTAAAAAATTGAGATGGAAAATCTACAACATATGTACACCTCCGATTTATATCAAACCTAGTGGGTATATTCAAATTATCAGAATTAAGGGATATACTTGCAATCTTGATGAAAATATGCAGGCTTACTTTTCTTTAACCACTGTTTAGTAGTAGTAGTAGTAGTAGTAGTAGTAGTAGTAGTAGTAGTAGTAGTAATAGCAGCAGCAACAGCAGTAGCAGTTGTAGTTCATGTTGATGTATGCTTGACAAACAGGAACTGCTTTCAAATATAGGAGATGTTGAAGCCCATTGATGGAACCTCTGAGATTTAAAAGGATTATCTTCTTTGGTTTGCTAAGAAAAGGAATTCAACTCCTTTTCTGCCATTTTAAATCAAATGATCAAGGGAAGTGACATACATACTACACATTATATGCATGGGGTCTGATCTTTTCAGACTGGTCTGCCATTTGAGAGTGGTCCAAATATACATTTTTAAAACATTTTTTCTTTTTAAACAAAAATATAACATTTTGTGCTCCCCTATATCCACAAATTTGAGCTTATCATCACCTAGTTTTGAGATGTTGCTCGCATTTAGCTATTGCTGTGTCTTCCCTTTATTTTATTTTCTTCTATTTCTTTATTAATTGCATCGTTAAAAAAATTTCAGAAAAAACACCTCAACAAATGACAAGAATTAATCAACAGAAAATAAACAAAAGGCCAACTTACAACAAAATACCACAACCTCTAGTCTAGCCCCTTAAACACCCAGGTTCCCATGATTACAAGAACATAATCATCCTGATGAAGACTACTATCAGGTATTCTCAGGATCTTACTTATATAAGAAGTTTCGTAAATACAGGAAAAGACCCCTTGAAGCAATGAAATAAAATATTAGCTTTTGTGCCATCGGAAATGCTGGATTGATTCAGAAATGATCAAACAAAGAAAATTAAGAAATGAACTGTGCCAGAAGACTAACACTGTGAGGTCCCACATGATTCAAACACATACAATTACCTCAACAGGAAGTGTATCCGCTGCCAAAGCACGGTCATCAACAACAAGAGGGTTCTGACCATCCGGGGAAGTGAGCTCATGCATGCCAGCTAAAAGCGGCCGCCAGCGCCGCAAAATGGCAACAAATGGTGGTAAAATTGCTTCCAAGTAGCGTCTTCGAAGTGGTTTTCTGTCCCTTCCAACTGCATGCCACACCTGCATTCAAATATTTAAAGGATGAAGATGGAAGACAAATGACTAAAACCTGAAATTCATAATGTATTTGAAAAGAATAGTGTTGCTAGCTAAAACAAGCCCTCAATACAGCTTTTTTTATTTTTCGGCTAACCACAATTTCATGATCAGATCTAAGTCATTCAGTATACGTGTTCATTCAAGAAACAAAAATGCTGTTCCATTGAAAAAAAGACATTACCATTAAAAAAATGTTAAATCATTTATAAAAAATTTTAAAATTGAAATTTGCATGTACAAGAATTTATATCACTGCAAATTTGGCATATAACTAAGGAATAACTCTGACTGAAATAAATGTTGAGCCATTCTCTAGTGAGAAACAAAATTGATTAGAAAATTTTATAAGATTCAGATATGCTCTTCAGAGTATCTATTTTCTAAGCCAATCTAGGTTTTCATGCTAGATGATTTTTGAAATTATAACTGACTGTATTCAGTGTATAGGGGAAAGTATGATGATTGGCTTGGATTCAATTGAAATCATCATATAATGAATCCAAAACGAAAAGACTCATGGTCCTAATAAATTGAAAAGAAATTCCAACTCCTGCCAACTCTTTTCTAAATTAAAACATAAGAAAGAATGAAAATGGAGCATTGACTTCAGAAAAGAGAAATAGATGACTACATGCAGCACTAGGACAGGCTTTGTAAAGGCATAGCGATAATTCATAATTAACTAGCAAAAATGGAGGGATGTGCCATAATTTCAATCAGACATTCAGGTTTCGTAGGACAGGAGGACTCAAGCACAGTAAGTACAACCAGAACCAAGGTAAACCAAACTAACCTCAGAATAAAGAATGCAACATGCAACCAACACCCTCTGTCTCTTCGACTCAGAAATCGGCATGTTTAAAACTGGTGCCAGCACACTGTAAATCATAACCACAATATTAGTTTGTCCCTGCAGCTGTTAAGGAAAAATGTTGTAGTCATTGAACCAATTGTGGGGAACAGTGACATCTATGACATCTATAGGACTGCAGTCAATAGACCAGTTGTAGCACTGTTATGTACATTCGTGCATCATGTGTTGTAATTCACAAATATCAGATGCTAACACAGGCTTAGAAGCATTAAGCCACCAACAATACTTAGATAAATGGACACTTCCAACAAAAAAAAAACATGAACACAGCCAATTTAATAAATGATGGATTCAGACGTTCAAATAGCATTAACTTTCACCACATTTTCATGGATTGTTCCCAGGAAGATACTGAGGAACCGCAGTAATAAGTCAACTGGAAAAAAAAAATGCCAGATATTGTCTTCCGGGCAAGTAAAACAGGAGCAAGTTAAAAGCTGAGGAAAATGAAAGAGATTATGAGGTGTGATTTTATGAACAAGGATCAGATGGATCCACTTAAAAAGGGTTTTCTTCTGATCTCTGTACAAACTGATAGTTAGCTTACCCCGAATAAGTTAAAAGTCTATGCCCCAAACAACATTTGAAAGAGAACCAAAAGCAGTCAGCGTGGTGGACTTCAAACTCACTATGGAGATTGACATCGGGATGACAAGTACTAAGCATATAGATGCAGCACAGGAAAACTTAGACATGTTGCTTTAGATGCAAGGACACAGAAAAGGAACAAGAAGAAACAGACCTCCAAAGCAATGCTGAGCGTGGTTTCCTTGTCAATAAGCGACTATTGTTATCTGAAAATGCAAGGTTACCAGTTTGCATCTGTAGCCCTTCAGATATGCCATCGGTTATGCTACTGTTCCTTACAAAGATCCCATCTTCACCATTATCCTCTTCTCTCATTGAAGCAAGTACCATCCGGAGCATACATAGAAATGGTTGGTCACTGTCCAATAATTGGTAAAGAGCAGCCATTCCACCCATTCCAGTTCCAGACCCACCTCCAATGCCAAGACCACCACCAATTCCAGATTCATCTAATAACAAGGCCTCTAGCATTGAAATTGACTTCTTTACTAAAGAGAGCTCAATCCAGCTTCCACTGGAATCTTTTTCCAGGGCAGAATTCCATGAGTCCCAGCCACTTCCACCACCACCAAAGACAGTATTCTTCAAAGACACTCCAACCCCATACCACAGTCGACTCCTATACTTCCAACCCTCCGCTAAATCCAAAGCACAGCTCCCATATGACACAAAGGAGCACCTAACATGTTCATAAGGTTCTGCAGCAGCAGCAGCAGTAAGACGTTCCATTACTGCAGCAGAAATTTGCCCATTTGCATCAGCCATGGAAGCAAGAACCTGATATTGAGCATGAAAGTTATTTTTGGAACATTCCAGAATAGAAAAGGAAACACAATACAAATACTGAATAAAGCAAGAAACCGAAACAACACCCCCCCCCCCCCCCCCCCCCAAAACAAATCCCCAGCCCATCCAGCACCTTGAGGTTACATATCATGACATCAGATGATGCTTATAATAATTAACAAAAGTCCACAAATTACATAAACAAGCACATGAAGGCACCAGGCATTACAAAGGACCAATTATTGCAGAATCTCTAAATCTCATTCAAAATAGAAAGGCACAAAGGAAATTGATAAACCAGCTTGTGGCACTAACCAACAAAGCAATATAAAGATATGGTTATAGCCTGATTCATCAAATATATGATAAGTTCTATATATAGAACTCAAGTGTTCAAAATATTAACTGATTGGCAAAGTGATGGGGAATGAAATATGAACAACAAGGTCAATCAATATGAATCAAGAATTTAGATAGCAGTCTAATGTTAGGATTTGATGTATGAACGAGCAATCTAAATATGTATAAACTTGGCAGATGTGTTATACGAGTATTTCTATTTAATTAATTTAGGGATTTTATTCTTTTTGTAATTACATTAGGGTTTTATTTTGCATTCAATTTTTCTATTAATAAGGTAGTATCAATAAATTTCAGTTGGTCAAAATTGAAATCTTAAACCTCCCGTTTTGTCCTTTATTCTTCATCTCATTTTCCCGTCCCCCCTCAACCCAACTTTTTCTTCTTTTCTACCAGTTTTTGTCCTAAATCGATTTGGTATCTAAGTATGCATTGATTTGAAAAATATATTTGTTTCTCTGTTTTCCTCTCTTCGACTCTTGTCACTAATTCTCCTAATTCAACTATTTTTCTCCCTTTCCTTCCCTTCTCATCCCATAAGAGGACCTTCCTCTGTCCGCCTCACCCCCTAAGAGGACCTTCCTCTGTCTGCCACTTTCCTGCATCAAAAAGCAAGCGCACGCTGTTCCAGCAACCTATGGCTAATAAACACACCTCACTATCAGACTCAAGTTTCTTGAATTTATGGGAACATGATAGATATTTAATTCCAGAAATGCATGCAAGAGATGAGCAAAAGTGAAGTCTAGAGAAAGTAAGGTGGCATCTAAAGAATTCAAATAATAAATAGTGATTCAATAGATGGATTTAGACACAATTGGCAAATGAATGAATGCAAACAAATGAAAAGCAAACAAATGAAAAGAAGAAATTAATACCAAGAATTACAGCCCACAATAGACATATAACATGGACAACAACAATACAAAGAGGCGCTGAAGTTCGATAAAGAATCCAGGGACTAAAATATACATATATAGAGGCAATGAGGCTTAACAAATACGCCACGAACAAATACCTGAGTTTTTTAATCATTCAAGAAGATTAGTATGGTTGTTTGAGCAGACATACAGAAAGAATTGGTCAAAAGGGACTTCGACCAATAATTTATAGAACAAACAGTAATCTTTCATATCAAAATTTGGAGATAATGACAAGAATATATCAAATAACTACGACAAACTAGAGATGAGATATTGGTATTATCCCCAATAATATCTTTGATATGGATAATGATTCCACACCATTGCAACCTGTTTTTTATTAAATTCAAATTATTAATAATATTCATTGACATGCGTGTTATGATTCCAAAACTTATTTCAACCAGAGCTTAAATGTTCTAAAAATCATTGACATGTGGAATCGTTACTCGCATTACCTCCTCTGATATTTGTTAAATATCTTATGCACAAATAAAAGGCTAAGAACCCAAATTAATAAATCAGCTACCAATCCATCATTAGATCTAAACCCTCTCCCTCCTCCCTCCCTCCCTCCCTCCCTCCCTCCCTACCTAACATGATCTGAACCCTTACACTACAGCTATGCATAACCATTTGATAGCTATGCATGAACATGTGCATAGAGAAGCAACTACAGAAATCTCTCCCGCCACCAAAGATGAAAGCAACAAGCCTTACTATTGCACAAACCACATCGATATAAACTCTAAAGATATATGTAACCATTTACCAACTATGACTTTATGAATGCATAAAGAAGTGCCTACAGAAACTAAGATTGACACACTGCACACGTAGCAAACAACGAAATGCACTAGCCAAATACATGAACACAAAAAGATTAACTTAAAAACTCTAGCAAACTGTGTGGAAAGAGGGACATACATCAATAGAAAGGCCACCAGAATCTGTAGGTAACGACAAACTTCGAGAGGTGGTGTCCATAGATTCTCCCACAGCCTTTCCCAATGAGTTTGAGCGGCTAGCAGACGATAAAAATGAATTAGGAGAGATCAAAGCTTCCGCAGAGCGGGATGAAGGTATTTGGCTTCGCAAACGTAAATGATCTTCAACCAGCATAAGTATCACAATAGCGTTCTCTGCCAAAGCTACAGAAAGCTGAGCAGCAGATTCTGCTTCTGCTTTAGCAACTTGTGGAGACAAACCCTCTGCTGCAACGCCAGCAGCAGCTGCTGCAATTACTTGGGTCTGTGGTAACAAAAACAACAACAAAAGACAAAAGGATTAACACAGGCATTCTTGTAGATTTGATAATTCCATTTAAGGTGGGAAACAGCATATTATGATGGTGTTGGTGGTGCAGACATTATTTCTTGTAGATTTCTCATCACTAATAGCAGTTCTGAATTTTTCAAAGCCTTTTGGAAAGCATCACAGCAAGCCAGCATCAGAAATAATTGGACCTGGATGCTTCTGAGGCCTAAATCAATAGATTGGAATATGTCTAATATGGCTCTGAACAAGTCAGGCTGGCTAATACACTAATTAACATGCAATTCCAAGTGTTCATTTCCGTTAGGTTGACCCATGCCTTAAACTCTTTGTCAATACTCTTAGTTAACAGTTCCAGATACCACAGAAATGGTGTAAATCAACAATGATATCCGGCATCCAAAGAAATTCTCGCTTGTGAGCTACAGGAGCAATTCCTTTCCCTATTGTTCTGATCATATCATTTATACATTATATAAGTTTTCTAGTACTCCCATACATCTTGACATGGGAAATGCATTTACAGAACAGTAGTACATCAAAAAGAGATCTAGCATATTAATATGAATTAGCATACTCCCTGAAATATCTCATGCTAAAGGTAAAAGTCCTATAAATCAAAGTCCCCTGGTACAACAGGACCCACAAGCATTTGCATGGACCTAATGTCCGGGTCATGATTCCATGCAATCATCCTTTTGATTTTCTATTTAAAAGAATTGGCTCATATCTAATAATGCTCATAAAAAAAGTATTTATTCATGAGTTCAATTTTTTTGACTGGAAACTTTGAATAAGTATTTGCATCGACCTAATGTCCAGGTAATGATTTCATGCAATCATCCAGTTGATTTTCTATTTAAAAGAATTGGCTCATATGTAATAATATTCATAAATAAATATTCATTCATGATTTCAATTTTTTTTTTCACTAAAAACTTCAATGCCCTAAAAATTCAATATTTTCTCAAAGTGAATATGTGATTGTTAGAAATAAGAGCATTCATGGTCATGGTCAAGCCGTCAACCTGCTAGTCCAACCCATTTATAAATGGGTTTGGATTAGGATTTTTAAATAAATGGGTTATAATCCGCTAACTTGTTCAATCATTTAATTAAATAAACGGATTATGGTTGAAATTTTATAACCCGTCAACCCGTTTAATAACTCATTCAACCCATTTAACTCGGTTAACCCATTACAATGATATGTATATATATATATATATATATATATATAAAAATGTAAATCCCTTATTTATTTTTCCCTCTAAGTCTTCCTTCTGCCACCAATTTTTCATTTTCCCGTTGCTGCCTTAATTTCATTTCCTAGTTACTGATCTATTTCCATTTCTCCTATCCTGAAAACACTCTCGCCTCTCCTTGCTTGATTATAGTCTGCCAGAGTTTAGGCCTTCAGGTCATTTGCTATATAACTCGTTAACAATCCGCTAACCCGTTTATTAAATGTGTTGTAAATGGGTTAAGGTTGAAGTTTTTTAAATGGGTTAATAAACGGATTAGGGTTGGGATAATTTAAATGGGTTAGGACTAGAAGTAGGCTTCAACCCGTCCAACCCGATCCGTTAACACCCCTAATTAGAAACTAATTGCATAGATTGACTCCAACTGACAGGTTAAATGGAATCATTACTACTGATATTGATACTTCTATGAAATAGATTCCATAAAGAAGAATGGATGAACAAGCATAAATAAGGCTCCTATCATTGAAGGGGTCTAGGACAGGTGAGATGTTCATAACCATAACTTTTTTTTTGAAAAAAAAAAAAAGAGGCTTCAAAGATCCAAACCTACAGAACTAAGGACACAAAGGAAAAGCCTACAGTTGCCAATGCCCTAAAAAAAGAAGAATAAGCATAAGACCTAAATTTTTATTGTCGACCATAAATAAGTGGACCACAAAAAAAAAAAAAAGAACAAGAGGTTGCATCAGCCTTCAAATTTCATTTCATCCCCAAAAAACAAAGAAAAAGCATACTTGGATTTTATATACTCGAAAATGAGTTTCCATGAACAGACCTCACACAAAAGAATTTGCACATACATAGACCAAATTGGCTCTCTTAGAGGAAGTGTCTTGCTAAAATAAAATAAAAAAATCAACCTTTGACCATCCCTAAAGTGAAAACAAAAGCTATAAATACCATGTAGAAGTAGGAAAAATTGTATTTCAAACCATTTTTCAGAATGTAAAAATTGAGAATGTTAATGTATTATCATTCAATCTATTTGGCATAAGAGATCTAGATGGAAATTCTCTTATGCAAAAAATTATAAAGAATTAAGTCAAAACCACACGGGAAATTGAAGCGTCATCAAAGAAATTTGATTCAAAAAATAAGACAATTGAGTACTGTTATAAACAAGAAAAACTACTGAAGTTCCCAAGAAAAGGGCATGAACATTGGCTTTACCTGGACCTGAAGTTCCAGGGCAGCAAAATCTAGCAAGCCACCAAGAAGTTTTCGTTTAAATACAGGAAGTGACTCCTCGCGCCTTCAAAAAATATATAAAGGAGGGCTTAGTTAGAAATAAATTGGTCTATGGAGTTTCTGCAAGAAAAGGAAAACATTTATAGTAAGAAAATTCAATTAAAGTGACCAGTATGTAAAAATTATTCAACAAGAACTATTATAATTTAGATATCTACAACTTGGTAACCACCACAATCTAGAGGGCGGCAACATAGTAAAAAACCAATATTAACTACCTAATAACTACCACCAGAACCAAGATTATAACCACCAATTTTTTTGCCCTCGACATCTCACTCTACAGCTGCAGCTTGACTATAGGGGTGCAACGTGGGCTGGGTTGGACCCAAACCCAATTTCCATATTTATAGTAAATACAAAATACACCCTACACATAAAATCCAAATAATTTTTTTCATATTATGCATTTTATGTTATTATATTTATGTTTTCTTAGATGTTGTCATGTTGAAATTATATTCTAGATAAATTATATCATTTTTATTTATATTTACAGTTATGTTTCTATTATTTATTTTCACATTTGTTGGTTTTCTTCCTTCATCTTTTTTGGAAAGATAAATTTTCTTTTAAAAATATATTATAGATAATATAGTTTTCTTCCTTTATGTTAAGAGCTTAGGTTTTACATATAGGGTTAAAGTTAAAATCAAATATATCATAAATAATATAGTTTCCTTCCTTGATGTTAGGGTTTAGGTTTACAAATAAAGTTAAAGTTTAGATTTTATAAATAGGGTAGGCAAACCCGAATCTCATGAACCCAAGTTGCATCCCTAAGTTTGAGCCTCCATCACCCCCAGCTCCCATGGCAATAGAATTGGAGCAAACATCAGATAACACATTGATTTCTTAACCATAGGATGGTAGCTCGCATGTAAAGCAAACCCTAGAACAAGCAACAGCCACCAAATGGAGATGGAAAAGCAAACAATAAAAAATAATAATAATTGTAAAGAGGTGGATGCTCATCATGTCGTCTTTCCCTTTAGATTTCCTTCTTTCTTTCTCACAAGGATATGTTGCTGTAGATAGGACCAAGAACTATGACCTATGAATTGATTTGCTCGGATCAAATCACAACCATTCAGAGGACCAAAATTGAAATAAGAGGGTCTCCGGACTTCCTCTTCCTGGATGAGCTTCATAGCGTATTGGATTTTGGCTGCTTTAGCATTATTCTTTTAGACTGTAAGAATTGAATTCATTTTCTTGAACATGATTAAATTTTAATCAAGGAGCCAGATGTACAACCCAATAATTTCGCTGTTTAGTTTTTACCAAAAACTTGTATCTGCATCAGTATGACAGAAGCATAATCTGTAAACAGTACATTCTACAATGTTACCTGATTCGTTGGTCTCCGGTGCTTGATCCACCAACCATAGACAGCCATTCCGCACAATGAATTGTAGCTTCGATATCCTACACAAAGCAGAGGACGTGAAAATGATAGTTTGATATAAAGCAACTTCAGCTCCAAACAGGAAAACATGTGACATGTTCAATTTCTTTGGTGATCATGGTAAAACAAGCAAACAGAAGGAATAAGAACCTCATGAGATTAGTGTACAGTTAATGTCTCTCACAGATCTTTACTTCAGATTTGAAGAGATTGGCAAGGAGGAAGATTTCAGGGCCGAATTCACTTGCCCATTCTGTTCCTAGAATTTTGAGATTGTTGGATGGTGCTGCCATATTTTGATATTGCTTTTTCCCACCAGTTTCTTGTGATATTTTCTTTCCAAAGAAAAGATGTATCTTCGTTATCAACAGTTGAGTTGAGGTTTAGGGTGTGTGGTGAATTATCTGCTTTGGGTGATACCAGTGGGGTTTCGTACCCTTTTTAAGCATTCTAGATGTTAATTAAAAATATGAGACTTCCTAAGTTAAAGCAATTGTTTGTGTTATTTTGTGACAGAATAATATATTGCTTAATCGATTTTTTCTAATTATCATACTACTAGGATTATTCTAATGTTCTTCTTCGTTTCTGCTTTGAATTTGCAGGTATATAAATTTCCAAATATCAAATTAAAACATAAAAAGGTAAATAAGATATTTTCTAACTTCTAAAATCATGATTTGAATTACAATTGTTGCATTAGTTTTACATATAAATGTTAAAGTTTTTATTTTATCAATTTATTATATATTTTACATAAATTGTTAACACACCAGTTCAATGCGGTTTTCACAAACAGTTTTGAACCAGTCTAACTAGAACCAATCCCTTGATCAGTTCGGCTTTGACAACATTGATCATTATACAGCTCAGATCTAAGTTTTGTGCAAACTTCTATAAAAAAAAAAAAAAAATAGAATTGTACAAACTAAAATTTCACTGCCAAAGACATTTCTAGTCTCTTTGTTTCTTCAACAAAATTTGTCTCATCATCACCTGTAAGCTGTTTCCACCTATGTGGGGTCGGATGCATGGACTTTGTTAAACCATTCCTGGAGGCTCAGTCATGAACTTGTTCTCTACGAGCTTCAATGTTTCCATATATTTCTTATTTACTTCTAGTCATGTTTTCTTGGGCCTTCCTCCAGTTCTCTTACAACCTTCAATCTGAATTAGCTAACGTCTCCAAAACTGGTACAGTTTCCATCTTCCTTTTTAACATGCCCAAGCTACCTTATTATATTACCCTATCAAGTCCACATTTAGATTATCTCAATTACTTCACTTCTAGTTTTATCTTTACTCATTTTACAGTCATTCGTCTTGGTATCCTTCTTTCTGCTACACCCATTTTATGTATATTGGTCTCCAACCACCCAACCCACCACCCCATAAACCATAATCAGTGTCATCACTGTCTTAAGGAAATTTCCTTTTAATTAATTGGCACTTGATGGCCACATAAAACTCTTGAACCACACCCACCGTTTCCTCCACTAGCTTAAATCTGATTTGGAAAATCTTTATCCATTTCTACTATGTTTAAGTTTTTCTTCTCTTGACATCTCTCCATTAAATACCCAAGTAAAAAAAATGGCTTCAGTAGTTTTTCTCCATCGCACGAAACCAATTTGATTTTCCAAAATATTTGTTTTGTGTCTTTTTTTTTTTTTTGTTCAATTGCTCTTTATCACAGCTTCATAATGTGACTCATAAGTGCATTCACATGATAATTCACACAATTTTGAAAGAATCTTATTTATTAAAAAATAAACAATCTGAAGTTACACCTCCTATATGGTACATCATCCAGTCCTAGAGCCTTTCCTATTCTCATTTTTCTTGATGTTGCATTCCCCACACAAGTTCTCATTTTCCAATACATAACAATCCTATTTTTCCTCATTATTACCTTCATTTCCCAATTTATAATTTGAAATGTACCTACCACATTGACCCTACTTTTCCAAAATTCCTTTTCCTTTCCAATTTCAAATTCTACTAACCAAACAGGCCCCAAAAGGAATAGAACAAAAAAAAACAAAAGGCCCAAATGACTAAAAACAATCAATATACCCAACACAAAAATAAAACCAAAAATATGATGATTAACAAAGTCTGACCTTCCAACCATCCTTCTGGCGCATAGAATGCTCTAAAATGATTATCAGAAAGTTGTAAATGAGGTCTTCTATGTAACTAATGTTCACAGCATCTGAGCAGTTGCTTGATCCCATCTGCAGGAACAAATTGAAACTTGAACGCAGAACAACATGGCAACAATCACAAAATACAACAGCACAGAATTTGCAAAGACCATCGTGGAAATCAAAACAGGAACGTAATGGTCATATCATAACTGAAACACTGGAAAACAGTAACCATTACAGTGTTGTTTGCTACTAAAATGAATATACATACTGAAATAGTCAACATTACAGAGTAGTTTGTATCAAATGAAAGGAAATTCTACCACAAAACCAGTTGCAATTTCCAAAGTTTAGGGTTTTACAATTTTCTGACATTTTTATTTAGATCCAACTTCCAACTTCCAAGCCATCAATTTTATTTAAAACTATTTATCTAGGCTAAATAAAAAAACAATTTGAAAACAAATATGATTTTAAGAAATCCTTGGTTGAAAAACATATACTGAACAATAAATATCAACACATGTAGTATGATTATAAAAATCAGCTTGATTAAAATTTTTTATAATCCATAATGTTAACGAATATGATTTTAAGAAATTTTATGCATTTGCATTTGAAGTGAATCGTATGCAAACCAATTAACATGATTTTTTATATTATAAAAATGTTTATGAAGAAGAATATGAGGCATCGGTTGGATCTAAATTTTTTTAAAAAATCAAAATAAAAATTTTTTGAAAGGTTGCACTTTGCACCCATCTCATTAGAGCATTTACCATTAATGCGCACACACATATATACAGACCGTGGCAGCTCCTAACAGGTGCAACAGCCATAAAACATCCAGCATCAACCACACAACAGTTATTACTATTTTTTCCCGGAGGATTTCATAAGTAGAAATAGAGCCACTAAAAAAGGCCATAAGGGCCATCAAGATAACAGCTGAGATTGTTACTCCCCAGTGTTCACGAAATCAATTACATCGGCGATTATATAGCCAATATTATCACTTGCGTACTGCAGTTTCCCAATGTTGCAAAGAATATTGGATATATTATCAATACTATTTCTGACCCGCTGATATTATCAAAAATTTTATTATGCTTCAAAAAATATAAATGATAAGTTCCTGAATTTATCGGCAATTTGAGAGTGTGTTTAGGAAGTGATAGAACTCCTAGAAGAAAAGTTTTTTGTGTAGAAGTTTTTTAAATGAAGAAAATAATATGATACGATAGGGGTAATAATGAGGAGTAAAGAGAATAAAGTTAAAATAGATAAGTTAGTTGTATGAATAGTTATGTAGAAATAATTAAAAAGTAGGACAGTTGCATAAGAAGATGCGAAAAAATTGTTAAAAATAGGATAGTTGTAGAGAGTGAAAAGTTTTTGTTTGAAAAGTTTAAGGTGTATTAAAGAATGCCCTACATCCATTCTACCATCCTTCCCTTATTTCCACTCATAAAGCTATGATTACCTTTCCAAATCATTAAAAAACCCACATATATTTGATGTACATTTTTTATAATTTTATATATTTTTATGCCCATTTTTTCTTGTTTTTCATGGATTCAAGTTATACTAAATGTGAGGACAATTTATAGATCACATACATATCATAAATGGACACTGAATTTTACATTCGAAGTAATGTTCTTCGCTGAAGTATGAATACATATTTATCTTACTTTAATGTGGTTTTGTTAAACAACTTAATATTCCTCAGTTTTAATTTTTTCCATCTCCCAATAAAATTCCTGATAGAAAGGCATTATATCGAACAAAAGTAGTACTTCCTTTCTTGGAGTTACATACATATCTTAATTAACAATAAAGCAAGCACTAGTTACCAATAATGCAGAAAGCTGTCAAAATAATAGGGCTTTAAATTATTTTTTTAGTTAAAAAATGCCACTTGTTAGTCAATCTATACAGTAGGAAATTTAATCAAATAGCAAAAAAGTAATTAGATTTAGGACCATTAAAATTTTACCTCATAATTAGAAATCAGAACCTCCAATATCCATTCAGGCCATTCTTCCATGCAGGTAAGAGTGCTTCTGTTTTCGGGATGAGTGCAAGCCAAAATCAGAATGTCCTGAAATCATATAGAAAGAAACTTCAGAAATCAACCAAAAAAATCACGGACATTCTTATTGCAAGAAAACAAGAAGTTGACATAAAATTGTTTTCAGTGATTATGTAGCTAACCCCACATAAATGGGAAATGATCATGATGATGATGACAAGTGATTATATAACAGTTTACATCCTGTAGAACTGCCTGAAGAATAAATTTCTTTGTAATCACAAAAATTGCCGTAGTTGTAACTTTAAACTAGCAAAGCTGAATAGAAGGTAAAGGCTGAAACATTACACCATTAGTGTACTCATTTTATTGAAAAAACGTTGAGGTCAGGGGCTCCTTGAAAGTTCTCATAAGACCTATATAATTTTCGAAGAAATGGAGATGGTGATTGGTCTTTCACGTGAACAACGATAGGCAGAATTCTAGCAAGAAGAAGGGAACCCATGCAACAGTGTATTTGTCAGGATGCATATATAAGGTGTGTTTGGGCAGTGATGAAACTTTTAGATGAAAAATTTTTAGTCTAAAAGTATTTGAATTTGAAAAGAATGATGTGATATGATAGAGGTAATGATGAGTAAGAAGAATAACGTTAAAATAGATTAGTTAGTTATATAAGTAGTTGTGTAGAAATGAATAGAAAGTAGGGTAGTTGTATATGAAAATATGAAAAAATGAAAAAATGAATAAAAAAGTTATGGAGAGTGAAAAGTTTTAACTTGACATTTTTTTCTTATTGCCAATCACACTCATGATACAAATCTATTACGGCTTTTTATGAGGACATGTAAGTGAACATCTTATGGATGAAAGCCTTATGTGTAAATGTTTTACATTTTACCAAGTATGACAGAATCTGAAGAAAAGCTTTCAGAACTTAAAAAACCTTATGTAACACTACACCTCAAGAAACATTACAAGGGCAACAGTCCACTGCAATCTGCAAGTACACTGTCGGCCCTCAAGAGTCCACTGCAATCTTCGAGTCCACTGTTGGCCCCTAACAGTCCACTGCAATCTGCAGGCGCACTGTTGGCCCTCTATTAAGCCAACAATAAAATGCACAAAATGAACAAAGAAAAGCAGCAAGGCCTATAGTAGATTGTATGACCACTATAGATCCTCTGTTGCACAGAAAATGAGAAGTGTTTTCAAGCAGAACAAAGAGAAGATAGTGCGTCCTCATTTGTAGACCACTGTTTATGAACACAAATCTTTCGGAAAAAAAATGAATGGTAGGGATATGTAATTTTTATGATGAATGAAACAAGTTTTAGGTGTTTAATCGATTGCCTAACACAATGTCATGAATAATTTGATGAGAAGTTCAGTTTTATGAAGACTAATTGAGAACTTTGTTTATGAACCAAGGAATAGGTGAATTGAATGTTGCAACTATTGCTACTTCAAATCAACCCAACCTAAGAAGGATTGGTCCACAATAAGCTAAGGATGTAAGAATTAAGGCAATTAGTCCCAACCTTAAGCTCATCTTAAAGAAAATTCAGCTTTCGTCTAAGAGACTATGTACAAACATGAAAGGAGATCATGAATATTTTAAGGTTTAGTCATGTCATTAACGTTAATTGCCTCAATTAAGCTTAAGATGGTGACCAATGGTCAAATCCACAATTGTGGCAGTCCTAAATGAATCTCTACAAGTCATTCTTCCATTTAATGATTAATGACTTCCTGCCATTATGCAAGTGACACATGTCCTTCAACAATCTGAAATGACCAATAAAATTCAACCCCCAAAGTCTAGTCTTCATGCTTGAGATGTCACAAGGCAATCCATCAATGGAATGAGAATGGGCCACCCATTTCCAGCAATTGACAGATCAACAAAGAAGACAGAAGACTCCCGTTAAGATTTTGCATTAAAGAACAATGAATGCAAAGAACGTTTTGAAGATCCCAATAGCAGATGCATTTAATGCATGGCAGCTAAAATTGAGGGGGAACAGCCACTTAACAGAACAAGAGAGCAGCTCTCTTCTGATAGGAAGGATCCCTCTTCCATATCAATCATGGAACTATAATGTCATCATGATGATTGCCTCTTTATAAGATGCATTTCATCCAAGAAGGCTCCCTCATGCCATTTGTGTTCTCATCCAAGTAATGAGTGGAGAAGCTAAAGTAGGAGTATCTCATGGGTCAGTATAAATTCTAAACCATAAGCATCATTATTTTCAGATTTAACAAACTGATGCAATCAATAATTTGGTTATCCACAAAGAAACCACGGCAGAGCAGGGCCTCCTTATGAGGAGCTAGTGTAACCTCCAAACAAAAAGAAAGATAACGGGCGCAGTGGAGAGCCTAAAGTAGGTGTATCTCATGGGTAAGTGTAATTCTAACCCATAAGCATCATTCTTTTCAGATTCAACACAAAGAAAGTGCAGCAAAACAGGGCTTTTCTTATGAGGAAATCTCCAAACACAAAGAATGGGGTGGTTTCATTGGAATTCATTTATTATATCAAGTGATAGTCCCACACAAAACTCAAGGTCTAAATGATATCAAAAAAAAAAACCTCTAAGGTGTAAAAATAGGACTGGAAGGCAATAATAACAATTTAAATCATGGGCTACACATCTATCAAACCCCTCTTCTATGCAAACCCCTTCATTTTTAATATCTTGATGATTTGTGAAAAATCCACTCAATTTATTGTATTTAGCTTCATTTATATTATCATGAAAACCCTTTCATTTGTCTAATATCAATGTGCATGGTCCCTATCTACAAATGTGTAAAATCAACGAAACAAAATGGTTTAACGTTAAATATCAATTTTAAAATAGTATTTTCAACACCTAAACTAGCTAAAATATTATTACTATATAGATAAATGATTTTATAAAATATTATTATATTCTAATATATACATTGATAGATCTACGCATTTTCCCTAATCTACAAATAAATATATCTATTTTAATCAAATCTAGCCCATGCATATATTTGATTTAGATGAAACTTGTCCTCCTAACAAAATAAGTTATGTTAAATATAATAAACGGATTAAATTTTGCATCAATCATCAACATTTTAAAAATTGAAGAGATTACATGGAACTGCTTCTATGTAACCAGCCCATCATGGAAATCATAACTCATTATTCCAAATCGGAATACATGAAGCAAGGAATGAATGATTCAGGTAAAGCCTAAAACATGAAAACATCAGTAGAAGAAGTGTATAAGAAACCAACTTAGGCCACTGAAAAGTAAGTGACTATGAAGCAAACTAATTTTGGGAGAAATTCCCAATTTTCAAATTTCGGTTACGAACTAAAAAATATGCAAATTGGAACCAAGCAGTTTGAGCATCCAGTCAAGCAGGGTTCAAAGAAGGGCCCCTAGTTTATGTTCTTAAACTTGAAATTTTGAGAGAAACGTTGGAACTGATAATTTTGGATGACTATAACAGATATAACTTAAGAGTTCATTTATTTCCATTTGTTCATTGATGGGGGAAAAATGTTAACTCTGATAGTTGTAAATTGATGATGCTCATGTGATGATGAATCCCTCCTAACCTTATGAATTGTGAACGAGATCCTGGGAATCACAGACTGACGAAGTACTTGTTCCTTGAAAGTTGAAACAAAGGACAATGACTTATTTGATAAATGTTAGCAAATCCAAAGTCCTAATCCCCCTGTCCCGTCTAGGCCAGGATCAATATAGATCGGCCTAATCCTAGGTATCAAAGGGGCTGGTAGACTGGGGCACGACAACCTTAAACAGCAAATGTAAAAGCTCTACAAGAAATGAATAAGTATTTTATGAATCAGGATTCGAATTACCCATCTCTTGAACCTTCTAATAGTAGTTATAGAATATGCCAATCCTGACCATGATCCATAACACCAGCAGTAGACATCACAAGGACTACAATTTTTTCTAGTCTTATAAGGGTGTGTTTGGGAATCACAAAACGTTGTCAATATAAAACTTCTTATTCTCCACAAATACTTTATTTTCCAATCACTTTTTCATATCTTCCCATACAACTACCCTACTTTTCAATCATTTCTCCACAATCACCTATATATCTATTTTAACTTTATTCTCTTTTCTTCTCACCATTACACCAATCATACCACATCATTTTCTCCCATTTCAAAAACTCTTATAACAAAACTTTTTTTTTTTCAAATGTTTTATCCATTCTCAAACACACCTACAATCTACAAATAACACTGGTTTTTCCACCTTTAGGTTCAGAGTCACCGAATGACGTCCGCAGAGCACTTAATCTTGGATGGGTGCATCTCGAATGAAGAACATCTGAACACATTTCAACTTCAAGAACGTGGCCCCCTTAAAAACCAAGATTGCTGGGGTTTCATTGCTGATGATAGGTAAGTACATGCTCCCCTAAACATCACAAGTATGCAAATGGAACACATGCTTTGAAAAAGTTTATCTCAAGCAACCCTGACAATACAATAACAGCAACCAAAGGGCAAACCAAGTTTTCTTTAATGGTTCCTCTTGCCAAGATAGTCAACCACAAATATGACTCCTAGATCATTTAGTTGTCTACATTGCTAATAGTTGCCGCTAAACCTTCACAGTAGAAAATAGCATTCAAGCCTCAAGCAAGAATAGAATAGTGCACCAGTTGCTGGTACCTTCCAATTTTTTTCCACTCACTTTTATTGGCATCTTGGCATGTCAAACTCTACATATCAATATCAAATACTGGTATTCTTGAAATGCACCCCAGATAATGTAACAGAACATGGTAATAGAGGACACTAGAAAGAAAAGAACAGACAAGGGAAATAAATACATATACAGCTACCTGTATGGCACAAGCTTGAAATGCTTTAGATGCATATGGCAAGGAACGGAGAAGAACCAACAAAAGCTGAACATGTTCAAAGCGATGAACAGAATCATAGAGGTGCATGCCTTCATCAGTTGAAGAAGCATTAACCTGAAGAGAAGAATGCAACTTGGGGTTAAAGAAGAATGTAACATGGGGTTAGCACAATCAAGACAATGCAGAAAAATCAGCAAAATATGTATCCCTACATTCTGTCAACCCCAAAAAATGCCCCTCCTCACAAAACACCACTTACATATAGAAACAGTTAAGGAATCAATGTTCTACTTACTGCTGCTCCCAATAAAGCCATGTAGACATTGGTGGTCATTAGCCTCTGTGGTGCAGCTTGAAAAGCTTTCTGCAGTGCAAACAGTAGCAGAGATATTTTATCAGAAAACATGGTGTTGCTTTCATCTGGGAAGCCATTACCCAGAAGGTTGCTTGATGGAAGTGAAAAAGCAGCACTTGAACCAAACTTCAGATGACCAGAAGCCATTAATGCACCCAACAAGCTTATTATTCGTACAATAACCCCATCGTCATTGTCCACATTATAGACATTATTCCTAGCACTGTGAGCGCTAATTGACAAATTTATACCACCCAAATTTCTGATCATTTGACTCTCATGTGAAGATGCTGATCTTGCAATACTGTCGTCTGAGGAAACCATAATGGAGCTATCAACATTATCAGACACTTGCAACTGGCAATCTTCCTGTGAAACAGGTTCTTTTTCCTGCTTAGATCCACTATAATAATCTGGTTTTCTGTCTTGATGACCACTAGTTTCCAGTCCGGAACCTTCGACAAGCACATTTTCAGGACCAAATTGTCCATCCAAGCTTTTCTCTTCAGGTCCACCAGTGTGACCAGATCCCTCAGCAGCCAAGTTTTCTAGAAATTCCGTGCTGCCTGAGGCTGATGATTCAGCATGATTTGTACTCCCAATAATAGAATTATCACCAGCTTTTGCTTCCTGCTGCAGAAGAAGAAGAAGTGTTTCTATTCCTCCACATGAAATAAAGGCTTCTGCAAAAATGTGAGCTCTGGATGTATTTGGCTGTACAACTAATCTGTAGATTAGCTGCAATACCCGGGCAACCTGAGAGACACGCTGATTAGAAATGCTTTTCAAAGTAAAATCACAAGAAGAGAATATGAAATGAGTTCCCTAGAATCTGCCAAAACCAATATATTGCATTTAGGTAGTGTTTGGATGATCTGATTAGGGCATGTACTGTTTGTATTAGTGTACAGCAGAAAAGACTAACACAATGAGCATTACATGAGGATGTGTATTTGACAAATTAGATAGATGATTAATTAGAAAATTATTTCAATAGAGGTGATTAATTAGAAGGTAGAGAATAAAATGTCCAGTAATGAATATACGCAAGTGAGCACTCGTCTTTCTGAACAAAACTATTAACCCTTTACCCTCCACTTTAGGGAATCTTCACTGCTATTGAGTGTTGACATCATTTCCTGTAATCTCCTTCAAACATCGGCAAAGCCACAAGCACTTTAGGTGGGGCAATAACCCCCCTCAATTTTTTAAAAGCTATTTTAAAGTGCTATTAAATTTGCTAAATAAAACATTTTGCTAAAACTTTGTTTAATATGAAAAAGAAAATATTTAAATTCAACACCAACCTAGCGAACGAGGTGTCAAAAAAAATGAAGGGGGGAAGCTCTTATGGTTTGAGGTGGCTGGAAAAAAAAAGAGAGAACAAGATGTATAATATCATATATATTTATTTTTTTATTCTTATTCTCTTTTCGTTTATTCTACATTTAATTTTTTTTCTTTTCTATTCATTTCAAGAACTGTATGTCATTATGGGTGTGTTTGGGAATGGATAAATTTTTTGATGAAAAATTTGTTTAGGGTAAAAGTTGTTAAGTGATGTGATATGATAGGGGTAATGATGAAGGGTAAAAAAGATAACGTTAAAATAGATAGGTTAGTTGTGTGAGTAGTTATGTAGAAGTGATTGAAAAGTTGGGTAATTGTATAGGAAAATGTAAAGAAATAATTAAAAATAAGGTAATTACGGAGAGTGAAAAGTTTTAATTTAACATATTTTACACATTGCTAAACACACCCTATATATACTTTTTATTCTTAGGGTTGCCAAACACACCCTATATATACTTTTTATTCTTAGGGTTGGTAAGAGATTAAAAAGAAGGTCAGATTTGTGGGGAACATCTTTAAAAGTGAATGTAATCTGATATAATAGGATAATGATTTTTTTTTTGGGTTAGAATTAAGGATAATGATTAAGAGCAAAGAGAATAACGACAAAATAGATGAGTGGTTCTATGAGAAATTCCGGAAAAAAAATTTGAATGTAGATGTAATAAAATAAAAAGTATGGTAGTTAGGTTGTTAAGATGTCAAATGATATCAAAATGTGTGTAAGATGAAGAGGGAAAAAAATTTCTTTTTACCCAATGAGAAAATAATTGGAATGTAGATGTAATAATAGAAAAAGTAGGATAGTAAGGTTGTTAAGATGTCAAATCATATCAAAAGGTGTGTAGGATGAAGTGGGAAAAAAATTTTCTTTTTACCCAATATCAATCAGACCCCTATCTTCTTTCCTTATATTCTACATTTTTTATTTTTCCCTATTATTCAATTCAAGAACCCTATATCACATTTTATTTATATTTTTCTCTATTATTTGATTTAGGAAACACTATGTTGTGTTTTGATAAATTTACATCAAGTTTTCTTTCTTCTATCTAGATCAAGTTTTATTGTCATTTTTTTCAATATCATTCTGCTTGTGGAATCTTAGATTACACACTTTGCTATTTAATTGTTCTACTATTAATCCAGGAATCCTTAATCAAGTTTTCATTCTCATTGAGCTAAAAATAATTATAAAATCTGTATTTTTACATTGAAATGATTTTAACCAATGCATACAACCCGATATTTCTTGTTTAGCTAATCAAGTATTATTAGCTTATTGCTAAATTATTTTTATACAGTACATTACAACTAATAGACTATTGATAGAATAACATATAACAATGAATGGAAATGCCTAAATACCCCCGGGCGCACTTAGGCTCCAGACTCAAAGAGCACCCAGGTGAATTTAACCCATTATTTTATTTTATTTTTTTGAAATTTTTTTATGTAACAGTTAATCTAAGTATATTTAACATGTATATCAATTTTTACAATTTTTTGGAGATTTGTAAATTGTTTTTCAGATTTTTTTAAAATCAGTGGTATTTTTAGTAATTTAAAATTGCTAAAATGCCACTGATTTTAAAAATCCAAAAAAAATCAATAAATCTCCAAAATTGGTAAAAATTGATACATATATTGAATAAACTTAGATTAACAATCATGTAAAAAAATTTGAAAAAAATTTAAAAAGAAAATAGGTATTTGCACTCGGGTACACCAAAACTAAGTATGCTCAGGTGCACAGGATAAAAACCCAACAATGAATGCCTTCAAATATTTAATACTCAAAACGAAGTCTTAATTTATAAATTTTGTATACCCTGATCACACCACCAAAGGCCCTTGCTCAGCGGATACCTCAAACCCTCTCCCCTTTTAACATCAAACACACCCTTGATGGAAGTTGCTAGACTAAACTTATGATGATATAGGCATCATAGCTTTTGTGGTAAACTGCATTATGATGATGCGATCCAACTTTGGACCCAATACAAATTTTGGAAACATAAAAATGCATTGATGAGGAAAAAAAATTTTGCCGAAAGAATTCAGAAAAAAAAAAAAAAAAGCATAAAAAGGACATCACGGCTTATAAATTGGATGAAACAAAGAAAGAATAAAAATAAACCCTGAAGAAAGACAAGTTTCTACCATGGATATAATCAAGCATCTAAATGTCACTCTTTCATTTCTAGCATCCAAAAGGCAAAACTACCATGAACAGCTTCTGACTATATTAGTCATATCAAAAACTGAGACAGGCATATAAGATGAAACGGAGTAACAGGAAAAAAGAAAAATACTATTTTCTCAATGCATACCAAAAATATATTACCAATGACTTCGACGGACAGTGAAACTAAGCACATGATACCTGATTAGGTTGTGGGCAATCCGCAATGAAACCAATCAAACATCGGACATCATCAACAGCCAATTTAGGTAATGCTGCCCCAATAAGAAGTTCAATTACTACTAAGAGCTCATCAACCAGTGCATTCACTTCGCCTGCAGGCCGTGGAGCCTCATGCAGTGAAAATGTATCAGTAGAGTCGGATTCACGAACAATCCAGTAGCATCTTCTGCAGCCATCAAGAAGCATCTGGACCGCATTAGCATCCCTCATCACTGATGACTCTGTAAAAACCATGTCTGCAAGTGAAGAAAGGAGCTTCTTCTGGAGCCCATAATTACATAAGCTCCACATTTTCAAATCCAATAGCAATGTACGGAAGAGCTGCACTTTCAGTGCATGATTCTTTCTCTGAGATTGACACAAACAAACAATTGCTGCCACCAGTTCTTCATCTCTTACTCCTATTTTGTTCCCATGATCTAGTGCCGAAAGAGTTTGTAACAAGTAGCGTAGAATCAATGAGAGAACTTCAGGGCCTTGGGTGCGACACAACTCCTCATTATTTCCGGGATGTTGAATTGCCATGGAAATAGATCTCAATACTGGGGCAGCAAGAGAAACTGTGGCTATAGTCAAAGGCAAATCCCCTTGCTTTGGTTCCAAGCTTTCCTTTTGCACATCACTTACCACCAATGGAAGCAAAGACATTGGACCACCATAAGCCAAGGCCCACAAAGCCTCCATGGGTCGCATTCGAGCTGCAACATGAACCTGTCCAAGAACCTCCGCAGGCCTCCTGCTAGTTCCTGCAAAACATAACAGGTAAGTATGATCTGCAAGTTCCCCTCATAAAACATGGCATCACTAATGCAATTTAAAAATTTTAATCAAAAAAAAAAAAAAAAGATGACATAGAAAGTAGGATATGAAAGTAATTATAAGCACCCACATACAAAATTTGTCAACAAAACGAAAATTTGCTGAATTAGTTCAAAATACTAACAGTAAACTATGGTGAGAAATAAAAAAGCAGCAGATATCACTGGCAAGTATTTAAGAAAGAACCTACAGTTTAAAAGCAACAAGATATCAAAACATCCATCAATTCACAATTTGCACAATCAATTTCATTGAATTGCAAGACCTAATATCCACCTGTATCATCATTGTAATCAACAGTTGTTTTCCACCTATGTGGGGTCTGCTGCATGGATTTTGTTGCACCATTCCTGTCAGTCCAGAACTAATTTCTTGTTAAGCTCCACTGTTTTCATATCTTTCTTATTTACCTCTAATCATGTTTTTTCTGGGCCTTCCTCTGGTTTTCTTATAGCCTTTTATCTGAATAACTAATGCCTCCTATCAATATACAAACACTGGCATGGTATTACTGTTTCAACCCAAATCTTTCTAATTTAATTGAAGATCTATTTGGATAGTGCTGCATGGAAATAGAAATACGAAAGGAAATATAAATGATAACAACAAAATAAGGCATAATATCATATATAAAGTAGATAAAATAAAAAATAAAACATGTGGGAGTTGATGATGAGAGATATAAGCAATAGTTGAGAAAAAGAGGAATTGTTGGGGGTCAATAACCATGGCATCAATTAAATGGGAGGACAAAAATCTTTTTACATTCAAATTTGTTATGATGTGAGTGATACAAACACAATGTCCTCATTAAATAGACAAATCTTCCATTGCATAGATGATAGATCAGTCAAAAGATACCAAAGTAGGTGCAGTTGCGTACATGGCATTGAAGTCCCTAGTTGCATACATTAGGCGAGGGTACCAAAGGGGCAGTTGTGCTCCAAGTGTCAATCCAAGTCACTATTTTAACCATCACTCAAAAACACAAGTGGGGAGCTTAAACAGTTAGTTAAATTATCATTCTCTTTTGCCCAAACCAACTCAAATTTCAAAGTACAGAAAACATTTCACTAAAGGAAAAGTTTGTTCCACAGCAAAGGAAGATGGTAGGAGTTAATGTTAGGCTCAGTAAAGATTTATATTGGATTTAATCAATCATGTCTTTTCTCAGTTTACAAAGTCAGAAATGTGTGAATGTCCATATGGACCAATCCACTCAACATGTATCAAAAAGAGAGGCCAAATGTTAGATCTGTGACATATGCTGCCATGTGAGCAGCACATGAAAGGAATCTATTATCAAATAGGACTTAACATGAATGTCAGTCAGCAAGCAAGAAATAAGGTCAATTCACTGTCAGGTAAGCTATGAACAATTTAAAGCTAAGAAAAGGGCAACTATAATATGATAGCCAGAGGATGGCATTTGGCACAGTGGTAAGCTCTTGCTCGTGTCTTTTATGAGTTACCATATGGCAATCCACTCAAAATGTCTCAAAAATGAGAGGCCAAAAATTCGGTCCATGACATGTATCAACCAAGCTGCACATCAAAGGAATTCATCATCAAATGGGATTAATCATAAATATACTATTATTTCTCAGACAGAAAGCTGGAAATATGGCCAATTCACTATCACGTAAGCAATGAATGATAAAAAGGCTAAATATAATGTCACAAATTGAGAAAGTCACTTATCACAATGGTAAAGCTCTTCAACTGTCTTTGTTGGCACTGTTTGAATAAAAACCTTCCCTTTGATAAGAGGGTAAAGTTACGTACATCTCGCGTCCACAGACCCTACACTGATAGGAGCCTTGTGCATTGGTTGTAATTCCAAACGAAACCTAATTCATTTTATGCCAGGAGTTCACTGAATTTTCTGCTAAGAAATGGCTGGGACAGAATCCCCTGTATGTAGCAGCAAATATCCAATTCATTTTATGCCAGCAAGTTGTGAGTCAACAGGTCAAATTTTTCAAAGAGATTTCTGGAATGAAATGAGATCTAGGGAATGCAGGGAATAGAAAGGAAATAGCCCATCTAAAAACAAACCTAGGAGGACCATAAAACCAACCTGCTGCACCAGAAGGAGAAGCATCAGGACAAAAACGCCCACTAAGCAAATTTGGATGATATAGAAGATGAAGGCTTCCTCCAATTTCCGCATCCAGGAGTGCACTTTCTTCTGCCAAATTACGAACAAGGTCATTTGTAGCGACCCATGGTACCCCAGCACCATTTCCGAAAGAAGGAAGCACATCTCCTCCTCTAGAAGCCAAACGAGCCATCCTCTCTGGACCAATTGGTTCTTTGAAGATGTACACAGGACCCATCTCAGCAAACAGGGGGCACTGACGTCGCCTCCTTTGCAAACCAGCCATGGTTGGAGGGGGATTTGTACCAATGCAGCAAAATGCCAAAGGCTTGGAAATACGAGGAAACTCAAATGGACGGTTTTCATACATAGTGCCATCCACATATAATCTCAATTCACTTTCCGCCTTCCCAAGTAGGCCCTGTTTACAAGTATGCTCCAGACCAATAAAATACCAGCACTGAGGTTTAAATGCATAAGTGAAATGCAAGGAAGCTTTCTTTCCCTTACCACTTCCACTCTCAACCACCAAAAACTGGGCATGAAAATAGGCCTCAAAACCTTGATTATCTGCTGACAAGAAACTAAACAGACGTGGCATGTGTGCTGTACCTTCACCAGCAAGTGCACTTGCAGCAGCCGCAGCTGACATTGCTGAAGATTTCCCAGACCTGGCTGCAGCAGCAGCAGCTATCGCAGCCGCGGCTGTTGCTGTATTTAGAGTATCTGCAAATGATTCTACATAGATCCATGTTGCAAATGCATATCCACTACTGAATGGCCAGCGGCTCTCTCCTGGGCCAAGTAAGCCAGAGCTCTCACCATCAAATTCAAAAGTGCATGCAGGCCCCCTTGTTTCCATCCCTCCCATGGCTTTCTCCAATGCAAGCATCAGATGCATAGACCAGGGTGAAGAAAGTGTTCTGTTAACCAACCGAAGCCACCTGTACAAATCAACCACACCAACAGAGTGGGCTGCTAAAATCTGAATACAATCACACAATGGAACAGCATCCCAAAGCATGGGCTTAACTGAACTGGCTTGTGTAAAGAGATTCTCAGCAGACTCTAAAAGAACCCCTAACAGACCACATGCTGAGCACATAGATCTGTTTCTTGAGCAAGCCCTCAAAATCACAAGAAGCCCTTTAATCATCCGTGTCCTCGGGGACATGTGGCCTAAGGAATCTCCCTCCCACGGAAGCCATGGGACCAGAGCACCACCCGCAACTGCTGCCCTAGCATTCAACATCACACTTGGAGGGTTCCCATCTCCACTCTCATCGAAAGATTCAACTCCGCCCATTGTAACAAGAAGCGAATCGACCACTGCAAGAGATAAGCTCTCAATTCCACCTTCTTCAGTCCCAAGATTCTCAGTGCCAGAAATGACAGCCCTGAGCTTCTCCAAGCACCCAGGATTGCCCATAATAGCAGAATCAACCAAATGCAGGAGCTCTGGTGACACATTGGGCATGGCAGGTTTCGTCTTTGATCTCTGTGGAGACCCAAGAGGGGTAGAGAATTGCACTTCTCCACAGACACCCCCAGTTGACTCCAAGCTGGCAGATGATAGCGGCTTAATTTGCTGGTCAGATGACTTTCCTGAACCAGGGCTTGCGCTGGCATTGTCTTGCATATCAGCAGCAAGCGCAACATCCAGATCAGCTGCTGCTTTCCCCACAGAAGCATTAGAGACCTGGCTCATATTCTCTAAATCTGCCAAGTGGATGGGGCTGACATCAGCCCGACGCCCAGGCACAGCCTCCTCATTATCTTTCAGAGACACTTGCTCAAACTTATCTGCTTCCTCGCTCGGTGATCCACTCCAATCTCTAGCATCCACATCTTCAGCTGTTGCTTCATGCGAGCTGCGTTCATCGTCCAATTCAGCTGCATTGCCCGAATGATCATCTGATTGAAATGTAGTGGTGCTTGTCCTCTCAGTATCCGTACTCGAGAGTTTCCCAGCTTCCTGACCAGCTTCTTCCATCATCCTCCTCTGACCTACTCATGAACTGGACAAAAAATATGGGGCAAAACCACTTTTAACTAGTGAGGTTTGCCGGCATAGAACACAGACAACAAATCACCTGGTAGATTTCAATAGATTCAACTATCGGAAAACTCAGAATTTAGGAAGTAAGAATCAAATTCCCGGCAATCAGCAAGACAATAACAAAATCAACTTCCCGATTTTACGAAAGCATAGGAAAATTAAATGCCGAATCAGATTCATCAAACAAATCGAAAATGTAGAGGAATTGCGGGAAGAAAACGAAGATCCAGATTGCAGGTCTAGATTTTTCCGTATTGCAACAGATGAACGAATTCGATCTGCCGCAATTGGCATCTAAATCTACGGAGGAAGAGAGGGAATCAAAAAAATAAATAAAAATAAAGTAAGAAGGAAGTGAGAGAAGAGGGAGTACCTTTGAAAATGGGCGTATTTTGTCATTCTTCCCTGCACTTGAAAACGGATGTCGGTTATATATCTTTTCCTTGTTTCGTAGGATTTCCCGATCGCAGAGAAATGCTAAGGGATGGGATGAATACTGCGGTAGCAGAGAAATGCCAGAGGCGGAAGGAAGGGGATTCGAGCGCGAAGAGAAATCTCACCGTTCGTTTTTATACCGCCGGGCGGGCCAGCCTCGGATTTGGGTGGTAGTTTTGGACCGGCTGAAAAACGGTGGCGACTCTTCGCCGTATCTCACCGGCGGCTGTATAAATATGGACACCAGATGGTCCTCGTCATCAGCTGTTTTAAAGCTTAATTTCATACATCTTTCCAATCAATGATCAATTTTTTTTCATTTTTTTCTAGTATCATGTTAGGCTATTGTTTAGGAATCGATGAAATTTCTAATAAAAAGTTACTGTTATAAAAGTTTTTGAAATGTGAAAAATAATGTCATATGATAAAGATAATAATAACGAGTAAAGAAAATAAAATTAAAATAGACAAATTAAAATTTACAATTGATGAGGATTCTTTCTAAGTCTTTGTAATAAGACTTTTCTATCAAAAGCAAGTTTCTCATAAAATTCAGATACATAATTTAGGCAACCAAGAAATCTTTGTAGTTGAGTTTTATCTTTTATCTCATCCGGAAACTTTTCTGCAAATATAATAGCTCTATTTATAGGCTGAATGGTTTTAATTTTTATAGAGAATCCTAAGAATGTTATCTCTATTTAAAATAATTTTAGTTTTCTTTCAGACAAAACTAAACTATTTTGATGAATAACATTTTTAAAGATTTTTAAGTGACGCCAGTGTTGTTGTATGGAATCTGAAAATATTAATACATCATCTATATAAACAATATGAATTCACTGAATTTATAGAAAATATCATTCATAATATTTTGAAATTATGAGGGGGCGTTTTTAAGACCAAAAGGCATAACATTATATTCGTAATGACCAAATGGAACATTAAATGCTGTTTTATACTTATCTTCTTCAGCAATTTGGATTTGCCAATATCCAAATTTTAAATCAAATTTCGAAAATAATTTGGCTTTTATAACTCTGTTTAATAAATCTTTTTTATTTGAAAGAGTATATCTTATCTATTTTAAGACTTTAGTAAGCGGTTTATAGTTTATAATAAGTCTGGGAGTTCCTCTTTCAATCTCAGCAGCATTATCGGTATAAAAGGCTAAGCAACTTCAGGGAGATTTACTGGGACGAATTAATTTTTTATCTAATAGGGTTTTTATTTCCTTTTTACAAAATTCTAATAAATCTGCATTCATTTGTATAGGTCTGGCTTTAGTAGGGATTTTATCTTCATTGAATTCTTCAATATAAGGTAGTTTCACTATATGTTGTTTCCTATCCCAGAATGCATTAGGAAACTCAGAGTATACTTCCTTAGCTACTTTATTTCTGAATTCTTTTATAGGTTTCTTTAGGGGACCTTGAATTTTCTTTTCTATATATTTGATAGAATTTTGGTCTTGAAGGTGACACAGGAAATTCTTTTTATAATTTAAAGTGTCTTTTAATTCTGCTAATAAGGATGCTTCAGGAGGTTTTATAAATGCAAATAAGATTTCATTGCTTTGTATTCCTTTATCAATGACCGAAAAAGGTTTTAGAAGTTGAAGGAATGGTGTGTCAAGAATTATTTTTTGTTGCATATTTTTTATTAATATAAATGAGGTTTGTAAACATAATTTTTTATTACAAATGTGTGCAGAGGATAATTTATACTTGACAATCATATCCGTTCCATCTGCTGTAGCAATGGACGAATTTGTTGTTTCAAAATACTTTGGGGGAATGATACCTTCGTTTATACAGTTGAGATCTGCTCTAGAATCTACTAGGGCAATAAGACTTATAGAGAAATCTTCAGGAAAATCAAAAATTTTTAATGTTATCTTTATATACCATTTTTGAGATATAATTTTTTGAGCTTGATTGATTAAGGCATGAATTGAGGATTCTGTCTTGTCATCTTTCATTATATGTTGTAAATGTTGATCAAAATCTTCTTGATCTTCATTTTCTTGTTCAAGGTTTATAGATAATTCTTTTAGTTCTAGGATTTGAATTCTTCCTTTTAATTCAGCAATCTCTTTTTTCATTTCTTTTATTTCTTGGGATAATTCAAAGATTGAATTTGGCCTTGGAACATTTTTTAAATATTTTCTTTAATTTTTTATTATATTCATCATAGAAGATGATTCTGGTAATATTAAAGGTTCGGGGGTATTTGACATTTTTAAGAATTTATTTAACATTTCAGCTCTTTGCTGAGGATCTTCAATTTGATTTATTATATCTAAAAGGGCTTGATTTGAATTATTCATCATGTTTAAAGAATGATAATCCAAATTAGATGAGGTCTGATAATCTTTAAGACTATAAGAACATTCACAGTGATGATCTGATTCAAATATTTGATTTATTTGATATTCTTCATCTTCACTTTTAGAGAAATCCGAATTGATTTCACTCTCTGATGTAGCTACCAAATTTTTTAATTTTTTAGATAATTCTTCTATACTTAGATTTTTATTTGCTAATAATTCTTCTACTTGTTTTTTTATAACTTTTCGAGGCGTAATGCCCTGTTTTTCCACATTTGTAGCATTTTATTTCTTTAACATCTTTTTTGTTTGATATATTTTTCTTAAATGGTTTATAAGGCTTTGATGGCTTATGTTTCTTTTTAGAATAGTATTGATTTGGAGGTTTTTCTTTAAATTTATTCTTATATGGTTTAGCTTTCATATACTTGGATTTTTTAAAAAGGATTTTTTGAACAGGAGTTTGTTCAATTCCATAATTTGAACAGAATATTGATAAGTCTTGAGATTTTAAGAATTTAGTTTCTTCCATACGTTTTTGTTGGCATAATTCAATTCCTACTTGTTTTATTTTTGTGAACAATGTTCCCCAAGTATAATTATCGTATTCTAATTTTTCTTCATTTTCTAATTTAATTAAGGCTTTTACTTTTGATTCAAATACTGATGGGAGACCTTGGAGGAATTTTTCTTTATAAACTGATTTGGTACCATCTTCTAACATTAATAGATTTGTTAAAAATACATCTTTATACCATCTGTATTTTGCTATTTTCTTACATCTTAATTTTAATAATCTTTCTCTTATAACAGTTTGATAGTCTTCAATGGTTTCTAAAAATTAATATAAAATGGTGCTTACAAGGGTGTTAACTGGATCTTTATCATTTATTATATTTAGATATTCAGTATTACTTAGTTGGATATCCCACCACGCTTTTAGCTGTTCGGTGAAACCCCAAGCTATAGTGTAAGTTTTTTAATGCATTGAAGCATTGTGGCATACATAATCATACTATTTGTGGTATTCCAGATTTAATATTCAGATGCTCCATCTATACTCCATTCATATAGGGCGTTCATATTGAAACAATTTTGTGTTGTTGGTCTCTCCTCCTCAAATTGTTGATCCATTGGAGAGGGTCTATGATAATAATTTTTTCCCATGGTTATTCTGTTTAAGTTTTGTGGCAAATTTTCAGTTATAGTTTGGACATGATTTTTTGATTTGTTTTTTAATTGAGTAATTTTTCTTTTAATATCTGCAGAACTTGATGGTGGTTGAGATAGCATTGGAGATAGATCTTCCTTTTTATCATCCAAAGATAAATCTTGGAATGCTACTTCTAAAGGTGTTTTATAAAAAGATAAACTTGGTTGTTTTCCTTTAGATATGTTTTTATTTAGTTGTTTTTCAATATTGATAAGTGTATAATTTGTAAAATTATTTTGTTCAATGACTTGGGACAAGTCTTTTATAAGAACTGGGGTATCTCTATAACTTGATTTTTTATAAGGTTGTTGAATTACTAATCCATCCAGATCTTTAGTTGATCGATTATGTTTCTTTTCTGGTTGGAGTTCTTCTTCAGAAGATATATTGACTCTTTCTTTCTATATTTAGCATGTTTATAGAGGTTTTTACTTGATTATCACACCATTCGAAAAAATATATATTAGCTTTTATTTGTTTGCAATAATTTACCCATTTTTCTATAAGTTTTCTTAATTTCATTCCTTTATAAGTTTTTGAAATCCGTTCTCTTTTTTCTTTGTTATATTCTGTTTTATATTCTTTTAACAAATTTTTATCATCAAATTTAAATGTGATTTCATTTAATTGAAAATCTGATTCTGAAAGTTCTGGTTCTGGTTTGGCTATATTTTGATCAAAGTGTAAAGGGAACCTTTCAGAAGTGGAAGACATAGATTTTCTAATTGGATTTATAATGATTGGTTTAGGTGTAATAGGTCTAGAAATACAAACAGAATGTCTTTGAGGTATAGGTTCAAAGTGTAAGGTTATATTGTCTGAATTTTCTATTATAGATTCAATTTTTTTAGATGATTGTTCTGGAATGTTATAATTTTCTTCTTTTTCAATTTTCCATTCGGATGAGAGATCTACATCCAACCATAGAATCTTTTTAGGTTCAATCTTTTTATGAATTGGATTTGTTATAAAATATGAAGTAGCTCCTTTTTCTTGTGAAACAAGAGATTTAGGAACTAGAGTTTTCATAGCTTTACAAGTAAGGATAAAACTTCTAAAGCATGAGGATCAAATAAGCTAATTGAAAAATTAGGAAAATTATTAAAATATATTGGTCCAGCGTGAAGAGAGGTCTGAACAATCCCTAATATAGAGTCTGAAAATTTTTTATGATGATTATCTTTGAGACAAGCTAAGACAGAAGCCTGAAGTCCAGTTCTAACTAAGGGTTGTATAGCAATTTGAATTAATCCAAAATGAAGAAATTTAAACTGTTTTTCATATAATTTTTTTAAAGCTTTCTTTTCTAGGAGGTGGATTTGATGTGATCCTACACCGAATTCTAAAACTGTTTCAAGAGTTTTAATCCTAAATTCAGTTTTAAAATCAAAAGTTCCTATTTTATAAATTTCTTTAATTGAGACTTTAGGTATTTTCCAATTTTGTATTGATTTTTCAATGTTTTCATAAGTTCCTTCTGACATGTTTTGAATTTCATCTAGTCCTACTGAATGAATTTTAGTATCTTGGCTAGAAGAAGAAGATGATGAATTTCAGTATCTGTTACAAAACGGATGTCGGTTATATATCTTTTCCTTGTTTCGTAGGATTTCCCGATTGCAGAGAAATGCTAAGGGATGGGATGAATACTGCGGTAGCAGAGAAATGCCAGAGGCGGAAGGAAGGGGATTCGAGCGCGAAGATAAATCTCACTGTTCGTTTTTATACCGCCGGGCGGGCCAGCCTCGGATTTGGGTGGTAGTTTTGGACCGGCTGAAAAACGGTGGCGACTCTTCGCCGTATCTCACCGGCGGCTGTATAAATATGGACACCAGATGGTCCTCGTCATCAGCTGTTTTAAAGCTTAATTTCATACATCTTTCCAATCAATGATCAATTTTTTTTTTCATTTTTTTCTAGTATCATGTTAGGCTATTGTTTAGGAATTGATGAAATTTCTAATAAAAAGTTACTGTTATAAAAGTTTTTGAAATGTGAAAAATAATGTAACATGATAAAGATAATAATAAAAAGTAAAGAAAATAAAATTAAAATAGACAAATTAAATTTACCATAGTTATATATAAATATTTGAAAATTCGATTAGTCGTACAAGAATAAGTGAAGAAATAATTTAAAATATGATAATTATAGAAACTGAAAAGTTTTAAATTAAAAATTTTTAATTTGAAGAGTTTTAGGTATTACCAAACACACCATACATATACACAAATTTATAATTTATTAATTCTATTTAATATTTGTTTTAAAATTTAAAATTTTTGTTTTTTAATTCAAGAAGTATTAAGAAAATCAATAATGTGTAAAATTGCATAGGTTTGGGATGTTCATTAGCACCAAAAACTTTTGAAAACAAAATGTTCATTTAAAAGTTTTTACTCTCCACAATTAATTCATTTTAAAATTATTTCTCCACTTTTTCCTAGACAATTATCTTATTTTTCAATTACTTCTACAAAATTACCCATATAAATTATCTGAATAGTGAAAAGTTTTAGATTGAAAATTTTTAATTTGAAATATTTTTATAGTAAACAAATATGTCGTAAAATAAATAAAATATAAAATCATCTTCATCATCATAAGTCATTTCCTAACGGATCTGCATGGATTCTGTTGTACCATTGTTGGTGATTAAAGACTTAATTTTCAGTAATTTGTAATATTTTTAAATTTTATTTAAATAAAATATAAATAAATAATTTAATAATAAGGCAATTAGATGATTAAGACATATAAACAAGAGAGTGAAAAAATTATGAAAACTTTTTTATATTTCTGAAATGCCAAACACAACCGTTAGAGTGCGTATGATAATTGATAAATTTTTTAAAATAAACAGTTTTAGTGTAAAAGTTTTTAAAATAAAATTAAATAATCTACATGATAAATGTGTTTAGCAATAAGGAGAATACGTATAGACTATAGAGTAGTTATATGAAAATCTGTGAAAAATAATCGAAAATAACACAATTATATAAAAAATATGAATAAATAATGGGAAAATTAAGATAAATGTGGAGAGAAAGAGTTTTTGTTTTGGTGAGACATCGGTTATTCAACAAAAAAAGTCTTTTCCATTTAAAACTTTTTTCTCCCAAATTATCCTATTTTTTAATATTTCTTTATATTTTTCTATATATCTACTTTATCAATCATTTATTCTTAATTTCATCCATCATTTTATTCATTTTAACTTTATTTTATTTATTTCTCAACTTCATTGTCCCTGTCACATCAGGTCGCATCACATTACTTTCTTTAATTTGAAAACTTTTTATTCCTTTTTTTTTCTTTGAAAAATTTCATCACAAAAGTTGAATTTTCACCTTGAGACCTATTTGGGAATTGGGATATGAGAGTAAAATAGAAAAATGAGAACTGAAAAATCAAAGCAATTAATTACTTAATTATTTTATTTTTTATTTTTACACCTATAGTTTAATTACTTTCTTAAGTTTTCATGAAACTTTCTTATTTATTTCCACTTTGCCTCAGTCACATCCATTCAATTTACTTCAATCCCACAATTCTCCAAATAACAAACATTCCTTTATTTTTTTAATTTAAATATATTTTTAAATTTTAAATTATTTATAGTGTTTAATGGATTTTTTATAATGGTAAAAAAATTTAATTAAAAACTTATAACTTATAGAAGTCGTGTCTTTCTAGAGTAATATAATTGTTAGAATTGTGAAAAATATTGTGTAACTATGCTAATATAAAAGTATGCAATAGTCAATACATGTAAATTTTATAATCTTGAGATTTAGATTTAAAAATATTTTACAATTAAAAAAACCAAGGAAATAAATAAAAATGGATAAACACGACAAATACTTTAGATTTAAAATATTTAAAATCTAAAAAACCAAGGGTGAATATAATGCCTCCATGCAAAGAATAACCGAACAAGGCATTAAAGCACAACCTAGGAACTTTGGTAGATGTACATTTATGTAAGGAAGGGAAGTGAAATATTAAAAATTTAGTGTTCATTCTAAATATATCTATTACTTTTATTTATATTTAGTACATACTAATTAAGTTTCAAAAAACCAAATACACTTATTAAATATTAATTAAATTTCGTTTCCATCTGTTCCCTTAGCAACTCTAAAAAACGGTTGTTTGATATTATATAAAATGTTTAACATTGGGTATGTTCATGACTATCTTGCTTATTTGGGGTGTACTTGGCAATAAGAAAAAAATAAAAAACTAAAATTTTTCATTCTTCATAGCTACCTTATATTTAATTATTTTTTTATATATTTTTATACAATTATCTTACTTTTTAACCATTAATACACAAATACTCATACAACTAATATATCTATTTTAACATTATTCTATTTATTCATCGTTATTACTCTTACTGTATTACATCATTTTCTTCAAATTCAGAAACTTTTATACAAAAATTTTTGGATTTTTTCCAAATATATTCATTATATTTAACCCTAGTTCCAAATGTACTCTTCATGTTTACCGTTAATCCCAAAAACACTCAATCTGTAAGTTAATGTCATTAGTTAATATATGAAATTACTAATATACCCATCCAATTTTAGATATAATTGAAAATCTGAATGCTATAATTCACCAATATTCTAATTGTACGTAAACTCTAAATTTGAAAAGCTCTAATTTCATTTTTATTTTATTTTAGGAATAATTCATCTTATACTCATAACAGTTGCACATAATTCCTAATATACGAACAATATTTCGGGTCCGTTTGGCAAACGCTAAAACTTGGGTGACAAATTTTTGCCGAACGAAAAACTGTCATTTCTAGCCAAACTGACTGACCGCCAATATACATTATTAAATGCGTCTACAAGTCAAAATTTTGACCGAACAAATTTCCCTGAACTTGAAAACTCGTTCCTCTGTCGTTCCCGTTCTCGTCTGATATTTCTCCTCCGTTGTTGTTTCCGATAAACATTTATGCGCACATACTTCAGCATACACAGGTACGAACACGCACCCGGAACGAAGTGAAATGACAACATTTCACCGCTGACCCTGGGTATGAAAAGTTTTACGTGATTTTATATGTTTTCGTATATACCAAACAACCCCTTCATAAATTCCTTTTATACCCTTAACATTTTATCCTAAATTCCTCTCATATCTACGCTGTTAAAACTACAATTATTCATCCCATTAAAAATAAAATTTTACCCATTTAAGATTTTTTAATTGAGATAATTTAACCTTAACATGACTCAATTGATGATAGTAAATTATTAATATAAGACGTTAAATAACTTGAAAGTCATATTAAAGTTGATTTATTTTAATTAGAAAAAAATTAAAAGGGCAAAATCATCTTTTCAATTGGATAGATAACAATGGTTTTAACAGCGTGGGTATGGGAGGAATTTAGGATGAAATATTATGAATATAAAAAGAATTTATGAAATGTTGTGGATATATTAGAAATTATGTGCAATTGTTATGAGTATAAGCTGAATTGTCTCTTTATTTTATTTCATCTTTTGTTATTTTATAACAAGGTTATTTTGAGCTTTTATGAAAATTTGACCAATGTTTTTTAATAAAATAAGCATTACGACAAATGTAGTGGATATATATGGGATTTTGAAAATAGAACAAATATATTTAATATTAGAGTCAAATATAGTTGTTATATTTGAAAAAAGCTAAAAAAATATCATGTAAGGGTGTGTTTGTCAAAAATAAAACTTTTCATCTAAAATTTTTTAATTTGAAACTTTTCATTCTTTATAATTACCTTTTTTTTTAATTACTTATCTACATCATCTTATACAAATTAGCATACTTCTCAATTATTTTTACATGACTACCTGAATAACTAATATATCGATTTTAATTTTATTCTTTTTATTCTTTATCATTATCCATATTATATTACATCATTTTTACTCATTTCAAAAACTTTTTAATAAAATTTTTATTACTTCTCAAACGTACTCTAAAAATTTTATCATTTTCCAAATACAAGGGTAAGCGTTTTAAAAAGGGAGAAATTTTTTTAAAATTTTGAAAAAAAACAGAGGAATGATGTGCTATGAAAAGGTAACTGATATTGCCTTAAAAAATGATATGGTAAATAAATATAAGTTAGTTATATATAAAGGTATGATGAAATAAATGTAAAGTAATGTAATTGCGGAGAAATAATGTTGAAAAGTAGAACAATTTTTTTTTAATATCTTTATCTTGTTGCCGGGTAAACTCATGAAAAATAAGGTTGCCATGCCACAGGAAATTAGAATTTAGAAACTGAAAAATTATTTTTTTAATGGAAAATTTGAATCTTTTGCTTTTTAAACCTTCTAACTCTACTTATTTGTATTTTAAATATCAAAGTTCGGCCATTTGCATTTTAAGCCCAATAAACTTTGGTCTCTTTGCATTTTAAATTCTGACTTATAACAGTGTTAAAAACTAACATTAATCCATACAAAATGACATAGATATCCTTCGTTACTTTGGAAAAAGAAATTTTTTTATTCTTTAAACTTAACTATTGTGTTTTTTTATTTTGTTCTTAGGGACTCCAACAACATTTTTCACATTTAATACAGAATTGAGTTTTTTCTAAAAAATATATTTGAGGGTATTCACGTCATTTTGTATGAATTAATACTAGTTTTTAACGCCATCATGAGTTAGAGTCAAGATATAAAGGAATCAAAATTTTTAGAGTTTAAAATACAAACGACCAAACTTTGAGATTTAAAATGCTAATAAGAAAAATTAGAGGGTTTGAAATGTAAAAATCTCCCGCGAAAAAAAAAAAAAAAAACTTCTTTTCACTTCCCGCGAGGCCGCGACAGCGCGAAAGGCCAAAGCAGAACGCGCAAGCTTGCAAGCAACGAACTTACAAAGTTACAAGAACGGGTTTTAGGCTTTTGGCCGGGACGACAGATGATGACTACTTATTTGCCTCTTCTTCCCGCTCGAAGCTTCAACGCATCTCGCTTCTCTCCTCGGCGGCTGTTTCTCTATTCGCTACTGCCGCTTCTTTCCAGGTCGTTGCCAGCTTGTTCCTCTGCCGTCGTGGAGAGACGTATTCGCCCGAGAATGGCCGCCCTACATCACTCCCAGGCCGAAAGGGATGCGGGCCCGCAAATCCACACCGTACACATGCCCGGAGGAGCGCCTGTCGAGATCGTAGCAGCTCCTGGTCTCTCCGATTCTGACTTCAGGTGAGCTTATTCTCTCCTTCCGCCTTCTCATTTCCACCACTTCCATAATTATCTATAATTCCATTCATTCGATTGACGTTGGCTTCGTCGATTAACCTGCGCGTACGCTAGTGCATATTCCCAAGCCTTTTTAATTTGTTGGAATTCGTGTATTGCTCAGCCCGCGAAATCAGATCATTACCAGTGATGCTTAATGCTCTGAAAAGAATTACTCATCAGCGTCCTTGAATCTTTTGAATGTTCAGTTGGGGTGTGCAGTTGGATGTCATCGGTTAATGAAGCGTGTTGTGAGATGAGTGCGGGAGGAATTTCTAGGTCTAAAATGACAGCTCTAGTTTTTCATATCAAGTGGGATCAAAGCATTAGTACAACCAGTGTTAAAGATAGGTTAAAAGGATTCTAGGTCTCTTTAATGTAGTATTTAAGCTTTAAGGGTCTGACTGGTTATAAGTAAAAAATTGTCGAGTAAAATTTTGAAAAAGAAAGAGAGTGATGTAATGTGATGAGACTGACTATTAGGATGAGTAAAGACGATAAGGATAAAATAGATAAAGAGTTTTTTTAATGGAAAAGTCAAATCACATTGGAAGGGGTGGAGAGAGTAATGAAAACTTTTTTCCCTGTTACAATTACCAGATTGACCCTAATCAATAATCATCACTTTGAGTCCAGTTCTTAAAATTTATGATATTCAGCCCTCCAAATCAAGAAAGGATTTCCCCCGGTTTCTCATTGAACATAACGCCTATAATATTGAATTTAGTGCATCAATTAGTTGGCAGCATGTATCAATCAAACTATCAACTCAAGACCTAGGAACTTACTACGTGCACACCATAGTTGTTAAAGGCATGCCTAGGCCTTCGACTATGATCAAGTGTCGTCAGGCATGCCCCTTGCACCTTAAGAGTGTTTTGTGCTCTTGGCTGAGCTTTGCCTAAAATGTACAAACTGTTTAAATTCAAATAGAGTTTTGGTCTTACCAACTTCACCCTTCTTTTTCTTTTCCAATTGAACTAAAGTCAATGTCTTTCATACTCTTCAATGTTTATTTTCTTTTTTTCATTTTTATGTAGTTAGTTTACAAAAATGATTAAATATATTTATTTCACAGAATGAGTGTCTTGCTCTACTTAGGTGTTCTCCTCCCTTTTGCGCCTTGGCCCTTGCATGGTTGCACTTAGGCTTCAAGTGCCCTTTGCTTCTTAGTGAGCCTTATGCCCTAAAACAACTATTCTGCACACAAATCTCGATGTCAGTTAGCCTAATCTAGTATTCATAATAAGTTGAACTATCTGTGCTGTGTACTGTCTCAGAGGATAGGTCCTGTTATGCTAAATGTACAGAAGAGGCAGATTTTGGTTTTCCAGCAGCAAAGAACTCTGTTTTACAGTTGCATGGTTGCAGACTTGCAGTGGGGGTTTATAGTATTTTCTGCTTATGCATGGTGGTCCTGTCTTAACTTATATTGTACCAGGCCTATAAGCCATTCATTTTATATTTGTATGGAACCTTAGTTTTGGAACTGCAACATCCCTGGCTGCAGATTTTGGTTTTTCAATGGCAAAGGACTCTGTTTGACAGTTGCATGGTGTTAGTGGGGGTTTAAAGTATTTTCTACTCTTGCAGGGTGGTCCTGTCATTAAGTTATATTGTACTATACCTATGAGCCATTATTGTATATTTGCATGGAGCTCTAGTTTTGGAACTGCAATATCTCTGGCACTATTTTATTCCACATTTAGCTGTCAGCTCTTCCGGAAGTTCGAACTGAATGCATTATAATATATTTACTCTCCTATGATGGCGACCTGCATCATAGTGCGCTGAATGTGTCAATTCACATCTTCTGATTCATAATCACACTTTATAATGAGGTCAAAGTAAGTTCATACTCTTAGAATAATGCTGATAGTCAGCCCTTCTTAATCTCTGGAGGAAACCACAACCAATTGACTGCGTGACTGATATCCATCACCTGGCCTCTTGATTGATGAAAGTGCCACAGCATCAGGCGAAAGTTCCTTATCATGAATGCAAAATCTTTCCATGATTCAATGGAACATGCAGCTTCTTGGCATGAGACAATATCTATTGTGTTTACATAACGATCACTAAAGATTAATTGTTATTGTGCAGGCATGCTATTGGTTCGAGTCTCTTCAATCAATGGTTGAAAAATATGCAGCGTGAAAGAGGAGCTTTGGCAGATGGAAGCATGTGTTTGCAGCGAATACTGATTCAGGTAGTTTACAGGCTTTACCCCAGATGCATTTTATTGAGGTGTTGGTGGAAAGATCAATAACAGTAATTAATCATGATGATCAATCGGTTGTTGATTGCTGGCAATTTTGCAGCTCTTCCATTCTTTCTTTAAGCTTTGTTTATTGTATTACATCTTCCTAGGTTCCCATTATTGATTGCTTTATTTTTATTTAAACAGCCCTGATATTATTAATTTTTTCTCTTCTCATGTGCGATAACAGGGAGTGGACATGTTTGGAAGACGTGTTGGTTTCTTGAAGTTCAAAGCTGATGTTATTGACAATGTTTCAGGGAAGAAGGTAATTACTTGAATTACCCTGCTGCAGTTTTCCATCCAGATTCATGTGTTTGTACTTTTTACTGGTTGTTTTAACTTCCAATATTAAATGTCTTGCTATATGTTTGAAAAAGATGGGACAGACTATGATAAGTATGCTTGAAGTTTGTCTCCTTTTTATTCTTCATAGGACATCAAAACTGTATGATCATCATCTTCTGGATTTGTGGCTTGGTTTGACCAGGATGAAGAACTATATTGGAAAAGGAAAGATGAAAAAAGGGAGTGCAAAAAGTAAATTCATGGAAAAAATAACAATGGAAGAAGATAGCAGCTTTACTGGTTGAAAATTTTAGCTGATACATAGTCAGTGTCAAAGTTTAATTGCGCAATTTACAATATATCCATCTTTATTAGTGCCAAGGTGTCTGTATTTGCAGATTCAATTGAACCATCTAAGATCTGTACTGAAGTTATCAGAGAAACGAACCCAAGCAAAAAAAAAGAAAAAAAAGAAAAGAAAAGAAAGCTGCATTGAGCTCTAGCACCTGCTCCAAATTTTTTGCAACTGTGTTATACACTTGTCTCATCATTGTTGTTTGTTTTTACTATAAAAGGGGTTTTACTATTAAGTTCCTTTTTTACCATTAAGTTCCTTTTATGCTTGTTCCTCTGAGTTTTCTCTTCCAAGTGTTCCCTAGTTCATTATGTCCTTTGTAGTTTTCTTTATTGCAATTCCATTTGTAAATCTTTTAAAAAATGGGTTGTTTTGGGGACCATGATCATTGTCATTTTAAAATAATTTACTTAGGTTCCAGGTGTTGTATTTGCACGAGGGCCAGCTGTTGCTGTACTAATCCTTTTGGAATCAGGAGCTGAGACTTTTGTTGTTCTCACAGAGCAGGTAAGAGTCTCATTTTGAGGTAATCTAATTGATCAGTAAGTTACAGATATAGTCAAGCAATTGGTTATGAAGAGTGAAGCTAGCTGGCTTGACTAATTCACTGATGGATGTTTCTGTACATGAAAGGTCAGGGTTCCTGTTGGGAGGTATGTGTTGGAACTACCAGCTGGAATGTTGGATGATGACAAAGGGGATGTGCTTGGGACAGCTGTCCGTGAGGTGAAGCCCTTTCATCATCCTGTCAGAGGACTGACTGTATCTTGCAACTCCTTGTCTGACCATTCAACTGATTTTAAGTTTCAAATATGTTGTCGGCTATTTCAGTTTTTGACATTTGTTCAGATGTTCTGGTAGGTTGAAGAGGAGACTGGGATATGCTTAAATGTGGATGATATGGTTAATCTCACAGCCCTCTTGGACCCATCAACTGGATTCAAGGTTATTCCTTCACCGGTAGGTTAGCTGCAACTGCTCTTACTAATTTGTTTGAATGTATTCAATCTGTTCCAGGCAAGAAATAAGTGTCTCTAGGATCTGAATTTCTCCTCTTTCAGTGTTTATATCTGTATTATATGTTCTACGGGGGAGTTGTGAGAGTGAGATAGTATGTTTGGATCTGTATTGTGATGCATGGTAAGTAGTGCGCCTAATCAGACAGCTAAAATGAGGTGAAGTGCTACAAGTATAGACCTTGAAGATATTGCACACGAGGACTTCTGTGTTACACGATAAGACCTTGCTGATGAACTTCACGCAGCAAGATGCTCTGGAAGGCTTGACAGACCTGCTAACCCTAGTCTATCTTAGCTTATCCCTAAGCATCGCTGCTGTTTATTTTTATGCCCTAACTATTTGATTTGTATATTTTTTCTGTTGTCTATTGTCTAGGGTGGATGTGATGAAGAGCTCAGCCTATTTCTTTATAGAGGGCATGCAGATCCAGAGGTCATAAAAGCGCTGCAAGGGAAAGAAACAGGCCTTCGTGAACATGGTGAGCTGATCAAGGTGCACGCTGTTCCCTATGATAGACTCTGGCGCATGACCCCTGATGCCAAAGTTCTGTGTGCGATTGCAATTTATGAGATGGCCAAGAGAGAAGGGCTTCTATCTGTAGGCAACGCAAATCCTTCTTCTTGAAGATCCTTGTTACATGATCTTCCTGCTGATCCTTGTTACATGATGTTGATTTACACATTTTGAAGCCAAAACCGAAGAAAGCCCAGAAAACAAGAGCCTATTGATTCCTGAAAAACTTTATTGAAGCCTGTTAAATGCAATTTAATTTTGTTAACTTGCATTCAAAACACTTTTAAGTCTATTAAAGTCGATTAGATGCAAAAAAGTCAACTATTTTCTAAAAACTGAAAAAATATACACATTATTTTTCAATAGTCTTTGGTATATATTTGAACCTTATTAAACCTAAGTTATGAGAAAATCTTATTATGAGAAATGATCCCGTTAGCCCGCCATTACTTAGCCTGGCTTAAAAAACTCATTAAATTTTTTTTGGGTGTTTTCTTCATAAACTTGTTAATATAGATTTATTTAACATGAAATTAAGTTTTACTATTTTCGGATACGTGTATACATATTTTTTAGATTTTTAAACATAGGAGTATTCTAGTCATTTTCAACAATTGAAAATGTCTAAATTATCTCAATATTTAAAAATCTTTAAAAAATAGATATACATATTAAAAATAGTAAAACTTAGTTTATATGTTAAATACGCTTAAATAAATAAGTATATGACGAAAAAACAAAAAAAAAATTAAACGAGTTTTTTAAAGTGGGCTAAGTAAGTCATTATTTAGTTCAGGCTAACAGGATTATTTCTCTTTTATCAAATAACCATTCTTTTAATGATAATTAATTAGTTTTATTTAGGAGTTGAAAATGTGGGTGTTGTATGCAATGGCAGAGCCAGGACACAAATTGCCATTGTAGGGTGATAATATATTTTTTTTGGAGGGGAGAGCAACTGTATAAAAATAAACTATATGGTGAAATTCTTGTTTAGATAGATGCGTGCTATGTATGGAATTTCATGTGTCAAATAGCTTTTGAAACGTGCTTGTAGGGGATAAGCAAATTGAAATCGCTTCTCTTTAGAAGTAGGAAACAGGTCTGGTGGCAACCTTACGGTGATATGCACCCCTGGGCACAATATGCATGCACAATATACAGGGAGGAGGGAGGAGGGAGCGCAGCGAGGATGTGGCTTGAGGAGGGTCCATGAAGAGTAACACATGTCTAGGATTATCTTCGGGTGGGATAGGATAGAATGATTCCTGAATGAAATCTTTCTTTTCTTTACGCATCTCTATCTAATCTCAATACATTTTTATTCATTTTCAATACGTTGCTCTGTTGGCTGAGCAGTAAGCAATATACTACTCTGTCGGCTGGGCAGTAAGCAAAATGAAGACCTAGAATCCTAATGGAGAGCCCCATGAATGATTCCTCATCCCGTGGTGGTTCACATGTAAATTCCTGAAATAGAAGTGGACGACCATTGAAATCTGGTGAGCAACCGACAAGCAAAGAACCATGCGGGGCAGATCCCCGAGGCGACTGCAATCTGAAAACTATTTCACCAATAACTTTCTTTGAGTCGGGAACTTCGTTTGAAGGCTATCTTCCATCCCACTTCAACTTCACCAACAGTGGTTGAAAATTGAAATGCGGCAAAATCCCATTGAACGTCAGACAATGCATTGCTGTCATGCATGCTCGCTTTCTTCCAAGTAATACGGTTGTTGAGATTCCCATCGAACCCGTCTTCCTTTGGAAAGATCACATATCTTCCGCCCATATATGCGGGCCCACTTAATGCCCACTTCGCAAGGAAATTGGGAGAATTCGTTGAGTTTATATATGCATGCATGAGTGGTGGGGCTAAAAGCAGTTTGGAAAAGACAAAAAGCCAAAATAGAAATCATGCCGGAACACAAAATAGTCGTGTGGATGGAAAAAATGGGGACGAAATATTAAATCATAACAAAAGGTGAGCAGGCAGCAGGAAGAAGTGAGAAATGTGCGTTACATTCCACTGTTTACAAGAGTGCTACACGCTTCCATAACCGCAATGAAGCGAGAGAAGTAGATGGGATTAAAAAAGAAAGCTTCATCAGTATATAGTTTCCATGCATCTAACAGAACTTAATGGAATTTAACAGGGTTAATAGTCAGCATCCGTAAAATTATACGGTCAGCCTCTGTAGTTATCCTTGAACACTGAAATTGCAAATTTACCTTAAGAACTCATCTAGACCCCACTGGGCCTGCTCGTCTTACTTATATCCAACAGTTTATAAGTTTAAAAACACACTGCAGGTGCGACCGAGTCTACATAAATGATAAAAATTGATATCCATGCATTCAACGGTCCAGATCGCCTGGAATGCTCATAGATTGATCAACCCGATTAGCTAGAAGTACGCAGTACACCAAACCATGGCCTGGATCTACGGTTTGGATTGATTGAAGTGAGAGAAGGCATGCCGCGAGTCGCCTCAAAAGGTTATTTTTACGACACACCGGGTGTACTAGGTCACTACTTTTTTTTTTTTTTTTTTTTTATGAAACCTTATCCCAACTCCCTTAGATCACTACTTTTAGTTATATGGCTCCCATGTCATTCCCCACCTATAGAGAGAATATATTGCCAATCTGAAGGCTATGGTTCATGTATTCAATGGATAGCTCAAAATTGGAAAAAACGAGTGACGACCAACCGCAAGCAGCCAGCAAATATAAGGTGTGTTTGGTAATGAATAAAACTTTTGATGAAAAGTTTTGGAGAGTAAAAGTTGTCAAATGATGTGATATGATAGGGGTAATGATGAGTAGCAAAGATGATAAAATTAAAATAGATAGGTTAGTTGTGTAGATAGTTGCATAAAAATGATTGAAAAGTAGGATAGTTGTATAGGAAAATGTGAAAAAATAATTAAAAAATATGATAATTGTAGAGAGTGAAAAACTTTAGATTAAAAAGTTTTAACTTGACATTTTCTATCAATTGCCAAACACACATATACACGAAAAAAATTGGCCTTTGTGTGCCAATGGTTCAAATTATGAGCCGATTGCCAATACGATGGGTGAAACCTTCAAATTTGCAAAATCACTTGTACCAATTACGGAATATCCATCAACCCCATAACCATTGCAAGAATAGCTTACTTAAAAAAAAAATTTATCAGGTACTTGATGTAAGCATATTTCAAGGGCAGGATAACGAGTTCATACTCTCTATCAAATATTTGAACTTTAGACATTCTACTTATACTATTCTACACATACTATGTCAACTAATTAGGCATCAAGGGATGGCAAGAATAGCATACTTCAAGCATGAAGAAATATAAAGACATATTTATGTCTCAACAACTCCCATGGAGCATATGCAAATTTGATATGTGGGAGTGTTGATCTCCCATTATATGGGACCTTGCCCTAAAGATGATTATTGTGAGCTTGTTATTGTCGTCTCCCTTTTAGAAAAATAGGAAAGTTTGTAGGAAAAATTATAAGAATTTTTTAAAAAGATTGTAAGAATGTTTCATAGCTTGATTGTAATACAAATTAAAATGGATGTAAGTATATACCAATAAAAAAACAAAGATAGTGGGGAGAGGGAGAGAAAAGATGGGAGCAGTGATGTGATGATCTAGGTCATGAGATCATGACTGTCAACACCATGTATTACGAGTTGACCACAATATGTTCAATGATCAACAGTCAGATTATCATATATAATATAGTTAGCGATTGAGAGTCATAAGCATTGTGATTTAATTCTTATCGCACATCACGGCACCATGCCATGAAATGACACTTAATCCTCCTTGAGATTTTACAAAAATTTAACTTTTTGATATAAAATAACTAATAAATTTATTATCGTCTAATGGGCAGTCTACCCAGAATTTCTGTAATCACTGTCTCTAAATAATCGAACCACCACTTTGGTAAGTGATGACTTTGTCTTAATTTTGTTCCTGCCATTTACTTCCATACTTTCATTGCATCATTTTGCACTCATATTCCAACAATCCATATATTATACCAACTTTTAACAACTAACTTTGAATTATGCTAACTTACTGATTTAGATAACGGTATTATATTTTAATATTACATATGCATGCATATGTAATATTAAAATATTATTACAGTTATTTATTGGTGTTGTATGGCATGAGTAAAAATATACTAAAGTTGAACAGTGGGCTCATCATAGCGATTTCACCATAACGCTACATTAGGATAAGGGCCCCTTAGTGCAGGTCGTGGGTTCGAATCCCACGTTGGGATTTCGGCCTGGAAAAATGGTGTAGGAGTTGTGGTCTCCCTTTATGGTGGGGTGGGAGCTGTTGTCTCCCTTGGGCTGGATGGAAGCTGTTCTTCCTAATTCTTTAATAGAGCTGTGTCTCCAGATTTCTTTAAAGGAGTTATGTATCTTCTTGTTTGTAAGAATGTCTCAGAAATACTATGTAATATGTGTTGAGATGTATGTAATATAAATTATAAAAAAAAAAGGATAAACACGACCACTGGCAAATTTGTCTGGTTTGACAGTGCACACATTGGTCCAAACATAGCAAACCCAAGTGAGATCACATTGTTTTATTTTCTTCTTCGAAGATGCTGCATTACAAGCGTTTTTTTTTTTGTTACAACTGCCCATCCATTTTAAAATTTCAAACCCAAAAATTTTCAACCAGCGTCGTGCGGGCCACGTAAGGCACAGGCGTAGATAAAAATGCTACCAAGGCGGTGGGGGTGCAATTTGGACCAACTTTGAGCTCATACCCGAATACCGTAAGCGTTAAAATTTACCTTTTTGATAATCTAAGCACCAAAGAACCCAACTCCGATTTTCTTTTCTTATATTTATGTATTTTATATTATTATATTTATGTTTGAATACATGTGTGTTAGACTGCAATTATATTATTTTTATTTACATTTATTTTTATATTTCTATCATTCACTCTTATATTTATTAATTTTCTTCATTTTTTTTGTTTTCACTGTTAAATTTTCTTCGAGAGATACACTTATACTTATTATATTTTTATAAAAATATAGTTTAACTATTTATTATTATTTTACTTGCATGATTTATTGCTATTGTATACTCATATAAAAATTTGAACTTGTTACTTTTAAATAAAATATATTTTAACTATTTATGATCATTTTTACTTACATGATTTATTGTTATTGTGTATTCATATAAAATTTTGAACTTATTACTTTTAAATAAATTATAAATTTGTTGACTAGAAACTCAATCACTTACAAATATAGTTAGGGTTTAAGATAAAATTAAGTTTAAGATTGAGGCGAATCTAAGTTTTATGATCACTAATTAATTAGTACCCCTAACAAGGGTGGTGGTGATTTTTTAATTTATTTGGTCGCGCGGGTGGAGGGCACTAAAAGTAGATTGGAATTAGCCCCGCGTCTCTCTCTCACGCACAAAGTGGAGTATGCCAAATCATGTGACTCAAAACACAAGTAGGCTCACGTGGCCGTGAATTGGGAGAGCTCTTGGAACTTAGGCCTTGCCTAACCTATTTATTAATGAGCACCACAAACTTTCTAAAAATACAAATTGACAGGACAACACTACGTATCAGAACGGATTTTGGAGGAGAGTAGCTAGTTGTTGGGGAAATATGGGTCTAAGTGCAGGCCAACGGAGGAGATGAGAGGCACGCCCCGGGACTGCACGATCCTAATTCTCACACGCTTGGCCTCAAAAACCTTTCCCAGCCTGTGGAGTCTCTTGTACCCTACTGTCGTCGCAACAGCAACTCTCTCTCCGTCCACGTATATCTCATGCTTCATTATCCTCTGCCCCAGCCCAATCGCTTCTTGGATCCTCACCACGTTGAATTTCATCTCTTTTCCCCCGAATTCAATCCAATGCCTGCTGCTCTCCTCCTCCGGCGCCCAATACGTCCACACATGATCGTCGTCCACCACTTTGCTCGCCCCAAAATCGCTCTGCTTTCCTCCTCTCTGGCTGCTCGCTTTGATCGCGCTCCCCACCGCCGCGTTGCTCGAGAATATCGTGTCGAGCGCGTTCCTCAGCTCCCTCAGCCGTCGCACGTCGTCCTCGGATATCAGGCCCGCCGTGCTCGGCGGCACGTTCAGCAGCATTACGCAATTCCGCCCCACCGACGCGTAGTAGGTGTTGAGCAGCTTCTTCAGCGACTTGGGCCTCTCGGATTTGTGCCAGAACCAGCCCTTCCTGATCGACACGTCGCATTCCGCCGGTAGCCAGTCCGTTCCTTGGGGATCTCCCTTGCTCAAATACCTGATCCAACAAACAGAATTAGTTAATTTTATTAGAAATTTAAAAAATGGGTGGGAGTATTAAACAATAATCTCGCACCCCACAATGCTTCCGTCTCCAATCCTCAGCGACGTGCGATTGATGGTGGACCAGCAGGTGGAGCCGGCGTGCCCCATCTCGTTTCCGACCCATCTGACATCAGGGCCTGCGTCTGAGAATATATTGATGGACGACTGCAATTCCTTGGCCATCGAGAACCAAGACCCGAAATAGTATGTCATGTTCGGTGCATTTGCTCCTTTGGCGCCGTCGAACCACACTTCCGAAACACTCCCATATCTGCGCAAATTTAAAAAATCGCCAACCATTATCAAATTCAATACTGTTAGAGCTTTCTTTTTTACTTTTTAGTTTTGAATTTGGATTGCCAACCTGTTCAGCAGCTCTTGTAGCTGGCCCAAGTAGTACTCGTTATACTCCTTGTCGTGCCCGTAGCTGTTATCGTGGCGATCCCACGGCGAAAGGTAGAGCCCGATATCCACCCCTCGCGCTTTTGCGGCAGCCGCGAGCTCGCCCACAACGTCTCCCTTCCCGCCCTTCCACGGGCTGCCGACGACTGAGTGATCCGTGTATACGGAAGGCCAGAGGCAGAACCCGTCGTGGTGTTTTGCGGTCAGGATCACGAGAGCGAAGCCGGCTTGGGCGGCGACATCCACCCACTGGCCTGCATTGAGAGAGGTCGGATCAAACACCTTGGGGTTCTCGTGCCCGGTCCCCCACTCGCGGTCGGTGAACGTGTTCACGCCGAAATGCATGAACATGATGAGCTCCCGGCGCTGCCATTTCAGCTGGGCTGCTGTGGGCAAGGGTAGGATGGGCAGGGGTGGGGGCGTCGCTCTTGACGCAGCGAATTCGAGGAGCAGAGCTAGCAGCAGAAGAAGAAGGTGCCAGCAGAGCCACTTCATGGTGTTTGGCGGTTTTGATAAGTTCCAAGGAATCTCTTCAATTCCAGCTTATAATGATGATGCGAAGCTAGGAATTATTGGTGAGTGATAAGGTGGAATCCCAATTGCCAAATATGTACATGGTGGATGAGGATCAAAATAAAACGACAGATGGCAAACCGCAGAAGGGACCGATCGATGAGGTCGATCAACATAAACATTTGTCATCAACATCGTGGGATGATTCTATGCATCCGTGCGGCCTAAAAAATATGTTTTTTAAAATAATTTTTATTTTCTTTTTCATAGAATTACTATTCTAGATATATTTAATTTATATATACTATTTTTTTAAGATATGCATATATTTTTTTAAACTTCAAATGTAAGAATATTTTAGTTATTTTTAAACGATTAACATACTTCTATGTTTGAAATTCAAAAAATACATATACATATTCAAAAATTATAAAAGTTATTATAAATTATATACACTCAGAATAATATATATACTTTTACAAGTTTTTGATTTTATTTAACTTTTTGAATTTTTAAATATTAAATAAATTTTAAATTTTAAAAATTCTAAAATTGTATGTATAAGAATTATACGCGATGGCATGCACATTTGAAAAAAATAGAAAATAAAAAAATCAGTGCACCAGGTGCACGGATCGAGCGCCTCCACATGGATAATTTTCTTGTGATTTAGATTATGGGTTATTCTCATATGTGCTGATCAAAAATAAAATAGTTTAAAATATTTCAATGGTTTGAAAACCTTTGCACGTGCGCTAACTACGTATAAAACGTTAAAGGTATGTTTGGGTAATGATAAGATTTGTGGATGAAATATTTTTTATATAAAAATTTTTGAAATTGAAGAAGATAATATAATATGATAAGGGTAATGTTGATTAGTTATATAAATAGATTAGTTGTATAAGTAGTTGTACAGAAATAATTAAAAAATATGTATATTATATAGAAGAGAGTGAAAAAATAATTTAAAAATAAAATCATTATAAAAGTAAAAAGTTTGAGATTGAGAATAGTTATTTTTTAATAAACAAACGTACCGTCCTTCCCATGGGCCGCAATACCCCGGCATCTGTGGTTGGACGTCTATCAGTGTTAAGTTAATTTCTCAATGCGAAATTTGCCCCTGCAGGAGAAATCTTACCTCATCTCCTTTCCCTTCCCCGATCGGGCCAACATGTGTGCGGGATGCACCAGAACTTTCTCCTTATTGTACATCCGACATTGGCTGCCAATGGCAGCGGCAACCCAGTTTCCAGAATCAAAGCCTCGCCGCGTCATGCCTCCACGCCCATTATTTCCCCCTCTTTTCTCAAACAGATTTCTCTTAATAACCAAACCCTTGAGAGATCGAAAAGGGTGGCCTGAAGGTGGAGGAGAGGATTCCGAGGGAGTGCGCGTAGTGGAGATTTCGGGGCTTGCTTGAGGGCGCGAGCGAGTAGTTGATCAGCGATGAGATTGATTAGTGCTGGTAGTGGTGCAGATCCTGTTTTTAACAGAAACGTTGGAAATGTCGAAGAAGTGAAGGGGGTGAGGGAGGATGATGAGGGCGTAGGCGAAGGCTTTGAGATGGCGTGGTTTTCAAAGGTAAAATGAATATTGAGATGCAGTGTTAGGGTGAAGAGAGTTCAAAGTTGGGTAAAAATTCTTGGGATTTCACTTTCGTAAGGTAGCCCAATCAAGGACGGATTTAGAGGGAAGCAGTTCCCACTGGCTCCGTGGGAACCACTTCAAATTCATTCATTTTTCTTTCGTTTAAAATTTTAACTATTCAAAGTAAATCGGATATTAATAAGATCTTCAACAAGTAAAAATTATAAAGACTACATATTTATCACATAAAAATGATATTTAATGATTTTATCAACATAAAAGATTTTTTTTAAGACTTGTGTAGTTAAAATACATATTCATGACATATCAGGCTATATAAATTATGTTATAAATATTACTTATAATTTAAAAAATGTATACAGCTAAAATACCTGTGTTGTAGTTTATCAATAAAAACTGTCTTTATGTATGATTTTCACTTTAAACAGTTAAATTTATATTTAAAAAATACACGTATGGCTGGATTTTTGAATTAAACATAACTGAAGAATACCTGGATCAAATTAGTTCCCACCGACCACTGTGGGAAGCGGTTCCCATGCAAGCCTTTTGTAGTCCGCTTTGGTAATGACCGAAAAAATGACATGAAAGAATTTTGCAAAATAAAAAATTGCTGTGATCTAATATGAGTAATTAATAAAAGTAAAAAAATAGAGATAAAATAGATTGCGTTGTTGGATGAAAAATTAAATGTAAAATAATCATTGAAAATATGAATAATAATAAAAAAGTAGAGTTGGTAGGTAGTTCTTTTATATTTTTTTTTAAGAACACGTAGCTATTTGTTAAATGATATAAAAATTTGTATAGAAAAGCTAGATTTCTTTTCTTTTTACCAAAAGCATCTAGATTTCTCATACATTGGGCAATTTTGACGTTTTTAGGCCCGTTGAAGGATGAGATAAGCATGTGAAATTGAAAAAGTTGCTATTGTGTGTTGGTAATAAAATTTTCTTTCATGTATAATCTAACAATTGAAAGCATATGATGTAATTAGGGATGTAATTAGGTCAGGTTGATTCTAGGGTAAACACAACTCTGACCCATCTTGTAAAATCCCAACCCAATTCTGATTTCGACCATATTTTTTCGCACCTTAATCTAACACTATTTTAACTGTATAAAAATTGGTTTGGTTTGGGTTAAAAATTGGGTTAATAAATATATAATATTTAAAAAATATTTTGCTTAATTAAATCTATTTTAAAATATAAATTTATGTAAAAGAGTAAAAATTATTCCTTTTTATATGAATACTTTTCAGTTTATGACTTATCCAATAATCAAAGCAATAATGTCTAGTTAATTTCTATATATTATGTGTTAATGTATGATTAATTTTTAATAATCTATTATATTTTACACTAATATATTAAATTATGTTGGATTGGATTGACAATCATCTAACCTAAATCAATCTATTTTTGAAATCAGGTCGATTCAAATTAGATTAGATAACTTTTGTTTTTTAAAATATCTAACTCAATCTTATTATAAATCAGGTTGGTATATTGAGTTTCGGATTGAGGCCAATCCTATTTACACCCTTAGATGTAATAGTGATTAGCTTCATTGGTATGATTCAAGAAATTTTATAAGCACATAACTAGTTGGTATACATGTAAGAAGTTTAAAATCATTAGTATTTTACAATTATTTTATTTTTGAGTTGTCATAGTGCGAATGACCCTTATATTATCTTTTCATTTTTCTTTTCTCCAGTTAAACATGGAAATTGATGTAACCATCATAAAGTAAGTGAAATTAAGATAAAGGGCGAATAACTAAAGATGTTAATTAAAATAAAGAAAAATTTCCCATGTACCTATAACATTTGGCCAATATTCCTCTCACACACATTTTAAAAATTTCTCAGTTACCCACATTTAACCTTTGATTCCTCTCATGCGAATGCCGTAACCTTCCGTCCAAACGCATGCCACTTTTTTTCTTAATTCCAAAAATACACATGACTGATGCTCAAAATACTTTTTCTATCGCCAACCGCGGCTAGCGCGGTTGGTCGTCGACAGCGGCGCAGAAATGCGCTTTGCTGTCGACGTGAGTTCGAATCCCGTGTGGGATATTCGGCCCAAAAATAGCGTGGGAGCTTGTGGTCTCCCGGGTGAGGGGGTGTGAGAGCTTGTGGTCTCTCTGTTGGCTGTTGGAAGTTGTATCTTCCAGTTTATTTCGTGAAGTTGTGTCTTCAAGATTTCTTTGGGATGTTATTCTGTCCCCGAATTTGTAAGAATGTCTCAGATCTTCAGGTATAATATGTATTGAGATGGATGTAATTAATACCAATCAAAAAAAAAAAAAAAAAAAAATACTTTTTCTATCCGTCGCAACAGATGGAGCAAGATGCGTCATCTTTCAGAACTCGTCCCTTCCTCTGTTTTCTACAATGATCACTCTGCCGATCACACTCCATCGTTGCGGATCATTTGGTTGGGATTCAATAGCTTCACCCAGCTGGTTCTGCCGGGGAGAATGCTGGTGTTGAGCTATTTGCAGGCGCTCGATCTTTAGGAGAATGGGATTTAGGGCGATTTCCGGCCGTGATTTTTTTAATGGGTTAAAAGCTACACGAATGAAAGGGTTAATTGAAATTTTCTGGCCGATCGATTTTAAATCATGGCTGCCAGATTTGAATGACTGTTGCTTGGCCGGAGGGGAAGAAGAGATATTGGATGAGCATTTTCAGAATTACGAAAAAAAGGGCATGGGTTTCGACTTTCGACAGAAGGTAACGGCATGACCACGAGACGAATTAGAGATGAAATTTTTCTAAAAAAAATTTAAATTATTATGCATATTATGAAGAGTGAACCCCCTTTTGGCAAATGCATTTTCCATTTTATTAAATTCAAATTCAGGAAAGAGGTGAAAAAATGAAATTCCGACAAGTGAGGTAAGCGAAAACTAATATGACGTAATAAATGATAAACAATTAAAAGCTAGGCAAATAAATACAAAATTCATAAGCCTTTTACGTGGAAAAGGAACGGAAAGACGCATGCGTACAAAATTTCATTCTTTTCACGTGCATGCACCGTCAAATGTGCAGTCTGACGAGCTAGCAATAGCAACCCTTTCCAGCACACGTTTACTCTCCACTTTAAATCTGGACCACCTAAATTGTTTCCAATAAGAGGCTGGACACGTGTGAGATTTTCGCAAGTGTGCAGGGTCAGGCGTGGGCATCATGGAGCCCCTTTTTTATTATTATTGTTTTTCTCTGATGAGTGGCGTTGTGTAGCTTTATATCATATATGGCCAAGCGAAACTAGATAGCTAAATCAGGAGAGGTTGTAGAATCTATTTACATATCTAATTTTTAATGGCATTTATTCTTCTTAAGGAAATAAATAATATTTCGAATGGTGAGAATTAATTGTAATAGTATGATTTGGAAATCTCACAGTTCGACCGTGTGCAAGCACGGAATCATAGGGTTTTGCGCTTTGTACCATCCACAAAAGTATTAGTTTTTAACGATTTTTATTGTGTGCGTTTGGTAAGATGGAATACGAATGTTGAAAAGTTGTTGTGCAAAAATAAAGTTTGAAAAATGTGATAAGATACAGCTTACGATTAGTAAACAGTATTTGTGTATATTATATAAGCCGTAGCAGCTTCAACGTAACCGCGGACGCATGTAACTTCTTTGAAATTTAAGATTTTGATTTTTAATAGAAAATTTAATTCATTTATTATATTTAACATCATTTGTTTACTCAGAAGACCAACTTTCATCCTAATAAAGTATATTTAAGGGCCACATTTGTTCAAATATATATATATATATTCATGTGTAAATTATGAAAAATGCTTAGATCTATTTGCACATGTATTATAATGGAATAATAATTTATAGAATAACTTATTCACATAGAAATAATATTTTGGACGGTTTAGATATCGAAAATACTACTTTAAAATTGATATTTTAGCATTTTTCATAATTTTCAATGAATATATACATTTTCTAACAAATGTGGCGCATAAACATATTTGATTGGGATGAAACTTGATCCCTTAGATAAAAAAATGATGTTAAATATAACGAATAGATTAGATTTTTCATAAAAGATCAAAATTATAGATTTTGAAGGAGTTATACGAGTCCATTTCTTTGTAACCCGATTACATAGAAAGAAAGCCAATTATAAAGCAGGACAGTTATACGGAAAAAGATGTAAAAATGGGATGATTGTATAAAAAATGTATGAAAAAGTTGGATTCAATATATTTTTTCCCCATCACATAAACTCTATTTTAAAATATTGAGGATTTATTTTGATCCCACCAATGTAGGGTTAGATACATAGGAAAGGCATGAAACGTGTTACCATATTCCCTACTCATGACTTTTGGGATGAAAATGTGGAATGAAAAAGTATTATTATGTATTATGAATAGAAAAGATAGATATTAAGAAAAATTGTATGGATAATAAGAAAAGTAAGTTATTCATTTTTGAAAATAAAAAGTATTTTTAGAAAATGTGAAATTCTATCCTATCCTCATACCATGCATATCATGGGATGAGAAATAGACTTATAGGATAATGTGATATGAAAAAAATGTTGTTGTGAGTTAGAAATGAGAAAAGTCATATGAAAATTAGGAAAAATTAGATGAAGATTAAGACACTGAATTATCTTAAAGTGAGGCTCAAATCTAGTGCACCCGAGTACACTTAGTTTCGATGTACCTAATTGCAAAAACTTATATTTCTTAGAACTTTTTTCTACAACCATGAATCTTAAGTGTATTTAAGTACAAAAATGCCATTGATTTTAAAAAATTAAAAATATCTAAAAATATCTAAAATTGGTAAAACTTCATACGCATGTTAAATACACTTAGATTAACAGTTGTATAAAAATTTTTCAAAAAAATATAAAAAATGGGTTAAATATATTTGGGTGCACTGGGGCTAAGTGCATTCAGGTGCATGCAGTCATAAGTGCTTAAAGTGATATGGATCCATGTTGTTTGCTGGTTTGTCGTATTTGCCTTGGAATTTATGTTGATAGGTGACGTGGACGCATGTCACCACTTCCAAAATTTTTTTATAGGAAACAAAAAGTTTGTTGTTATTTTTTGAGAAGGAAAAAATATTTTTCCAAAATGAGAGATTTCGTTTCATCCAAGTTGTGAACCAAATACCTAATTCAAAATTAGGTAATGTGCAAATATACCCAATTAGTTTGATCATAATTAACAATATATTAATATAATTTTAAAAATAGCAAATAACTCTCACATAGTCTGATTATATTGCAAATATATCTAAATTATGATGTCATTATTGCATCATCACGGCATGAGTATATTTGCAAAAATTGCAAACTACGTGGGTATTTTTGTGAAAAATTAAGCACCCCCTTAATTTTTAAAATTATAAATATACACCTACATAGTTTGCATATTTTTGCAAATATACTCATATCGTGATGGTGTAGTAATAACGTTATAACGACGTGAGTATATTTGTAATTATAGTCAAAATATATAAGGATTATTTGCAATTTTTGAAATTATGCGGGTATATTTGTAACGATTATTAATTATCGTCAAAATAAGTAATCGTATTTGCAAATCATCCTTCAAAATTGATGAATTCTTAGAACCCATCAAGCTTTAATTAAGATAATTTTTTGAATACTAAATAAATAGATGGTCCTAAATCAATATGATGAGTGAAATAGCTTCATAGCACACATCAACATGACATCATGAATCCAAAATGTGTCATTTGCATTTGGAATTTCTGTTATGGCTTTATTCCTCCCTTCACGGGTTGCAGGATGCGGCGTTAGAAGACTAGAAAGTAAAAAGCAGAAGCCAGAGGAGGAGCGCAAAGCAGCATCACAGAGCAGAAAAGGACGGGTTTCGATCGCTTTCTGGTTAATGGATTGGGGCTGGACGGATGGCCCATGCATGACTGTCGTTCACGTGCTTCTTTCCCACCGCCGGCTTCGTTTGAAATGAGTGCCATCACATATTCGGCAGTGATGACGCGGTACCTTCGCCAGGATGCAATAAACAATTAAATATTGGACCATCAGCAAGCGGTGATTCCTCCCCTCTATTTCATCAATTCGTGCGTTCCCAAAATGTTTAAATTTTTAAATGATATTACTCGGTGATTATTATCTTCTTATAATTTTTTCGGATGATGTATGTATCTAATTAAAAATAGGTTCTACTTATTGGTATTTTAGGAGCGTAGATCATAACAATTTGAGAACCATTGCATGATGACAAATTTCAGTATTTATTAGCATGTTATCTTAGTGAGCATGCTAACTAAGGTAACATGCTACATTTCTAAGATGATTTTTGCCGTAATACAGTTGACAGACTGTCTTGGTCCGCAATCATATTTCAAGAATGGAAAAGTAAGAATAAGACAGGATAGTTATATGAAAAATACCAGAAAATAATTACAAATAAAAATAAAAATGAAAAATTAAGATAGTTTGGTAATTAATGAGTTGGCTTTTATCTTTTTCTCACTTGCATTCTCATTCTTAAATTCTCAAATATTTACCCCCATCCCCATAAACCTCTTAAGTGAGACCCATTATAATATCTAAATCAAAATTCACTTTCATTTGAAATTCATGTTGTTCAAAAATATATTATGAAAATTTGTTTTAATTCAAGTTTTAGGTGGGTCTTATTTGCTTAAAAATATATAAGTATATATAAATTATGAAAATACTTCTATTTATTCACATGAGCAGAAAATATTACAATAATTTATAAAATCATCTACCCACAAATTAAACATCTTTTAAATAGTTTCGATATTAAATTAACACTTTTGAAATTAATATATAACTCATTTTCGATATTAAATTAACACTTTTGAAATTAATATATAACTCATGGAGGAGTGGAAATCAACTTAGATGAGCGCAAAAATCTAGCAATCAGCAAGATGGGCTTTGGTGATGTGATGTGTGATTGATTGGAAAATTCTTTAGCCGCTAAATATTAGAGCATAGGGAGAATCACGGACCCCTTGACTATGGGAGTGGTCGCAATTTGTTCAGGTGTTCTCCAAGGGAGAGAGATGGGGCTAAAACAGGTTGAGATTGAGAATGATTTTCTCATTCTCATTAGTATATTGAAGATTGTCCAATTATATCAAATAGTTATTATCATTTAGGAAGTTAAAACCCATGCGACAACCATGGGCAGAGTTTCTTTCCATCATGTGCCAAGGTTTGGAAACATGTTGCTCATATATTAGCTGATTTTGTATCAAAAGATGTACCCTCTGGTTATTTATAGTTGGGTTAAATGGATATTTCTTTTCAATAATATATACATATACATAACCTAAAATAATTTATTATGTTGATTTTACATATTCTGAGCTTGTTCCAAGTGATCTGATGGATTTGAATGAGACGAGGATGAAATAAATTTTTTTATTTTGAAACCAACTTTTTGGATTTCAATACCACTTTTCATTTTTCAATAAAACTTTCTATATTTTCAACACTACGTCTAATTACATCTTTAGCATGCATCATTACTTCATCATTCCATTTTATCTCATCTTAATGCTTTGGATGATTCTCAACAGGCCCTTTTCAAATATTGGTCAGGAAACCTATTTGATATGGATAAAACCTATTTTAATTAAACAAATGATTCCAAATGGAATTGGCAAGGTAGATTTCACATCATCCATCATCAAGGTGGGCCAAGCGGAACCCATTAAAAATACACCGATATGCATTGGTGGTGCATTGGTGCTGATGACATTGTGTGACACAGAAATCAATAGGCATAATCTTTCGCAGTAAGTTTAAAGGAGAAATGTCTGATTATTAATTATGAATGATTCAGATTCTTAGCAACTTTGATAAGTAGCCGAGCGAGGCATTCAGAGGAACTGTTTCCCATGGCAACCCTAAAGTGCGAAGAATATGGGTAGCCTTTTTAATGGTTGTTGCCCGATGAATGGCTGAACTGATCGAAATGAAGCATGCACGTTGCTGAATTGCTGATGCTGCAGCAGAATTAGAAAATTTCCATTTTAGCGGACGGCAGATTGTAAGACTCTGAGTACTGGTTCGGTATTGGAATGTAATTACCCACGTACCCTATATATGCTGAAGAATCCTGATGCTTGTAATCTTCTGTTTGGGCTCTGAATCTCTATATATGATTTGGCTCTTTCACCGGTGATTTTCGTGCTCACTTGGCACCCGTCGTTTTCATGCCGACACCACTTGGCTTTTTGTGAAATTCATGCCCAAGTTTTAGCTTTCTTAGTGCATTTAGAGTCCATTTGGTATTTTAGAGAAAGAAAAACAAAATTTCTACCCATTTCTACTAGCATATTGTTAATGTGATTTAACATTTTAACGGCTCAATATATATATGTATGTATTTATTACTACATTTATTTTTAATATTTTTTCATATGAATATTCTAATTGTTAAGCACACCCTTATATCAAAATGAGCGATATTTAGTGCTAGGCGAAAAATTAGGTGGTATACATGAAAATTACCTGCTTGGATTTACGTCAGTAATTAGCTTAATTGCCCCATGATTGAGACTACTTGAAGCTAGATTTGATCAAACTTGAATTAGAACGTTAAGATCTGGTTAATCAAGACCAATCAATAACAAAATTTTGATCGCTTTTTTTTTTTATGGGTGTACAAATTACATTTCATCTAATATTATAATCAGTCCAATGTTGGGCCCCAATGCTACGGATGCATACAATGCAAGAATTGAAAATAAAATATCAAATGCATGCATGTGTACTACCGAAAAATTAAATATGATGTGGGTTAGCGGGTCACCAAGTTATTATAATGCAAAGTCAGCATGATGTATGAATAATTAGTATCATGCAAAAATAACGTAATGATATTGAGAATAAATAACAAGAAATAAAATTAACATCGATGATCAAACGGAGTCATTACAGATAATGAAATATGGCGACTTTTTTTGGATCTTTTGATTACTTGCCCTAAAAAATTAATGAATTTTACAAAAGCTTGGGGAGAAATTTATTTTTATAATATAAAGTTCTCATTGCCTTAACTAACACATCCTTAATTCCAATATGGAAAATCAGATATAAGGAAGAAGACAGATTATTCATTCATCGATTGTAAATCTTTACACGGAAAATCAGATATCCCCTAGATAGATTTACATTCCATACAAAGTTGTTATTAATATTTTCAGATGAGTGATTTGCAATCCCTGATTTCCATTTCACAGGACGTGTGAAGCACTCACATCACCGATTGTAGTACACAGCCACTTCATTTCATTCAGGATTACCTGCACATTGTCCTTTCTCCTTTTATCGTCCGTTAAAAATTGAATTAGAAAACCAGCAAATCATTCTCAATGACCACTTTCCCGGCTCCCATCTCCATCGCCCACTGATGTCCATCTTCACCACTGCAGCTTCCATCGTGAGTGAACCTAGATCACCTTCCCTTGGCCCAATATCTAACTTCAATGAAGCTTCTCATATTATCCCTTGCCACTGCACACAGGCCGATTAATTAAAATGAAATCCTAAAACGTTATTAAATCAAGCATGAAATAAATATGTGATCACTTCAAGAATATTTTTTTTTTTTCAAATCTTCAACTAAAATTTCATCAATATAATGCATAATTTCAACTTCGTAATTTAAAATTCTAATCTATAAGATTAAGAGCATGCTTCAACCTTTAAAAAGGCTAAAGGCTAGTTACTTGGATTATTGAGTAAAAACAAGACCTCACTAATTTAACTTTTATTTTTGTACCCTTTTCTTCTACACTCAATCATTATTAACTAACTAAGAATACCCAAAATTAAAATGACGGCTCATCTACCTTACTCTTTTTTTTATTAATGCTTTACAATATTTATTTTTTCTTCATCTAAGTATTACATATCAAATCCATGAGAAGCCATACAAATTTCCTTTTAAATTAACCCAATTAACCCTTAATTACAGATTTTTCTTTTTCACATTATCGAAGAGTAGAACTTCCCGTGCAATCCCTAAGGCCATACTGGGAGACAATTTTGCTCCTATACCACTTGTGGTCAACAAGGTTTGAACCATGGTTGGAGGCTTGGCAGGCCGTGCCTCGGCCAACCGATCCATTTCGGTTGATTCTACCCTCTTTTTCTTATTTTTGATAATAATCTATCTCTCTTCTTAGGAATAATTCTCTTGCCTATTTAAAGGCTAAGCCTTATCTTTTAGTGGGGCAACCTAAGACTAAAATAGTAACTTACCTTCCCTCTTCTTATTTAGTTAAGCAAAAATTCTCGGTCCTGATCCTATGCTCCTGGGAATGCTCTCGAGCGCATATACCTATTTTTTTTAATTTTTTTTCATGAACTTGTTAACCTAAGTGGATTTAACGTATGTATCAATTTTTACCATTTTTTGAGATTTTTAGATATTTATTTCGGATTTTTTAAAAATCAATGACATTTTAGTAATTTAAAATTACCTAAAATGCAACTGATTTTCAAAAATAAAAAATAAATATCTAAAATACCCAAAAAATGGTAAAAATTTATACACATATTAAATACATATAGATTAACACTATTTTAAAAAAAATTTCAAAAAAAATAAAAAAATAGGTGTATGCGGCCGGGAGCATAGGATCAAGGGCCAAAATTCTCTTACTTTTTTTTTTGATCGTGTTGCCTTTTTGACGGCAAGACAATTGATGAAGGACAACTTTAGGGGAGGGATAAATGAAGCAAATGCCTCTGCCTAGCGGCAAACTCTAAACCTTGCCCTTTATACTTTCTTACAAACTCACATTAACTATTTGATCATCCAAATGGTAAAATTCTTTTACCTACTCAAGGCTGAGCCTTACCTCTCATTGAGAAACCAAGATTAAAATGATACTAACCTACTATCTTCTTATTTAGCTAAGAAATAATTCACTTACCAATTTAAACTTAAGCTTTATTTCTTAGTGGGGACCACCACCAAAACTATTATGCAGAATTAATCAAAATTTTTATCCCAATTACACCATTTGTTGAAGTAAATTCTCATACTTCTATGGCCAACCCAATATGCAAGATGCTTAAATCTTCAATACTCAATAAATTAATGGTCCGTATAAGATGGTTAAATATTTAGTAGTGAATACGTTGATAGTACCATGTAGCTACACACATAAGACTTGAGCTAGGTAACCCTAATTTAATTCGGGTTATTAAAATATAAATATAGTTTTCTATGTTGAACATAACGTATGGATGTGATTTGAAATCTATGGAAGTATTATCATACAAATGCAAGCCATATGTATTAATGGTTTAAATCTTATCCGGAAATATGCTGACAACAACCACTTCACGCATATCTAATACATTTGATTTTTTCACCACTAATTATAGCATGAAAATTTTGACTACTAAACGGTTTGGATATTTAACTATAATCACAAAATTCGGTTTCAATTGTGCTCTCTTTGCAAGTTAATTAGCTATTAGGTTTTTACTAGGGGCCTAACTCGAATCTACCCTGCCTAATCTAAATTCTAACAAGGTTAGAACTTGGTTTTTTAGAATCCAAATTTGCTTTTTTTGATCCCAAGTTTGAAGAACCCGAACTTGAAGAACTCGATTTGTAAATATAATAAGGTCAGGGTTCAAATTATTTGAATACATGTTTGACAGATTGTAATATAATTATAAATAAAGTATATTATTTACATTTATCTTCATATTTCTATTATTTAATTTTACGTCAATTAATTTTCTTTCTTTATTTTATTTTTTATGTTAAATTTTCTTCTAGAAATATTTTTCATATTATTATATTTTTTAAAAATATGTAGTTTAACTATGTATTATTATGTTTACTTACGTAATTTATTGTTATTATATATTCATATGAAATTCTAAACTTATTACTTTTAAATAAAACGTAAACCTAAATTCTAACTCAAAATTCAACTGGAACTTGGTTTTAAAAAATAGGGTTAGAGTTAAGGTTTTACAAATAAGATTAAGTTTAGTATTAGAGTTAATGTTTTATAAATAGTATTAGGGTTAGGATTTAAAATGAACCTGAATATCATGAGCCCGAATTACACACTTAGTTTTTATTTTATTGTGGATTTCACGACAATAAATAAGCTATCTTACCAAGCTTGTGAAGTACGATCATAAAATGGGATGACATTTGAATAAGGAGATATTGATGTGCATTGGAAAATCAGAAATTAGATTAAGAATCATAAAATCAAGTAATACCGAGAATAGAAAAAAGTTGACTTTTTATGTATAAAAAAAGATTTCATTGGAGACGGGAAATCTCATCTCATCATCCTATGGAATGGTTCTAAAAAATTCAGGCCCTAAGCAAACACGATGGAAAAGAAGTTCTCAAAAAGCCTTTTTTCAATGGCAAATTCAAATAGTGAGTAGACAGACTGATGATCTGACGTGGGCCAAGGGGCCATTTTCTTTTTTCCACTCGTTACCTTTTTCTATAATGCCAGTTCGTTGGTTAAACCAAAGAAGTAAAAGGTTAGGCTTGATGGGCCAGATTCTTGGGGTAGTTCAACAACAATATATACACTTGTGTAAGTAACATTAACCATCCAAAAGTAGCCAACCGAGGGTTGGTCGGTTGGTCATGGCATATGGGTTGTGTATGTGGGTTGTGCTGTTGTGTATATGGGTTGGAATCTCACGTTGAGATTTTGACTTAAAATAATGATGGGAGCCATTGATCTCAGCTCTAGATAGGTGGAATTTATTTTCTTCATGATGAATGGGCTTGAGATGTAATATCATATGTTATGATGTACAATACTAATAAAAAAAAAAACCATCCAAAAGTAAAATTTGGTGGAGTTTGGTCATTGAAAATTAACAGATGGTTCATGCCTTCATGGCCGATAATTTAGCTTTGATGTATATGATTTGTTACGCTTGTTAGATGTTTTGTTATGGAAGTTATGATTAGATGAGTCTTGTCACAAAAGTTTGTTTATATAATCGTCATGCATAAGTCATGTAACGTTGATAATTTTTATCCCAAATTTAAGCAAATCTTGCTTGTAGTTATGGCGAGCATCATCAACGACAACAACAAACCGTTATAACAAATCGTATTCAATCATAGCCTCCAAAACGAATCATATATATCAACTAATAACTATATAACATCAAGGACTCTACTTTTATATAACCATTGTTGCATAGAAGTGGAGTTATATAATCCTCTCAATTTTTAAGATGTCGTTAATTGATTTAAAATTCAATCCATTCATTATGTTTAATATTATTTTTTATATAAAAAACCAAGTTTCATTCAAATCAAATATGTACATGGGCCACGTTTACTTAAAAATTATATATTTATGTGTAAATTAGGAAAAAAGTTTTAGATCTATATTCATTCACACATATTAGAATGTAATAATACTTTATACAATTATTTATCTATATAATAATAATATTTTAGATGGTTCAGATGTTGAAAATACTACTTAAAAATTATTTTTAGTATTAAATTATTTTATTACGTTGATTTTATATATTTATAAATCAAACCTATATACAATGATACTAAATAAAGGAGAGGACTTTCATAATAATATAAATGATACTAAATACAATGAATAAGGTGTATTTTTCATAAACTATTAAGATTTTAAAAAATGAAGGGGTTATATAAAAGAGGGTTTTAATAGAAGAACAGAAATCAAGTGGTAACTATCTCTAAACATAAGACTTACCACCTATATATCTTGCTCTCCTTTAATTTCTAAAGCCAGAAATTTAATCCGTTAAAAGATTAATTAATTCTGATATATTTTTGTTTTTACCCATCAACTATTTCAGGTGCGTATAAACAATTATAAAAAACAAGAGTGATGTGATATAATAAATGCTAGGAGTAAGGGCACTAAAGGTAATAAAGTTTATATAATAAGATAATTGTATGAAAATATGTAAAAATGATTGGAATGTAGAGAAAATGATAAAAACAATTAAATAATTAAGACGTCAAATTAAATAAAAAATGTACGGAAAGAAATGAGAAAAAAATCCTTATACTTTTTCTTGCTCCCAAGCAGATAATTATTATTTTTTTAAGAAGTGGCAGTGGTCCTTTTGCCCAAAATTGTTGGGCATTCATCAAAAACACAAAAAAAAAAGGTTTGTTGGGCCGAGCCCATGACTAAGCTTGCTATATGGAATGTCTACACTCCGGTAGATTACTGCTTAATTAACTGTAATCAATTAATTTCTACTCTTTAAAAATATTCTGCGAATTATTTCCGAGCTTTCATTGTAATAACAGCTGAGACGTACACCAATAAAAAAAAATTTCCCACGTGACAGCAGCGTCTTCCATGCAGAACTCCAAGCTGCAAGTAGTAGTGGGCTTAAAGAGTAAAAGAACGGTTGGTCACCGACAGCGACGCAAATACTGTGTCGCGCTGTCGGTGAGGGTTCGAATCCCGGATGGGATTTTCGGCCCTAACAAAAAAAAAAAGGTGTGGGAGCAGGTAATCTCCTGGGTGGAGGGGGTGTGAGAGCAAGTAGTCTCTCGGTGGCCTGTTGGAAGCTGTGTCTTTCAGATTCTTTCGTGGAACTGTGTCTCCAGATTTCTTTGGGATGTTATGTGTGTTCCCAGATTTGTAAGAATGTCTCATATCTTCAAAAGTATGAAATGTGTTGAGATATATATAATTACATACCAATAAAAAAAAGAGTAAAAGGTCCGTTAGCTTGGATTGCAACTCCCATCTTCGATTTTCAAATAAGATTGCTTCGTACTCCCCCTAGCACTTTCAACAAGTTAACCCAAGTTTCAACACGAATTGAGTAGCTCATGATATAACCAATTGGTTAAACGCAGATAAAAAAATTACTAATTCAATTCTTATTAAAATTTACGGACCATTTATTAAAAATCTTTTAAAAATTATTAAGAACTTTTAACTGGATTAGAAAGGCAATAATAAATGAGTATTTTTTTTTCGAGTCCAGATACCTAATAAAAGTGTACTGAGTAACCCGCTGGCTTTACTAAGCTTTTGAATTTGGACCTCCCATTCATACTACTTTATATACATAACAATAAAACTGGGCATTTGCAATGTTTTTTTTTTTTTTTTTTCAATTGCAATTATAAAGAAATCGTTGCATTGTGTACCTGCGACGAAATGGTGAGAAGGGTTTTCTGCAACGAAAAATATATGTTTTCGTTGAAACTTTTCTGTGAAATTTCAGAATAGTTGTGTATGGTGGTTAGGGGTGTTAATGGTCATGGTCAACCCGTTAACCCGTTCGTTCAACCCGTTAATAAATGGGTTTGGGTTGAGATTTTTGAATAAATGGGTTATGATCTGCCAACCCGTTCAACCATTTAATTAAATAAACGGATTAGGGTTGAGGCTTCGTAACCCGTCCAACCCGTTCAACCCGTATAACTCATTTAATATAATATATTATAATATATATATAATATTTATAATAGGAATTGACATTAAAGAGATGACTTGAGATTGGCGCTGATGTTTTCAAGCCAAAATAAATTAAATTAAGGTATGTTAGCTTCGAATTATTTAATTTATTGAAGATTTTTAGACTTTATTGAAGATTTTTAGCATGAAAATTAGTAACAAACACAACCCGTTAACCCGTTTATTAAATGGGTTGTAAATGGGTTAGGGTTGAAGTTTTTTAAATGGGTTAATAAACGGATTAGGGTTGAGATATATTAAATGGGTTAGGATTAGGATTAGGCTCCAACCCGTTCAACCCGATCCGTTAACACCCCTAATGGTGGTTAAGCACACAATAGCAACGAAAATGCTTGTTGCAATTGCATTGCAAAAGATATAATGTTCACTGCAGGACACTTAATCTTGGTGATTAAGTACACGGTAGCAACAAAAATTTTATTTGCAATTGCTAGTTACTTTCATTGCAAAAGGTTAATTATTAACAAAGAAAAATACTTTATAAAATACTTTCATGAAAAATACTTTGTTTCATTTATATATTAGAATATTAGAATACTTTATAAAATCATTAACTTATATAGCATGATGCTTTAGATAGTTTAGATGTTCAATTAACAACATTAAAATAACTATATAAATCAAATAATTTTATAGTGTTGATTTTTATAGCTTTATTAAATGAGGCTAATGTACATATTAAATTTAAATGAAATTAATTTTCAAGTTAAACAAATAAATTTTAAGTGCTAATTGTCAAAGCAGGCTAAAATGGGCTGGCAAAACTATTGAAGGACTACGCATTAAGTTTCGCAATCATGTTTATAAATATTTTACTTGTTCTTGATTAAAAATTGCAAAATAACGAGAAAATCAACATTTTGCAATATACATTAATTTTACCGACACCTAGCAAATTTTGTGACAAAAGATATTATTTATCAGCCCCTAAAAATTAGCTTTTAACAATAATAAATGTTGTTACAAGTAACATTTTATGGACCTGACTTGTTATTAAAAATTGTACTTCTAACGGCAATTTTAAAATATATTACTAAAGTCTTTTATAATAGACTTTAGCTAAATCACAATGTAAATTGATATATATATATATAATGACAAATTTTAGCATTAAAAAAGTTATTTTCTTGTAGCAGAAAAATCACAAAAATTATGCCAAGTAAAATGCAAATAGCCCAAAGAATTGTGGTGTTTGGGACACGCAAACGCATGACTTGAGTTTCTACAGGGAACTAAAAGAAAAACGAAAATAAAAACATGACATGACGACTTGAAAATAAGATTTAGAAATAATACTTTAAATGATCGGTGCAATAGAATCCAGTCCTTTAAACCATGTGAATCACTCCCTGGGTAGGTCTAATTCATATATATTTGTGGCCCACGGCCCACCAGATCGTCAAACAAAAGAAGGCAAACGGCCGTTAGGGCGAAAGGTCAAAAAAAAAGAAAAGAAAAGCGAGTGTGTGATATGATATAATAAAGTAAATAATTAGGAATAAAAAGAATAAATATAAAATAGATAGGATGATTATATAAAAAGACGTGAAAATGATTAAAATATAAAATCAATATTAATAGGGTAGTTAGACAGTAAAATTACAGTTCGAATCAAAATGTGTGGAGGATGAATAAAATTTGTTTTTCCCTTGTAAATTCCTTCTCTGAACTCCAGCTGTTGAAAAGTATGGTTCAATTTTTTAACTTGCTACAGTACAATCTACGATGCGACAGGAGAATTCAAAATTTTATTCGTAAGGGCGTTGGGCAGCAGAGGAATGATGCTGAAATCACCTCAACTGCTAACTATAATCATTGAAATCTTTGTAAAACCAATAGTATCTTCGATGTTGCTGCTCCATTTTCACTAATTTTTACTATTAAATGCTTCGTTTTGTTTAATATCTTTTTTTTTAATCCTGTATTAAAAATTATTTTCACGTAGATCACACATGCTTTAAATTTTGAAAAATACTTATATCGGTTTGTAAATGTATCAGAATATTATATTAATTTATATAATCATTTATCTATATAGGAAGATTGTATTCGATTGTATGGATGTTAACAATTTAGAAATAGTTATATAAGTTAAATAATTTTATCGTATTAATTTTAGACTTTATCAAATAGGGCCCACATAAATATTCGACAGGGATAAAACTTAGTGTCTTAGTTAAACAAATAATTTTAAATAATATACGTGAACTAGATTTTAATTTAACCATCAAGGTGGGCTTAAATGGGATAATATTATTGAAATCTTCAATTGGTGCCCGCAGACTATACGTATCTCCCTATAATTAAAACAACCGTCCTTTTTCATGATTTCCAAACACCATCAATTTCTTTAATTTAAATATTATTGGCTTGTCCTGGTAAGTTTAAAAGTTATACACTTTATTTATAATATATGTTGATCTTAACCAACACTACCATCTTGAGGAGGGCAAAGGAAAAAAAAAAGAAAAAAAGAACGATCTTTGATGGAGTTTAATTTGTACATGTAATAAAGTTTTTAATATTTTCGATAGAAATTTTTTAATATTTGATAATTAAAACATTTTGAATGTATTGGCATAAGTGGAACTATTACAAAGGACACTGAAATAAGTGCAAATAATTCTTTCTTAAATTCCTGTATAGACACCAAAAAGCCCAGTGAAATAAAAATCGTTCAATAAAACCCTAAAATTTCAACCTCTAGCTCCAAGCCTCCAATGAGTGGTTAATTTTAAAAAGAAATTAATTATAATAAAAATCAAAATGTATAGTCCCTCCTGATTTGTGGACCACCAATAATAATATTGCAGAGCTAGAGTCCCAAACTATGTCACAAAATATCTGGTCTATTGCCTGCTTTGGGCAACCTGATCTGCATGTGAGATGGGACCCACGTAACTTATTTCATGCAGAAAAAGGTGGGATGAGCGATATATGGCGGCGGATTTATGGTCGATGCAACGATCGTATTGATTTGGCTTGTTTTTCCCAAAGGGCTAAGGGATAGAAATAAAATGAAATCCATAGAAGAAATTAACCCAACTGCTTTAACCTGTAATTACTACAGTTTTTGATGGAAAACAGAAGCTCTTTCTTGTAAATGACTACTAAGGCCTACACAGCATCCAATTTCAGAAAAAAGAAAAAGAAAAAGAAAAAAAACATAAACGGAGTCCATTTCAATATCAATTTTCAATGCCAAAGAGGGACCAGACATTGCGTACGGGGATGGAACTACGTGACCAACCCTAAGCATTCATTACTTGGTTAGGGTTGGATGACCAAGACAAAAAGGTTAAAAATCGGATTGACCACAACCCATTAACCCGACCCATAAAGCAACTACTAAAACCCAAGTTAATATGTAGGTATACAAAGTTCCCCATTCAATTCAATAATCAGTTTAATATCTATTAACATATATAAAGGAAAGTGATTCATTTGCATTGTAAGCTATATACAACCCCTAAACTGTATTGTTTTTCAAATCTAAACCATTTAAGCATTGTTTGGTTATAATTGTTGATTTTTTTTTTTTTTTCAAGGCAGAATAGCACTTTATACAAAATTCAATGCGTTATAAATATCCTTGGGGGGAAATGGTGTTGTGATGTTAATACCATTGGATATTTCAATGGTAGCAATTCATTTTGGGCGTACCATGATGATTACATGAAAATCGATCTATATATTTTTCCTATAACGATCTATCATTTTTGAAACATAAAAGTTATATGAATAAAAAGTTTTTCGATAGAATAAAAAAATCGAAATCATTTAAGATTACTAAACCACCAGCAGGAATTAACACAGGAGGTACAGATCCTCTTAAAAGCATAAGACTTCAACCGAGTAGGGTATATATCTTGACATATAGTTCATAATAGATTTTTAAACATTTAATTCCAACCTTTAATCATACTTTTCTTGTCCCATATTTAGGATAATTTCACATATCTAAGGTCCATAATTTAGTTGCCCCAAAATAACAACTTTTTACACATGTCTTGGCCACCTTTGGACGTCCACATCATGTGTCCCATAAAAATCAGATTTTTGCATTTCTTTCCATCCCAATGTTGGACGACCCATGCACCCTAAGTTTAGGGTATTTTACCCTTTAAACCATCAATGTATTAATTGGTTTAGTTCATGTCCCATGTCCATCTCAAAAGAGTGGAATTTGTCCATGTTGAAGAAATTTTCTTGAAATTTAACAACTTCCATAGGATCTCTACCTCCTAGGGATTTAGAAAACTTTATCTGACACCCTTGGGGAAGATGCAATGACCTACTATCAATTGAAGAGTCCGCGGTTGTGGTAAAAGATCCATGTAGTTTAGGAATTTTGTGTCCTCTACGGCCAGTTCATGTGGTGAGGAAGGCAGAAAATGGCAGGACAAGTTTAAGCAAACTACAAGGGGAATGGTTCGCCTTATGGAAGACTAAAGCATGTGCCTACCCAGTATATGCAAGGAGGCAACTACAAGTCAGAACATATGTTCCAACGAAGTTTCATGGTGCACAAGGATGACGAGAAGAGCAGGCGAAAAAGGCAAAGGACATTGGACAATGGAAAGACTCACAACATATAACCCACGGCCAATTCGTAACATCCTCGACATGATTAGAAAGGAAGCACCAAAAATGGTCAAGAGAACAGCTCAAGCAATGGAGAAACTAATAAGGCAGTGAGGCTTAACAACTATGGATCAGTTGCTTGCGCGAAAAGAAGAGAGGGCCTAGGGGCTATGAGTGGGATGTTGTGGTTAGAAGATACTCTCAAAATCATACTACTGTTGAAGTCCAAAAGCTTAAACTACATTATTAAATGGAGGTTCACTAGTTTCTGTGGCAACCTTGAGATTGGGAGGAGAAAGGAATCCTAGAATACTATAAGACATCTTAATAGTCAATCTGTTGCACCTTGGATCATCATGGGCTACTTTAATGAGGTTTTAAGCTTTCAAAAGTGAGAAGCAGAGGATCTAGACCAGATAAATAGATGGACGGACCTCTTTAGGGAGGCGATGGAACAATGCAACTTAACTGATATGGGTCTTATGAGGCTTGCCATGACCTGGAAAATAAGAAGAGAGTTTTTGATCATACAGATGCTAGATTAGATGGATGATTGGCCTCAACTGATTGGCTAACTCTCTTCCATTTTGCCGAGCTTTTCCATTTGGACATTGCTTCCTTGGACCATTGCCTAATCAAGATTATTCTTGACGTTAGATGTGGTAATAAAAAACCTTGGCAGGATTTGAAGTATGAAATGTTTCAAGCAAGGGACAAAGAAGGTCACCAGGTTGTCCATTAAACTTGGATTAATGCACAACTGAAGGAGGCAATTGTTTTGGAGAATTTGAGCTGAAAAATCAAGAGATGTGGTCATCAGCTAATAACGTGAACCAGATTGAGGAGAGACAACATTAAGAAGGCTATAAAAAGTGGCCAGGTTGAGCTATACAACTTGAATTTGCAACCTGCTTATGACTCTCAGGGTGATACAATTAAAATAGTAGAGAAGAAGATAAACCTCTTGCCTGAAGATGAGAAAATCATATAGAAACAAAGGTCTAAAGCTCCTTGGCTTTAGCTAGGGGACAGGAACATGACTTTTTTTTTTTTTTTCACAAATTGGCTTCAAATAGAAGAAAAAGCAATTTTATCTATGGACTACAAGATGACATGGGCGGGTGGATATATGATTAGGACAGTAAACAGGAATTAGTTTTGAATCATTTCACAGATATGCTTTCTAATTCTTCTCTTGTTGACTTGGGAAGGATAATAGGGAATGTAAGAAAGAAGACATCTAATGAAGAAAAGAAAAAATTTACAAAACCTTTAATGATAAAGCAAGTTATGAAAGCTCTAAAAGCAATGAATCCCTTAAAAGATCTAGGTCCCGATGATATAACTGCAGGATTTTATAAAAAAAACATTGAGATAAAGTGAGTATGGAAGTCTTCGGGATGTGCAAAGCTTTTATGGAGGTTAGAAACTATGGGCAACAATGAAGACATATGCAGGAATTAAATTCTACAACAATAGTGCTCATTTCAAAGAAAAGAGGGATGAACAAGGTTTCTAATCTTAGGCTTTTGAGCCTATGCAATGTGGTTCATAAAATTTTGACAAAAAGCCTAACCAATAGGTTAAGTCTAATTTACATATGTATCATATCTAATTAACAAAGTGCTTTGCCTTATCAACAAAATAAAAATTCAACATAATGAAATAATAGGTTTATATGAAACCTGAATTTTAAACCAAAATTAAAACTAAGACTGAAGTCAAACCAAACCGAACCCAAAGACTACGAACAGGGTTAGGATTCATCAAAACCTAGTATGCAAAATAGAGAAAGGATAGCTCATTTCTGTAGGGATTTTGCATCATCAAAACTAGCTTCTTGTATGATTTGGTGGAATTGTCCACCAGACTCTCAAGAAATATTATTTTCTATCTGCTATAATTTATAATAAAAATTATTTTAGTAGCGTGATACAACAAATTCTTTTAAACATGATAAATAATTTAGATTAAATAAGTATTTTTAGAATTAAAAACAAAAGGTAAATATGGAGCTTTCAGGCTTATGATAAGTATTGAATTTTTATTAATTTACGAAACTATCTATTTTCAACCCACTACATGAAATCCACAGGGTATTATATTTAAAATCATTTATTTAATTAAAAAAATTAACTTTCATCGAAATCAAACCTTTGCATATGCCTCATTCTTTTATACTATAAAATCAAAAAAATATGATTATTCAATTTATATTAGTAACTTCAAAGTTGTTAATCAACACATAAATCCTTTAAAATACTCTTCATACATAGATAAATGATTCTATAATAAGCTATACTATTTTAATGCATTTATTAGTGCATTTAAGTATTTTTTCAATTAAAAAGTATTTTTTTTCAAATTTCTTTATGATTGCGTATATTTAAACATGGTCGACCCCGAACTAATAATGATTAAATTTTATGGAATTTAAGGGGATGTTTGGGATGATGCATGTGTGGGATGGGAAGGGAGAAAGTGGGAGCATGGTTCCTAAAATCAATCATTAATCCACTCAACAATCTTATTTTTTCAATTTCGCCTTTATATTCCAACTATTTTTCTTACCAACTGCCCTTTAATAAGCCTATTATTTTCAATTATACCAATATTATTTTATATAAATCACGAATTTCTTAAAATTTTCTTTTTTCAACTTCCTATTATTTCCCATGTCACCACAAACTTTTATCTTCCTAAACGTTGTTTGAATGTAGGGATTCAAGTGTTGTCTAATTTTGCACATGTTTTAGTATATTTTTGGCACCACAAACTTTTAGCTTCCTAAACGTACCCTAAATGTTTGAATGTAGGGATTCATGTGATTGTCTAATTTTGCACATGTTTTACTATGTTTTTAGGATGTAGCGGGTGGTCCACCCCGTTCCCATTGTGGAATGCGTGTCGATTAATTTATTTACATTACAAGTTATCCATTTATCATGTTTAACGCGTCTTTTTAATCTTATCATATTAATATAAAAATAATTTTCATTTGAAAACTTAGATCTCGTAAAAAAGATATCTTCTGAGAGTAAATATACATATAATTATGAAAAGTTTTCACAATGCATAATATAAATATAATAAATAAAAATTTGCAATATATGTAATTTATAGAATCATAAACAAACAATAATCGTGATAAACGATTTAGATTTTTTAAAAATTTTTTACAAAATGATAAACATGGATGGTTCATGTTTACGATAAGTATTGAATCATTGCCTCTAAATTATTCGAATTTCATATAAATGCGATATATTCTTTTCTTTTCTTTTCCACTGTCTGACAACTAACATGTTCCAACTAATTGCAATTGAAATGGGTGGTCCATTCTGACACCTGCCCACCTAAAAGGGAAATTTCAGCAGTGCTATAGTTTGGGGAAGGGCTAACATTTAACGATGATATTCAAGTTAATGGAATATATATATATATAGAGAGAGAGAGCCTCATTCC